>CM019075.1:41968283-42568283 GCA_009667805.1 Leptobrachium leishanense | reverse complement strand
GGACAGATTGACAGAAGATTTATTTTTTCGATATATACATAGATTTCCCTCCCATCAAGCTATCCATCCATCCAAGAGACAAATACATATATGAATAGACAGACAGTCCGACAGGCATGTAGATGCAAGGAGAGATGGGTTAATAGTTGGATGGGTGGATGGAGGCGTGGGTAGACAGAGGGCTGGATTGGCTAGATGAGAGGAACAAACCTGTATGGGCAGATAACTGTATGTTGAAAACTTGGATGGGTACATGATGGGTAGATGGACAGATCCAAAAAAACTGAGGGATTTCTGCCCCTCGTCCATCCCCAAATAACCAGTCACATTGCACTGAAACTGCCACTGTATATTACATTTGATTTTGATGCTATAAGTTAAAGGTGTGTGTGTATTAATATGATAGTCATTATAAAAGATCATAGAAATGATTTAATAAGGAAACATAAGTACATTTGATCAACAGCGTGTGGGATGAATGGGAACTTGATTCCCCTTGTTTTGATAATGGTGAAGTCGGTCCTTTTAAAGGGATTTTGTAGTGTTTTTTTTTTTCATATTCCACTATTTTATCCTATGTATCCTTAACAGTTCTTTTAAATAATACAAACTAACTCTATGGGCTCTATTACAAATCAAATCAAAATAAGCTTTATTGGCAGGACCAAATACATTTTAGCATTGCCAAAGCATATGGGGAGGAGGGGGGTAGTGGGACATATATGGGGGGGAATGGGCAAGTTCATGGACATTTCAGGGGTAAGGGATAATGTGAAGTGGGATGGGGGCGAGTCCGTGTTGGGGATTTAGAAGTCTGGGATCTCTCATGTTCCTCTCAGTCTGTGACATTCTGTGACGTATGGGGCAGATATTTTCACCGCCGGCTCCTCTTCTCCCAGTATGATGTGGAGTTTCCTCGTCTCTTCTATAGAGGTGAAGTCCGGGAGGAGAGCAGAGAGTCTCTGGAAGTGAGTGTCCCTCAGTGCTGAGTACTTGGGGCACTGTAGGAGGAAGTGGACCTCATCTTCCAGGGCCCCCTGGTCACAACGCTGGCACAGTCTATTCTCCCTGGGCTTGTAGGTCTGTCTATGCCGCCCTGATTTGATTTCCAGGCTGTGGGCACTCAGTCTGTACCGGCTCAGGGTCTGTCTGTCCTTGGGGTCTTGTAGTACCTCCAGGTATGGGGCCAGTATGTATTTCCTCTGTAAGGATATACAATCCCCGCGCTACAACAGGAGCGGTAGAGAGAATAAACTGCGCCCGCAGTTTTCCTCCTACCGCCCCCGTTTTAACGGGGGATTACAATGCAGGCGAAAAAATGCTGCCTGCATTGTTTGGGCCCGATATGTCCCGAGATGCGCGCTAAGCGCAGCCGCGCGCATCCTCTCAATGGAGTCCATAGGACTCCATTGAAAGAGACGCCGGCGGTCACATGACCAGCCGGATCTCGCCTCGGTCAGCGTAGTGATACGCAGGGAGAGACTGGGGGGACTTTTTCCCCCAGTCTTTCCCTGCTCCCGGTTGGAGCCGCGGTCCTCGCCGCGAGACGGAAGGTAAGTATGTGATTTTTTTTATTTATTCGCCTGGTGTTAACGGTTTCCGCTCCTGCAGAATCCGTTAACACCAGGTTCTTGGCTCTGTTTAACTTTTCGCTAACCAGAGCCGGACGATAATCAGCGCTGGGACTTTGTAATCCAACGCTGGTTAACACTTTGCGCTCCCCATGTTAAGTATAGGGAGCGGAAAGTACAGTAAGCTCGCGGAGAGAAGCGGGTTACTTAACCTGTTTGCGTTTGGATCATAATAGCCTGCTAATACCGCAGCTAATGGTAGTGCTCACGCAGGTGAGCGCTACCGTTAGCGTTAACCGTGTAATAGGGCCCTATATGTGCATGTATATGTAAAGGTAACTGGCTTTATGTAGCAAAAGTAGTGATGACATTCTAATCTAGAGACATTCTGTTCTAGATGGCCGCATCTATCTTCCTCAAGCTGCCCCGGCCAACCGCGTAATGTCTCAATTCGTGCAGCACCTCTTGCGTACCTTTTGATCGTCCTGCCATATGTAACTCTAGCCAACCTCTTCTTCACCCCCAACTGCCTGCACATATCCCTCGTCCCCCCCCTCCAGATGCGTTCTCATTCCCGGTCCAATCTTGGCGCTTGCATGTGGAGGACAACCCAGGGTAAAAACATACCTTCCCCTATCAGATCGCAGAGATGGGAAGCTCTCCCTGCAGACATACACAATATCTTAGCAATGCGCATGTGCCAGTCAGTGCTGCAGGGCTGAGCATTTAAATACAGTATAGGTATCATTAGATTGAGGCTAGGGGACAAACCGCTGCAATCAATGCAATGCATTCACTGTTACATACGTTTTAGTATTTTAGGGATTGGTTTTGTTGACCAATAATAAGAGTTAAGAGATAATAACGTCAATGTGTAATGTGACGTCAATTTGGTTATAAGTGAAAGACCGCTTACCACCAAGGGAGAGGTAAAGTTTGACTCGAGTCTCGGCGTTCCTGTCATTCTCTGCGCTCTTCCAGATAATCTGCTTGATTATCCATTCCGCAATCTCATGTACGTAAAAATAATTGGCCAGTTGTGAAAAAAGAATCCAGGGCAGACTAATACAGATATAAATAATCCCCGTCAGTTATTGCGGAGATGTTACAATGGAATCAGAATTCTTATGTAAAACAGCAAAAAAAAAATATTTTCTTTCTAAAAACGTTGGAATTTCGCTCCTCATTTTATCAAATCTTGGTGAAAAAATGCCCTTCATTACCTGTCCTGCCATTAAATGATATTTTAACTTCTAGCTTTATTTGCGTTAGGTCCTTCTTTATTTTTACATTCTTTTAGAAGCACGTTATATGCTGAGGTTCGGCTGACATATCCTGATTTTATTTAGCTGATACGTGAAGCATGCCTGATAGAAAATTAAAAGATATCCCAAGTTGCCTTGGGGGATATTAATGTGCAAAGGGGAGGGGGGTGTTGGTTATAATGAGAGGTGATGGATAAATAGATCTCAGTTTTAAGCCGTCAAATGGCAAACTCAAGGAGAGAGTGGTGAATAAAGCACCTTATGACTGAAATTATTATTGTCATCATTTATATAGCGCCAACAGTTTCCGCAGCGCTTTACAATAACCAAAGGGAAGGATATACATATAAACGGACATAGGATGGAAACAAGAGGTGTAGAGGGCCCTGCTCATAGGAGCTTACAATCGAGAGGATGGCGTGAAGACGCAGGGCAGCTTCCCTGCACAGCTTATTTTATAATGTTTTGGGTCAACCTATAGGAAGCAAGAGAGAAGTAACATAGTGACTATCAGGGTTAATCAGTAGGCTTGTGCACCGATTTTTTTTTTCGGTTCGATTCGATTTTTCGGATTTTTAAACTTTTCGATTCGGCTCGTTTCGACCGATTTCTGTTTCGATTCGGTTCGGCTCGACTCGTTTTCCGTGTACATTTTTTTCCCGGAATTTCGACCATTTTTCGTATTTTCATGTCAGCTCGTTTTTGTATCGACTTTTCGTATTTTCGGAAATTTTCGTTTTTCCGAATTGTAAATGGTTTCGGAATATCGACCATTTTTCGTATTTTCGTGTCACTTAGCTCGTTTTTTGTATCGACTTTTCATATTTTCGAAAATTTCCGTTTTCCCGGAACGTCTGTTCTCCTCGTTTCAAAGCAATAAATTTCGATTTGACACATTTCAAGTACATTCGAAAATTCCGAAAATATTTCGTTTCGGATCTGCCATTTTCGGATCTAAAAATTTTCGGAAAATCGGCCGCATCTGAAAACACGAATCGGGAAATTTCGTGAAAATTCCGAAATTCCGAAACCCGAAACGCACATCCCTATTATTCAGAGAGCACCGAAATGTCGCCGCCATTTTGGTGCCCTTTCGTTGGCCGCACTTCAGGGCGATTCGGTGATTCTAGTTTGCCGACTGAAGTGTAGTCAAGTACAACCGCAATGTCCCCGGAGTGCAGCCAGGGAAAACCCGCCGAACACTCACCGAAAACCCACAGAAACCGCCGCAAAAACCACGTGGAACCCACCAGATAAAAGCCATTGAGGCCCCGATCACAGCGCAGAGCAGCCACCAGAAAATGCCGACAAGCTGACGAACAGGGTAAAAAAAAAAAAAAAAAAAGGTAAGCTTGAAAAGTGTCAAAATTGAAATGCTGTTTGCAGAAAAAACTACTGAACGAAAATGTATGGAATTTACATAGAAGATCCAATGAATGATAATAAAAAGTTTTGATAAAAAAACGATTAAAAAAAAAACGGAAAAAAAAATTTGCCAAAAAAAATGCCTAAAACATTCTAAAAAAATCTAGAGAGACTTTTTACAGCAGAAAAAAAGAATAAACAGCTTTTTAGAAAAGGAATTAAAAACGGGAATATTTTTAACATTGAAGCATATGGGATTCGCCTGAATTAATCTGCGGAATGAAAACACTGAACAGCAGGGCATTTTGGCAACTTTTCTCTGCTGTTCGGTGTCTCTGAATAGATTAACCATTGCTTCTCTACGGGAGATTTCACTGCCCTCGAACAGGCAACGTACGTGCAGGCAATTCGCCAAAATGTGGCGAACTGCCAGCTCTCTGAATAGCCGAATGGCCCCAAAATGTCACTGTACACTGAATTTCAGTGTCCGGTTACATTTTGGGGCCAGATCGTCTCTCTCTGAATAACCCCTTCTATTTCCTACATATTTATTTTCTGTTAATCTGTATATTTGTGTTTATGTTTTTTAATATCTTGCATTTTATTACTTTGAATTGTTACAGTCGTTACAGAAATACAATGTTCTTGAACCCAGGACATACTTTTAAACGAGAGTAATCTCAATGTATCCTTCCTGGTAAAATCCTTTATAAATAAATTAATTAAAAAGAGATTGGGTATGGATTTATCCCCTCTTGACCATTTTTTTTATTCTACTGCAGAGTTTTATGTACACTTTTCAGAATTGCAATATTGACGAAAATCTCACTATAAGGTAAAAGAACTCCAAACCGGCCCCTGATCTCAGTGATCAACAATACCTGGTAAGAGAAGAGTTAAAAGCCATTGTTTTGAATGATTCAAGCCATACCTATTACCGGAGCAGCCAGGGAAGTGTCTCTGGGGCTGAATTTGGGATTTATATAAGGCAGACCAGTCTGGTATAGTGATATGAGGGGGGGGGCAATGAGGGGATTGCGAAGGACCTTATGGTGTGCGCTCCTGCTATATATTTCATATTTAATTTATATTGGGATCAATACCTGACTCCATTTTTATGTGCTTCTAGAAAAACGAGCAGAAATATCAATGCGATAGGTAATTATACTTTTTATAAACCTAATATTTTTTATCCTGGCAATTAAAATGTTCTGTTGACTTGTACGGGTGATTGACTGCATGGCTATGGATAAGCACACATTAATGTTCTGAGATAAATAGGGCCGGTATTCATGCGGCCGCCACACTAGTAAAAAGAACAGTAAAAAAGCTTATATGGACTGGAAAGGGCAGGCGAACAATTGTCTAATATAGGAGCGAGCGGCAGATGTATTAGGACTGACAGGAGCTGGTATAGATGCTTCTATTGACTAGTTATAAACAGGGTTATTCAAGAATCGAAGTCACCGCACGTTCTCTTCAATTCGGTGCGATTTGGTAATCCCATTTCGGCGACCCTGCGGTGTATTCAGCAAGCACCACAGGGCTGTCGTAGTGCAGGGGAAAGTCGCCGAAAACTCACCGCAAAACCCGGCGAAAGCTCACCGAAACCTGCAAAAATATCTGGATTAACGCCGCCGAACACGCAGGAAAAACCCAAGCAGGGGCCGATCACAGCGCAGAGCAGCCACCGTAAAAACCCGACACCGCAGACGAATGGAGTGAAAAATAAACAAAAAAAGTACGTTTGAATGTTTGAAAAGTGAAACGCTGTTTGCAAAAAAACTACAGAACGAAAATGTCTGAAATTTACATATAAGATCCAATGAATGATAATAAGAAGGGCTGTTACAGCAAAAAGTAAAAACGATTTAAAAAAAGAAATGTTTATGAAAAAACATTAACAGGGTCATTCAGAGAGCCCCGAAATGTCACCGACCCTTTCCCATTCTGCGCACTTCGGGTGTTAGATTTGCTGACCCTGCAGTGAATTCAGCATTCATGGCAGGGCCATGCGCCAAACGCATCTCAAAAACTGTCGAATCGGTCTGATTATGCGAACAAAGCGCCGACCAGCTGCCGGAAAAAGCCGACAAGTCGCCGAACAGGTGTAAAAAAAACCCAACTTCTAAAACACTTTTAAAAAAGAAAACTACTGCACCAAAATGCCTGGAAATAACATATAAGGTCCTATGAATAATAATAAAAAGGTCTGTTACAGAAGAAAAAAAAAAAAAAATTGGGGGAAAAATGTAGCCGAAAAAAATCCCGAAAAATAAATAGACTTTTTGCTGCAAATGAAAAGAATAAACGGTTGAATAAATATTTAATAAAAACCAGGAATATTTTTTACATTGAAATCTATGGGATTCGCCTGATTAAACCTTTCAAATGAAAATCAGGGCATTTCACTGACATTTCACTGCTGTTCGGTGTTCTCTGAATAGATTATCCATTGCTTCTCTATGGGGATTTCACTGCCGTCGAACAGGCACTGTATTTTTCTGGCAATTCCCCAATATTTGTGAACTGCCAGCTTTTTGACTAGCCGAATGGCCCCAAAATTGCACCGTATGGGGAAATTCACTGTTTGGTGCAATTTTGTGGCCAGTTTTGCTCTCTTTGAATAACCCTATTAGTAATGGGTAAAGGTTGGGATAGTTTGGGTGGAAAAGGACACTGGAAGAAAAGAAAATGAATGCAACTGGTTCTCTTGCCATGTCCAGTTCGTAAGATGTGAAGAATATGGACAATCAGACCATATCACCATTACCTTCTTTCTTAATACAAGGTCTGTGGGTATCAATAGGCACCTCCTGTTATTAATGTGGCTTATGGGAAACCCCCTTCATCTACTTATTTCTATGTAACAATGTTCCCACTGCATTTTATTTTAATTATTTTTATTAATTTAGAAATTAGGAAATGAAATATTTGGGATCCCAAATCCACCCTGAGCAATTTTTGTCCTAATGGGTGATTCGCTAAGCACCAGTGTTTCAGTGTTGCAAATACTAACACATGTTGGCATTTCACAAAACTGTCATCCAAAGAGTGACAGGAGAAGGTTCACAGTAAAGCTTCTCTTGTTGCCATTTGGATTTTTGCTGGTATTTGCAACACCAGCGCTTTGTGAACATTTATCCTCTCTATCGTGTAAAACATAAGTTGTGCTAGTACCTGGAAGCAACATCAGACGGGAATTGGAGCATCTGTGGTTGTTGATTATGCATGGGTGCTCCATATAGGAACTATAGCTTCCTGTCCTGATCACAGTCCCAGGTCAGAGCGTGTGCGCTGCATGTTGTCAGAATGAGTGCGCTGCATGTGGTCAGAACGTGTGCGCTACATGTGGTCCTGAGTTTTATGAACCTGTATGTTGCATATTTATAGATCTCCTACTTGATCATATCATCCGACACAATGTCAGGAGGTGTATTTTCAAACTGGGAATCCAGACAACTGTGGGAAGAAACAGAGGGAAACATTATCCATAGATATTGTAACATATATTATGGAATGAATAAGCTATCATTTTAGCAACGCTGACAAGGACTAACATTTGGTACTTCTCATTGTGTAAATACTACACGTACAGGGTGGACTATGGCTCAATTGGAGGAGTCGTACAAAATATATTCTACCCATCAAAGGATGGACACTAAAGGGGTTATTCAAAGAGAGCCGAACTTGCCACCGAATTGTACCGAACTGTGAATTTCCCCGTACGGTGCAATTTCGTGGCCATTTGGCTATTCAAAAAGCTGGCAATTCGCCAAGCATTGGCAAATTGCAAAATATGGTAGTGAAATTCCCCATACAGAAGTAATGGTCATTCTATTCAGAGATTCGCCGAACAGCAGAGGGAAGTTGGCAAAATGCCCAGATTTTCAGTGGTTTCGTTCAACCGGTTTAAACCAGCAAATCCCATTTGGTTTGAATGTAAAAATAAATCCCTGTTTTTATTAAATATTTATTCAACCGTTTATTCTTTTCATTTGCAGCAAAAAGTCAGGTTTTTTTTTTTTTACACCCCTGTTCGGCTGGCGTCTGGCAGTCCGTTCAGTGGATTGTCGGATGCATTTGACGGCTTATCAGATGCGTTCAGCGTTTTTTCGGATTGATTCAGCGCACTTTGGGGACCCTGCGGCGAATGCTGAATTTGCTAGATCCGGCAGGTCGGCATAGTGATCCGCAGAGGGAGAGTGAGGGACTTTTTCCCCCAGTCTCTCTCTGCTCCCGGCGGACAGAGGAGGCGGTTGGAGCCGCGGTCCTCGCTGTGTGTTGGAAGGTGAGTATGTGATTAATTTGGGGGGGGGGGATTTTCTGCTGTGCTGACAGATTCTGCACCAGCGGAGTCCGTCAGCACCAGGTCCAGGCTTAATTTCGGGTTAACCGCAGCCAGACGGTAATTAGCGTTAGTATATTGTAATACTAACGCTAATTAACTCTTTGTGCTCCCCATGTTAAGAATAGAGAGCGCAAAGTACACTAACCTCAGGCTGAAAAGAACAAGATAACAATCGCTAATGGGGTTTTCAACCCGTTGGCGTTGGGATTGTAATATGGTGCGTCCGCGCTAGGGCCACCAGGGCTAATGTTAACGCTCACACAGGTGAGCACTAACGTTAGCGTGAAGAATGTAATGGTGCCCATAGTCTATGGAGCTGTTAAGTTTACAACAGCTCTGGTTAAGCTATGACCAGCTTTATAATACTGCCCTATCGTGTGTGCGCAGCACCTGTTTTTAACCCTTTCACTGCTGAGGATGTGTGGAGAACGTCCTCATTGACTCCTAAGGAAAGATACGGGTGGAGATAGGGGGTTCATTTGAACCCCGATATCCCCCGACTGTTGGTAGCAAGCAGGGTTATGTTTGGTATCATTAGAAAGGCCAGAGCATGGCCTTTACAATGATACCAAACATGACCATGTTTAAATTAATAAAAAAAATAATAAAAAAAATAATAAAAAAAGAAAAAACATGTTTTTTTAAGACGTGAAGGGGTTAATACCCAATGTACAGGTGGGGGATTCCAGAAGCGAAAGTGGACAGGGCATGCGGAATGTCCCTTTTAATTGATATTTCTTTTAGTTAGTTAAAAATAAAACTTTCTACCGCCTATCCTGCTTAACTTTTATGCACGGTGAATCCTTAGTGGTCAGGGGCAGATCCAGACACCATCCAGTATTGGCTAAGAGCTGGTGTTCAGTTCTCTGTGACAGTCAGAGAGGGCGCTGGATCGCAGGCTATGCTCATTCCACACACTCTCTCCAGAACATTACCATACAGTGTCTGTCGCTCTGCTGCTCCTGGGACACCTGACAGAGCTCGCACAGCAATGTTACTCAGTCTGCATTCTGGCACCTGCATTGCTTATCACGGAGAATCGATAAACACCAGCAGTAACACTCAACAGGTCCAGACACCCCCTCAAACACATACATAACAATATAACACAGACCTACAAACACATTCATAGCTATACACACACATTTAGGGAACTCCCTGCGGGTGGGCTCAGAAACAAGGCTATTCCCAGATATTTTAGTTGGTATCACAAACTATCAGGCTATATATATATATATATAATTATCTTGGGTTTTATGTGTATATTTTTTTTCTCATACATTGTGCATGGCAATGCTTGATATGATTGGAAGGGCCAGACTCTGGCCTTTACAATGACTCTTCCCATGGCATACAGGCTGTATGGAAACAGAGAAACAGGGGTTCAAATGTTCCCTGTATCACCTACAATGTGTTTGTATCACGGGTGGGGGGGGGCAAACGTGTGTGCCCCATCTCTGGATCTGCCAGCGTACAGTGGTCCAATGAAGTTAAAATCTTCCCTGGCATTGGCGTGCACGGGGAATGTGCCTGGGTGCCTAATGTTGGGTGTATGTAGAGGTCCTCTTTCACTTCCTACATTGACATTTTAGATGTCCCTTCATCTGGTTCATGATAAATAGCATAAAAAAGCATAAAAACTTCTAAATATATGTTTTCAGTTAATGTTTCATTGGATGAACCCCCCAATGTAACAGTCCACGCATGCCGGTGTTCCCTGGAATTCCAGTGCTGGAGTGCCTTTCCGGCTGGTGCGCACCATACTAATCAACCCCTCACAGTGTCGAGTCCGAACAGACACCGAGCACTGGCAGTTCCTTCCACTCGACGTCCATCTCGCCACCTCCGCTGGCAGTTCCTTCCATTCGACGCCCATCTCGCCAACTCCGTGCACTCAGCGCTGCAAAGCGCGATCCTCCTATGGAGAATCGCGCTTTGCAGCTCCGTCAACGCGCGTCCTAGCTCTTTGACGGAGAGGCTTGGATAACGGATGCTTGTTGCGCGCGCAATTCTTGCGCGTGCACAAGCGTGTGAAGGGCCCCGTTGCATCGTCACATCAGTACGGACGCACATAGCGCGCTCGTCTGACGCCAGCCTAAGCCATTGCTTTCTGGTCAGCCTTAAGGCTAGCAGAGCTTCATGAGACATGTAATTCTGAAACTTCTGGGGTGTGGAGGGCACCTCCAGATTGACCACCTCCATTAATGATATTAACCAACATCATTCATGGTGTTCACTTTTCGTAGAAAATCATCAAATTAAAACAGAACCACCTGTGTGTACAAACGTGTGCCTGGCCCTTTAAGACATGGAATAGTAAAATGCAGCACGTTGTATACATTGAATTACTAGCAAATAATTGAATCAGTGAGTTTGCCACCCTGTACAGCACAGAAAGGAGGCAGCGCAGCCTGTGTTTGCTTTCACGAGAGCCCCGAAATTCAATTATTCTTCAGGCAATCTACTTGTACTCCCATCTATTTTAGAAGCCAGCTGTCTAACCCTTTTCGCTCCAGGAGAGGGCTATGCAGCCGTCCGAGAACAATGAGTTTCAGGCCTCTTTGGAATACCAAGATGGCAAATGCCTGTCGCCCTGCCATACCCGGGCATCTAGCATTATTCTGTACCCAGGAGTCTGGTCGTCTCTTGTTCATGGAGGAGGGCGAAGCAGACGAGGCAACAGGAAGATGTAAAACACTGTGTGATTCATATCGGTTTATTGACATATCCAAGGATCTCAGTTTCTATAGCGAGCGCCTATTTATTAATTTATCTGTCTGACGCACACGCAAAATCTATAGAATTGCCAGGATTTCCTATACATTACATTTATTATATTTACCAATCCATTTGTTTGTGCAGATACGTCGGCGTCTGCTTTTGCACACAAACGCTTATCTATAAATTTACCTGTCTTTCTCTGATTCTGCCTTTTATATACTGCGATAAAGATGGATCGAGTGGGGCAGCGTTACAATGAAGAAAGAAGAAAATCACTTGAATGTTTGTTATAATATATATCCAAAATAACGTCAAGCCTGCACAAAGCCAGGAGAAACTGATGCCCAGGTGCACAAGTCCAGGAAATAGTAAATAGAATCACGCAGGAATGGACACACTCAGCGGCTTAAGTCAAAAAAATAAAAAGGTGATACTTTATTTGAATCATTAAAAAGTAGCTGTACCAACTACCGACGTTTCGGCCCCCTCGGAGCCTTTCTCAAGGCTCCTTTTTTTTAACCCGTTAGCAGTTCGGCGATTGCGCGAGTTTCTTGTACTTTGCGCTCCCTATGCTTAACATGGGGAGTGCAAAGAGTTAATTAGCGTTAGGATTACAAAGTCCTAATGCTAGTTGCGTCCCGCTGTGGTTAACTCAAAAGTCAACCACAGCTAGGAGCTGGTGTTAACTGATTCTGCAGAAGCGGTATCGGTTATCACCAGCTACAAATCCCATACTCCCCTCTCATCCCACGGTGAGAACGACGGCTCGATCCGCTTCTTCTGGCCGCTGGGAGCAGAGTGAGACTGGGGAAGAAGTCCCTAGTCTCCCTCAGTGATCACTCCATCAACCTGCAGGAGAGGCGAAATCCTGCAGGTCATGAGACCAGCAGTCAAAGCCTCAATGGAGTCCTATGGATTTCATGGAGGGGATGCTCGCGGCGGCGCCTAGCGCTGCATTATGGGGCAGGGTACGGGGAGGGAGGGTAAGGAGCGTCCCCGGTTTAGCTGGCAGAATGTAATACAGCCCACAGTGTGTGGAATCAAATAAGTGGAGGAGTGAATAGGAAGAGAAATTATAGGAAAGTCAAAGTGGCTAAAAACAACGCTCCAAAAAAGTCGCCGATCTGAAAAGGTAGCGCACATTTAGACGCTACGAAGAAAGTCTTTTTAACGTGACAAAAACTATTTACTTTTTAGTATTTACCATCGTGATCACGTCAGTTTTCTGAGAAGAATCCAGTGCAAAAATGACGCTCATGTTATTATTATTAGGGTTATTTAGCCGTGTCCACAAGTTAGTAACTTAAAGGGTTTATCCATTAACCGTTAAGTGCAAATACTGGAAAAAGTCATTATTATTGTGGTGCCGAGAGATGCCAGCGCTTCTCAAAACTGTAATCCAAACAGCAAAAGGAGATGCTTTTACTTAAAGATTCTCCTTTTGCTCTTTGGATAATAGTTTTGAGAAGGACCGGTGTGTCCGATGTGTTTCACCATCGGTGACTGTCCATGGTTCTGATCTGAGTCAGAACCATGGACAGTCGCCGATGGAGAAACACCTATTATCGATCCATTTCTTCATATCGGCACCATGGATAACGACAGGTTTGTTACTATCCATGGTATGGATACTGACAAAATGTATTGTTTCAAAAGTCATTGCCGAACAGAACACATACGGACGAACTGTGAGAAGATAATCCAGCTGTATGTGTTCTGCAAAGAAAATAAAACAGACCTTGTTATACATTTAAAATAAGTTAGGAAGAACCCTAAATATTAACCCAAAAATTCCCGAAAAATCCAAAAATAATCCTAACAAATAAACGCAGACACTTCTTGCTGTAAGTGAAAAAATAAATGCTTTAAGATATATTTAATAAAAATGGGAATTTTGCACTGGTACAAGTGAAAAAAGTGACGGACGATACGAAATGAAAAAACGACTTGCGGTTTTACAAATGTCATGTCCATACATAATAACGATTTTTTTTTTGTTTCGTATCGGGAAATATTTCGGATGGTGTGTATTTCGTTGCCGGTCCGGTTCAGAACATCGGACGAATCCGAAGCACCGAATCGGCCCGTTTCGTGAGAAAAACTAATCGGTACGAAACGCACATCCCTAATAGGTACTAATCCAGCTACCACAGACCTGATAAACCCCTCTGCTGTCATAGCTACCAGTCATCACAGAAACCGGTCTGCACATTTCTACAGGTACCACTCCACCCACCATAATCACACCACGTTCCTAGTTGTCATGGGTAATATTTTAGATGCCGTCAGAAAATCTTTAGTTCTTAAATGAATCCTCCCACTATCATTGTGACTGGATGACCTAGACGTAACAGAAATGATGATATCTGTATACCATATCCAATAATTGCCTTTTTTTTCCCGCTAAGCTGACGTGTTGCCGTCCACCACATTGTGAGTGCCTCTTCAATTATCTTTCCATGAATATAAAAATCACTCAGAGTAATACTGATTTTTACTTAGTTCTGATCTCAGATGCTCATTCTTTTAATCTAGGATCTTGTCTGTGCATGTACTGAGCACCCAGTGACCTTGGGAAGTGACCTTGGTATGCGCACACTACATATGCTGAAGTATAGTTTGCTCAGGGATGTTAAATAGACTTTTCTAATACCTATCTCCCGTTGCGGAGAAAAATTCCTTAGCCAGTCTGGTTTAGAGCAGTTAATGCATCATGCAGATATGAAAACAACCTGGTTTTCTTGCCCTGTTCTGTGATTTATTTCCTCATCGTGGGGACTTGATGAAACCTTACGCAAAGTTCAAATGCGAGGCCCTCTTGTTCTGCAAAAATTGCAAAATTAAAACACCATACATAACAGATAAGGAAGGCTTACCATGCCCTCTTGACAGATGGGAGAATGTGAATGCAGTGGTGTATTTGTGGGAACAATATAACAGCCAAATGCTAAATTTGCTGTGGCATGTGACTCTGGGCATAAGAATGTCTTTGTCTAAACCATTTATGATAACAGTGTTGACCATGCTAATCTACTGTGACGTTGGGAATATCCTATTGGCTTGTAAATCTTGTATGTCCTATCTTCTATAAAAGAGCTGACCTAACAAAGGAATGCCAGATATGTGAAGAACGAACTCTGTGTCAGAGGTCTTCATTTATCTCCACTATCTAGCATAGCGCTGTGCCACGACTTACATGATGGAAATACTGAAATCTTCTAACTTGCATGTCTTGGTAAATATGAATATGTATTTATTTTATAACATAAGGTATCGCCGCTTCCTACTGTGTCCATGCAATGTATTGTGTAGCTTTTTGTTTTATCGCAATTCCAGGGCTGCCTATGTAAATCTAACTTTGTTCTTCTTCAACATTCGGGAGCTTATCGTGACAGCTGTGAAAAGCAGCGGATTTCTATCCTTTGCCTACACTGCTGTCAATAAGCGGCAGGGGTTTGAATCCTCTACCTGTCGGGACCTTTAAAGAGTAAGGTCCCTATTCCAAGGTTGGTGTAAACTTAAAAGCCTTGTTTCTTTAAAAAATGTTAGGAAACCTAAAATGTCACCCAATAAATGCCTAATAAACCCTAAAAAAATAAATAAAGTAAAGAAACTTTCATTCTACTTCCCATTCTTAAATAAGCAATAAAAAACGAAAAGCTAACCGATCCGAATCACCCGAATCGATCCGAATCACCGATTCGATCCGAATCACCAAATCAATGTGAACCTAAACAAAAACTGTCTGAAATGACCCTAAATGAAAAAAAAGATCTGAAGAAAACAGAACGAAAAAAAAAAAGTCATGTACATCCCTAATAGACAGAAGCATTGGTGGCACATAAAGCAATGGGATAGTAGATTGTATTCCTTCAAGGCTTTTACACGGGTCTAGGATTTGGAGTTATTCTTTATTTTCATGTAATCTAGCTGAGACTTGGCTCCCAAATCCCATGCCGTTTCCTCAAAAGTGTAACATTGTGCGACCCAGACAAGCTACACAAAAAAAAAAAAGGAAACGACATCACAGAATCACCACCAAGGACAGATATTCCCCATGTCTGGTTTCAGAATGGATAGCGTTGGAATTATTGGCTAATACATCTTCGTGTCCAATATGCTTGAAAGGAAGAGAAAGCTCATTTATTCAAGGTTAATTTTTATGTATAGGTCTCTTAGCAAATCTTTTTTTTCACTCTGTATTGAACTCCCAAAACGTCACTTAAAAGGCAAGCAGTGAAATACATGTACCGGGGTTTGGGTGAGCCTTAATCAATTCTAATTAGAGTTGGAAACCAAAATAAACAATAACGTGGTTTTCTAAACATTACCACTTAATAGCTTATTGAAATATGTC
The DNA here is from genome assembly GCA_009667805.1 of Leptobrachium leishanense. Classification (NCBI taxonomy): domain Eukaryota; kingdom Metazoa; phylum Chordata; class Amphibia; order Anura; family Megophryidae; genus Leptobrachium; species Leptobrachium leishanense. The sequence continues at coordinate 42,552,653 of CM019075.1, read as the reverse complement.
TTATATATTTTGTTATTGATTTATTTATTTTTAAATATGACAATGTTCCAGATCTCATTGAGAAACTCTCAAGAAACCAGTTTCATGGTTGATGGATGGAAATGGTTCCTTTTTATATAAATGATACTGTTACAGTAGGTGAACCATGGCCTCTGCTAATGCGTTCCTAGGAGCTGAAAATGTCAAAGGAGCATTCTCTGGAACTTTCGTTTCTATACATTAAATCTTTCCATCTTTGATATTTTAAGATGCAGCACGTGGCAGGGAAGTCTTCCTGTGTCTGATGGTGACACGTGTTGCCTCCTCTGCGACGTTTGCTATAGCTAAGCATTTTACTAAAACTTGAACCCCTTAAGGACCAAGGGTCTTTAAACTCAATACATTTATGACATAACAGTTCCGTCATTGGTCCTTAAGTGGTTAAACATTGTAATGAACTTTCCCATTGTCCATTATGACTGCGACCATGACTTTGTTTGGCCGCAGAACTCCTTTTCCTTGGTCATGGCCCTGTGTATGACCAGAAGTGTGTACCATTCTTCTATTTTGCACTCATGAACAAGAACGACGGACCAGGCACACCAGTGGAGTCAACTATGAGGTTTATTAGGCCCAAGTAGGCACCATTCCAACTCCAAAGTACTGCCTTTCTCAAGTCTTCACAAAGGTTCTAGTTGAGAGCCAGAACCTTGTGTATGTGGTTCTAATAAAACAGCTTGTGTTGGAGTCCACTGGTTTGACTGGTCTGTTATTCTTGTTCATTTAGATCTCATAGATTATCACTGTAAGGCCTGTGTGGTGCCCGACTTGTGGAATCATACAAAAAACGTGCACCCTTCCATTCTCCCAGGGGGCTCTTTTACCCCATTACATAAATTCTTGCAATCATTTTCAGGACAGAGCTGAGCCCCCTGATTCATTCAGACTCAGACTCTGCTCAGGCATCGAAGGAGACACATTCTATGCTACCCCAGTAGGCCAGAAATCAGGTACTAGAAGAGGGATCAGCAACCTCGGCCCTCCAGATGTTTTGGAACTATATTTCATGAGTCTTTACCAGCCCAATGAGTGGCTGAGCATCATGGGAGATGTAGTTGCAAATCAACTGGAGGACCAAGGTTGCTGACCCCTATGCTAGAATGATATTCCCATAGTGTTGATTTGAACTCTGTTAGAAAGATATTATCTTCTGTCTGTGACTTTGTTTGGACCAGTGTGGAATCGGATGTAGTTTGCAGCTGTTCTCACACAGTATGTATGTATATTACTGTGTCACCAAAAATAACAAACATTTGACTTCTTAGTTATAAAAACAAGGTATGTTTATTGATGCAAAGTAACTTACAAGTATATACATCTGTTCAGCTTGATAATGATGGTACAAAGAGATGTAGAAAGGGGGGGACTGTGTCCTCTTTGATCGAAGAATAAAATACAACTTAACTCAATTCCACAAAACCCCAGCCTATGGCTACTATGAAATGCTTGACGAATCAGTATTCATTCAAATCACCCAATAGTATTTGAACACGTCTGTTCTAACTGATATTTTCCTTCCCAGTCATGTCGTACACAGAGAGAGCTGTTTCTTAATCTGAAGCACATGTTCATACCATTATATATATGTATAGCTAGGAATAAAGACTATGAGGTATTATTCTTCAAACTCTAATATGTATTCTATTTGCAAACTCCGGATTCATGTGTGTTTCTTTAAATCTTTGAAATCGTTTGCCTAATAATGAACCTGTGTACATCTTTAGTTGAATAATAGAGCCGGCAATGTTTCCTTTGCATTTTACATCTGAGTCTTTGCGTTCCCCTATATCTCTTTCATCTGATCTCAATCCTTCTTCCTCCCCTGATGCAGGAAGATAAGAGGCACATATTTATAGTCAGGTGCGCTCCTAAGGGCTGCTTAATAAATAGGATCAATGCCTTTCAGGACAAAATAAGTAAATTGTGTAATGTGCTTATTTTACCAGATGGGATTTTTTGTTTTGTAATGCTTCCTTTAAAAAAACACTGGAAAGTCCCTTTTATACAGAGTTTCCATTGTAAACCCAGTAGTTAAGGTATGCATATAGACTTAATATAGCCACAGTCTGGGAACACTGGACATCAAATACCCTACAAAGAACTGACCATAAAATACAAATTGGAGATTAATACCAAGTTACTGGGGAGAAAAGGGAAAGATACACACAGTATGGGGTCTTCTTATGACTGGTCTAACCTCATAACCCAAGGTGGTATCTCTAGGTAGCTGGACCTCTTCTGCTTTGGAGGCCATGGTATGGTATGGTATGGTACACTATATTGCCAAAAGTATTTGCTCACCCATCCAAATTATCAGAATCGGGTGTTCCAATCACTTCCATGGCCGCAGGTGTATAAAATCAAGCACCTAGGCATGCAGACTGTTTTTACAAACATTTGTGAAAGAATGGGTCGCTCTCAGGAGCTCAGTGAATTCCAGCGTGGAACTGTGATAGGATGCCACCTGTGCAACAAATCCAGTCGTGAAATTTCCTCGCTCCTAAATATCCCAGTCAACTGTCAGCTGTATTATAAGAACGTGGAAGTGTTTGCGAACAACAGCAACTCAGCCACGAAGTGGTAGGCCACGTAAACTGACGGAGCGAGGTCAGCGGATGCTGAGGCGCATAGTGCGAAGAGGTCACCAACTTTCTGCAGAGTCAAACGCTACAGACCTCCAAACTTCATGTGGCCTTCAGATTAGCTCAAGAACAGTATGCAGAGAGCTTCATGGAATGGGTTTCCATGGCCGAGCAGCTGCATCCAAGCCATACATCACCAAGTGCAATGCAAAGCGTCGGATGCAGTGGTGTAAAGCACGCTGCCACAGGACTCTAGAGCGGTGGAGACGCGTTCTCTGGAGTAACAAATCATGCTTCTCGATCTGGCAATCTGATGGATGAGTCTGGGTTTGGCGGTTGCCAGGAGAACGATATTTTTCGGACTGCATTGTGCCAAGTGTAAAGTTTGGTGGAGGGAGGATTATGGTGTGGGGTTGTTTTTCAGGAGCTGGGCTTGGCCCCTTAGTTCCAGTGAAAGGAACTCTGAATGCTTCAGCATACCAGGACATTTTGGACAATTCCATGCTCCCAACTTTGTGGGAACAGTTTGGAGCTGGCCCCTTCCTCTTCCAACATGACTGTGCACCAGTGCACAAAGCAAGGTCCATAAAGACGTGGATGACAGAGTCTGGTGTGGATGAACTTGACTGGCCTGCACAGAGTCCTGACCTCAACCCGATAGAACACCTTTGGGATGAATTAGAGCAGAGACTGAGAGCCAGGCCTTCTTGTCCAACACCAGTGTGTGACATCACAAATGCACTTCTGGAAGAATGGTCAAAAATTCCCATAAACACACTCCTAAACCTTGTGGACAGCCTTCCCAGAAGAGTTGAGGCTGTTATAGCTGCAGAGGGTGGAGCGACGTCTTAGTGAACCCTATGGATTATGAATGGGATGTCACTTAAGTTCATATGCGAGTCAAGGCAGGTGAGCGAATACTTTTGGCAATATAGTGTATAATTTTTCATGGATCTAAGGATGTAAGTCACTTTGATCAATAAATTGATAAATGCATCACCTAAAGGAGCCAAAGAAGCTTCCTTTTAATACTGTATAAGGAGTATCGCTAGAGAAAAGAAAACACATCACTAGGGTTAATGAAATAAAAGGTAAATTCTCAAAGCTAGTGGTTACCTGGCCCCTTGGTCTGTTCAAAACTGTCCTAAACCCCCAACCCTCAAAACCCCAGCAACGAACGGTGTATCCCAATTGTTTTATTGCTGTAACATTGTATAAATATAAAATAATAATATTAATATAAAAATAAAAATGTGTCGAGGCTTGGCTTAGGAAGCATTTACACTTATTACTAGATGCCGTTTCATAGAAAGCCGCTCCAAATGTTAGGATCAAGACTGAGACACACCGCATGAGACGTTAAGACGTTAAGTGTAGCTTGGGGAAGCAGTGATATGCGGTTTTGCAAGAACAGTGTGCTGAGTGCTCTCCTTGCCCGCGCGTCACTTGGCTTTAAGATGTTTAGCCGAACACCGTGAGATGGAAACATTGATCTTCCACCAATCAGCTCGTGTGTATGAATAGGTACATCAAGACGTGCCGGTTCACATGAGCGAGCTGATTGGTGGAATTTCAATATCATTACCTTCCCACGCTCCGTTACCCTCCCCAACACCAGCCGGAGCCTCCCCCTGCTCTGCGTGAACATCGCACACGGTTGTGTGCGGTGTATCACAGGCCTAAAGCCCTCCTGCAGGTTTACTGCTCCTTTTCTCCTATCGAAGGGATTTTATATACCACATGTCTGTAACCCATTACTCTAGCTCGGGGGAGTATTGAGGTCAGGTGCTTCCTCCGTCCTCGGGCACTTTGTGATGCCCCCTCTGATAATGAATAAATATGAACAAGTACATAAATATGAAATAAAGACAAATGATCGCGACTTAGGCTAGGGTCAAACGAAAGCATTTTTACACGCGAACGTAAAAAAGTGCGTCCGAACGCATTGACGTATTTTTTCACGGAATTCGCGAAAACGGTCATACGATGCGCATTTTCGTGCGTGATTTTTTACGGATCCAAACCAGGAAACTTTGGGTGTCTGGACGTTATGTTGGCCGGACACGAGCAGGGTCTGACGTCTCCAAATCACACACACACACACACACCGCTAGCGGACGCAGCGCACTCTGTACGTCCGTACTAGAGGTTCTGCGTTCTCGAAAAAATGCGTTCATTTTCCACTTGTGTTGCGCGGCCGGACTTTCGTGCGACCGTACTTCGTATATTGGCTGTCATTGCCCGTCATTTGCTGCTAGTGCGGCCGTAATTAAGTGCGCCAGAACGCACGTTAAAGTGCGCTGGTCTGACCCCAGCCTTACTGGGGCCATTTAGGTTAAAAAAAATGGTAATTTACAAAAAAGCTAAATATCTTATTTCAACCAATCGCTTTCTAACAATATTTATGTGTTTAGGGACTCCTTGCTCTGCAGCTCTGTTATACACCTGCACATCTCAAATATATAAGCCTGGAAAATGGGGGCATTACAGAAAAAAATGCTGCCCTAGGCCCAGTTCGCGTATGGACAATACACCCCCTGCTCTACCTAGGATTATTTAGGAAATTTCTAAAAATCTCTGGATACGAGGGAGATAAAAACGGTGACATGTATAAATATCTTCACAGGTGCAGTTTCTTTACAGCACAAATTATGTTGTCACTCGGCGTTAGAAATATCACCTAATTAACAGACGTGCAGTGACAGGTGGTAACTTGGCGGTGTATCCGCTAAACTGCGAGCGGCGAGGAAAACGAACTGGAAGCAAGCAAATTAATTTCTGTTATGTAAGCCGTAAAGCTAAAGCCACTTGATCTTTTTTTGTAAGCTTTTTTTTTTTCTGAAAAATGAAATAAACTTTAATTAAAAATATTACTTTTTTTTTACATTGAATCCTATTGGATTTGCCTGTTTAAACCTGTCGAGCGGAAACACTGAAAATCAGGTCATTTCGCCAACATTTCAGTGCAGTTCAGCATTCTACGATTAGACAAATCATTACTCCTCTAAGGGCCAATTTTGCTGCCGCCGAAGACTGCCAAACTGCACCGTATTTTGCCGTTAATGCGCCCTGTTTGACAAAGTGACAGCTTAGTGGCTAGATGAACTGCAGGGCAAAGTTCACAGTTCGATGCAATTCGGTGGCAAGTTCGGTGCTTAGTATACCCTTAAGTTTCCAAATAGGATCACCAGATCAGTCCTGTTTTCAGGACAAATCATTTTTAAAAGCTAATGGGTGGCACATGAAAGAATTACACTGCAGGATATAGAATTAGTAGGCGAGAGGGAAATCCGATCCCTGTTTAAGGTGATTTGCTTCATGCAGCGTATGAATTCCACACACTGCAGGGAGCACTTACGTTTCCTGCCAGCAAGCAAGTACTGTATGAGCAATCTGTGTCCCGGAAACCATGCAAGGATTACATTGGCACACATTAACTGCTCATCTCCTAGAGCTGCCGAACTACTGGACTCGGGGCCGGCCAAGATACTGCTGGCTGGGTCCAAGGATAAAAGACTGCCCTCCCCCCAAAAAAACAATCCGGTGCCCTATATGAGTGTATCACAGAGTTCCACAGCAATAAAACTCATACATACAGCATATTACTGTGAGTTTTTTGCTGTGGAGCTCTGTGATACACTCATACACACTGCATAGAACACTGGCATAGATAGAGGGCCACATTACAATCTTAGCTCTAACCGCCTCCTCCATCCGGCGGGAGCAGGGAGAGACTGGGGGAAAAATTTCCTCAGTCTCCCCTTGCGTATCACTACACCGACCGGCCGGATCTCGCGAGGCAAGATCCGGCAGGTCATGTGACCGGCTCCGCCAGCGTCTGGCTCAATGGAGTCCTATGGACTCCATCAAGTGGATGCTCGCAGCTGCGCTCAGCGCTGCTGTGAGCATCCTGGGGCGTAGCGCCCTCTACAAATACAGGCAGCATTTTTTGCGCCTGCATTGCAATCCCCCGTTAAAACGGGGGCGGTAGGGGGAAGCGGGCGCAGTTTTTTCTCTCTACCGCCCCCGTTTTAACGCGGGGATTGTAATGTAGCCCAGAGTACAGAGAGTGGTCATAAATGGTAAATTTTCAAGACGGACATCAGTGGTAAGTGGTGTCCCTCAGGGGTCTGTTATAGGACCAATACTATTCAATTTATTTATAAATGACCTTGAGATAGCATTGAAAGTCATGTATCAGTGTTTGCCGAGGAAAAGTAATACAATGTGAGCAGGATGTTACTTTGCTGCAGAGGGATTTAGATAGATTGGGGGACTGGGCACTTCAATGGCAGATGAAATTTAATGTAGATAAATGCAAAGTTATGCACTTTGGAGTGAAGAACCCACAAGCATCGTATGCCCTAAATGGTACTGAGTTAGGGAAATCAAAGCAAAAGAAAGATTTGGGAATAAAAAATAGGGCTACATTATAATAATCGCGCTAAATCGGGGCTCGCTAAGGAGAAAAACCTGCACCTGCAGGTCTCTCCTTTGCACCCCCGTTTTAGCACGGAATTACAATGCAGGCGCTAGAAAAGCTGCTTGCATTGTTAACAGGCGCTAAGCCTAAGGACTTTCTAATCCTAACGCTGATTAACACTTTGCGCTCCCAATGTTAAGTATAGTGAGAGCAAAGTACAGTAACCTCGTGCTGAAAAGTGCAATATACCAAACGGTAATGGGTTTCTTAACCCGTTAGCATTTTGATTGTAATACGGTGTGCCCGCGTTAGGGCCACCAAGGCTACTGTTAACGCTCACTGCGTGAGCGCTAACGTTAGCACCAACTATGTACTGTAGCTCATAGTCTTCAAACTAAGTAACAATGCGCAATGTCAAACAGCAGCTGCCAAGGCCAGCAAGGTATTGGCATGCATTAACCCCCTTCCTGACTGCGGACGTACCATGTACGTCACGGCTACGGGTCTCCTTTAGACCCGCAGACTTAAATGGTACGTCTGGGTCTCCTAACCGTCCTCTCTCCCGATACTCACCTCTCTTGCTGGGCTTCCTTGGCATTCTGGCAGGCCTGGAGTCTACCTGGCCTTTTGAGGGGGCCTGGCAGTCGCGGTGACGTCATCACATTGTGTGACGTCATTGGCAGGCGCCCCTGGTGCCTGCAGTGGAAAAAGGTGGAAGGGGAGGGTGGCTCCTTTGGAGCCCTCTATCTCCCCAACCATTCTACCTAGAACCTCACAAATTGTACTGCTGGAAAGGGAAGAGTTTCCCCTTTTTAGCAGTATGCACATTTAACAGTTTTGCTGTCGGATTGCGATTCGGCGCCAATCGGAGCTGAATCTCGATTTGAACCCGGAGGAGGCTGACATCTTGGCCCCACCCACTGACATCCTCACCATATGTGTGAAGATGTCAGTGGGCCAGTAAACCCCCTAGCTGCCAAGTGGAGATATGGGGATCCTTTGGATCCCCGTATCTCCCGATCCGTGGCAGCTAGAGGGTCATGTTTGATATCATTGGAAAGGCTTGATCATGATACCAAAACATGACCAGGCTTGGTGTAAAAAACTAATTGTTTTTTAAAAAAAAATAATAATGGTCAGGGGGCTTTAATTAAATAGGACTTAAGTTGGCATCTAAAAATTATGAGCATAAAACGGTCAGAATGAGCTCAGCGCACAGAGGTGAACAGGCTCAGCAGTGATGAGGTTAAAAAGGTTTGATGGGGTTTCATTTTTTTTATAGTAAATTATACGATATGATGGAAATAATGGTATTTTTAGAAAGTCCATTTAATGGCGAGAAAAACGGTGTATAATAAGTGTGGGTTGCATAAACGAGTAGGAGGAAAATTTGACCTAAACACTAACAGCGCAGAAACGTAAAAACAGCAGCGGGCACTAAAATCGCACTGTCACTAAGGGGTTAAAAGGGGAATTCACTCTCGGGATGAAAACATAATTTTGCCTCTTTATAAATCAAATGGTCAGACCGCACCTTGAATAAGCTGAGCAGTTTTGGGCACCTGTTTTAAGAAAGGATATTATAGCGCTAGAAAAAGTGCAGAGACGGGCGACTAAAGTTATGAGGAAAGACTAACAAGCTTAAACCTGTTTAGTTTAGAGAAACGGCGCCTTAGAGGGGATCTGATAACCTTATATAAATATATCCGGGGCCATTATAAACCATTGTCTGGAAACCTATTCATTAACAGGACTATACACGGGACACAGGGTCACACATTAAGTCTAATGTCAGACGAACGCAGTCTTAGCGCACTCTGCGTGCGTGCATAATGGATGTACGTACTGACGGAAGATACTGTAGACACCACACGGTCTGTTTTTTGTAAACGGATGTAGAAAAAAAAGGGAAATCTGGGAATCAAAATTAATTAAAATTAAATGACGGGTACAGTCAATCAGACCAAAAAAATCTTCTGAGGTCAACAAGATGGACGTCGCAAATGCGCGGTGTCTGACGTCGCCTCATCACGAACACAGGCCACTACGCAGACGCGGCGCACTCTGGGCGTCCGTCGTAGAGCTTTTACATCAAGGCCTAAATTGCGTCCGTTGCCACCTGCGTGGTGCGTGCGCGCTTCGGTGCGCACGTACTTCGTGTGTTGGTCTCTTGCTCACAAATCAATGGTACGACGGACGTTAAACTGTGCAGCGACACGGACGTGATAACTGCGTTCGTCTGATGCTAGCCTTAGACAGGACGAAAGGAAAATCAGCCTACAGTATACTGTAACAAGGGTTATTTTACGGTGAGAATAAAGCTGTGTAATTCTCTGCCTGTTGAGGTGGTTGGGTCAGAGTCTGTATAGACTTTTAAACAATGACTGGATGACTTCCTGTGAAAAGCCTAATATTAAGGGTCATATTATTTAATATGTGGGTAAAAGCTGCTTTATCCAAGGAGAAATCTGACGCCATTCTGGGGTTAAGAAGGAATTTTTACCAGCATGTTGCATATTGGCGAGCGCTTCAGACTGGGGTTTTTGCCTTCTTTTGGATCAGCAGCAGTAAGTAATGTGTGAGAGGCTGAACTCGATGGACGCACGTCTTTTTTCAGCCTATGTAACTATGTATCACAGAGCTCCACAGGAATAAAGCTCACAGTAGTGTGTGGTGTGCCTAGTTGAGGCCCAAAATGCTGCCCCTGGCGAAGTGTGGCCCCATGGACGGGCTGGCTCTGACTGGACTACAAGGGCAATAATCCTTTAGTCCCCAAGGTGATCAGGTGTTCTTCTCCACTCTCCAGCATAAAGCCTGTGTGACACTGATCATGCCAAAAGGGGCACGACTTCCTAGGATGATAGGCATTAGAGGTGGGAAGATTATGAAATTGAGATGAAGTTTTGTGGGTTTTGCAGAGTCACGCCAGTGATGCAGCTTGTGGCACTCACACACCCAAACGGGTAAACTGCCCCAGAAAGGGAGCGTGTCTGTCCCCACATATAAACTAAAGCGGTTTATCCTCCTGGAAAAGGGGCGTACATGTTCATAAAAAGGGGTATCTGTCTTGCTGCGTCACCAGGAAAGCAAGGCAGATTGTGGGCTTAGCGGGGCTGGCCCTAAAATTTTATACAGGGTTATTCAAAGAGAATCGAAAAGTCACTGCATGTTTGGGGACTTTTCGTTCCCTGCACTTCGGGGCGATCCTATTTCGCCGACCCTGCGGTGTATTCAGCAAGCACGACAGGGCCGCCGTAGTGCAGGGAAAACCCGCCGAACACTAGCCGAACACTCACTGAAACAGACAGAAAACAGCTGGATTAACCCCGCCGAACACGCCAAAGAAACCCGACTAGCCGCCGAACACAGCGCAGAGCAGCCGCCGGAAAAACCCGACACGTAGACGAACGAGGTGAAAATAAAATTTAAAAAAAACAGTACGCTTGAAAGTTTTAACTTTGAAACGCTCTTTGCAAAAAAAACCTACAGAACGAAAATGTCTGAAATTGACATACAAGATCCAATGAATGATAATAAAAAGGGCTGTTACAGAAAAATGAAAAAACAATAAAAAAAACACTGAAAAAGTGTTTCCAAAAATGTCCCAAAAAATGCCTAAAAGATCCTAAAAAAACTATAAAGAGACTTTTTACGGCAGAATATTATAATCAACGGTTTATTAGATATTGTATTAAAACGGGAATATTTTTAACATTGAAGCCAATGGGATTCGCCTGAATAAATCTGCCACATTAAACCACCGAACAGCACACCGAACATTTCGGCAACTTTTCCCTGCTGTTTTGTGTTCTCTGAATAGATGAAGCATTGCTTCTCTATGGGGATTTCACTGCCCTCGAACAGGCACCGTATGTGCAGGCAATTCGCCAACATTTGGCGAACTGCCTGCTCTCTGAATGGCCAGGAAAGGTAACCGTCCGCTTAATTTCACTGTTCGGTTACCTGTCGGCCACAATTCGGATCTCTTTGAATAACCCCCCACCCATAGTGTCCGGCCTAGAGTGAAAAATCTCCCCCTCCCCTACAAATCGTTGAAGGTTAGCGTGGGCTCATCGTGCTTCGTGAGTTCTTCACCTTGATGTAATGGGTCAACCAAAAATAAAACACGTACGTAGACCAAAATCATGAGTGTTGCCAAATGTGGAATAATTAGCAGACGGGCATCTTTTGGGTATGGGCCAGGAGGGGGCCTTTCTTCGGCATAGTGGAACGGATCATTCCTGATTATTTCTTTTCGGTGCGATGTTTACATTATTACTGAGGTGTTGCGTTCTGTAGAAATAGATATAAACAAAATACGGAAATTCTATGAATATGTAAATAAAAGTATAAAATTCCTTTTTAGATGCGACGTGTGGAGCGCACGTCCTGTGTTACAGGGAGATATTAATAAAGCCTGGTGCTGCCGTTTAATATGGCGATTCTGTTTTACGTCTTAAGATATTTAAATCATCAGATGGGAAAAAAAACCACCTAGTTCCATCACTTCTTTTCTATTTTACGTGGACTTGTACTTCCCATTAGGGGATGGATATTGCATTGGTCTCAAAGATCCGCACATACTTACCATGCTCTAACCCCGGGGGCAGCAGCCATATCCACCCTCTGCGGGCAAAGGTCGTTGAAGGTCTTCGATAGGGTTGCCAGGTCAGCCATGTTTTCCTGGACACTTATTACTATTTCATGCAGAAGGGAAGCACAGGGAAAAGTGCTGCCCTGTAACATGTACAATTCATATGCTGCAGCCAGGAAATCAAGACGGGTCACCTGGGATTCCTTTTTGATTTCTTACCTGCAGCGTATGGATTAGACATGCTGCGGGGTGGCAGTATTCATGCACTGCCCTTCAGGATCAATAAATTCTATGTGTCCAGGAAAACATGGCCGACCTGGCGCGACCCTAGATGGGCAGTGCATGAGAAAATACAAACCTGCAGCACGTAGACTCCATGTGCCCCAGGTAAGAAGTCAAAAAGGAATCCCAGGTGACCTACCTTGATTTCCTTCCTGTAGGGATGTGCGTTTCGGAATTTCGGAATTTTCACGAAATTTCCCGATTCGTGTTTTCGGATCTGGCCGATTTCCCGAAAATTTTTAGATCCGAAAATGGCAGATCCGAAAAGTTTTCCGAGCCGAAACAAAATATTTTTTCGGAATTTTCGAATGGACTTGAAATGTGTCAAATCGAAATTTATTTTCGCTCTATTCATGATTTCGGTTCCATTCGTGATTTCGGATCTTTATTTAATAAAAAAAACCACGATAGAATCGCCAGAATTATCGTAGACACTTTGAAACGAGGAGAACAGAAGTTCCGAAAAAACAAAAATTTCCGAAATTTCCGAAAAGTCGATACAAAAAACGAGCAAAGTGTCCAGAAAATACGAAAAATGGTCGATATTCCAAAAAAAATGTACACGAAAAAGGAGTCGAGCCGAACCGAATCGAAACAGAAATCGGCCGAAATGAGCCGAATCGAAAAGTTTAAACATCCGAACAAATCGAACCGAATCGAACTGAAAAAAAAATCGGTGCACAAGCCTACCTTCCTGCAGTATATGAATTATACAGGTTGCAAGGCAGCACCTTCCCTGTGTTCGCCATCTGCATGAAATCGTAATATGTGTCCATGAAAACACGGCTGATCTGGCAACCCTAGCTGTTGTGTATATTGCCCCTTACTGGTAACATGGGCTTAGGTTGCTGACAGCTGTCGCATTGATTGCCCCTCGGCGGTAACGTCTATGTGATGACTTATCAGGTGCAAGAGAGGGCAGAGGACTATCCTGTAGGACAGTGTTTCCCAAACCTGTCCTCGGGACCTGCCGACAGGCCAGGTTTGCAAGATATCTGAAGCACAGCACAGGTGATATGATTTGCTGCTCAGTGATTGCAGGATTCAGTCTGCATTTCCCCAAGGTGATCTGCAAAACCCGGCCTGTTAGATCAGTGGTTCCCAACCCTGGTCCTCAAGTACCCCTTAACAGGTCAGGTTTTCCAGATACCTGAAGCACAGCACAGGTGATATGATTTGCTGCTCAGTGATTGCAGGATCCAGTTTGCATTTCCCCCAAAGTGATCTGCAAAATCTGGCCTGTTAGGAGTACTTGAGGACCGCGGATGTGAACCACTGTGTTAGGCTGGGGTCAGACTAACGCATTTTTAATGTGCGTTTAGGTGCACTTAATCACGGCCGCACTAGCAGCAAATGACGGGCAATGACGGCCAATATACGAAGTACGGTCGCACGAAAGTCCGGCTGCGCAACGCAAGTGGAAAATGAAAGCATTTTTTCAAGAACGCAGAACCGCTAGTACTGACGTACAGAGTGCGCTGCGCCCGCTAGCGGCGTGTGTGTGTGATTAGGAGACGACAGACCCTGCTAATGTCCGGCCAACATAACGTCCAGATGCAAAAAGTGTTTTATTGACGTCAAAAATACGTCAATGCGTTCGGACGCACTTTTTGACGGTCGCTGCGAATAATGCGTTTGTTTGACCCTAGCCTTAACCTCTCCACATCAAAATGTTTATGAACAACCTATGAAATTCATTAGATCCTCGATGGATCAGATTTGAACGGTTCTTCTTTGCGTTAGACCTGCCATAGAAGAAGCAAAATGAACAATAATTTCCTGGGGGGGGCTAACGCAGCTTCAGCCCCCCCCCACCATTAACAAAACATTGGGTGAAAAGTCAGCTATTTTAGTAGATATTTGTTTGATCAGGTATGATGCATTTTCCAGCAAAAAAAACACTCAGGCTGATAGATCTTTGATCAAGTCATTTTTTCCTTAGATCTCACATATTTACTGAGATAGAAGGTCATGAATAAGAACGGGCGCCCCCCCCCCCACCACCCCGACATCAAAATTTCTGGGGGGAAAAAAACCCACTCAGGCTGCTGCATCTGTGTTAGATCCAGTAAGATCAAGTGGTGTTTATGTCAGATCTTAATTAATTGCTGAGCTATTATGTTATGATTGTGTGGGAGGGGGGGGGCTGGTCCCCCCACATCAAAATTTCACGCAATAGATCATTCAGGTTGACAGATGTTTATTAGATAAAGTGTTTTATTATGTTAAATTCAGGAGCGAATGGTGATAAAAGGTAATACTCATAATTCATCACCTTATATCTCTGTAATTATGTGAGATCTCACGTAAAAAAAAAAACACTCGACAAAGCACGCAATTTCGGTACTTGGCGTTTCACTGCAATTCGCCGAAAATTCCATTTCGCCGAATATACGGTGAATTCACTATTTAGCGAATGGTCACCGTATTTTGCCAAAATTGTAGCCGCCGAAGCAGTCGGACGTCAGTGAAAACTGAAGAATTGCACCGATAACCGCCGAATTGCACCGATTTGGCATCTGCCAATTCCACCGACCTGCAAAAAAAAAAAAAAAAAAAGGAAGCCTCCTATTCTCTTAATAGGAGGATAAATCAATCAATAACGTGTAGCAAAAATGTATCTAAAAAGTCCTTTAAAAAAAAAACACAAAGGTCTGTTAAAAGAAATAAACAAAACTGTTGTTGAAAAAATACAAAAAGGTGATCTAAAAAAAAGAAAGTGTTTTTTTTTAAAAAAACTAAAAGAATAATTTAAAAAAAACATATTACTTTTTTACATTGAAACCTATGGGATTTGCCCGTTTAAACCTGTCTATTTGAAATACCTAAAATCAGGTCATTTTGCCCGAATTTCGGTACAATTCGGCATTCTGTGAATAGAAGACACAATAGTCTTCTATGGGGCAATTTCGGTGCCGCCAAACGATGCTGAATTGTGGCGAATTGCACCTTATTTTGTAATCAATTCGCCAGTGTTTGGCAAACTGACAGCTTAATGAATAGAAGAATTGGCCCAAACGGTGAAGTTTAACTTCCGTTGCAATTCAGAGGTTAGTGAATAACCCCCTATGATGTTGTGGAATATAAGAAGATCGTTTCAGGCTGAATAATTTGTGCCTGATTTATGGATTTGCTGTGAAACACAGAGCTTCGCAGTTTTAATTCTAGCTCGGCTATATCATAATATAATATGATCCCCCAAAAGCTGGATTAGGGGCTCTGAGGGAGATGCATGCATGTGGATTCAGGGCTCTGAGGGAGATGCGTGCATGTGGATTCAGGGCTCTGAGGGAGATGCGTGCATGTGGATTCAGGGCTCTGAGGGAGATGCGTGCATGTGGATTCAGGGCTCTGAGGGAGATGCGTGCATGTGGATTCAGGGCTCTGAGGGAGATGCATGCATGTGGATTAGAGGCTCTGAGGGAGATGCGTGCATGTGGATTCAGGGCTCTGAGGGAGATGCGTGCATGTGGATTAGAGGCTCTGAGGGAGATGCGTGCATGTGGATTCAGGGCTCTGAGGGAGATGCGTGCATGTGGATTAGAGGCTCTGAGGGAGATGTGTGCATGTGGATTCAGGGCTCTGAGGGAGATGCGTGCATGTGGATTCAGGGCTCTGAGGGAGATGCGTGCATGTGGATTCAGGGCTCTGAGGGAGATGCGTGCATGTGGATTCAGGGCTCTGAGGGAGATGCGTGCATGTGGATTCAGGGCTCTGAGGGAGATGCATGCATGTGGATTCAGGGCTCTGAGGGAGATGCATGCATGTGGATTAGAGGCTCTGAGGGAGATGCATGCATGTGGATTAGAGGCTCTGAGGGAGATGCGTGCATGTGGATTAGGGGCTCTGAGGGAGATGCGTGCATGTGGATTAGAGGCTCTGAGGGAGATGCGTGCATGTGGATTAGAGGCTCTGAGGGAGATGCATGCATGTGGATTAGGGGCTCTGAGGGAGATGCGTGCATGTGGATTCAGGGCTCTGAGGGAGATGCGTGCATGTGGATTCAGGGCTCTGAGGGAGATGCGTGCAGGTGGATTCAGGTCTCTGAGGGAGATGCATGCATGTGGATTCAGGGCTCTGAGGGAGATGCGTGCATGTGGATTCAGGGCTCTGAGGGAGATGCGTGCATGTGGATTCAGGGCTCTGAGGGAGATGCGTGCATGTGGATTCAGGGCTCTGAGGGAGATGCGTGCATGTGGATTCAGGGCTCTGAGGGAGATGCGTGCATGTGGATTCAGGGCTCTGAGGGAGATGCGTGCATGTGGATTCAGGGCTCTGAGGGAGATGCATGCATGTGGATTCAGGGCTCTGAGGGAGATGCGTGCATGTGGATTAGAGGCTCTGAGGGAGATGCGTGCATGTGGATTAGGGGCTCTGAGGGAGATGCGTGCATGTGGATTCAGGGCTCTGAGGGAGATGCGTGCATGTGGATTCAGGGCTCTGAGGGAGATGCGTGCATGTGGATTCAGGGCTCTGAGGGAGATACATGCATGTGGATTCAGGGCTCTGAGGGAGATGCGTGCATGTGGATTCAGGGCTCTGAGGGAGATGCGTGCATGTGGATTCAGGGCTCTGAGGGAGATGCATGCATGTGGATTCAGGGCTCTGAGGGAGATGCATGCATGTGGATTAGAGGCTCTGAGGGAGATGCATGCATGTGGATTAGAGGCTCTGAGGGAGATGCGTGCATGTGGATTAGGGGCTCTGAGGGAGATGCGTGCATGTGGATTAGAGGCTCTGAGGGAGATGCATGCATGTGGATTAGGGGCTCTGAGGGAGATGCGTGCATGTGGATTCAGGGCTCTGAGGGAGATGCATGCATGTGGATTCAGGGCTCTGAGGGAGATGCGTGCATGTGGATTCAGGGCTCTGAGGGAGATGCGTGCATGTGGATTCAGGGCTCTGAGGGAGATGCGTGCATGTGGATTCAGGGCTCTGAGGGAGATGCGTGCATGTGGATTCAGGGCTCTGAGGGAGATGCGTGCATGTGGATTCAGGGCTCTGAGGGAGATGCGTGCATGTGGATTCAGGGCTCTGAGGGAGATGCATGCATGTGGATTAGAGGCTCTGAGGGAGATGCGTGCATGTGGATTAGGGGCTCTGAGGGAGATGCATGCATGTGGATTAGAGGCTCTGAGGGAGATGCGTGCATGTGGATTAGGGGCTCTGAGGGAGATGCGTGCATGTGGATTAGGGGCTCTGAGGGAGATGCGTGCATGTGGATTAGGGGCTCTGAGGGAGATGCATGCATGTGGATTAGGGGCTCTGAGGGAGATGCGTGCATGTGGATTAGAGGCTCTGAGGGAGATGCATGCATGTGGATTCAGGGCTCTGAGGGAGATGCGTGCATGTGGATTAGGGTCTCTGAGGGAGATGCATGCATGTGGATTCAGGGCTCTGAGGGAGATGCGTGCATGTGGATTCAGGGCTCTGAGGGAGATGCATGCATGTGGATTAGGGGCTCTGAGGGAGATGCATGCATGTGAATTAGAGGTTTTGAAGGAGATACATGCATGTGGATTTGTGACTGAGGGAGATGCATGCATGTGAATTATGGGCTCCGAAGGAGCATGCATTTAGATTTAGGGTTCTGAGGAAGATACCTGTATGTGAATTAGGGGCTCTGAGAGATACATGCCTGTGGATTTAGGGTTTTGAGGGAGATACATGCATGTGGATTTATGGCTCTGAGGAAGATACATGCATGTGGATTCGGGGCACAGAGGGAGATACATGCATTAGGATTCAGGGTTTTGAGGGAGATACATGCATGTGGAATCGGGATTCTGAGGGAGATACATGCATGTGGATTCAGGGCACAGAGGGAGATACATGCATGTGGATTCAGGATTCTGGGGGAGATACATGCATGTGGATTCAGGGCTCTGATTGAGATACATGCATGTGAATTAGGGGCTCTGATGGAGATACCCTGTACAGAAACAAATCCTTCCTGAGCCTGACAGTAAGAATGCTGATTGAACAACGAATGCTTATGCCACTGAATACGGTCATTGAATAAGGAGATGTAGTGTATGCAGCTGCCTCACAAACACACCTTCATAATCTTACTACATTGTATAACTCATTCTGAGACTTTGTGCTACAATGTAACTACATGACCCAGCATTGTGACATTTTAAAAGAACTAAACTGGCCGTCGCTGGAATCCAGACGCACTCTTCACCTTTCCAACCTGGGGCCAAATTACATTGGTCACGTTAAAACGGGGACGCTAAGGAAGAAAACACACGTCTGCAGGTTTCTCCTTAGTTTCCCCATTTTAGCGTGATATTACGGTGCAGGTCCTAATCCAGCAGCCTGCACCGTAACACGGCACTAAGCTTCGGGATGCTCGCAGCAGAGGGATTGGGGTTGAGGAAGACGAGGTGAATTTTACGGGGCAGTGTGACAGGAACGGGCTCAGGGGGACAATGTGAAAGAGGAACAGGCTGAGGGGGACAGTGTGACAGAGGAACGGGCTCAGGGGGACAGTGTGACAGAGGAACAGGCTGAGGGGGACAGTGTGACAGAGGTACGGGCTCCAGGGGACAGTTGAACAGGCTGGGGGAGCAGTGTGACAGAGGAACGGGCTGAGGGTTGCAGAGTGACAGAGGAACAGGCTCAGGAGCACAGTGTGACAGAGAAACAGGCTGAAAGGGACAGTGTGACAGAGGAACAGGCTGAGAGGGACAGTGTGACAGAGGAACAGGCTGAGAGGGACAGTGAGACAGAGGAACGGGCTCGGGACAGTTGGACAGAGGAACAGGCTGAGGTTGGCAGTGTGACAGAGAAACAGGCTCGGGGGACAGTGGAAGATGAACAGGCTCAGAGGGACAGTTGGACAGAGGAACAGGTTGAGGGGGCAGTGTGACAGGAACAGGATGAGGTGGACAATAGTGTGACAGAGGAACTGGCTCGGGGACAGTGTGACAGAGGAACAGGCTGAGGGAGTGGTGTGACAGAGGAACAGGTTCAGGGGGGCAGTGTGACAGAGGAACAGGTTGAGGGGGGCAGTGTGAAAGTGGAACAGGCTGAGGGAGCAGTGTGACGGGGGACAGGTTGAGGGGGGCAGTGTGAAAGAGGAACAGGTTGAGGGAGCGGTGTGACAGAGGAACAGGAACAGGTTGAGGGAGCAGTGTGACAGGAACAGGATGAGGTGGACAATAGTGTGACAGAGGAACTGGCTCAGGGGGACAGTGACAGAGGAACAGGCTGAGGGAGTGGTGTGACAGAGGAACAGGCTGAGGGAGTGGTGTGACAGAGGAACAGGCTGAGGGAGTGGTGTGACAGGAACAGGTTGAGGGAGCGGTGTGACAGAGGAACAGGTTGAGGGAGCGGTGTGACAGAGGAACAGGTTGAGGGAGCGGTGTGACAGGAACAGGTTGAGGGAGCGGTGTGACAGAGGAACAGGTTAAGGGAGCTGTGTGACAGAGGAACAGGTTGAGGGGGCAGTGTGACAGAGGAACAGGTTGAGGGAGCGGTGTGACAGGAACAGGTTGAGGGAGCGGTGTGACAGAGGAACAGGTTAAGGGAGCTGTGTGACAGAGGAACAGGTTGAGGGAGCAGTGTGACAGGAACAGGTTGATGGAGCGGTGTGACAGAGGAACAGACTGAGGGGGACAGAGGAACAGGTTGAGGGGGACAGTGTGACAGGTGATCAGGTTGAGGGGGGCAGTGTGACAGGGGAACAGGTTGAGGGGGGCAGTGTGACGGGATCAGGTTGAGGGGGGCAGTGTGACAGGGGAACAGGTTGAGGGGGGCAGTGTGACGGGATCAGGTTGAGGGGGGCAGTGTGACAGGGGAACAGGTTGAGGGGGGCAGTGTGACGGGATCAGGTTGAGGGGGGCAGTGTGACAGGGGAACAGGTTGAGGGGGGCAGTGTGTCAGGGGGACAGTGTGACGGGATCAGGTTGAGGGGGGCAGTGTGACAGGGGAACAGGTTGAGGGGGGGTAATGTGACGTAACAGGAAGGACGAGGGAAGCAATGAGAAGGCAATAAGTGTGATAGAGTAGCAATTTCAGGGGGGCAGTGTGACATGGAACAGGTTTAGGGGGTGGTGTGGCAGGGAACAGGTTTAGGGGGTGGTGTGGCAGGTGGAATAGGCCATAGGGGCACAGTGAAAGGTAACATATTGAAGAGGGCATAGCGACAGCAGGAGGGGGCAGAGAGGGACATGGAGAAAGAGGAACAGGTTGAAGGGGTAGGGTGTCAGGACAACATATGGAGGGACATAGTGAAAGGGTAACACAATGAGGGGCAGATGTTGTAAAGGGGGCAGGATTTAGGGGCGCAGGGTGAGAGAGGGACACAGTGAAAGGGTAACTCAATGAGGGGCAGATGTTGTAAAGGGGGGCAGGTTTTGGGGCGCAGGGTGAGAGAGGGACATAGCGAAAGGGTAACACAATGAGTGGCAGATGAGTTAAAGGGGGGCAGGTTTTGGGGCGCAGGGTGAGAGAGGGACACAGTGACAGCCAGGGGGACACAATGAGGGGCAGATGAGTTAAAGGGGGGCAGGTTTTAGGGGCGCAGGGTGAGAGAGGGACACAGTGACAGCCAGGGGGACACAATGAGGGGCAGATGAGTTAAAGGGGGCAGGTTTTGGGGCGCAGGGTGAGAGAGGGACACAGTGACAGCCAGGGGGACACAATGAGGGGCAGATGAGTTAAAGGGGGGCAGGTTTTAGGGGCGCAGGGTGAGAGAGGGACACAGTGACAGCCAGGGGGACACAATGAGGGGCAGATGGGTTAAAGGGGGGCAGGTTTTAGGGGCGCAGGGTGAGAGAGGGACACAGTGACAGCCAGGGGGACACAATGAGGGGCAGATGGGTTAAAGGGGGGCAGGTTTTGGGGCGCAGGGTGAGAGAGGGACACAGTGACAGCCAGGGGGACACAATGAGGGGCAGATGAGTTAAAGGGGGCAGGTTTTAGGGGCGCAGGGTGAGAGAGGGACACAGTGACAGCCAGGGGGACACAATGAGGGGCAGATGAGTTAAAGGGGGGCAGGTTTTGGGGCGCAGGGTGAGAGAGGGACACAGTGACAGCCAGGGGGACACAATGAGGGGCAGATGAGTTAAAGGGGGGCAGGTTTTGGGGCGCAGGGTGAGAGAGGGACACAGTGACAGCCAGGGGGACACAATGAGGGGCAGATGAGTTAAAGGGGGGCAGGTTTTGGGGCGCAGGGTGAGAGAGGGACACAGTGACAGCCAGGGGGACAGACTGGGAGCTATAGAGCTGCTGATTCCAGACCCGGGCAGGGGACACAGGAGCCTGAGCTGAAGCAGACGGGGGAGAGTGGAGGGAGGCGCACTCTTTTGATGGAGAGGGAGAGGAGGGATGGAGGGGTAAAGGATGGAGAGATGCAGCGCAAGTTAGAGCCGTCCTCAGCCCCGGGAAGGAGACGCTGGGTCGGCTTTGTGCTGAGTGCAGGATGCCGGGCACCCACGCACAGGGCCCGGGATGCCTGAGCCTCTGACCTGTCGGACACAGCGGGGCCCCTACCCTGAACATGGCGCCCACAAAGCCCGGCTTCCAGCACGACCCGAGCCGCAGAGAGCGGTAAGCGAGGCCGGGGTCTGGGGGAAGGCCTCCGGGGGCAGCATTCAGGAGCTGCGCACACCGAGCAGGGAGGAGGGCAAGCAGCAGGCAGGGTCTGGCACCTCACACACAGCCTGATCCATGCTGCATAGACATATACACCGCCTGAACACGTCATAAATCGGTATAGCCCCCCTCAAGGGTGTAATAATGTATAGCTACAGACACATGTGTTTCCTATATACATATACACGGTCTGCTGCCTGTTAGATATACACAGACCCTGGCTGATGTGTGCTATATAGACAAAAGCACAGGTTAATGTGTGTTATATATACAAATACAAGGGATAATATGTGTTATATATACAAATACAAGGGCTGATGTGTGTTATATATACAAATACACAGGCTAATGTGTTATATATACAAATACAAGGGCTAGTGTGTGTTATATGTTATATATATACAAATACAAGGGTTAATGTCTTTTATATACACAAATACAAGGGCTAGTGTGTGTTATATATACAAACACACAGGCTAATGTGTTATATATACAAATACAAGGGATAATATGTGTTATATGTACAAGGGCTAGTGTGTGTGTTATATATACACAAACACAAGGGCTATTGTGCTATATATACAAATACAAGGGCTAGTGTGTGTTATATATTATATATATACAAATACAAGGGTTAATGTCTTTTATATATACAAATACAAGAGCTAATGTGTGTTTTATATATACAAATAGAAGGGCTATTGTGTTATGCAAGGGCTATTGTGTATATACAAATACGAGGGCTATTATATATACAAATACAAGAGCTAATGTGTGTTATTTATACAAATACAAGGGCTATTGTGTTAAATATATATACAAATACGAGGGCTATTGTGTTATATATACAAATGCAAGGGTTAATGTGTGTTATATATACACAAATACAAGGGCTAGTGTGTTCCATATATATACAAATACAAGCGTTAATGTGTTATATGGAAAAATACGAGGGTCAATGTGTTATATATACAAATACAAGGGCTAGTGTGTGTTTTATATACAAATACAAGGGCTAGTGTGTGTTTTATATACAAATACAAGGGCTAGTGTGTGTTTTATATACAAATACAAGGGCTAATGTGCGTTATTAGCCCACTGCACAGCCTGCACACACACACCACACCTCATCTCAGATATATGTATAACAACTCCGATATCATATATGTATACCCACTCTTGTATACTTGCAGACCTCAGACCAGATACACCCACTCAAATACATATATACAGACCTCACACCAGATATACCCACTCAAATACATGTATAAAGACCTCAGACCAGATATACTCACTCAGATACATGTACATGTATACAGAGCTCAGACCGGATATACCCACTCAGATACATATATACAAACCTCAGACCAGATATACCCCCTCATACATATACACAGACCTCAGACCAAATATACCCACTCAGATACATATATACAGACTTCAGACCAGACACACCCACTCTGTTACATATATACAGACCTCAGACCAGACATACCCACTCAGGAGATACATATATACAGACCTCAGACCAGACATACCCACGGATGCTGGGGAAGCTGGCCAGAAGCATTAAAAACATTTGGCCAGCGTTCCCCTCCGGCTGGCCACGTTATCGAGTGGTCGCAGGACAGTGATGCATTGTGATGTGCTCACGCAAGATCTCGGGAGGAGGCAGCGTCATAGCCTCCACAGCCTGGTGGTTGGTCGGTAACACGGCCAGCTGGAGGGGAACGCTGGCCAAATGCTTTTAATGCATCCGGCCAGTTTCCCCAGCCCCTCGGACACCGAAAAGCCGGCCCAGCGCTGGCTTCCGGGTATCAGGGGCAGTATTGGGGCATTTGCACGAGTACGAAGTACTCGTGCAAATGATGGTATCGGCACCGTTACCAATACTAGTATTGGTATCTGCATCCCTAGTTATATATACATAAACAAGGGCTAGGGTGTTGTATATACACACATATACAAGGAATAGTGTGTGTTATATATAAATATACAAGGTAGCGATGCACCTAAATTAAAATTTCCATCCGAAACCGAAAATTCAGGGTCAGCTCGGCCGAAAACCGATAGCGAAATCAAAAATCATCCGAACCTGGGCCTGAAGGCCGGCCGAGCCGGGAACTCTCCTGAGACTGGAGGCAGGCCAAGCAGGCAGCACTAAGGCTAGTGTCAGACGAGCGTCTTTAGAGAGAGGAAGGAACGTCCAAGAGATTGGTTGTTCCTTCCACTTGACGCCTGTCTGGCCACCTCGCTGAGCGCACTCGGTGTGCTCAGCGCTGCAAGGCTCGATCCTCCTATGGAGAATCGCGCTTTGCAGCTCCGTCAACTTCCTCCGTCCTAGTGCTTTGCCGGAGAGGCTTGGTTAACGGTTGCTTGTTGCATGCGCATTTTGTGCATGCGCATAAGCGTGCACAAGCGTATGACCGGCCCCGTTGCAATGTCAAAACACTGCGACAGATGTCGGTAAGCAGGTCAGTACGAGCGCACATAGGGCGCTCGTCTGACGCTGGCATAAGTGCGCGTGTACTGACCTGTGTCCTGATGTCTGTCACAGCGCTGTGATGCTTGGATGGGGCGGGCCACACGGTGTAGCGTGTGCACTAGCTGTGCGTGCTACATTGGACATGCTGAAACACTCCCCTTTCGAAAAAGCTATGACGTGCGTTCGTCGGAGCTACAAAGCGCGATCCTCCATAGGATCACGCATCCATAGGAGGATCGAGCTTTGTAACGCTGAGAACACTAGCCGTGCTCAGCGAGGTGGGGACTCGGGTGTCAGAATGAAAGCAGCCTCCACTCTCACGGACGTTCCTTCCTCTCTCAAATGAGCTTGTGTGACATTGGCCTAAATAGACATATACACCATCTTGTGTCTTTTACATATATGGACCCTGACTTGTGTATATATGTACATATTGTCAGGCTAATGTATGTTCTAGTGCGAGAAAGGGGGGGGTGTGAGGATCCTGAGGACGAGCAACAGCACTAGTGACCTGCTCTACGGTGGGGCCCGCTCAGGTCTCACAAGGTTTTAGCTCGATTGTGCCATTACAGGGACGAATGCTCCATATGCAAATCAGTCTGCTCTCACCCAGAAAGTGCGGCCAGTGCTGATTGCCAAGGACGTCATCCCTGCACGGGAGAAGCAGCAACCCCCGACGATCGTTTTGGCCTTGCTAGGCTTCGTCAGGAAGGTATAGCTGACATCCCTCTAGGCACACCAAGCAAGGGGTCCACGTCTGGATGACCCTGTAAACTTCTAGAGAGAGAAAGGGAGGTTTGTGAGGGTCCTGAGGACGAGCAACAGCTCTAATGGCCTGCTCTACGGTGGGGCCCGCTCAGGTCTCACATACATATACACAGTTGTGCTCATAGGTTTACATACCCTGGCAGAATTTATGATTTCTTGGCCATTATTCAGAGAATATGAATGATAACAGTTACGTTTCTTTCACTCATGGTTAGTGTTTGGCTGAAGCCATTTATTATCAATCAAGTGTGTTTATTCTTTTTAAATCATATTGACAACAGAAACTACCCCAATGACCCTGATCAAAGGTTTACATCCCCCAGTTCTTAATACCTCGTATTGCCTCCTTTAACATAAATGACAGCTTGAAGTCTTTTGTGGTATGTGTGGATGAGGCTCCTTATCTTCTCAGATGGTAAAGCAACCCATTCTTCTTGGCAAAAGCCTCCGGTTGCTGTAAATTCTTGGGCTGTCTTGCATTAACTGCACGTTTGAGATCTCCCCAGAGTGGCTCAGTGTCCTGACCTCAATATCATTGAGATGGCCACTCCAGATCCAGAACCTTCACTTTATTCTACTGTAGCCAATGACCGGTCGACTTGTCAATGATCCAAAACACAAGGCGATGTTGGAATGTCCAAGTACTTCCCATGCGCAGCTTCCGGGCTGATGAATGCAAATTTATCTACCTCCGTGTTTCACAGTAGGAATGGTGTACCTTTCATCATAGGCCTTGTTGTCTCCGCTCCAAATGTAGCGTTTATGGTTGTGACCAAAAAGTTCAATTTTGGTCTCATCACTCCAAATGACTTTGTGCCAGAAGGTTTGAGGCTTGTCTCTGTGCTGTTTAGAGTATTGTAAGCAGGATACTTTGTGTCATTTGCGTAGTAATGTCTTTCTTCTGGCAACTCGACCATCTTTCTTCAAGCGCCTCCTTATTGTGCATCTTGAAACAGCCACAACACATGTTTTCAGAGAGTCCTGTATTTCACCTGAAGTTATTTGTGGGCTTTTCTTTGCATCCCGAACAATTTTCCTGGCAGTTGTGGCTGAAATTTTAGTTGGTCTACCTGAACGTGGTTTGATTTCAACAGAACCCCTCATTTTCCACTTCTTAGAGTTTGGACACTGCTGATTGGCATTCTCGATTCCTTTGGTATCTTTTTATATCCCTTTCCTATTTTATACAGTTCAACTACCTTTTCCCGCAGATCCTTTGACAATTCTTTTGCTTTCCCCATGACTCAGAATCCAGAAACGTCAGTGCAGCACTGGATGAAAGATGCAAGGGTCTGTCAGGAGTCCAGAAACTCATTGACCTTTTATACACAGACACTTATTACAAGAAAGCAGATCACAGGTGAGGATGTAACCATCCTTTAATAGCGATTCAAACCCGTTTGTGTCAACTGGTGTGCATGTTATAAGGCCAAAATCAGGATATGTAAACTTTGATCAGGGTCATTGGGGTAGGTTCTGTTGTCATTATGATTTAAAAAGAGTAAACACATTTGATTGATAATAAATGGCTTCAGCTGAACACTAACCATGAGTGAAAGCAGTGTTTTTTTTTTTAGGCTGTATGCGCTGGTACGCCGTCCCGGCACCTCATCGCCAGCCGCCCTTTAATTTTTGACAGCTCCGGTGTCGGACTCTCGGAGTCCGAATCCGTAGCTGTCTCGTCGGCGGAGGGGCAGATCCAGCGGCCGCCACGTTCTTTCCTTCAACGAGCAGCCACCTGCATGGATATCTGCAGCTCGCCTGGGATCCCTCCTCTAGCTAGAAACGATCGAGATTGCGGAGTTCACATTAACTCCGCAATCTCGCGGGATCACAGCTGGCTGGAGGAGGGATCCCAGACGAGCGGCAGATATCAATGCAGGCGGCTGCTCGTTGAAGGAAAGAACGCGACGGCCGCTGGATCCGCCCCTTCGCATTGACTCGGAGGGGCCTGGCCACCTGGCAGAGGTGAGCTGGGGGCAATATATCCATGTGTGAGCTGGTCTGGGGCAATATATCCATGTGTGAGCTGGTCTGGGGCAATATATCCATGTGTGAGCTGGTCTGAGGCAATATACCCATTTGAGCTGTAGTAATATATCCATGTGAGCTGGTCTGGGGCAATATACTCATGCGAGCTGGCCTGGGGCAATATATCCATGTGTGAGCTGAGTCAATATCCATGTGCGAGCTGAGTCAATATATCCATGTGTGAGCTGAGTCAATATATCCATGTGTGAGCTGGGGCAATATATCCGTGTGAGCTGGGGCAATATATCCGTGTGAGCTGGGGCAATATATCCGTGTGAGCTGGGCAATATATCCAAGTGAGCTGGGGCAATATATCCATGTGAGCTGGTCTGAGGCAAAATATCCATGTGTGAGCTGGGGCAATATGTCCAGTGTGAACTGGGGGCAATATATCCAGTTTGAACGAAGGAGTATTTATTAGGACACGAAAAATCGTCATAATAATCAGTTTTTCCTTGGGCATGAGAGTACCCCCACCTATTTTTCCAGAAAAAAAGCACCGAGTGAAAGAAACGTAACTGTGTTATCATTCATATTCTCTGAATAATGGGCAAGAAATTATAAATTCTCCCAGGGTATGTAAACTTATGAGCACAACTGTATATACACGGGCTAATACGTGTCGTGTGTACATATACACGGACTACAAAAAATATTTTTTCTTTACCCCTCATGGAACTCCTGCATACATTTGTTTATGTTCCATTTTATTAGCTTTGTGCCCCATTATTATTAGATTTTTGCCCCAATTTATTGGATTTATGCCCCGTTATCATTTTATTGATATTTGCTATTTACCCCTATTACCATTTTATTAGATTTGTGTCACAGTCGATTCTGTCTTCCTCGTTCTCGCACTGTGTGTTCGCGCGGGTTGACAACTATCCTGTCTAAGACTTTGGACACCCCTGAGGGATCGGACTTGATAAAGCCAAACACGGTCATGTATAAAAGCCTTGAATGTCCCCGGTACCAATGTTAAAGGACATCCCAGTTATATATTAATATTATATATGTATAGACCCCACTGAATATGATATGTACATAGAGCCCTATATATACATATATATACACTGTAACTCATTAATTGACTTGACTGCTGAGTGTTCAGTATAAATATGGTTTGCTTCTCTCAAAATACTTTTATGACTTATATATCGTATGCCCTCGCACATACACTATATTGCCAAAAGTATTCGCTCACCTGCCTTGACTCGCATATGAACTTAAGTGACATCCCATTCATAATCCATAGGGTTCAAAATGACGTCGGTCCACCCGTTGCAGCTATAACAGCTTCAACTCTTCTGGGAAGGCTGTCCACAAGGTTTAGGAGTGTGTTTATGGGAATTTTTGACCATTCTTCCAGAAGCGCATTTGTGATGTCACACACTGATGTTGGACGAGAAGGCCTGGCTCTCAGTCTCTGCTCTAATTCATCCCAAAGGTGTTCTATCGGGTTGAGGTCAGGACTCTGTGCAGGCCAGTCAAGTTCATCCACACCAGACTCTGTCATCCATGTCTTTATGGACCTTGCTTTGTGCACTGGTGCCCAGTCATGTTGGAAGAGGAAGGGGCCAGCTCCAAA
Organism: Leptobrachium leishanense; assembly: GCA_009667805.1. NCBI lineage: Eukaryota > Metazoa > Chordata > Amphibia > Anura > Megophryidae > Leptobrachium > Leptobrachium leishanense. The sequence continues at coordinate 42,524,258 of CM019075.1, read as the reverse complement.
CTGTTCCCACAAAGTTGGGAGCATGGAATTGTCCAAAATGTCCTGGTATGCTGAAGCATTCAGAGTTCCTTTCACTGGAACTAAGGGGCCAAGCCCAGCTCCTGAAAAACAACCTCACACCATAATCCCCCTCCACCAAACTTTACACTTGGCACAATGCAGTCAGAAAAGTACCGTTCTCCTGGCAACCGCCAAACCCAGACTCATCCATCAGATTGCCAGATCGAGAAGCATGATTTGTTACTCCAGAGAACGCGTCTCCACCGCTCTAGAGTCCAGTGGCGGCGTGCTTTACACCACTGCATCCGACGCTTTGCATTGCACTTGGTGATGTATGGCTTGGATGCAGCTGCTCGGCCATGGAAACCCATTCCATGAAGCTCTCTGCACACTGTTCTTGAGCTAATCTGAAGGCCACATGAAGTTTGGAGGTCTGTAGCGTTTGACTCTGCAGAAAGTTGGTGACCTCTTCGCACTATGCGCCTCAGCATCCGCTGACCTCGCTCCGTCAGTTTACGTGGCCTACCACTTCGTGGCTGAGTTGCTGTTGTTCCCAAACACTTCCACGTTCTTATAATACAGCTGACAGTTGACTGGGATATTTAGGAGCGAGGAAAGTTCACGAGTCCTTGGGCAAGACACCTAACGGGACATACTCGCCACCCAGGACATACTTGAAATCGAGAAAAATCTCATTGTAGCCTTCCTGGTAAAATCCTTTATATATTTATTTTTTAAAAAATCACATATGCTGTAACTAGGACCTTACAAACCATCATGTGCAGTATGGTACAAAAGTATTGTTCTGAGATGTGTATCTTTGTTTACCCTTGTGTGCTAAAATGTCACTTAATATGCTATACTGGAACTGCATAGTGTGTGCTTATGTGTGTGCTTTAGCCTCAAAAAGGGCCATTTATTATAGAAATGTAAATTTGCTTGTTTTCATTTGTTTATCCTTTATTGAAATGTTGCTTGGATTAGGGTTGCACCGATACTGGGCATTTGGACAAGTACTTGTACTCAAAATGCCCCCGGTACTCAGAATGATACTGGAAGCAAGCACTGGGCTGGCTTACCGGCGGTATGTCTCTAGTAGCATATTGCCCAGGACCTGCACGTCCAGAGGGCCGGATGGTGCCATGGTTTCAGGCGGCACTTTGCCAGGGGCAGCATTTTGAGCCTCAACTAGACACACCACACATTACTGTGAGTTGTGTTCCTGTGAAGCACTGTGATACGCTGATACACACCACACATTACTGTGAGTTTTATTGCTGTGGAGCACTGTGATACTCATACACACCGATGACATTCTCTCGTTCTTTCTCTCTCTCTTCCCCTCATTCTGTCTCTCTTTCCCTCACTCTTTCTCTTTCACTCTCACTTTTTCTCTTTCCCTCACTCTCTCCCTCTCTTCCCCTCACTCTCTCCCTCTCTCCCCTCACCCTCTCTCTCTTCCCCTTACTTCCCCGTCTCTCTCTTCCCGTCTCTTTTCCCTTACTCTTTCCCTCGCTCTCTTCCCCCTGTCTCTTTTTTCCTCTATCTCTCTCTCTTCCCCTCACTCTCTCCCTCTTTCCCTCACTCTCTCCCCTCTCTTTCCCTCACTCTCTCCCCTCTTTCCCTCACTCTCTCCCCTCTCTTTCCCTCACTCTCTCCCCTCTTTCCCTTACTCTCTCCCCTCTCTTGCTCTCACTCTATTTCTCTCTCTCACTCTCTCTCCCTCACTCTTTCTCACTCTTTCCTTCCCTCATGCTCTTTCCCTTACTCCCCTCTTTTTCTTACTATTTCTCTTCTCCTCACTCTCTTTCCCTCACTCTTTCTCTCACTCTCTTTCTCTCACTCTTTCTCTCACTCTTTCCCTCACTCTCTTTCTCTCAATCTGTTTCCCTCACTCTCTTTCCCTCTCTTTCCTTTCTCCCCTTTCCCTCATTCTTTCCCTTTCTCCCCTCTTTCCCTCACTCTCTCTTTCCCTTTCTCCCCTCTTTCCCTCACTCTCTTTCCCTCTCTCTTTTCCTCTCTCTCTTTCCCTCTCCCTCTCTTTCCCTCTCCCTCTCTTTTCCTCTCCCTCTCTCTCTCCCCTCTTTCTCTCCCTCTCTCCCCCTCTCTCTCTCCCTCTCTCCCCCTCTCTCTCTCTTTTCCTCTCTCTTTCCCTTTCCCTCTCTGTTCCCTCTATTTCCCTCTCTCTTTCCCTCTCTCTCTCTCTCTTCCCTCTCTCTCTTTCCCTCTCTCTCTCTCTCTCCCTCTCTCTTTCCCTCTCTCTCTCTCTTTCCCTCTCTCTTTCCCTCTCTCTCTCTCTTTCCCTCTCTCTTCTTCCCCTCTCCCTCTCTCTTTCCCTCTCCTTTCTCTCTTTCCCCTCTCTCTCTCCCTCTCTCTCCCTCTTTCTCTCTCCCTCTTTCCCTCTCCCTCTTCCCTCTCCCTCTTTCCCTCTCCCTCTCTTTCCCTCTCCCTCTCTTTCCCTCTCCCTCTTTCTCTCCCCCTCTCTCTCTCCCTCTCTCCCCCTCTCTCTCTCCCTCTCTCTCTCTCTTTCCCTCTCTCTTCCCTCTCTCTCTCTCTTTCCCTCTCTCTCTCCCTCTCTTTCCCTCTCTCTCTCTCTCTCTCTTTCCCTCTCCCTCTTCCCTCTCCCTCTTTCCCTCTCCCTCTCTCTCTCTCTCTCTCTTTCCCTCTCTCTTTCCCTCTCTCTTTCCCTCTCTCTTTCCCTCTCTCTCTCTTTCCCTCTCTCTCTCTTTCCCTCTCCCTCTCTCTCTCTTTCTCTCTCCCTCTCTCTCTCTCTCCTTCCCTCACTCTCTCTCTCCCTCTCTCTCTTTCCCTCACTCTCTCTCTTCCCCTCACTCTCTCTCTCTCTTTCCCTCACTCTCTCCCTCTCTTTCTCTGCGTCTTGGCCTCTGCAGCTGATGCATGCTTTGTATCAGAGTAAACCACAACTTTCTAAATCTCAGAATGCAGTTTTATTGATGTTTTGTACATCGATACTTGGCGGTGTATGGGTTGCAATCAGTCTATAATCCGTTTGATCCGAGACCTAGAAGTGATTTGATTTTTTGTTGTTTCTTACTGTGTGAGATCATTGAATACATGATATGGGTTTGGTGAATGGTTACCCCCCTGATACGCTGCGACTTCATGGCAGATGCTGCTCATCCCTCACCTTTATAGCAAAGGGTATCAAGCTGTGACCCCCCCTCACTATAATGTGTTGGGTTCGAGATCGCTTACCTTGGCCCCCCCAGATCTTTCAGAGGTTCACATTCCATGAAGTGTAGGCATCCTAAAGGGTTGCCAGTTCGCCGTTACCGGGCCACTGCTCAACCGCCGGGGTCACATTGCTTTACAGAGCATATCATAACAAAGCTTGAGAGGGAGAAAGAAATTAACGGCTTCCAAAATAATAATCACAGGTGCCTTTCTATGTCGAGTCAGTGGCAACAAGTTATTCGCCTTCAGTCAGACGGCAGACATAATATGGACAGTTGTTTTATATAGAGGTGACAGGAGTCATACCGATCCAGCGTATCCATTTGCCCTGTGCTATTGAGTATTACATGTTGTGGATGGGGTTGTATCTTTGTGTTCTTGTATTTACAGGGAGGTGGACCAGATCTGCTTTGCCCCTCACTGGAAACAGAAGCACATAGAGAGCAATTAGGTATCAATAGCTGGTCCTGTGCAAGGCCGCATAGACGTGATGTCAGCACACCGATCTGTGGAGTCTTATAGCGGCTCCCTGATTTTACGAGCCGCAAGTAATAGCTGACTTTTCCTCTTTCAGTGACAGCAGCATTAGAAGGACACAGATATACACACATTCATTTGTAAACAATATCTTCTGTCCTTGGTACCAGAGCATCAACACAGAGACCTTTTAATGAAGTGCTGGTATTTCATCGTGTGATTATATATATAATATATATATATACAGGGTGTCCATAAAGTCTCTTTACAATTTCAAAAATTTCTTACAAAGGAAAATGAAAAGACAGATAAGTGAAAATTATTACAAAATGAGACGTACAGTCAGGTCCAGAAATATTGAGACGTCGACACAATTCTAACATCTTTGGGTCTATACACCACCACAATGGAGTTGGAATGAAACAAACACAATGAGCTTTAACTGCAGACTGTCAGCTTTAATTTGAGGGTATGTACATCCAACTCAGGTGAACGGTGTAGGACTTACAACAGTTTGCAGATGTGCCTCCCACTTGTTAAGTGACCAAAGGTAATGGGACAGAATAATAATCATAAATCAAACTTTCCCTTCTTAATACTTGGCTGCAAATCCTTTGTAGTCAATCACAGCCTGAAGTCTGGAACGCATAGACATCACCAGACGCTGGGTTTCATCCCTGGTGATGCTCTGTCAGGACTCTACTGCAACTGTCTTCAGTTCCTGCTTGTTCTTGGGGCATTTTCCCTTCAGTTTTGTCTTCAGCAAGTGAAATGCATGCTCAATGGGATTCAGGTCAGGTGATTGACTTGGCCATTGCATAACATTCCACTTCTGTCCCTTCAAAAACTCTTTGGTTGCTTTTGCAGTATGCTTTGGGTCATTGTCTATCTGCACTGTGAAGCGCCGTCCAATGAGTTCTGCAGCATTTGGCTGAATGTGAGCAGATAATATTGCCCGAAACACTTCAGAATTCATCCTGCTGCTTTTGTCAGGAGTCACATCATCAATAAATACAAGAGAACCAGTTCCATTGGCAGCCATACATGCCCACGCAATGACCCTACCACCACCGTGCTTCACTGATGAGGTGGTATGCTTGGGATAATGAGCAGTTCCTTTCCTTCTCCATACTCTTCTCTTCTCATTACTCTGGTACAAGTTGATCTTGGTCTCATCTGTCCATAGGATCTTGTTCCAGAACTGTGAAGGCTTTGTTAGGTGTTGTTTGGCAAACTCTAATCTGGCCTTCCTGTTTTTGAGGCTCACCAATGCTTTACATCTTGTGGTGAACCCTCTGTATTCACTCTGGTGAAGTCTTCTCTTGATTGTTGACTTTGACACACATACACCTACCTCCTGGAGAGTGCTCTTGATCTGGCCAACTGTTGTTAAGGGTGTTTTCTTCACCAGGGAAAGAATTCTTCGGTCATCCATCACAGTTGTTTTCCGTGGTCTCCCGGGTCTTTTGGTGTTGCTGAGCTCACCGTTGTGTTCCTTCTTTTTGAGAATGTTCCAAACAGTTGTTTTGGCCACGCCTAATGTTCTTGCTATCTCTCTGATGGGTTTGTTTTGTTTCTTCAGCCTAATGATGGCTTGCTTCACTGATAGTGACAGCTCTTTGGATCTCATCTTGAGAGTTGACAGCAACAGATTCCAAATGCAAATAGCACACTTGAAATGAACTCTGGGCCTTTTATCTGCACATTGTAATTGGGGTAATGAGGGAATATTACACACCTGGCCATTGAACAGCTGAGAAGCCAATTGTCCCATTACTTTTGGTCCCTTAACAAGTGGGAGGCACATCTGCAAACTGCTGTAAATCCTACACCGTTCACCTGAGTTGGATGTACATACCCTCAAATTAAAGCTGACAGTCTGCAGTTAAAGCACAATGTGTTTGTTTCACTCCAACTCCATTGTGGTGGTGTATAGAGCCAAAGATGTTAGAATTGTGTCGATGTCCCAATATTTCTGGACCTGACTGTATTTAAGGGTCTTTTTTTCCCTCATTTAATACACCTCTATATGGGCACCATTAGTTGCACGAAGCACATCAAGACGGTACTCGATTTCTTGCCATGTTGGCTGTAGCATACCCTCATCAATGGTGGCAATGGCGTCAGTGATCCTCTGCTTTAGATTAGTGATGTTCCGTACCTTTCTTCCATGCACCATATCTTTAACATAACCCCATGGAAAGAAGTGGAGGGGAGTGATATCTGGTGAACGAGGTGGCCAGGGAATTGGGCCACCCCTTCCAATCCACCGGTCTGGATATGTTTCATTTAGGAACCCACGAACATGCATCCCCAACGTGGTGGTGCACCATCTGGCTGGAAAATGATGGTTGCTTGAAGGTCATGTCGTTGTGGTGCCACGTATTCAGTCAAAAGGTCAAGGTAAACATTTGCAGTAATTAATGTCTCGCCGAAGAAAAACGGACCAATGATTCGATTGCACATGATCCCACACCACACAATCCTCTAAAGCAGAGGATCACTGATGCCATTGCCACCGTTGATGAGGGTATGCTACAGCGAACATGGCGAGAAATCGAGTACCCTCTTGATGTGCTTCGTGCAACTAATGGTGCCCATATAGAGGTGTATTAAATGAGGCAAAAAAATTAATATATACGCCTCATTTTGTAATAATTTTCAGTTATTCATCTTTTCATTTGCCTTTTGTAATAAATTTCTTCAATTGTAAAAAGACTTTACGGACACCCCGTATATACATAATATGCCTGAAACAGCTGTACAGGAGTGGCTGTGGCTCAATGCATAACCCGACCTTTGCTAAAAATGACATGGCACTGGCAAGGAGGATTATGTGTTAAAACAGACCCGGGATGCAAAAAAGTGGGAAATCGCAGACTTCATTTGCATGTCCTTCCCAGAGTTCCTTGCTGCATATGGGAATGTGTACTGACAAAACTGTCACGATGCTCTTTGGTACAGCACCTAAACTAAACAAATCGGAATTGCCCCATCTAGGTGTCAGGATAAGATCAAATTCCAGTCACTTCTCTCAAATATCTAGGTATGTGGTTAGACCCAAATCTATCCTTTGGCCCCCACATCGAAAAACTCTCATCTAAACTTTACCCCAAACTAGGTGCCCTGTACAGAAACAAACCCTGCCTGAGCCCCGCGGTAAAAAAGCAGATTGTACAGCAATTGCTTATGCCAGCCATTGAATACGGAGATGTAGTGTATGCAGCTGCCCCACAAACACACCTCCAGAAACTTACTACATTGTATAACTCATTCTGCCGCTTTGCGCTACAATGTAACTACATGACCCACCATTGTGACATTTTAAAAGAGCTAAACTGGCCGTCGCTGGAATCTAAACGCACCCTTCACCTTTACAACCTGGTTTTTCAGAGCTTTTCTGGGCAGCTGCCACCCTACCTGTATAGACTGCTTCCCCCAGCAGTTCCCTCATCCTATAACCTCCGATCCAGGACCAGCACCTTACTTGCAATACCACAATACAAAAAGAAAGTGGCTCGATCCTCATTTTCCTACAGAGCACCACAAATATGGAATAACCTCCCAGAGGCCATCAAATCTTCCCTCAGTCTAAAGTCCCTTAAGAGATCTCTATTAACATACCTCAATACGGAATGCACCTGTAAACATGTAACATAGTGACTATATACAGAATGCACTTGTAAACATGTAACACAGTGACTATATACAGAATGCACCTGTAAACATGTACCATAGTGACTATATACAGAATGCACCTGTAAACATGTAACATAGTGACTATATACAGAATGCACCTGTAAACATGTAACATAGTGACTATATACAGAATGCACCTGTAAACATGTAACATAGTGACTATATACAGAATGCACCTGTAAACATGTAACATAGTGACTATATACAGAATGCACCTGTAAACATGTACCATAGTGACTATATACAGAATTTACCTGTAAACATGTAACATAGTGACTATATACAGAATGCACCTGTAAACATGTAACATAGTGACTATATACAGAATGCACCTGTAAACATGTAACATAGTGACTATATACTGAATGCACCTGTAAACATGTAACATAGTGACTATATACAGAATGCACCTGTAAACATGTACCATAGTGACTATATACAGAATTTACCTGTAAACATGTAACATAGTGACTATATTTATTTTCTATTAATCTGTATATTTGTGCAATTTCTTTTTAATATTTTGCATTTTATTACTTTGTATTTCTGTAACACTGTAACAATTTAATGTTTCTGAGCCCAGGACATACTTGAAAACATGAGAAATCTCAATGTATCCTTCCTGGTAAAATCCTTTATAAATACATGTAGCACACAAGCTCTGTAAAGCAGTTCTCTGAATTGCTGGGATGTGTAAATGTCTTCCACAATTATAAACTTGATGATATATATTTATATATATATCTCAATACACAAAGAAGGCAGCACTCACCTTTACAAAGCACAGAGGGTAGGTGCTTCTCAATTTCTCAATCATCATTTTCTAACAGAGTTTAGGGTTAAAAATCTTATAAAAAGCCTTGAATGGGTTAAGAGTTGTTAGAAGCTTTAAAAAGGTTAATGTTTGGTAAAATCTTGCAATTTGTTAATGTATCAGCTACTGTTTGAAATGTTTGTATGTGTTAGCCGGGCTGCTCTCTTTTTTTGTTTGATATATATATATATAATATATATATATATATATATATATATCTAATGCTTTTGCTTATCTTTGTTTTTAGTATCGAGAATAAAAAGGAATCTTCTGTTAGATTGATCAACATGGCAATCATTTAGTGAAAACATTTTTATCTTTCTGCTATCAGTTGGTTTCAGTGTTTATGTCTCTTTTTTTTTTAATCTGTAATATTGTGCTTTAAGGAAATATTTGTATTTATAGGTTTTATATTTCTTGCCTATTTGTTCATCTTTCCTGTCTGCATGTCCTGTCGCTCAGTCTGTCCTTCCATGTTTGTCTGTCATTCTGTACCCAAAACAAACCTTTACTGAAATGTTTTGCTTGTCCTGTTTATGTTTCGTTTTTCTTACTCTCTGCTCTTTCTTGCTGTCTTTAGTCTCATTGCAAAAGGATACGTTAACACTGGCTCCTTTCCTGCCCCCAAAAATCTTGGGCCCTATTACATTCTTAACGCAAAAACGCATGGTAAAAGCGTGAATTTGTGCGCCAAGCGTCTAATGTTAACGCGCGTAAATCAACGCTGGAATCGCAATCCTCGCGCATTTTTTTCATCCGTCGAGCAATAACGCGCGTTAAACGGACGCGCACGCAGCAACGTTGCGCGCAGAAATCAGTGTGCGGACTGTTTTTTTCACGCGATTCAGCCAATCAGAATTAAGAACCTTAATTGTCTCACGTGAAGTTTATGCGCCTGTCAAAGTCAATCTGAGCATATATGCTGTATCAATAAAAAAAAAACACGCACAACTTTTCAAATTTATTGTTTGGGTATGTGTATAATGTGTAACTATACTTTGCTGCGTATTGTTTTTGGGCTGGTGTATTTGGGTTCGGCCAGGTTGATAGAATTTGCCATTAACACCAGCTTTTAGGAGTTGCTAAAATTATGTACGCAAAGGCCGTGCGTTACAAACTGCGCATAGATTGTATTACCATCTGCGTACCAGCGCACAAACGCATTTGCGCTCACAATGTTAAGTATAGGACGCGCGCAGTACAGTAAACTCGCGCAGGTTCACCCGCGGTAGACGTATACGTGCGTTTGTTGCGCTGAGATTGTAATACGACGTTCAGAGCAAAGGGTTTTGCCTCTCGCGTTAATGCGTTTTTGCGCGGACGCAAACGTATGCACGAGGATTGTAATAGGGCCCCTTTACTTTGAAGCATTTGACTTGGGATCGTGTTGTTTGGGGGTACCAGAGAATATGAATAAAAGTAAGGTATTCGCATCGGGGTGAACTAACCGCACTGAAATGTTTCTAGTTAGATATATTGAAAATAAATTGAAAGAGTGTCCAGGAAAGTAGTAACATCTTTATGTGATAAGTGTCAGGATAATGGGATTGGGCTTGAAGAAAAAGCGTCCATCTCTGTGGATCTCTCTGCGCTGCTCTGGGGGTTAAGGTTGTTGGCAGTGGTATATGATGCAAAGCGGATTATTAATGTCTATGCATATATTAAAGCTTTATTGCCCTCAAGGACAAATGGAATTTTTAGGCCTCTACAGCATTCGGCGTTAGGAAAATCCCATTTTATTGATTACATAAATGCATGTGGGTAGGCACGTATGTTTATTGATTTATTCATCTGTGTGTGTGTTTATGTATATAAGGAAATCTATAATCTAGATATTATTTTTAACGTGTATATTATTTTTGTGTGTATATATATTTATTTTTTACATGGCTGTATATACTTGTGGATAGGTGTGGTTAATAAATAGGATTAAAAAAAAAAGCCAACATATGTGTGTGTGAGATTATTTATATATATATATATATATATATATATTCTCTACAAGGGTTGTGGTGGAGGACAAAAACCTTATATCTGCTAGAAAGCCATAGTTTGGCATAGCATTGATTTTAGGGTTCTGTGTAATAACAGACCCAGGGTGCATAAAAATGAGACAGGGGTCATTTGCATATCCTACCCAGAGTTCCTTGCTGCACATGGGAAGTGTAGCATAGGAGCTCTGGGATGCAATTCTTTGAATTGCTATGATGTGCAAGTGGCTTCTGCAATAATAAACAAACTATATATATTTTAGGGTTCTGTGTAATAACAGATCCAGGATGCATAAAAGTGAGACAGAGGTCATTTGCATATCCTACCCAGAATTCCTTGCTGCATGTGGGGAATGTAGCACAGGAGCTCTGGGATGCAATTCTTTGAATTGCTATGATGTGCAGGTGGCTTCTGCAATAATAAACACACTATATATATATATATTCACACACACATATTATATATTATATATATATACACACACCCAAACACAATATATATATTTTTATTATATATTTATTAACCACTGCAGTCCACAGGTGTATACACCCGTACATATTCATATCGTGATCGAAATCTTTAAAATGGAATTAATTTCCCAGGAAAGCTTCCCGTCCCCATGCCGCAGCGCTCTCTTTATCACCTGTCGCTGTTTGGTGTCGGCAGAAAGTAAATCAAAGTGTTGCAATTTGTTATTCTGCTGCACTTGAGGAGCTGAAGCTAAATAACACACGGCCTGAAATTCTGATTGAAGTTGTAGGAGGGGGATCTTTTAATTTAATGCCATTTTAATCGTGCTGCCTGCCTCGGCTGCTGGCATTTTAAAGGTTGAAGATAGGGAGGGAATTTTTTTTTTTTTAACCCTTTTTGATTATTTCTTTAAACTCGTCTGAACATTTGATGCCTTTTTAGCGGATCCCTTTGGAAGAGTTACAATTAACAAACAGGATCAAATAGGCCAGCTCGAAAGCATGTGCAAATATATATATATTCTTGCATATTCATAGAACCTACATACCATGCGTTTGTCCAATAACCTCACAATAAAAAGGAATTCATAATAACATCCATTTATATGGATATGGAAATATTTATTTTATTAGGATACATTGAGAAGGATACATTGAGATTTCTCAAGTTTTCAAGTATGTCCTGGGTTCAAGAACATTGAAATGTTACAGTTGTTACAGAAATACAAAGTAATAAAATACATGATATTAAAAAACAACACAAATACTTAGATTAACAAAGAAAATAAATATGTAGGAAATATAGTCACTGTTACATGTTTACAGGTGCATTCTGTATATAGTCACTATGTTACATGTTTACAGGTGCATTCTGTATATAGTCACTATGTTACATGTTTACAGGTGCATTCTGTATATAGTCACTATGTTACATGTTTACATGTGCATTCTGTATATAGTCACTATGTTACATGTTTACAGGTGCATTCTGTATATAGTCACTATGTTACATGTTTACAGGTACATTCTGTATATAGTCATTATGTTTCATGTTTACATGTGCATTCTGTATATAGTCACTATGTTACATGTTTACAGGTGCATTCTGTATATAGTCACTATGTTACATGTTTACAGGTGCATTCTGTATATAGTCACTATGTTACATGTTTACAGGTACATTCTGTATATAGTCACTATGTTTCATGTTTACATGTGCATTCTGTATATAGTCACTATGTTACATGTTTACAGGTGCATTCTGTATATAGTCACTGTGTTACATGTTTACAGGTGCATTCTGTATATAGTCACTATGTTACATGTTTACAGGTGCATTCTGTATATAGTCACTATGTTACATGTTTACAGGTGCATTCTGTATATAGTCACTGTTACATGTTTACAGCTGCATTCTGTATATAGTCACTATGTTACATGTTTACAGGTGCATTCTGTATATAGTCACTATGTTACATGTTTACAGGTACATTCTGTATATAGTCACTATGTTTCATGTTTACATGTGCATTCTGTATATAGTCACTATGTTACATGTTTACAGGTGCATTCTGTATATAGTCACTGTGTTACATGTTTACAGGTGCATTCTGTATATAGTCACTATGTTACATGTTTACAGGTGCATTCTGTATATAGTCACTATGTTACATGTTTACAGGTGCATTCTGTATATAGTCACTATGTTACATGTTTACAGGTGCATTCCGTATTGAGGTATGTTAATAGGGAGCTCTTAAGTGACTTTAGACTGGGGGAAGATTTGATGGCGTCTGGGAGGTTATTCCATGTTTGTGGTGCTCTGTAGGAAAATGAGGATCGAGCCACTTTCTTTTTGTATTGTGGTATTGTAAGTAAGGTGCCGGTCCTGGATCGGCGGTTATAGGATGAGGGAGCTGCTGAGGGAAGCAGTCTATTCAGGTAGGGTGGCAGCTTCCCAGAAAAGCTCTAAAACACCAGGTTGGAAAGGTGAAGGTTCCAGTGACGGCCAGTTTAGCTCTTTTAACATGTCACAATGGTGAATGTGTGTGTATGTATATGTGTACTATATATGTGTATATATATATATCACCAGAGTATAGCAGTAGTAGTGATACTTTTTTTATTGGACGAACGTTACATTTAAAAGCCAAGCTTTTGAGACTATACCTCTCTTCCTCAGGTCTTGAAGCTATACTGAGCAAAATCATGGAATAGAACAATAAAGAGCCAATCAGGAGGGTGTGTGTGTTATAAATACTAAGGCTGGGGTCAGACGAGCGTGATTTCTACGGACTGTACGTCCGTGCAGTACGGACATCGTCAGTACGGATGACGCAGTAGTGGTCACACAGTCTGTTTTTTCACTGAAGTTATTTTTGACGGATGTAGGAGGGAAAAATAAATTACAATGAAAAAACATTCTGTCCGTCAAAAATGCTGGACGTATAAATGCAGTCCGTCTGACCATGCTCCATCACTCACACACAAAGCTATGCAGACGTTGTGGACGCAGCGCACTCCGCACGTCCGTTCTAGCAGTATTACGTTCTTGCCTAACCTGCGTCCGTTTGCCGCGGCCGTTGTGCGTCCGCAGTTCAGTGCGGATGTACTTCATGTGTCGGGCTCCAATGGACTTACTTTCATGCTATCACGGACGTACTTTTAGGCGCAATCACGGACGTGAACACTACGCTCGTCTGACACCAGCCTAATAGTGGAAACCTATGGTCAAGTAAGGTAAACAGAGAGGACCGTCATGGGCCCATAAAACCACACAGATAAGGCTAGGTTCAGAGGAACGCAGTGCGAACATGTGTTCAGCCGCATTTTATTACGGCCGTAGTAGCAGCAAATGGCGGCCAATATATGAAGTATGGCCGTACGAAAGTTCGGCCGCGCAATGCAAGCGGCAAACGAACGCATTTTTTTGTGAATGTGGAACCGCTAGTACTGACGCACAGAGTTCGCTGCGTCGGCATAGCGGCATGTGTGCGTGATTAGGAGACGTCAGACGCTGCACACGTCCGGCCAACATCACGTCCATTTGTTTTTTATAGCTCCGTCCAAAAATACGGCCGACATTGCGCATCGTATGACCGCTATCGCGTCTTCCGTGAAAAAATGCGTTCGGACGCATCAACGCACTTTTTGACGGTAGACGTGAAAAAATGCGTTCGTCTGACCCTAGCCTAAGCATCATGATGCGCATCTGATGATGGTGCACACTGCCTAGGAGGAAAGAGTAAATGTCACAACTTTAAAAAAAAAAAAATGCAAAAAAAACACAGAAAAGAAAAAAAAAAAGAGAGAAACCAATCATATATATATATTCAGCATTGTACTTCGTTTATATGATTTATTTTTTGTAGTTCGAAGTAGCCAAAATTACTGCTGTTGGCACAGATGTCAGGTAATAGTTGTTTTTTTTAAATATAATAATGTAATTTTTTCCCCCCATAAAATCCAGATTTCCGGGAATCCCTCCCTATAAAATAATCAAAGCATTTGTGGGGTAACTCCATAAAAGTTGTCTTTTTCCAAAGTCCCATTCATCCCTTTAAAATGCATAATATGACACCGCATGATTCTTATTATTTTTGTTTTGTGTTTTGTATTTAAATATAATATATGGTTTATTTTACTCAGGAATCTCATTTAAAGCCTGATCCCTTGTTGCGTATCATCAAGGCTTGTTTGACTTTGTAGAATCATTTTCTCGCTCCCTGCATATAATTTGCACTCTGAGAAAGCAAAACTTCATGCATTTTGCATTTTCTCAGAATGATTATATGTTTAATTGTTGCGTGTGAAATCCGCTCGCAGAAAGGCCCCTTTGTTACAGAGCTGGAATTAGCATCTCCCCGCTCATTCATCTGCAATGTCCTTTCATTCAGAAGAAATAAAGGGGGGAAAAAAAAAAATCTGTGTACTCAGTCCGTTCAAACTCTCAATATACGAAAAGCAGTCTTTTTATTTATTTATTTTAATCTTGTGTTCAGCTTTTACGTTCGGAAGCTCTGTGAAATGCGTTGACAGCTTTTTCATTCCAGCTTCTAAAGCTTAATATTTTAACTAAGTTATAATATATATATTTTTATTAAAATACGATGTGTGTGTGTGTATATAATGGCCACTGTATTGAGGACACGCTGCAGGTATCCTTCCTGGTAAAATACATTGCAAATAAATAAATAAAATAAATAAATTTCAAATTATGACACGGCTTTTATTTCAGGTCGCTAAAATAGGATCAATGTTTCAATCCCATGGGAATGTTTATCAATAAACTGAATCAATAAAATCAACAAGGATATACATTGATTTAGTATCTTGATAAAAGATCCGCACAGGGTTCAAACATTAAAAATGTGCTGTTTAAGTGACATGAAACAAAAGTTGCGTTTTTTTTTTTTAACATGAGATATCTGGAGTGCTACTCATTAAAATAAAACATGTAGGAAAAGTCAGTGTTTTTAATTTATCAAAGATGGATGAAGAAGGATTTGTCTTAAATTGGCGTCAAACATTGAGTCGACTCGATAATTAGCTCATTTGGGCGACTGCCTAAGGGTGACCGTCCACCGGGTCCGTATTCGTGTGAAGGTTCCGACCGATCCCACAACATGCAGGTGAATCAACCCTCTTCCACCGCCTCCGGCTTCCATCGGACAACTTCAGACGATTTTTTTTGCGTCTACAACAGACAAGTGATCTTACCCATTTCAATGGGATTTGTTGGACGGCACCAGGACAATCTGGTACAAGGCACATGAAAAAAGATGAATTGTATAGTTGAGCCGCCATTACGCGGCAGGGTAATTGTCCCATAGAGAAGTGATTCAGTTTGACAGGTGAAGCCCATAAGATTCAATGTAAAAATTATTTTCTTTATATTTATTCAACCGGACCAAGTCAGTCGTCCGACTACGGACCCAGTGGACGACCAGCCTTAAGCTCTGCCCATCTCCTCTCATTCTCTTTCCCCATCTCACTCCCCTGATTCTCTCTCCCCATCTCAACTCTCTGATTCTCTCTCCCCATCTCAACCCACTGATTCTCTCTCCCCATCTCAACCCTCTGATTCTCTCTCTCCATCTCAACCCTCTGATTCTCTCTCCCCATCTCAACCCCTTGATTCTCTCCCCATCTCAATCCCCTGATTCTCTCTCCCCATCTCAACCCCTTGATTCTCTCTCCCATCTCAACCCCCTGATTCTTTCCCATCACAACCTTCTGATTCTCTCTCCCCATTTCAACCCCCTGATTCTCTCTCCCCATCTCAATCCCCTGATTCTTTCCCATCACAACCTTCTGATTCTCTCTCCCCATCTCAACCCTCTGATTCTCTCTCTCCATCTCAACCCTCTGATTCTCTCTCCCCATCTCAACCCCCTGATTCTCTCTCCCCATCTCAACCCCCTGATTCTCTCTCCCCATCTCAACCCCCTGATTCTCTCTCCCCTCTCCCCATCTCAACCCTCTGATGCTCTCTCCATCTCAACCTTCTTATTCTCTCTCCCCATCTCAACCCCCTGATTCTCTTTCCCATCACAACCTTCTGATTTTCTTTTCCCATCTCAACCTTCTGATTCTCTCTCCCCATCTCAACCCACTGATTCTCTCTCCCCATCTCAACCCCCTGATTCTCTATCCCCATCTCAACCCCTGATTCTCTCTCCCCATCTCAACCCCTGATACTCTCTCCCCATCTCAACCCTCTGATTCTCTCTCCATCTCAACCTTCTGATTCTCTCTCCCCATCTCAACCCCCTGATTCTCTTTCCCATCACAACCTTCTGATTCTCTCTCCCCATCTCAACTCTCTGATTCTCTCTCCCCATCTCAACCCCCTGATTCTCTCTACCCATCTCAACCCTCTGATTCTCTTTCCCATCTCAACCCCCTGATTCTCTCTCCCCATCTCAAGCCTCTGATTCTCTCTCCATCTCAAGCCTCTGATTCTCTCTCCATCTCAACCTTCTGATTCTCTCTCCCCATCTCAACCCCCTGATTCTCTTTTCCATCTCAACCCTCTGATTCTCTCTCTCTCCATATCAACCCTCTGATTCTCTCTCTCTCCATCTCAACCCTCTGATTCTCTCTCCCCATCTCAATCCCCTGATTCTCTCTCCCCATCTCAATCCCCTGATTCTCTCTCCCCATCCAAAAAAGATCCAAAAAAATCTATAAATAGACTATTTACTGCAGAATATTATAATGAACGGTTTATTAGATATTGAATTAAAACGAGAATATTTTTAACATTGAAGCCTATGGGATTCGCCTGAATAAACCTGTCGAAGAAACCACCGAACAGCAGCGCAATTCGGCAACTTTTCCCTGCTGTTTTGTGTTCTCTGAATAGACAAAGCATTGCGTCTCCATGGGGATTTAACTGCCGTATGTGCAGGCAATTCGCCAACATTTGGCGAACTGTCTGCTCTCTGAATAGCCGAATGGCCAGGAAAGCTAATCGTACGCTGAATTTCACTGTTCGGTTACCTTTCAGCCACAATTCGGATCTCTTTGAATAACCCTGATAAGGTTTATACAGTTAATTATATTATTATAATTTTTGTCAATGGGGCCTCCCGTTCGACTTGTGCCCACGAAGAGCACGCCATTGTGCGAAGGAGCCAAATGTTTAAACAAACAAATAAAACATCAAGAATAATGTCAATAATGGACCTAAAAATTCAATTCTTATTAATGAATATATAGTGGATTTGATGAGGAGGATATTTTGGGAGATTTGAGTGGAAAAAAGATGGTTGTTTTTTAGCGTATCCCTTTAATGTCTGGATTTAGTTTTGAGCAAAACTATCGCCAGGCTTCTGAATTTGATTTAGACATTACTATGCCTTGCTATGGGTTAATTATTCAGTAATTAGCAAGGGGTAGGTGTGTATGTTCTAGGTGTTGAGTTGGAGGGGGGGTGTCAGTTGAGATCAGGTTACAGAGAGATGCCAATGGAAAAGATGCTTCAGGGTAATTCAACTAAAAAGGTAAGAAATGTCATTATTTGGCAAACCTTTCCAAAACAATAAAGAGAATATTGATGCCGTAGTTGCTAGAATATATTTAGGGCAGTATATCCCTTTCAAATGACGGATATTTTATGCAGCCTTGCAAGTGGGGTGCATGGTGGTTAATTTGAATCGTGCATAGGAATCCCAGGGTAAATGAAAGCCTTGGTTGTGGCAAATACATTTAGGTTGATGAAGTCGTTAGACAGAAATAAAAGCAAAACAAAAAAGGGGGGGGGTTTGAATGAACAGGGCTGTCAAAATCTTCCCACCCTCCTCCTCGTTACTTGAGCGGTAATCGTTCCAGCTAACAGTTTATGCATAAATCCATAAAAAATGAGCCAAATGGAGTCACTGGATGCGCAGGATCGTATCCCGCTCGGAGTTTGTGCAGCATTCGACTCAAATCCAACATTTTCTAAAAATCAGACGGCAAAGTTTGCTGAATCCTGTAAGATCGATTTTTGTTTTTCTTCAGCAGCTGATCTGGAGGATTTTAACTCTGCTGGTGGTGCTATTGCTGGAATAAATCATATCTCGGGGTCTACAGGTACGGTATATGATTTGATCCCAGACAGTCACTGGGTCTCAGTCCTTGTCCAATCAGTATCTGAAACAATAAGAAATACATAACGTGGTAACCACAAACATACAGATTCAACCATTTAAAATCTGTCAATGGAGTAATATGAATTGAGGTTACGTGCCGCACATAATGTTGCATGGATTGCTGGATCAGTGTATACTCCCCTATACCATAATGGGGGGAAGAATAGATTTAGATATAGTCCCAGTCTGTTAATCCCTTTTCTGTAAAGACAGACCGTACAGGGGCTTCTTGTTCTAGAATAGTGTCTGCTTAACCCCTTCACTAGCAAGTGATTTTCCAAAAAATACATTGTCAGGAACCGGTGGTTTTTCGATAAATCATTTTAAATTACACTGTAAAAATATTTGGGCATATTCCCAGTCTATTTCTTAACTGTAATAACCTATTTGGCAGGCAGATGTCGCCATCTGCTGGCCATATGTAGTTACTGCAGTTTCAGCTGCACTTCGTGGTTCCCTGCATCGGCTGCTGAAAGCACGATACGTCAGGGCATTCTTCAGCCGTTTTTAAACAGTTTTAGCACCTTGGGCACCGGGCACTAGGCCAAATCTTTGGGGTCACCTTGTGCAGACCAGAAGCAAACAAATTTAATTAACTTTTGTCTTTCAGAGCTGCAGATCGAGATAACTCGATATTGAGACCTGATGGTGCCTTTGAAATCCTGAGTTATCTCGATCTCGGGTGTGAAGGGGTTAACTTGGCAAACCATTTTGTTCTCTTTACAACTCTATTTCACATGATGCTCTTGTAGATAGTGTGCAATACTGGATGTCGTCGCACTGACTGTCATATGCGTCCAGTGTCCCCTCAATTTGGCACCACTGTGCTATGACAACGCCTATTGCTGGATTAGTGTTACTACAATCTGCGATATATATTCTTGTAAATACATATAGATATCGTTTTTATATGTAAAAGTGACATTCACGTTAAGGAGGGTGAGGTATATGAAGATGAAATCCGTTTAGGAATGTGGTAATGTGTTGGGAATGGACATTACTAGCTGTAACAGTTGCAGGAGAATAAATACTCCTGTTGCTATAACAGACCTCTCTCCTATTCATTTATTTCGAATTGGGATGAGATAGCACATTACTATATAAGACCAATGCATTTTATCCACCCCATGATGAGATACCACAGGCAAGTGTACCTGGGAAGGACAGATATACGCTAAGGCTTGGTGTGCATAGGTGTAAGAACATATAGTTCCAAAATGATTTTTTTAAACCAATGCACGGAACATAAGTGGTTAGTGTCTGGATTGCTCCTTTTCAAGAACAAGATGATGTCTGTCCCCAAAGTGCACCTGGCAACACATTTCTTGTTCTGTCACCCAATATGATTTGACTACTTCCTTCATACTATGATATCCGTATAATTAAATCCAAGTTTCATTTTTATTTCCGTGACAAATGGGTATTCACATAGCAGAGCTCAAAATTTCCACTCGCCTTCTCGCCAAAGGAGAGTGATAATTTAAGCAGGACTAGTGGAAATTTGTCCCTTTGCAACTGTGGAATTAGTCATTGACCACTTGTGACCAGATGTGGCGAGTAACATTCCAGCCTGGCTAGTAGGCTTAGGAAGTAAGCGATTAAGAATCATAAAGCCAAAGTCCCCTGATGACTCACTGGAGGAGGACATCTTCAATGGACACTCTACACATCCTGACCACTATCTGTTCAAAGTGGTCAGGATGAGATGAGTGCCCAACCTTCTACCCTCTCACTCCTGTCCCGATCGGGTATAATTGCTGGGTGAAGTGAGGAGTTTCCTCCGCCCCACGAAGCGTCACCAGCAGACGGGTCTTTTAAATTTCCTGGCTGCCAGTCACCAGATCGGTCACTAGTGACATTAGCACAGAGGACGTGCTGAGATAACCCTCTCTGAGATAGCCCACATCAGCCAGGGGCCTCACAGAGGCAGCGAATGATCCGATCTGCACATATGTACGAAGCTCCAATGCGTCGCTCCGCACAGGCGCTGCAGAGCTTATGTACGTAAGGCGCGAACGTCTGCGGTTCTTTTGCTACGCAAGATGCATTAGTTAGCTGCAGGGACTTCCAGGATCGGGAGTTCCTGATTTGAAGGGGAGCTCGCGGCGAGGGAGAAAAGGTGAGTAAATTCACCCCCCAATAAAATAAATAAATAATTGGGCAGAGGCTGATATCAGCATATACTCAATTATTTAAGACAAGAAAAGGAACACGCTAGTTTTAACAGAGTATCCCTTTAAAGATTAGCTTTATCTTTTTTTTTTTTTTCTTGCATTGCAGTATCTTCTATTTTCCTGTGTTTTTATTTTTCCCCCAGCAATGCTCCCGAGACATGATTTTAGTACCAGAAAAATTAGTTAGTCCATTAGTATTTGCACATTTTGTGTAAAGGAAGGGGGGGGGTTGTTAGTATGGAGAGCTGGTGCTGGAATATTTATATTACGCGCGTTTGTAAATAGTCATTTGTCTGTTTAAAAAAATATCTATATGTATTTTCCAGGATATATCGTTTATTTTTGTAATAATTTTTTTATTATTAGAATGTCACAGGTACGGTATACAATACGCTTTACAATGATAAGTTTTACATCGTAAACGTTCAATATAGATATATAGAAGAGTCGACTGCTGTTATGGGGGGGGGGTGAGATATGTGAAGCTGAATCCGTTAGGGAATGTGGTAATGTGTTGAAATGGACATTACTAGCTGTAACAGTTGCAGGAGAATAAATTCTCCTGTTGCTATTACAGACCTCTCTCCTATTCATTTATTTAGAATTTAGTACAATGCAGTCATTCTGATACCGTCCCTGTGTTTGTATGTATTTCTTGGTGACCTTGGAGAATGTGTTTGGTGATGCAGAATAAAACAAGGCCTGTCTGGTGAGGGGAGAGAATGTGTTTTCTTGTACAAAAACCCCCACAAAAAAACGATATTTCAAGACCAGCCCCAGAGAGATCTGTTCAGTTTATTAAAGGGGTTGTTAATAACACGGTTAATTAATGGAAATTGCATATTTTAGGTCGAAGTAGCTGAGACGATTCTGTCTCGGAGTGTCCACCTCCCCCTGTTCATTATTTTTCCCTATAACTGGCGATTCCTTTTGCACTTCTTCACCAATTAAAGTCTTAATGAACAACCCAATAACCCTGTATGTGTATACGAAGAAAACAACGAGTTTGTCGTTTTTAAAGTACACTTCTATAAACAGGAATGTTTCAGCTTTGCTAGATGTGGTGATGGCCTTCAGCAATGAGCTTTTGCCATAAAGCCATATAATCGACTTACTAAATAACACATATGTATGAGAATGTTCCTTAAAATCTTGAATCAGCGCCAAAGACCAGGAGAACATTTTAAAGGAAGTTAAAAAGTTCTTGTAAACCAGAAAGACTTTGCTAGCGAGACCTGATTACCGCCTTCTACGTGGAACGCATGTCTCCACTTGGGAAGGTTGTTGTATGCCAAAACTATGAGTGGGGAGCACACCAAGACAAAGTAAACAGATACAATAGAGTTAAAAAGAGAGGAGGGAATAAATGGGTTAAAAAGTAATCCCTCCACCGTAGGGTGCAATTTTGTGGTCTTTCGGGTATTCAAAACCTGGCAATTCGCCAAATATTGGCAAATTGCCAACAAAATACGGTGCCTGTTCGGCGGCAGTGAAATCCCCATAGAGAAGCAATGGTTAATCTATTCAGAGAACACCAGTGAAATGTCAGTGAAATGCCCTGATGTTCGGTGGTTTCAATCGGCAGGTTTAATCAGGTGAATCCCATAAGTTTCAATGTTAAAAACTTGGTTGGTGCTGTGTTCGGCAGTTCATCGACTTTTTTCAGACACGTTCGGCGGTCCGAAAGGTCGATGACATTTCGGAGCTCTCTGAATATCCCCTATAGTCTTTGGTATCTGGTATGAACTTGTGGTTCAGATTAAGAAACAGCTCTCTCTGTATACGTGATGACTGGGTAAAGAAAATATCAGGACCGTCGTGTTCAAATACTATTGGGTGATTTGAACGAATACTGATTCGTCACGCGTTCCATAGTAGCCATAGGCTGGGGCTTTGTGGAATTGAGTTAAATTGTAATCTATTTTTAAATCAAGAAGGACACAGCTCCCCTCTCTCCATCCCTTTGTACCATCATTATCAAGAAACATCCCTTGTTTTTATAACTAAGAAGTCATATGTGTGTTATTTGTGGTGACATAATAATATACATAATAATCTGTGTGTGAACAGCTGCAAACTACATCCAATGCCACACTGGTCAAGACCACGTCATGAACGGACAGAAGATAATATCTTTCTAACAACCCATTTCAAATTTCATCCTCTTTTAAACTTTAAGATGCTTTTAAAACTTACCTGAAATCCAGCGCCGTTCAGGCTCTCCAATCCTCTGGATATGACATTCTACTGGCTTCCCGGAAGCTGCAGCGTGTCATGTGACTACAAGGCGTTCACTGGGCTCCAGGTCGCATCCAGCCAATTTAATGTCTCGCAAATGGAATACATTGAGAGCCATTGGAGGGAGTTGGCTCTTTTATTGGCTCCCACTTCCAGGTCCTGATCCCTGAAGCTCAGATCATCTCGTGCTGAGTGCGAACGAGTTTAGTGAGCGGGGTTATGGTGCTTCATGCAGACAAGGTAAGATTTAAACTTGTGGGGAAAGAGAACCGTGTAGAGGTCAACTGGGGTTAATAATTGTTTTCTGTGACCTGTTTGCCTGCAGTGTCCCTTTTAAATCCAATTTGTTCAGCAAACTTAAAGGGACGTTTTATGGTTAAAAAGGATGCGAAAATGAAGGGGTTAATTAGTAATCCCTTTTGACTCCTCATTCCTCCCACTCCCTTTTTTACCCTAGAGTTTCCGTTAACTTCGTTACTGCGTTGAGCTCCCTTTGGAACTGGTCTGGAACTGACATACTGCAGCTTCCAATGAAGCTGCGGCTGTGACTGCTTTCACAGGCGGCTGGATGCACATGTGAATGTCCAATCCATTCAGTGATTCTCAATGTGAGCACTTTGGAAACCACTGACTATTTGGGAATGTACAGAGCAGCTAATTCCCAACCTAAACCCTGGAAGGCCTATGATCATCAGGTCGCTGACAGCTTTTCCAGGCAGGAGCACACTCAGCCACCCATGCCCACAGAAAATGCATTAAATGGCCATGGTGTCTAGAGTGTCCCTTTTTGAATATTCTGCAGATTCAGCTTGTGGTTCTTATAGTCAGTGATCACAGCAGGGGGTAAACATTTCTGTCAGTGTCTGCAGGAGGTTGGTTGTTGAATAGCTTAATCAGTCAGTGCAGTGTTAACTTAAAGGCTATAAGGGGGATTCAAAGAGCACCATTTTGGGGCTCTGTCCGCACTTCAGGAATCAAATTTCCGACTCGGTGTTCACTGCAGGGAGTGCAGAAAATGTGTAACTGCCGACCACGACATGATCAGAGATGGTAAGCCGAAACACCGTTAAACATTGGATCCAAAAAAGCCAACGATCCGCCGAACAGAGCGCCGGCCAGCTGCTAGAAAAAGTCGACAAGCTGACGAACGGGTAGAAAAAAAAACACTGCGACTTTGAAAAGCTGTTTGCAAAATAATTACTACACGAAAATGCCTGGAATTAATATATAAGGCCCTATGAATAATAATAAAAAGGTCTGTCGCAGAAAAAAAAGCTATCTATTTAACCACTTGGCTGCGGCGGACGCGCTGAGCGCATCCTGCCAAGTGCTTCCCCTGTGCTATGGACGCGCTCAGCGCGTCCATGCACAGGAGACAGCAATCAGCCGGGATTCCGGCTGATTGCTGGCCCCCCCCCGATGCGGGCTGACATCTTGGATGTCAGCCCGGCATTCGGGGGCCCCGGCAGGACTAATAGATGTCATCGCGCTGGCGATTCGCTGGGAATTCACTGTTCGGTGCAATTTCGGGGCCAGTTCGGCTCTCTCTGAATAACCCTGTATCGTTTAAATAAATATGAAGCTTCAACTGCATCCATTTACCTGTGTGTTTATATATATATATATATATCCGCCAAAGAATGATATAGATTTCCGATGGCGGAATTTAGAGATTCAATAGATTCCCTCTTTGGTCACTTTCTATATCAATCAATATCATGGAACAAACATGACACAAACCAATAGATATGTAAAATCGACTTGCAGACTGATAGCATTTGCTAAGTGCATGGGCTTGTTAATGATTTCTCCTTTTTATCTACCTTTTTTTAAAAAAAATTTGTCTCAACCATGCGTAAATTTTTTTTTAAAATTTTCACTCCCTCGAGCGACTTAACATTTTCTATCCTATATAATGCGCGCTGATGCTCAGCCAGCCATACAGCAAGTCTGAGGACCTGACAGAGGCTAGCTATCGCTTGTCCGTGTAAATAACAAATAAAAAGAAACAACCCCAAAAAACAAAACCTACAATAGCACTAGCAGACATACAAAGGTTGTTTTGTTTATGTTTTTGTTTATGTGTCGCTTTAAAGCATTGCGCGTGTGTGTGTGTGTGTGTGTGTGTGTGTTTATATGAATTATGAGTCAGCTCAGCGTGTGCGTCTTCAAACACCATCCACAGTGTTGCCAGTGAGATGCAATGCCATATTAAGCTGTCATCTTTTTTATAGGTTTAATCCTATGTGCTCCAGGGTTTCTTTCCTTTCCCAGCTCAATCCTTTCCTGCGACGGGACACCGTTCTTCCTTTTAGACCTGCATCGTGTAATGTTGGTATCCCACTATCATAGAGCTCACAAATCAGACAATTTCCCACTCCTCCTGTGAGATAGAATACAGTATTTGATGTATTTGTGTGTGTATATATATATTTTATAATGTGTTTTTTTTTTTTTTTGCTTCCCCCCCCACTCGATTTTTCCACTCCACCTTCTCGTTTTTTACTCACTGGTTCCACCTCACCCGAAGTCTATTTTTTCCTTGGTCTGTCTTGTCTCAGATGTCCATTCCCTCCACTATGACATCTGCAGAGTGCGTCGTTGGTAATGGGGAAGATTCCCCATCTGATATCCACATGAAGATGCTGGGGACATTTGCATGTGCAAATTATATAATCCTTCTGGCGTGATGCGGATTTGCCTGCAGGAGGGATATAATAAGCAATAAGAGAATGAGCAAACTTAATTTGCTGCATTGTGGCCACAGTGCTTTTTGTTCTGGAATGTAAAGCGGCCTCCATTTCTCTGTTTGCATTCGCCCGTCGCTTTGTCCAAGGAATGCTCTGTGTTGCTCACAGTCACTACCCCTCTGTCCTTCTATCTCCTGCACAACCCCACGCCTTGTGTTCTGTGATTCTCTTTGCCTTAATCTTCCGTTATTATAAATTGTTCTCCCTGTCCCTTTATTTTTCATTGTCTCTTGATTCTTGTTTGTGTCCTTCTCTATATATGTCTCAATACCTCTTCCCCTGTCCGTGATTAAGACTTTCAGCCCAATCTTCTTTTGCCGTGGAAACCGATCAATAGCAGTGGAATTAAAACAGAAATTAAAAACAAAGGGATGCGCTAGAGTGTGTGTGTGTGTGTGTGTGTGTGTGTGTGCAGTAAAAGGTAATTCTGGAGTGATTGGTTTTTATGTGTGTGATCACCGAGGTTTTTTCCTGAAATCATCTCATAGTATGCAATTATCTTCCCAACAATCTTCTCACTTGGCCGTTCACTGTTCACTTTGCCCTGCTCATTCCTACCATTATCTCTCTGCGCATTCCAGTCCTATTGTCTCGTCTCTCTCTTTCCTGTCTTTGCCCACTCATTTTCTTTTCATTTATCTTGTTTTCATTTTTCCGCTGCGCTTATTCTTGCATTTTATCTTTTTCTTCTTCCTCCTCTTTTTCATTCCTTTTGTTTTATCAGTCTTCCTTTACTTGCTTATTCTCCTTTACTTGCTTATTTTCCTTTACTTGCTTATTCTCCTTTACTTGCTTATTCTCCTTTACTTGCTTATTTTCCTTTACTTGCTTATTCTCCTTTACTTGCTTATTCTCCTTTACTTGCTTATTTTCCTTTACTTGCTTATTCTCCTTTACTTGCTTATTCTCCTTTACTTGCTTATTTTCCTTTACTTGCTTATTTTCCTTTACTTGCTTATTCTCCTTTACTTGCTTATTCTCCTTTACTTGCTTATTTTCCTTTACTTGCTTATTCTCCTTTACTTGCTTATTTTCCTTTACTTGCTTATTTTCCTTTACTTGCTTATTCTCCTTTACTTGCTTATTCTCCTTTACTTGCTTATTCTCCTTTACTTGCTTATTTTCCTTTACTTGCTTATTTTCCTTTACTTGCTTATTTTCCTTTACTTGCTTATTTTCCTTTACTTATTTTCCTTTACTTGCTTATTTTCCTTTACTTGCTTATTTTCCTTTACTTGCTTATTTTCCTTTACTTGCTTATTCTCCTTTACTTGCTTTATTTTCCTTTACTTGCTTATTTTCCTTTACTTGCTTATTTTCCTTTACTTGCTTATTTTCCTTTACTTGCTTATTCTCCTTTACTTGCTTATTCTCCTTTACTTGCTTATTCTCCTTTACTTGCTTATTTTCCTTTACTTGCTTATTCTCCTTTACTTGCTTATTCTCCTTTACTTGCTTATTCTCCTTTACTTGCTTATTCTCCTTTACTTGCTTATTTTCCTTTACTTGCTTATTTTCCTTTACTTGCTTATTTTCCTTTACTTGCTTATTTTCCTTTACTTGCTTATTTTCCTTTACTTGCTTATTCTCCTTTACTTGCTTATTCTCCTTTACTTAACTTCTCTGCAGTGCTTAGTCATTTTTGCCTTTTATCTCTTTTCTCTTTCCTTTTAATTTTCGTTTTCTTTCTCGACCTTTGCTGCTCTTTACGCTTATCTTTGTTTTCCTCCTTCTTCCTCTTTATTTGTTTGGTAAACTCAGCTTATTCTCCGTTACATTATCTCTCTCCTTTGTAATATTTCTCCTCTTGTATTTATTTTTGTCATCACTGTCTATTTTTGTAGCTTTTATATCTCTTCTTTACAGCTTATTCTTATTGCTCGTCACTCTATTATCTTTTATCTACTGTTTAATATCCCAAGGTTTATATCCCACTTCTTCCATCTTCATCCTACGTAGTCTTGTTTACTTTCGTTCTCTTACTGTCTCCTTGATGTCCTACTGTTTCTTTCCCTTTTTTAACCTCTTTATTCTTATATTTCCACTCTTTTCCTCTTATCGTTATCTCTCCTTCTTATTTCCCATTCTCTCATCTTCTTGTCTTTTTGTGTGTGTTTTTTCTTTTTTTGGAAGGGGGAGGAGGCACACTCCAGATCTGTGTCTACAGGTTTCTGAGAAGTAAATCCGGCCTTGCTTTTTTTGTGTCTCTTAACTGTATTGTTTTCTTACCGTTATATCCACACATTTTATATGCCATCCTGCCTTTCTCCCTGTTCTGCTTATTACTTAGTCTATCCGCCTTTGTGTCTCTCCCCTTTATTACTCAGTCTAGCCGCCTTTGTGTCTCTCCCCCTTATTACTCAGTCTAGCCGCCTTTGTGTCTCTCCCCCTTATTACTCAGTCTAGCCGCCTTTGTGTCTCTCCCCTTTATTACTCAGTCTAGCCGCCTTTGTGTCTCTCCCCCTTATTACTCAGTCTAGCCGCCTTTGTGTCTCTCCCCCTTATTACTCAGTGTAGCCGCCTTTGTGTCTCTCCCTCTTATTACTCAGTCTATCCGCCTTTGTGTCTCTCCCCTTTATTACTCAGGCTAGCCGCCTTTGTGTCTCTCCCCCTTATTACTCAGTCTAGCGCCTTTGTGTCTCTCCCCCTTATTACTCAGTCTATCTGCCTTTGTGTCTCTCCCCCTTATTACTCAGTCTAGCCGCCTTTGTGTCTCTCCCCCTTATTACTCAGTCTAGCCACCTTTGTGTCTCTCCCCTTTATTACTCAGTCTAGCCGCCTTTGTGTCTCTCCCTCTTATTACTCAGTCTAGCCGCCATTGTGTCTCTCCCCTTTATTACTCAGTCTAGCCGCCTTTGTGTCTCTCCCCCTTATTACTCAGTCTAGCCACCTTTGTGTCTCTCCCCTTTATTACTCAGTGTAGCCGCCTTTGTGTCTCTCCCTCTTATTACTCAGTCTAGCCGCCTTTGTGTCTCTCCCCTTTATTACTCAGTCTAGCCGCCTTTGTGTCTCTCCCTCTTATTACTCAGTCTAGCCGCCTTTGTGTCTCTCCCCTTTATTACTCAGTCTAGCCGCCTTTGTGTCTCTCCCCTTTATTACTCAGTCTAGCCGCCTTTGTGTCTCTCCCCCTTATTACTCAGTCTAGCTGCCTTTGTGTCTCTCCCCCTTATTACTCAGTCTATCCGCCTTTGTGTCTCTCCCCTTATTACTCAGACTAGCCTCCTTTGTGTCTCTCCCCCTATTACTCAGTCTATCCGCCTTTGTGTCTCTCCCCTTATTACTCAGTCTAGCCGCCTTTTATGTCTCTCCCCTTATTACTCAGTCTAGCCGCCTTTGTGTCGCTCCCCCTTATTACTCAGTCTAGCCGCCTTTGTGTCTCTTCCCCTTATTACTCAGTCTATCTGCCTTTGTGTCTCTCCCGCTTATTACTCAGTCTAGCCGCCTTTGTGTCTCTCCCCCTTATTACTCAGTCTAGCCGCCTTTGTGTCTCTCCCCTTTATTACTCAGTCTAGCCGCCTTTGTGTCTCTCCCCTTTATTACTCAGTCTAGCCGCCTTTGTGTCTCTCCCTCTTATTACTCAGTCTAGCCGCCTTTGTGTCTCTCCCCCTTATTACTCAGTGTAGCCACCTTTGTGTCTCTCCCCTTTATTACTCAGTCTAGCCGCCTTTGTGTCTCTCCCCCTTATTACTCAGTCTATCCACCTTTGTATCTCTCCCCCTTATTGCTCAGTCTAGCCGCCTTTGTGTCTCTCCCCCTTATTACTCAGTGTAGCCACCTTTGTGTCTCTCCCCTTTATTACTCAGTCTAGCCTCCTTTGTGTCTCTCCCCTTATTACTCAGTCTAGCCTCCTTTGTGTCTCTCCCCCTTATTACTCAGTCTAGTCTCCTTTTTGTCTCTCCCCTTATTACTCAGTCTAGCCGCCTTTGTGTCTCTCCCCTTTATTACTCAGTGTAGCCGCCTTTGTGTCTCTCCCACTTATTACTCAGTCTAGCCGCCTTTGTGTCTCTCCCCTTATTACTCAGTCTATCTGCCTTTGTGTCTCTCCCCCTTATTACTCAGTCTAGCCGCCTTTGTGTCTCTCCCCCTTATTACTCAGTCTTGCCGCCTTTGTGTCTCTCCCTCTTATTACTCAGTCTATCCACCTTTGTGTCTCTCCCCCTTATTACTCATTCTAGCCGCTTTTGTGTCTCTCCCCCTTATTACTCAGTGTAGCCGTCTTTGTGTCTCTCCCTCTTATTACTCAGTCTAGCCGCTTTTGTGTCTCTCCCCTTTATTACTCAGTCTAGCCGCCTTTGTGTCTCTCCCCCTTATTACTCAGTCTATCTGCCTTTGTGTCTCTCCCGCTTATTACTCAGTCTAGCCGCCTTTGTGTCTCTCCCCCTTATTACTCAGTCTATCTGCCTTTGTGTCTCTCCCCTTTATTACTCAGTCTAGCCGCCTTTGTGTCTCTCCCCCTTATTACTCAGTCTAGCCTCCTTTGTGTCTCTCCCCTTATTACTCAGTCTAGCCGCCTTTGTGTCTCTCCCCTTTATTACTCAGTCTAGCCGCCTTTGTGTCTCTCCCCCTTATTACTCAGTCTATCTGCCTTTGTGTCTCTCCTGCTTATTACTCAGTCTAGCCGCCTTTGTGTCTCTCCCCCTTATTACTCAGTCTATCTGCCTTTGTGTCTCTCCCCTTTATTACTCAGTCTAGCCGCCTTTGTGTCTCTCCCCCTTATTACTCAGTCTAGCCTCCTTTGTGTCTCTCCCCTTATTACTCAGTCTAGCCGCCTTTGTGTCTCTCCCCTTTATTACTCAGTCTAGCCGCCTTTGTGTCTCTCCCCTTTATTACTCAGTCTAGCCGCCTTTGTGTCTCTCCCCCTTATTACTCAGTCTAGTCTCCTTTTTGTCTTATCTTTATATGTCTGCTCCCATTGCTTACGCTTCTCATCTCGAATATTTTTCCTCTTACTATAATACTTGATTCCTCTGGCTTTCTGTTCTTCCCCCTCTATTCCTGATCTTGGGCTTTATATCTCTGTGCTCCCCGCGTACTCTCCTCGTGTTCGTCTATTTTACTCCTTACCGCTTAGTGTCCTTGCCTTTGTCCCTTCCCATCGCCCCCTCTTCTCACTCCTTTGCCTTTATCGCTCTCTCCTCTTTCATACTCCATCTCATTGCCTTTATCTCTCCGCTCGTACCTTTTTAGTCTCCATACCTTTATCTGCCTTCTCACTTATGATATTTCACTGGATTTTTTTCTAAAATAAGCGTTACTGTACGCAGTGTATGAACCTCCTGTCCTCGCGCTTGTGTACTGTGTAACAGTCGCTTATTTCTATTGGCACAGTGATCAGATGACTGTTGCTAATAGCTTTGCCGCGTGGAAGGACATGGAAACAATGTATACCCTGTTTAGTATACCACTGATAGTACAAGTTTAAAATTTTACCTTAATTTTTGCTTATTTCAAACCAAATTTCTCTTTTATGCTGTTACGACACCCAACATAAAGGCTGCTTGATATTGATTCGCTGTAACATACATAAGACTTCCTCCTATTTGTATATGTGTATATACAGTACGTATATTATATGCATAGTACATCGAATTTTCTTTAATAATAACCACGCCACCATATCCTTCCATTTATCTGAACGTTCCAAAAGCTTTGTAAAAAGTATCTTTCTAAACTGTTTTTTTTTTTGAGATATAAATAGTGGAGTGCCACACCAAAAAAAGTCCACACACCCCCATAGCCGTGTTTTTTTTTTATATATATATATTTTTTTTAACTTACAAGTTTTACTTATGTCAATAACAAAAAAAATAATTGAGAATTCACAAGAAAAACCTGGGAATTCACATTTAAGTCAATATGGGATTGGATGAGAGGAAACATGGAAAGTAGAAAATATAGGGCAATATAGCAACACTGTGAAAAACACTGGAAATCCATATTCTATCCACTCGCGGTAACAGCAAAATCATTGCTGGTGGCAGAGGTGGTGCTAGAGTTAGTGAGGCCATAAGTAAAGCTCAAATATAAAGGCCACTTGCCATGGAGAAAAAAAACATCTATTTTGGTGCAGGTCGACACAGCATTCATGATAAACAGGAGTATAGGGGTTATTCAGAGAGAGACGATCTGGCCCCTAAAGGGCACCGAACAGTGAATTTGCCCGTACGGTGACATTTCGGGGCCATGCGACTGCTCAAAGAGCAGGCAGTTCGCCAAATTTTGGCGAACTGCCAGCCAGTACGGTGCCTGTTCGAAGGCAGTGAAATCCCCCATAGAGAAGCAATGGTTAATCTATTCAGAGACACCGAACAGCAGAGAAAAGTTGCCGAAATTCCCTGCTGTTCGGTGGTTTCATTCGTCAGGTTTATTCAGGCGAATCCCATAGGCTTCAATGCTAAAAATATTCCCGTTTTTATTCAGTATGTAATAAACCCTTTATTATTATAATCTGAAGTAAGAATTATCTTTATTGATTTTTTAGGCACTTTTTGGGATTTTTTCAGGATTTTTTTCCCCCATTTTTTTTATAATAGCGCTTTTTCATTTTCTGTAACAGGCCTTTTTATTATCATTTATAGGATCTTATGTGTAAATTCCAGACATTTTCATTCAGTATTTTTTTTGCAAACAGCGTTTCGATTTTGACACTTTCAATCCTATTATTTGTTTTTGGTTTTTTCACCCGTCTAGCGGCTTGGCAGCTTTCTTTGCAGATGCTCGGCGGCTCGGCCCCTGCATTTGGCGGCTGTCCGGCTTTTTTGCGGCAGATGTCTGGGTTTGCGGCCGGTTGGCGATGGCATTCGGCGACTGATTCCCTGGACTTTGGGGACCCTGCGGTAAATGCTACATTCACCACACGGTGGGGAGATTTGATTCCCCGAAGTGCAGGAACGTGCGGGGAACAAGAGCGCACAGAAATGTCGGCGACATTTCGGTGCTCTCTGAATAACTCCCTATGTGAAAGTAGGAATGTATTTGTGTGGATTGTCAGCATGCATGTAAATGCCACGAACATTTTGATTTCACCCATTACGGTATTTCATGCGTCGCATTAGGCAACTGCCTACTTTACCTATCTAGACGTTTTTGGTTTTTTTTTCAAGGTAGAAATAAAAGCAAGCCAATAGTTTACACGTGACTGATATCGAGATACTTAATACCCCAGAGTGAGAGATTTCCACAGCACAATATAACGAGATGGGAATACTGGGCACTTTAACTAAAATCCCCAAATAATGCAAAATTCATATTTCTTTACAAAAAAATATGTAAAAGTCAACATAGCGACTTGAGTTTTCATTATGATTGCTGTCTAGGGAAAAAAATGAATTAATGAAGGCTGACACAGACATCTTGGTAGTTAGGAGCATGTGAATGTAGGAATATATTTGTGTGGCTTGTCAGTATGCATGTGAATGTGATGTACATACTGACATTTCACACCAATTCCTTGACGTGAGGCCCCTGTTTGAGTGTGGCTTTAGGCAGTTGCCTGTTTTGCCAAATGATACAGCTGCTTAAGACCGATGGTGCTCGTCTCCTCCATCTCCAGCGTCATCTCTGTCCCAGACACCTTTAACCATGATCATGGCGTACCAGTGGATGAACTAACAATTTGAGATCTATAACCAAGTGTGTTACATTCTTGCTCTAGTATATGTTCACCTCCCTGCTTGCGATGGTCGTAAGGTCATCCTGTCTCTAAAGCATCCGCCACATGTAGGGGCAACCTCCTCCAGAGTGACCAAAACGTTGCTGTCACTCTTGCCATCGCTTGGTGGCCAATTGTCACCCTTCTAGGTAAAGCAGCAGTAAGGGTATATACCCATATCCTGTTTAGGTGTTTTCATTTTCTAGTTGACTTGCAAACTTATCTTAACCTGTGTGCCACTTGGTCATGGGTTGTGGCCACAGGGTGGCATAGTTGCCATGTGTAGTGTGTCGCCTCCTTGTAAATGGAGACAGAGGCTGTCTATAGGAAATATATAATTTTTGTTATTACTGATGGGTTTCATGACCCTGAGTATGCATTTAAGCCTGGGTGGAGAAGTCCACCGCTGTCCACCGCTGTCACCACAAAACAACTCATACACGCCCTGGTAATCTCCCGACTCGACTATTGCAATAATCTCTTATCTGGCCTCCCTCTGTCCCGCCTCTCCCCCCTACAATCCATCCTGAACGCCTCCGCCAGGCCAATTCACCTCACCCGCCGCTCTGTCTCTGCCGCTCCCCTCTGCGAGTCCCTTCACTGGCTCCCCATCCACTGCAGAATTAAGTTCAAAATCCTTATCCTTACCTACAAAACCCTCACTAACTCAGCGCCCCACTACCTGTCCTCACTAATCACCAAATACACCCCAGCCCGCTCCCTAAGGTCAAACAGTGACCTGCGCCTAGCTTCTCCCCGCATCACCTCTTCCCATGATAGACTGCAGGATTTCTCACGCGCAGCCCCCACTCTCTGGAACACTCTCCCTCGTACTGTCAGACTTTCCCCTAACTTCTCTTCCTTCAAACGCTCCCTTAAAACGTTCCTATTTAGGGAAGCCTACCACCCACCTCATTGACGCAACCATCAATCACTCTCACCTTACAGTCCTCTCCTCCTGTTTCCAACCCCAGCCCTTCTAGATTGTGAGTTCCTACGGGAATAGGGCCCTCATCTCCTCCTGTACTGTTTGTCAAATGTTGTTCAATGTATTGTAACCCTGTCTATACTGTGCTTATTGTACAGCGCTGCAGAATATGCTGGCGCTTTATAAAGAATAATAATAAGAATAATCCACGGACTCTTAAATAGGAACCATTTGCTAAATGTAAGAATTAACTACTGTAAACTAGGAAATTGCTCGGTTTAACCTGCTGAACTGAACTAGGGTTCAAAAACCACGAATGTGCCATATTCATAATCCCATCTCCGATTCCATCTGGAAGACATTAAAATACCAGCCCAGCAATGAGAATTAGGCTGGCCGTCCACTGGGTCCGTAGTCGGACGACCGACTTGGTCATCCGCCTACGGACAACGCTGTCGGCCAATCAGGGTTGTCCACTGGAAGCATCTGTGGGACAGGTCGGACTTTCAGTTTCAGCACCAAGGACAGCCCCATCCAGCGCAGCCAAAGGTGAAAAAATAACAAAAAAGCCTTGCCGAGGGCTGCGGGGGGGGGGGTATACCCCCTGGCTCTGGTGCTGAAATAGCTTTCAGCACCAAGGACAGCGATACTGAATGCATCTGTGGGACAGGTCGGCCTGTCAGTTTCAGCACCAAGGACAGCCTCGTTCAGCGCAGCCAAAGGTGAAAAAAAAAAACATTGCCGAGGGCTGCAGGGGGGTATACTCCCTAGCTCTGGTGCTGAAATAGCTTTCAGCACCAAGGACAGCGATGCTGAACACAGCCAGCATGAAGAAAGGGAAAAAAAAGCCACGTTCGTCGAGAGAAAAAAAACCCTCATCTTTTTAAAAAAATTAGAACCTTATATTTTCCCTAAAAAATTCAAATAAATCAGTAGCTAAAAAGACTTTTTGCTGCAGATGGATAAAATTAAACGGTTGAATAAAAAAAAGAATTAAGTAGAAAATATAATTTTACATTGACTCCTATGGGCTGTTGAACTGAATCACTTGTCTATGGGGCAAATTCCCGGCCGTGGCACGGTGGTTTAACTATACAATTCATATTTTTCTTGTAACTCGTGCCAGATCGTCCCGGCATCATCCAAGAAATCCCATTGGAATGGGAAAGATCGCTAATCTGTTGTAGTCGCAAAAAATCAGCTGAAGTCGTCCGTTGGTGGTCGAAAGCAGTGGATGAGGGCCGATTCACCTGCATGTTTTGGGATTGGACAGACGACTTCAGACAATATCGGATGGCCGCCCCATCGCACAAATAGGGACCCAGTGGACGGCCAGCCTTAAGAGGCAATCAAGAGGAGTATGGCCAGAAGGAGGAGATGGAATAGCTGAGGCTAGAACGGTATTGAATTTGTGTTTCAGAAATTGCTTTGAGTTTACCCCTTGGCATGGATGGTGCGTGTAAGACTAATGTCAGACAAATGCAGTCTGAGCGCACTCTGCGTGCGTGCATAACGGACGGACGTACTGACGGAAGGTACTGTAGACACCACACGGTCCGTCTTTTTTGATGGATGTAGAAAAAAAGGGAATTATGGGAATCAAAATTAATTAAAATTAAATGACAGGTACAGTCAGCCAGACCAAAAAAACTTATGAGCGTCAACGCAATGGGCGTCGCAAATGCGCTGCGTCTGACGTTGCGTCATCACGCACACAGACCGTGATGCGGCGCACTCTGGGCGTCCGACGTAGTGCTTTTACGTCGAGGCCTAAATGGCGTCCGTTGCCACCTCCATGGTGCGTGCGCACTATGGTGCGCACGTACTTCGTGTGTTGGTCTCTATTGATCACAAATCAATGGTACGACGGACGTTAAACTGTGCGGCGACACGGACGTGATGACTGCGTTCGTCTGACGGTAGCCTAAGGAGGACAGCTATACCATGCCTTGGCTAAATAGGAGGTAAGGAGTGTAGCAGAATGGAAATAAGATGCAAAATGTAATGGATTAGGTCGATACACTTCTAAGCTTTAGCTTTACGTGAACTTTAAATGTGCAAAGCACAGTGGTGTAAAATCTAATTGCATGTATTGTAACAAATAAAAGGGACCGATTCATCAAAGGTTGTTATTTATCTCAAGTGAGAGCAATGAGACATCCCTCTGTTATTTTATGCAGCTTTTTCATCAAAGTGTCCAAAGTCGCTTGCTTCCTGATGAATAAGATACGTAGGCTAAAGCAGGATCCGGCCTTATTCCTCTCCAGCAAGATTAAAAAAAACTTCTTGATAGACCACTGCGGCTGAATTTAATGGTATCTTGTTTTAAATGAGTTAGATTTAAATCCTACAGTGCGTTCAATCAAGAATGAAGAGGTTAAGCTGCACATGATGCACCAATAACCCCCCCCCCCTAATTGTCTGTGAAATTTTACAAATGCAATTAAGTGGTAACATTTAATTAGTGTGTGTGTGTGTGTGTCGTCTGACGGCGGGTATCACGAGCGGGTATCTGTCACATGCCATTCATTCTTCATGGGGAATTCAGAAGAATATGTCACTTTAAAAGAGTGCAAGCTCCTCTGGCTGTGTCACTGGCACTTCATATGCATTGTGTTAGTCCAGCGCTTCCCAATCCCCGTCCTTCGGGAGCACTAACAAGCCAGGTTTAAGGATTACCTTGGGGAAATTCAGACTGGAAACTGCAATCATTGAGCAGCAATTGAGATCACCTGTGTTATTTATTTATTTATTTATAAAGGATTTTACCAGGAAGGATACATTCAGATTTCTCTCGTTTTCAAGTATGTCCTGGGTTCAAGAACATTGAGTGGTTACAGAAATACAAAGTTACAGTTACAAGTACTTATACAGCGCCAACAAATTCCATAGCGCTTTACAATGGGGATGCACAAACAGCACACTTACATGATACAAGAGGAAATAAAGTCCAGGTCGTCGAATAACAACTGTCCAGGTTATACATCACTTTAAACCAAAAGCTCAGGCAGACATCCCATGATCTTACACTCTAAGGGACTAGGGTAACAGAAACAAATGGGAGCAGAGGGAAGGTGAAACTGGTGGTCAGAGGGATTGGATGAAATGGACCAGATTTTTTTGGGCTTAGTAAGGGTGATTAGGGAGAAAAGTGGAGACAGCTGGAAAGGATGCCTGAAATTAGGGACCAGCTCTGGGAGGGTGGGTTGGGGCAGCAGAGGGGAGGAATGGAGGTCACTCTGTGATGGAGAATGCTGTGGAAAGTGAATGAGGTTTGTGATAATGCAGATAGCCCCAATTAAACAAACATGAGGGGGAGGAGGATGAGGAGGGAGGAGGGAAACACAGATTTTTTCTATCTGAAATGGAGGGAGATTCAAAATTTTTCAAAAGACTAGTCAGAAAATAATAAATGCAGACATAAAAATACATTTGCAAGATCATGGCAGCCTGGGGTATGATGTCGTACGCCTTTGTTGAGATGGTGGATACCTTGAATGCTTGGTTCAGGGCAGCAGAGGGGAGGAATGGAGGTCACTTTGTGATGGAGAATGCTTGAATGCTTGGTTCAGGGCAGCAGAGGGGAGGAATGGAGGTCACTCTGTGATGGAGAATGCTTGAATGCTTGGTTCAGGGCAGCAGAGGGGAGGAATGGAGGTCACTCTGTGATGGAGAATGCTTGAATGCTTGGTTCAGGGCAGCAGAGGGGAGGAATGGAGGTCACTCTGTGTTATACTTGAGATATCTTTCAAACCTGGCCTGCTGAGGTATCTGAGGACAGGTTTGGGAAGCCCTCCGACTCGTGTATTTTTCATGCATAACTAACATAGTGTCAACTACAGTAATGTTTCTCAGCTCTGGTCCTCAAGTCCCCCTAACAGGCCAGGTTTGCATGATCTGTGCAGCACAGCAGAGGTGATTGGATTTGCTGCTCAGTGATTGCAGGATTCAGTCTGCATTTCCCCCAAGGTGATCCTTAAAACCTGACCTGTTAGGAGTACTTGAAGACCTGGAGTTAAGAAACACTGAACTACAGAGACTTGAAATTTGTGTAAATACTGTGCTTTGTTAACACATCAACAGTAGCCGTTGATGTTTCAACCCTTGGAATGGGACTTTTCTTAGGGAGTTCTCCACGGCAAGGTATATGTCTAGGGTGGCTTGTCTACACCGGGTACTTAACCCCATTCACTACTGAGATTGAGATATATCAGGCTTCAAAGCACCACAAGGTGCCCGATATCGGGATATCTCGATCTACAGCTCTGCAGCCTAAAAGCAAGTTAAAATCTTTTGCTGCAAATGAATCTCGTTTGCTTTTGGGCTGCAGAAGGTGCCCCAAAAATGTAATCCCCGTGAGCATAATGCCCAAAGAGCGAACACTATGTAAAATCGAGTAACTGAATGTACTGACATCGGACATTCTGCAGCCGATGCAGGGAACCTCGAGCTACAACTGTGTAACTGTAACTCAATTTGCCAGTATCTGGCTCCATCTACTGGCCAAATATGTTATTACAGTAATATACACTGGGAAAATGCCCAAATAGTTCTTACTGTATAATTAAAATGATTTTTCAAAGAACCACTGCTTTCTGACGTTTTTTTTTTTTTTTTAAATCAATTGGTAGTGAAGGGGTTAAGTGTAATATCCCATAATAAGTACATATTTTGGTGGAGGCACATACAGGTTTTCCATTAAAATATTTATTCATTTATCCATTCTCATATAATCAACGTCTCGGCTCCAGTATGATGTAGTGATAAACCCTCCTATTGCTTAATGTTTCAGCTTCAAGACGTATTAACCCCTTAAGGACCAGTGACGTAACTGTTACGTCATAAATGCATTGACTTTAAAGATCCTTAGTCAGATTTTGTCTTTAAACCTTTGATTGCATCGGCTTTGAACATATATATGTATGTGTGTGTGTGCGTGGGTTTATGGCTTTATAGCACGGTCATATAAATACAGTATGTGTAATATATATATATATATATATATATATTTTCTGTAGAATTCCTTTGTGGATCCCTTTGACATGTTTTAGGATTATAATGGACCCCAAGTTCTCCAGGAATGTGTGGTTCGTCATCCTGTCCTATCGCCCTTCTATGCCTCTTACGAAATCACGCGGTTGTTAGAAGCTGCTGTGCCTTCATAGAGATGGTAATGTTGTATTTCTCACAAATTGCTGCTTTCTCTGGGTGAATATTTTTGGAAAAGCATCCTGGCACCGATCCCACCCTCTCGCGCATGCTTAGGTTGGTGTGTGCTGGAAATAACAATAAAAAAGCAATTAATTTAATAACCGTAATTGCAGCAACACAAGTAGATTTTTAGATGCTGGAAGGACACGCTGCCCTTGCCGCTCTAAGAAAAAAAATCAGATTAACCCTTTCCCTGTAGCTCCAGGGACCACATGCAGGCCCGTGATTGAAATCTCTGTATAATTTGATTTAAACAGGCTTTTTCTTTGTGGATCGCAGGTGTTTCGGGAGAAAGAATCAGTCAACGTGTGGATTACTGTATACACATCTATACATATCCACATTATTGTGTGACGCTTATACATTTGTAGCTCACTCTTAAGTCGTCTTTTAGACCCAAACGTTTGATAGAAATTTGGCAAATTTGATCTGAAGGAAACACTTTGGGCCACATTACAATCTATGTGTTAACGTTAACGCTCACCTGCGCGAGCATTAACGTTAGCTTACGTTAAAGTAACCCGTTTGCGTTTGGTACCTTGCGCTTTTCAGCGCGAGGTTACTGTACTTTGCGCTCCCTGTACTTAACATGGGGAGCGCAAAGTGTTAATCAGCGTTAGGATTACAAAGTCCCAGTGCTGATTAACGTCCGGCTCTGGTTAGCGGAAAGTTAACCAGAGCCAGGACTTGGTGTTAACGGATTCCGCTTCTGCAGAATCCGTTAACACCAGCCATAAAAATAAAAATCGTATACTCACCTCCTGTCCCGCGGCGAGGACCGCGGCTCCAACCGCCTCCTCTGTCTGGCGGGAGCAGGGAGGGTGGGGGAAAAAGTTTCTCAGTCTCCCCCTGCGTATCACTACGCCGACCGACCGGATCTCACGAAGCGAGTCCTATGGACTCCATCGAGTGAATGCTCGCGGCTGCGCTCAGCGCTGCCACGAGCATCCTCGGGCGTAGCGCCCGCTACAAATGCAGGCAGCATTTTTTGCGCCTGCATTGCAATCCCCCATTAAAACGGGGGCGGTAGGGGGAAAACTGCAGGCCCCAATCTCTGACAGGGGCAGCAAAACGCTGCTCCGGCCAAATTGCCGCCTGGAGCCATAGCTCCATCGCTACCCATGGACGGGCCGGCCCTGGATGTCGAGCCTCTACTTTCAGATCTTTGCTGAAACTCTGGGGAGGAGCAGCCCCTTTCTGTGGTCCTGCTCCAGAGATCGCTCAAAGAGGCATAAGAGGCTGATTAAGTTAGTACATCTACACAGGTTCCATATAAAGATAAATGGTGGAATATGTAAACTCAGAAGAAGTAGAGCCCATGGGAGGCCCGGGTCAAGCTGTTGCTTATAGGACTTGCTCAAGGGTGATGTCAAGCCCTCTTTGTCCCTGCCACCGCCCAGTGCT
Source organism: Leptobrachium leishanense (assembly GCA_009667805.1). Taxonomy (NCBI): domain Eukaryota; kingdom Metazoa; phylum Chordata; class Amphibia; order Anura; family Megophryidae; genus Leptobrachium; species Leptobrachium leishanense. Next base: position 42,483,618 of record CM019075.1, on the reverse strand, counting down.
TGTAGTCGCTTATTTATTAATATAAAAATAAATGAAAAGTATGAAAAACTAAAAGACAAACAATAAAATAATATTGCACTGTGTCTGTAGGGGAAAATGATACGTGTCGTTCTGACTCCCTGGGGGTTATAAGAGATCCGATTTGTGCCCGAAATGTAACCGAACAATCAAATTCAGCGTACAGTTACCTTTCTTGGCCATTCGGCTATTCAGAGAGCAGGCAATTAGCCAAATGTTGGCGAATTGCCTGCACATACGGTGCCTGTTCGAGGGCAGTGAAATCCCCATAGAGAAGCAATGCTTCATCTATTCAGAGAACACAAACCAGCAGTGAAAAGTTGCCGAATTGCCCTGCCATTCAGTGGTTTCATTCGACAGGTTTATTCAGGCGAATCCCATAGGCTTCAATGTTAAAAATATTCCCGTTTTAATCCAGTATGTAATAAACCGTTGATTATAATATTCTGCAGTAAAAAGATTCTTTATTTATAGATTTTTTAAGGATCTTTTAGCCATTTTTGTTTGTTTCTATTTTTTTTTTTTTTCTTTTTTCTGTAACAGCCCTTTTTATTATCATTCATTGGATCTTATATGTAAATTTCAGACATTTTCGTTCTGTAGTTTTTTGCAAACAGAGTTTCACTTTTCAAACTTTGAAGCGTACGGTTTTATTTATTTTTTTCACCTCATTTGTCTGCGGTGTCGTGTTTTTCCGGCGGCTGCTCTGCGCTGTGATCGGCTAGCTAGTCGGGTTTCTCCGGCGTGTTTGGCGGGGTTAATCCAGCTGTTTTTGCGGGTTTCGTTGTGAGTTCGCCGGGTTTTTAGTGAGACTGTTCGTCAGGTTTGCGACGGGTTTTCCCTGCACTTCGACGGCCCTGTGGTGCTTGCTGAATATACCACAGGGTCGGCGAACTAGGATCACTGAATCGCGCTGAATTGCAGGGAACGAAAAGTCACCGAACGTGTGGTGGCTTTTCCATTCTCTTTGACCCTGTCTGTCAGCTTCCTCAATCTTCCTCCAAGTTCAGGGGATTCGTCCCGCTCAGAACCTAAGCAATGATTTTGGGTTTCAGGATGTAGCCCCCACTAGTGGCTCTCATTTCACGAGCCATTGGTTTGGCTGGATGATCGCTCGAGCGTGCAGGCTGCCAAGCGATCCTGTGACACCTGCAGTTTAGAGGTAGCTGGCAGCATGTCACTTCCGGACCATCGCTGAGGGAGTCCGTTGCTGAATTCAGGGTGTGTTTATAAAATGTGTAACTCCTCAGCCTCCCATTTTAACCCTTTAAATATCAATAGGTGCTCGGATCCCATGCCGCACATTCAGTCTGCTGTCTTTACCCCCCCCCTTCCCTTTTTATACAAGTTCTTTGTTTTCTTTAACAAAAAACAAAACAAATAAAATTGAATATAAACTCATCTCCAGAAATCATCTTACTCCCTAATTATTTCCACCCATCAAATCTCATATACTAATGAGGCTTAATCCTTTTTCACAGGCAAAGACTGCTAATAAAGGCAACTCCACCGATATCTATTAGGAGTGCGCCTTATGCCAAAGGTTCGCTTTGTGAACACGGCATTATATCTTTATTAAGATACTCTGTGTCTTCTGTACCTGCCATCGCGCGCACCTACCTCCTTCTTCCACTCCCCCCCTTTGCATATTTATCCTTTTTTTTATTGTTGTGTGCAAATGTAATTTGTTAATCCTGAGGAATTTGTCACAGATAAATTTGCTGGGATTATCTTGTCAGCACCATATCTGCATTCTTTTGTTCATTGCTTATTCATAATTCAGTGAGCTGGCAGCTGGCCTAGCCTTGGAAGGACAGGAAAAATGGGAGCCACCTTCCTCCAGCTGCTGTCGATCCCACCTTCCTGCCAAGGAAGCAAAGGTTTCTTTCTTTTTTTTTTCTTTTAATGTTTTTATATCTATTATTTTTGTGCTCTGGGGAGCAGAGGGTTAACACTTCACGTTTGATGGAGCGTTCTTGTTTTTTTGGCATTTTAGATCCCCGTATTTTACATTTTGTTGGAGAAAGTAGCCTTTTCATTCATGTTTTTTTGCGCTGTACGGTTACTATGTACCCATGCACCAATCCATTCTGAAACCAACTTAAATTTCATGCACTTTAATGCCAGATGTCAAAAATCCTTGGGCCCTATTACATTCTTCGCGCACAATTGTGCGCAACAACGCATTGACGCGAGGGGCAAAACCCTTTGCGCTGAACGTCGTATTACAACGTTCGCGCACAAAATGCACGTGACCCTGCGCGAACCCTTTGCGAGCGCATTTTAGTGCGCGCATCTTATACTTAACATTGTGTGCGCAAATGCGTTTGTGCGCGCATGGTATGACAATTTTAGCGCAAAATTTAACGGACATCGTTTGCGCACATAATTTTAACGTCTTTGAAAAGCTGGTGGTAACGGCAAATCTGAACGACCTGGCCGTACCAAACTGCGGATTCACAACGGAGAACGTCGGTGCGCACGTTTCATTTTTTTACTAGATCCGTCAGAAATGACGGCCACTACCTTGCCTTCCGTCAGAACGTACGTCTGTTGTGCGCAGTCCACACAAAATGACGGGCTCGCGTTAAAAATGACATTGCGCTCACTGATTTCTGCTCGCAACGGTACTTTGCGCGCATTTTAGCGTGTCGGTTTTACGAGCGCAATTTCCCGACTGATGACACAATGCACGAGGAATGTAATTCCAGCGGTGATTTTCGTGCATTAACGTTTAACGCTTCGTGCAAAAAAATACACGTTTAGCGTGCGTTTTTGCGTTAAGGATGTAATAGGGCCCCTGGTATTTGCTTACCGGGTTACACTTTTCTTTTGCTGACGTGTTACTGTGACAGTGTGATTAGGGGCAAGGTGGTTTATCAGCAGGTGAATGGAGAAATCCCTTTTTCCCCTATAGGGTTAACTCACAGCCGGTTCCTGATTAGGACTGCCCTGCCTTTATATGAGATGTTGTTCCCTCTGAGAGGTCAGTCTTGGTCATGGGTGCAGCAGGGAAGGAAGCACAGTCCTGAACAGAAGGAAAGTATATTTGATTTTGTTTTCAGTGATTGGTAAGCGGCTTAGCCGCCCAATATTTCACACAGGAATTCTGAATGTTTATTTAGCCTCTGCATAAAGGAGTAGGCATTTGTTTTGTAAGTCCATGGCTGCACAATAAAGAACAGCCGAAGCATTGATCTAGGCATCCAGTGGCTATATCACAATACACAACGCTGCCCTATTATGTATTTTACTTTAGATTATAATAAATAGCATTATATAATATTACAAGTCCAGTGGTACTTGGGTAACGTTTATTTGCGGTAATGGACATTGGGTTGTAGAATATTACCATTTCCATACATTTTTGGTAATAGGTATTGTTTCTCTGGGTTGGATAAAGTTTTCTTTTATATTTTACTTCTTTCTTTTTTTTTATTTATTCATTTACAAAAAGGTACACATACAGTGCGTTAGGAAGAGCGTGTAAAAATCCATTAATATCAGATATCGTATGTATGTGCAATAACGTAAGTCATTAAGAACAGCCTTTCAGTAGGAGTTATTCACTAACCACCAAATTGGCCCCGAATTGCACCATGATTAAGTCCGAAGAGCTCATGATTAAGTCCTAGGGACGAAACGCGTCGAGCTGATTTGTGTCCTATCGTCCTCCCGCCGGTCTGCTGTTCGCTGATTGTAGAGGAGCCTAAGCTTTCGGTCGTCTGACCTGCTGGTCCGCGAGAACTTGCTTCTACTGGACAGCTATATTGGCCTTCTCGGAGTCTACCCTGGCCAGGATTCTCCTTTTCGAGGACTACGCATTCCGGTGGCGGTGATTATACGGACGAAAATGTTTTAAAATGTTTATGTGCACACTTTTTGTTACGTGTGCGTGCCACTAATCTTGTGAGTGGCTTTTTTGCTGGATTTTATATTTATTAAATCTCCATACAGTGTTATGCTATGATGGTTCATTTATATTTCTAGCCACTGTTACCCATCCAATATCTGGCTGTCAATCCAAAGATATCGACCATTTTTAAAGGTTGTATTGTTTACTGCAGTTCTTCTTTGTCTTATAGTTGTTGTATTAGCACGATGTGGTGGAGAGTGCTGTGAACTGCAGTAGTCCCTCTTTTTCTGGGTTATATACTTTCACCTTTTCTGATACCGAATTGCACCAACCGATGAATTTCACCATTCGATGCAATTTCGGGGGCAATTCGTCTATTCACTAAGCTGTCAGTTCGCCGAATACAGGCAAATTGACAGAGAAATACAGTGCAATTCACCACAGTTCAGCAGCACCGAAATTGCCCCATAGAAGACTATTGTGTCTTCTATTCACAAAATGCAGAATTGCACCAAAATTCCATCAAAATGACTAGATATTCTGTGTTTCAATTCAACAGGTTTAAACAGGCGAATAGCACAGGTTTCAATGTAAAAAAGTAACATCTTTTTATTTTTTTTATTTTTGAGAACATCGTTTTAATTTTTTTTATTTTGTAACAGACTTTATTATTATTTTTTTATTATTTGGACACCTTTTTATGGAGTGAAACTCCTATTAGGAGCAATATTAAATGTGATAGCAAATTTTAATTTACAGGGTTATTCAAAGAGCACTGAATTGGCCCCGAAATTGCACCGAACGGTGAATTTCCCCCTACGGCGCAATTTCGAGGCCTTTCGGCTATTCAAAAACATGACAATTTGCCAAAAATAATAAAAATTTGCGAATTGCTACCAAAATACAATGATCTTTGACAGTGAACTCCCCATAGAGAAGCAATGGTTAATCTATTGAGAGAACATCGAAAAGCAGCGAAATGTCCGTGAAATGATTTTCGGTGGTTTAATTCGACAGGTTTAATCAGGCGATTCCCATAGGTTTCAATGAAAAAAAAATAATCTGTTTTTATTAAATATTTATTCAACTATTTATTCTTTTCATTTGCAGCAAAAAGTCTCTTTATTTATTTTTTTGATTTTGCAGGATTTTGTCGGCGAAACTTTCCATTTTTTTTTAATGGCATCTTTTTTATTCTGTAACAGACCTTTTTATTATTATTCATAGGACCTTATATATTATTCCCAGGCATTTTCATGCAGTAGTGTTTTGGAAAGCGCCTTTTAAAAGTTTGGCCTTGTCGGTTTCGTTGCTGATCTTTGAATGCATTCGGTAGTCTTTCGGATCGATTTCGGCGGTTTTGTGGCGCTTTTTCAATTTGTTCTGTGGGTTTATTCGGGGATCTTGCGGTGAATGCTGAATTCACCACAGGGCTGGCGAATCGAAGTCGCCGAAGTGCAGCGAACAGGAGAGCACCAAAATATCGGTGACATTTCGGTGCTCTCTGAATAACCCTGTTAGTTTCAGTCATATTTTAGTCGTCTGAATAGTTTTAGTTTTAGTCGACTAAATCTAAAGTAGATTTGACTACAATCTAATGAGTTTAACCCCCATGACGGTTTTCCCGAGTGTGACTCGCGGTTAACTTTTTGTACCAAAAGCGGTATCCCCGAGCCACACTCGGGCTGATACTTACATGTCCTGCGCTCCCTCGCTGATCCCGCAGTCTCCTCCAGCCGCTGGCGACGTCACACTGCGAGGAGTGAACCAGGAAGTGTGACATCGCGATCGGCTGCTGTGTGACTGCGGGGACAGCGAGGGAGCGCAGGACATGTAAGTATCGGCCCGAGTGTGGCTCAGGGATACCGCTTTCAGTATTGAACGTTAACCCCCGAGACACACTTATATCGCTAGGGGGCCAGAATAAATAGGACCGATTCTGACATATAAAATATGTCAGAATCGGACCGCCAGGGAGGTTAAAGTGTATTCTGCATTATTGAAGCATTTCAGTAGAATTTCCGCACTCCCTGTATACTCTCTTATCTGAATATAGAAAATTCATAATTTCTCGCTTACTTGAGATTACCTCGAATTGGTTCTCTTCCCAGATATCCCTTCCCTAACGGTTTAGTCTGGTTGAAGAGCGGAAGGAATGTCCGTGAGAGTGGACGTTCCTTCCACTCTGACGCCTGTCTGGCCACCTCGCTGAGCGCAGTTAGTGCGCTCAGCGCTGCAAGGCTCGATCTTCCTATGGAGGATTGCGCTTTGCAGCCCCGTCGAATACGCGTCCTAGCGCTTTGACGGGAAGGCTGCAGCACAGCCGCTGTCGCGCGCACAATTCGTGCGTGCGTAACAGCGTGTAGCTGAGCCCGTTGCAGCGTCACAACACTGAGACGGACGCTGGAAGGCACGTCAGTACGAGCGCACATGGTGCGCTAGTCTGACCCCAGCCTGGGGCTACTGAGTCTGCTTTGTCTGTGACATCCCACTCCAGTGTAAGCTATGGGGTATGGAGCAGAAAAATATCAATTAGCATACGTTTATGTGTGTATGTATGTGTGTATCTATATTTTCTTTTCATCTTTTATAGAACCAGCAAACTGCTCAAAATTTCATTTTATTCCCCCCATCTCCTTCTCTGGAAATAAATCAACTTGTTAAAAGGGCGCCATCTCCTCTCAGCTGCACACCCAGCCAAGGCAGAACACAGGAAAAAAAGCTGTTAATATACAAGCCACATATGAATAAATCTGTTCCAAGAATTCACACGGCATACCTAAAACCCAGGCAAAGGACACCATGCTCTTGTTAAATAAATGATAGGTGTGTAATCCTTTTTAGCTAGATTCATCTCCACTACATCAAAACAATGCTGAGGCGCAGAGCGGTGTCTGTTCTACGGATAGAGAGGCGATCCGAGCCTCGAATTTACTTATTATTACCAGGGATATCGGCATGTGCCAAAACGTGTGTGTATCTTCTTATTTGTACATTGCGTCTGTGTGTGTATATTTTATATTTGTATGTGTGTATGTATATAGTCATACCTAAATGTGTGTATGGAATATAAAGAATTGCAAAAAATATCTACACGTCCTGATTTCCTTTGCTTGAATGAGATTTTTTTGTTGTTGCAATTTTAGGTCTCTCATATATATGTGTGTGTGTGTATATATATCTATATATATATAGATTTTTATTTGGTATGATACATATGTACAAGAACACACTATTATTTATTTCTTGTAATTTTTGGTTTTAAAGGATTTTAATCTCACTTTTTGTCCTCCTAATTTTAATATATATATATATATATCTTGTGATAAATGCACTGGATGCAGGGATCAGTACTTCCTGTTTCTTTTATTGTGCAGTCATAAAATTAGCAGGGTACAGCAAAACATCAAATAAACAAAATATAAAACAACCGCCTACTCCTTCATGCGGAGTCTAACTGAACATACAGGATGCCCTGACTGAATATTGGGCAGCTAGGCCATTTACCAATAATTGGAACAAAAATGAAAAGTACTTCCCTTTTGACCAAAGGGTTTTTCTTCCTTCCCTGCTGTAGCCAGCACACAGACTGCACACTGAGAGAACCACACACACACCTCCTTTAAAGGGTAGGGCAAGCCTAATTAGCCCTCAGCTGTTTAGTTAACCCTTCAGGGAAAAGAAAGTCCTCCATCTGCTGGTTGATAGGTTTATGGTCTACTGCCCTGCCCCTAATCACACTGTCACAATATATATATATAATAATGTATAGATATTCTTATAGTATTATAAAGATATGTAATATCCTTTGGAGAAGTGGGAGTTGCAAAGTCATACCATTTTAATGCCCATCCACAGCGAAGGTGAGAGGATTGTAGTAGCTTACCTTTAATGCTGTTTCCATGCTCCAAAAAGATCACTCTGGCTGAAACGTTGCCCTTTCCTCTAGAGCCTGGAACCACATGTTTGAAGTCAGATTCCGGTTTTATTCCTACAGGGTTATTCAGAGAGATCCGAAAAGTCACCGCACGTTCGGTGACCTTTCGTTCCCTGCATTTTGGGGCGATTCAACCATTCTAGTTCGCCGACCCTGCGGTGCAAGCACCGCAGGGCCCTCCGTAGTGTAGGGAAAACCCGCCGCAAACCCGCAGTACACTCACCGAAAGCCCGGAGAAAGCGTCGGAAAAACCCCGCCGAACACGCTGGGAAAACCTGACGACTCGCCAATCAAAGCACAGAGCAGCTGCCGGAAAAACCTGATTAGCAGACGAATGTGGTAAAAAAACAAACCGTACGCTTGAAAGTTTAAAAATTTAAACGCTGTTTGCAAAAAAACTACTGAATGAAAAAGGAATTTACATATAAGATCCAATGAATGATAATAAAAAGGTCTATTACAGAAAAAAGAAAAAACAATTAAAAAAACCCGGAAAAAACATTTGCTGAAAAAATTCGGAAAAATGCCTAAAAGATCCTAAAAAATCAATAAATAAAGAGACTCTTTACAGCAGAATAAAATAATAAACGGTTTATTAGATATTGGATTAAAACGGGAATATTTTTAACATTGAATCCTATGGGATTCGCCTGAATAAACCTGCCAAATGAAGCCACCGAACAGCAGGCATTTCGGCAACTTTTCACTTACAAACCATTGCTTCTCTATGGGGAATTTCACTGCCCTCAAACAGGCACCGTATGTGCAGGCAATTCGCCAACATTTGCCGAATTGTCTGCTTTCTGAATAGCCGAATGGCCCCGACATGTCCCAGTACGCTGAATTTCAGTGTCAGGTTACAATTCGGCGACATTTCAGATCTCTCCTTAGTGTGCCTATCATGTATCAGTTCTTTCTTTCCTTCCTGCATTTTGTAAATCTTGAACTGAACATAATTTTGCATCACAATATATATATATTATACAAGAACTGTTACATTGTAAATTGCAAGAACACCGCTACACATAATCAATGTAAATGAATGAAAAGAAGCAAAATAAGACGCTAGGTAAAAGAAGGGCAAAGCAGAAAATGGAGTTTAGCATAGATTTTGCAGGAGCACTAAATGTAAATATTGTACAATTACCTTCACTTGGAACGTAACCGCAGCTTTATTCTTCTCTACCTTCCTCTACCAATCACTGTTGTTTTCTGTGAAGCTAGGACTTGCTTGGAGTGAAAAGAAAGAAGGTTTACACACAATACAATGATATAAGGGGTTATTCAGAGAGTCAAACTGGCCCCAAAATTGCACTGAACGGTGAATTTCCCCGTACGGTGCAATTTCGGGGCCATTCGGCTATTCAAAAAGCTGGTAATTTGCCGAATATTGGCTAATTGGCAACAACACACAGAGCCCGTTCGGCGACAGTGAAATCCCCCATAGAGAAGCAATGGTTAATCTGTTCAGAGACACCGAACAACAGAAATGTCGGTGAAATGCCCTGATGTTCGGCGGTTTCCTTCGACAGGTTTAATCAGTTGAAACCCGGAGGTTTCAATGTAAAAAATATTGCTTTTTTTATACAATATCTATTAAACCGTTTTGTCTTTTTGCAGAAAATTAAAAGAATATTTTTATTTTTTTTAGGATTTTTTAGGCATTTTTGGGGATTTTTTCAGCAAATTGTTTTTTTTGTGTTTTTTTCTGTAACACACCTTTTTATTATCATTCATTGGATCCCAGGACATACTTGAAAAAGAGAGAAATCTCAATGTATCCTTCCTGGTAAAATCCTTTATAAATAAATAAATAAATCTTCTATGTAAATTCCAGACGTTTTCATCCAGTAGTTTTTTTACACAGAGTTTAAATTTTGAAACTTTCAATCTTTTTTTTTTTTTTACCCCGATTGTTGGCTTGTCGGCTTTTTCTGGTGGCTGGTCGGCGCTTTGTTTGGTGGATCGTTGGCTTTTTGTTTCGGACGTGTAAGGCTAGGGTCAGACTGAGGCAGTGCGAACGCGCGTTCTGGCGCACTTAATCACGGCCGTGCTAGCAGCAGATGCCGGGCAATGACGGCCAATATACGAAGTACGGTCGCACAAAAGTCCGGCTGCGCAACGCAAGTGGAAAATGAACGCATTTTTTCGAGAACGTTAAACCACTAGTACTGACGTACAGAGTGCGCTGCGTCCGCTAGCGGTGTGTGTGCGTGAATTGGAGACATCAGACGCTGCTAATGTCCGGCCAACATAACGTCCAGATGCAAGAAGTGTTTTATGATGATCCGTACAAAATCACGGATGAAACTGTGCATCGTATGACCGCTATTGCGTATTCCGTGAAAAAATACGTCCATTCTTCGAACGCACATTTTCACGGACAACGTGAAAAATGCGTTAGTCTGACCCTAGCCTTAGGTGGGTTTTTGGATCTGATCCGAAAATTTCTGAGGTTTTTTGGTGCTGTTTTTTTATTTTTTTATTTTGAATCGGTGGTTTTGCAGCAGATTCTCCCTGTACTTAGGCTAGGGTCAGACTAACACATTTTTCGCGTTGTCCGTGAAAAAGTGCGTTCGAACGAATGGACGTATTTTTTCACGGAATACGCGATAGCGGTCATACGATGCGCATTTTCATCCGTGATTTTGTACGGATCATCAATAAAACATTTTTGTGTCTGGATGTTATGTTGGCCGGACATTAGCAGCGTCTGATGTCTCCAATTCACGCACACACGCCGCTATGCGGCCGCAGCGCACTCTGTACGTCAGTACTAGCGGTTTGACGTTCTCGATAAAATGCGTTCGTTTGCCACTTGCGTTGCGCGGCCGCACTTTTGTGCGGCCGTTCTTCGTATGCTGCCCGGCATTGGACGTCATTTGCTGCTAGCACGGCCGTGATTTAGTGCTGCTAAACGCACGTTGATACTGCGCTCGTCTGACCCTAGCCTTAGGGGACCCTTCGGTGAATGCTGAATTCACCACAGGGTCAGGGAATTTGATTCCTGAAGTGCAGGCAGCTTAAGAGCACCGGAATTTCACCGGAATTTCGGTGCTCTTTGAACAACCCTGAATGTTAATAAATAGACCGGTGCTCATTTACTCCAATGTGGCCCAGGACGTCAAAATCCGTTGGCAGAAGAGTCACAAAGTGGCAATTTTTTTGGAGGTTATCCAGATGACAATATTTTGTTTGAAATGTTAGCCTCTATCTAAATTGTGCAAGATAATCATTGCCTCTGTGGAAATTAAAAATTGTGAAGGAGCAGAATCTGTTGCCTAAAATGAAGAAGCAAAATCTATTGGTTAGGCTTTGCCCTAAAACTAACGTGTGTGTGTGTGCGTGTGTGGTCACATATATTCAGTGAAAAAACAAATTACGCCTACAGGAAAATGGTAGAATATACACACAGGTCTATTCAAAGAAAGGTGAAACTCGGGAGAATGACTGGAGAAGTGAAAATTCTAGGTCAAAATAACCAAACCAGAAAAATTCTCCCATTTATCTCACTTTCCAAATCGGCTATTTGATCTAGATTGTTCTCTTCTCGTGCTAATTCTCCTAATTTTCACCTTTCTTTGAATAGAGCTGACAATCAGAGTTACAATTCGTGTTCTATTCTTCTAATACTAACTTCAAAACAAAAGATCGCATTAGGAAATCTTCATCGCTTGTTTTACTGCAGAAATCATCATTTTCCTAGATATCTTCTGTAATAATGACTAATGTAAACACTCCACGTGGTTAAAATTCGGCGTATTATGGGCAGCTGAATATTTTGGGACACGTAGCTCTGAATAATCTGGGCCCTGCTCACTTAGCGAATTAAGCAAGGGATAAACGAGGCTATCCTTCAGTTTCATTTTATTTATTCAGCCTCACTTTCTCTCGGCATTCAGAACCTGCTGAGAGATATTTGGCACAAATATTTATGTAACATAGATGATTATTTGTTAATATGAGACAAATTACTGGAAGTATTGCAATATTGTGACTCTTTTGTCATTTAGCAGCAATGTTTCCGATGAGCTGCAAAACTCAACACGTATTCTTCACACTGGAACAACAAACCAAAATCTGTGACATTTAATTGTTTTGCAGCAATTGTTAAAGAAATAAATAAAGGAATAAAAAATTATCTCCCACATGTCATTTCTCTTGCAATATGACATCTGTTTTAATTCATCCACTTGTTGGAGGTTATTAGGATCTTTTATATACAAGGGGTGGAATGCTTGAATCCGCAAAGAGTTGAACGTATAAGGCTCGGGTCAGACGAGCGCAGTGATCGCGTCCGTGTTGCCGCACATTTTAGCGTCCGTGGTAGCATACAATTATGATCAATAGAGACCCACACACGAAGTACATCCGCACAGAAGTGCGCGCGCACAACGGACGCGGCAAATGGACGCAAGTTAGGCAAGAATGTAAATCCGCTAGAACGGACGCACAGAGTGCGCTGCGTCCGCATAGCTTTGTGATGGTACGAAGTCAGACAGACTGCATTTTTGACGGTTTTTCATATTAAATTTATTTCCCATCTACATCAGTCACAAAAACAGACCGTGTGGCCACTACCTTGTCCTCAGTCAGAAAGTACATCCGTTGTGCACGGCCGCACAGAATGCGTTCGTCTGACCCTAGCCTAAACAGATACTCGGCAAACAGTGAGCTATCCCTGTAAAACATGGGATAATAGGATAGATAAGAGGGATTTGGGCTCAAAATAAGGACTTTTAAACATCGGGGGTTATTCAGAGAGCACCAAAATGTTGTTAACATTTTGGTGCTCTCTCGTTCCCCGCACTTCGGGGAATCAAAATTCCCCGCCCTGTGGCGAAGTCAGCATTCACCACAGGGTCCCCTGAGTGCAAGGAATACCCGCCGCAAACCTGCCGAACACCTGCCGGGGACCACCACAAAAAGCATGCCGAACACTTCGGGAAAAGCTGACGAGCCGCTGAACACAGGGCACTTCGGCAACTTTTGACTGCTGCTCGGTGTTCTCTGAATAGATTAATTGAATCGTGATCCCAGCTCCTAAGGGGTTTAAAAGAAGCACCACTGAAAAGGGGAGACTTTCCCCTTTCCAGCGGTACCTCTCTTTTTTTTGGTAAGTGGAACAGTTTGAGAGGGAGAGGGTTCCAAATGAGCCGCCCCTCTTCTTTCCTATTTTTCACCACAGGCATCGAGGGGCGCATGGCGATGATATCATCACGCACGTTGATGATGTCATTGTGACTGCGGGCCCCCTGAGGCGGTGCACACTTCCAGCCTGCCAGTCCACCGCGGGAGTCCGGACAAAGAGGTGAGTATAGGGAGGGAGAGAGATTAGGAGACGGTGACGTACATAGTATGTCCGGGCTCGTTAAGGGGATTTCCCCACAGGATGTACTATGTACGTCAGCGGTCGTAATGGGGTTAAACCTGTCAAACTGAACCTCGGAAAATCTGGGCATTTCACCAACATTTCAGTGCAGTTCTGCACTCTCTGAATAAATTAACCATTACTTCTCCATTTGACAATTTCACTGTCGCCGAATTGTGGTGAAGTGCACCTTATTTTGCTGGTAATGTGTCAATATTTGGCAAACTGCCAGCTTTATAAATAGCCGATCTGCCACGAAATTGGGCCGTATGGTGAAAGTCAACGTTCTGTGCAGTTCGGTGGCAAGTTTGGCGCTTATTGAATAACCCGTTAAGTCTTTGATTCTTTCAATAAGATACATGCAAAATAAAATATGCAAACCTTTCCATACAAGTAAAAAGCGTTCAAAGGCAGTTAATCCACAATGTATCCAAATCGAGTACAGCACATGCGGTGCGAGTGAAAATCAACCAGTTTGCTTAATAAATCTACTTTTACAGAGATTGTATCCACAGATTAAGTCATTCTTACCAATATTTATTTATTTATTTTTTGAGAAAGGATTTTACAGTTCATTCTGCTTTTTTAAACACTGCAGTCCTTTGTGGGACAATGGGTGAGACAGAATACAAATATACATACAAGTACACACAGAACAGTAGCAGAGAGGACCCAAGAGCTTACAATCAACCTTACAATCAACCTTACCCCTCACCCCTACACAAACAGGACTAGTACCACACATCTCACATACATATAAATCCGGGGTCTCAAACTCTGGCACCACAGATGTATATTGCCTACAAATCCCAGAATTCTTTGAATGCAATAAATGGCCAGAGATTAATGGGAGGTGTAGTTCAGAAACATCTGGGGGGCCAGAGTTTGAGATCCCTGATAGAAATAGTTTATTTTACTCCCCTGATCAGTTTCTCCACATCCATCTTCTCTGATCTGCTGAAATACATGCGATGCAAACGAGTGAAATGGTTCTGATCGCCCGTCTGATGCCGTCTTTACCCGTCGCTGGAAGACGGACGTTGGACGCAATGGACGATGGTCCATTCACTTGCATGTTGTTGGATCGGACGGATGACGACGCACCATCGCACAAATACGGTGCCAGTGGACAAACCTGATAAACGTTGGCTATGGGAAATTCAAACAAAGGTCAGAAGAAGCCTCATCAATGAATCTTCTGCTGTCGTTCTTTGGATTTCCTTCTCTGGATTGCCTAAGTATATCAGCGTCATCGCAGCTTTGCTAAAGAACAGCCATCAGTGGATTAACCCCTTATGCTTAGAGTTGGTTTTGAACAAACACGAACATTTTGGAAATCTTGACATTCCATCACGTAGGCTATTTTGCAAGTGCTTTTTCTTCTTGTAAAATTAGTTTAGATGTGTAGGCATTTATATATAACATATAGGACCTACAGCTCCCCCTCCCCAATATGGCTATAAAGCTTACAGGTCCTTTTTAAAAAAAAAAAAAATTAAATCCTGCGCCTGGATAGTAGACACATGGTGCAAAATTCATCAATTCATCTCCATTTAAAATGCCCTACTTTGATACATTTTCATCATATTTGAAATAAACTTACAAACATTTTCTTGAGTTGGCTGGAGTGTGTGGAGTTTTAAGCTAAAATAATCTAATAAAATCTAGACTTTAGTTTTGCCTTAAATTGTATTTCTTCCATATTTTTTCATCTGTACTTAATACATTTAACCTGGCATCGTTCAAATTGATGCTAACTTTAATTTTATTGAATAAAATTTTTTTCTCTTTTATTATTCTTTTTATATTTTGTTTGTTAGCCGTTTCTTGGTGTTTTAACTAAATCATTCTTTTGTAAAGAGGATTCAGAAATACAACGTATTTAAAAAGTCCGATTTTTTTTTATTTTTTAAGTTTACTTATTTTTTCTGTAACAGCCCTTTTTATTATCATTCATTGGACCTCGTATGTAAATTTCAGACATTTTCGCTCAGTAGTTTCTTTGCAAACAGCGTTTCAGTTTTCAAACATTCAAGCGTACTGTTTTGCTATATCTAATCTGGAATGGTTTGTTCTGTTTTATGGTTGGGGGGGCGGTGTCTCCATCAATAACAATGTATAGCTTGCCTTTCCACTGTCCTCTTGTTCTGTGGTTTTAATAAACCATATTAATAATAAAGCTTCATGTTAATGTTATCTCTTGTAGGAACCCTTTCTTTTTTATATGATGTATTCTTCCGCAGAGAGGTTTGTTGATGGGGTAAATTTGATGCTTGTGAGATGCCTACTTTTTTTTCTCCGGTAGTAATCGCATTCAAAATAAATGCCAAAAAAACAGAAAATAGGGTTAACTATGAATACTCAGCTGAGGACATAACCTACACACTTAAACACAACAATAACCAAGGATACACAGAGATTGTTTTACAATTCTCTGCGTGCAATCTGAGTAACAAAAATTTGATAAGTACTAGGGATGTGCGTGGCTGAAAAATTTGTTTCGGAAAGTTTTTAAATCATTTCGTTTTCGGAATTTCGTAACTAATTTCGTTTCGTATTTCGTTTAATTTCGTTTTGGATCAATTTGAAATTTTGAATCGATTTGAAATTTTGAATCGATTCGAATATCATATATCAATACGATAGTTGATATGAATTAGAATTTTGGATCACTAAATAAAACCCCAATTAATCAAATTTTGCTGTTTAAAAGAAAGCTAGGGTTAAATTTTAAGCTGTTTCACAGATTTAGTATTTGAGTAAAATTAAACAGTGAAACAAAATAAATTTGTTTCATTAAGTCCTTTCCTGACTGTTACTTGTATTTTAAGTTAAGATCAATTTGATAGTTCATTTCAAATTCAATAGGTGATATCAGTTATTCAAATGTTTCTTTTATGATGATGACACAGTGTAAAACTAAATAAATTTGTTATATACCCTTTCGAATTCGTATCGTATCGATTTGTTATTCGGAAGTACATCCGAAATGCGAATTATCAAATTTCGTTCCAAATTCCGAATTTCCGAACATCTCTAAGTACAACGAGAAGTGTCAATACATGTACAGCCTCGTGCTAAACCAACCTCATATTAAAGGCCAATGATAAAATGTTCCACATAAACGCGTATGAAGTAGTGCTGCACTGAAATTCATATTTGGGACTGAAACCGAGACCGAAACTGCGGCATGAGCTTGGCCCAAAACCGAAAATTATGTTCAGCTGTCTGGCCTGTGAGCGGAGACCTGGCGTGAGGACACCCAGAGCGCACCTCGTGCATGGGCCCAGGCAGGGCATCTCGCACGTGAGCGTGGAAGGCCCGGGATGGCAGCAGTTGTGCGGCTCCCCAGCACAGCGTGTTATGGTGGTAGGGTGAGGCTCCTAGCACGGCAGGTTGTGGGATGGGGTGATGGCTTGCTGCAGTTCAGGGCAGGCTTACGCCAAGTTGGAGCAACACACTGACCTGGTGCCGAACAGTGAGGTCCTGCGTGACCGCCGTGGCAGGATCGGCCGTTAGGGGGAGTCCTGGCCTGAATGTTTCGGACGGACGGGCCAGGAACGGTCCTGCGGCGCTGTCAGACTCCTGGGGAAAAAAGCAGAGCTGTAACATACGTGGTGCCTGCTGCTCCACCGTGGCCTCAGGCGATGTCAGCCGCGTCACTGCCGCGAGAAAACGCACGAGGATGGAGCAGTTTCCCTCCTTCTGGTTTACACAGGGGGCCGGGAGGAGGGTGCGGCATCAGGACCTCATGTCATCAGAGCTTCCCTGACCGGATGTGGACTTCACTCCTTGGCGAGGCCGCTACTTATGTCCCTCAGCTCTCTCCTTGCTGGGGCTCACCTGGGCCTGTAGGCCTCCAGACTCAGGTTCAGATGACCTATTTTCAGCTGGTGTTTTTGGCCTTTTTTGCCTGTCGCCTGTGTCCGTTATTGGTGCTTCAAATGCGTTTTATATGGAACGTTTTATGATCGTCCTAATACGAGGTTGATTTTAGCACGAGGCTGTCAGTTTGTGAATTTGCTTTTTTTTTGTTGTGTTTGTCTAATTTCTGTTGCTCAAGAATAAAGATTATTTGGGAATTCCCTGGATGCAATCTCTGTGTATCCTTGTTTATTGCCGTGATGAGTAATTGCATTCAACCTGTTGTAGCTGTTGCACAGGAAAGTGTAGGTCAATAAGGATCATTTAGAATTTCATGATCTCTGACTGTACTGGAACAAAACAAAAGCCGACACTGAGAGAAGAAGAGGAGATGGGGGGCTATGAGACTGTTAATTGTTACGGTTTCTCAGGCTTCCGGACAGATAACCAGTAAAGAAATACTTCCCCGAAATGAAAAAGAGGCTAAAACAATGGGATGGAGATAAGAAGAGTCTGTTCTTCTCCCTCCTTGCACTCGACCCAACTTGCAAAACATTCTGCATGCAATACTCCAGAGTATTTCCTATCAGGCGTTTCTTTCACGCACCGCATGGTAATTATTCTGCAGGTCGTTGCTCTGTTACTCTGCAGTGTGTTCAGTTTGCAGAGCATCGCACCGGTACCCGACATCTGATGGCGGAAGATGCACTGCTCAATCACGCCTCGTCTGCGAAAGCTGCCGTTTCGGGACTCATAATTATTTGGAGACGTAACCTTCTCAAGAGCTGCCACTCTGAGCCCCTGCACCTTAATGCTTTGAAGAATATGTATAGCAAAACAAATTGAAAGTCCGAAAGCCCATGACAATCTGGCCCTGGCAGCAGCGAGCTCTGAAAATTACCGTTCCGGCCATTGCCTGAACTCGCTAAACGGCGATCCCAGGAGGAAGATTAACCCCTGGGAAACAGACGCCCAGAAACGGGTATTTTTTTTTAGCCAGGCCCATGGTTATTGAAGTAGGAAAACCTAAATGTACTGTTTTTTAAAAAATATATATATTTTTTCATTAGTCTCCTGTAAAAACATGCGCGTGTATTTTTATACAAAATGCAATAGAACAGATGGCTCTACAACCTCATATACTCATGCGCAGATAACAGTGTACAGAAAACCGTGCGTCCTGGTAGCCAGAAAACAGGTTGACAGACACCAACCCAAAATAGAGAAACCGAGACATATGTGCGGAGAATAAAAACACAGATGGAGAAATGAATAACATTATAGATACTTAGCCAAGATCCTGCCTAGTGATCCTAAGGTGAGACACATTTTCACTTGGTAATAATCTTTATTTAATTAATAAAGAACATCTAGACGCACCATTCACCTTTCCAACCTGGTGTTTAAGAACTTTTCTGGGAAGCTACCACCCTACCTGAATAGGCTGCTTCCCCCAGTAGCTCCCTCATCCTATAACCTCCGATCCAGGACCAGCACCTTACTTACAATACCACAATGCAAAAAGAAAGTGGCTCGATCCTCATTTTCGTACAGAGCACCGCAATTATGGAATAACCTCCCAGATGCCGTCAAATCCTCCCCTGTCTAAAGTCCCTCAAGAGCTCCCTATTAACATACAGTGGCAAGAAAAAGTATGTGAACCCTTTGGGATTACGTGGAGTTTTGCATGAATTGGTCATAAAATGTGCTCTGATCTTCATCTAAGTCACAACAATTTGAAAAACACAGTCTGCTTAAAATAATACAACACAAACATTATATGTTTTCATGTGTTTATTGAATAGAACATGTAAACATTCACAGTGCAGGGCGGAAAAAGTATGTGAACCTTTGGACTTAATAACTGGTTGACCCTCCTTTGGCAGCAATAACCTCAACCAAACGTTTCCTGTAGTTGCAGATCAGACCTGCACAATGATCTGGAGTAATTTTGGACCATTCCTCTTCACAAAACTGTTTCAGTGTAGCAATATTCTTGGGATGTCTGGTGTGAATCGCTCTCTTAAGGTCATGCCACAGCATTTCAATCAGGTTGAGGTCAGGACTCTGACTGGGCCACTCCAGAAGGCGTATTTTGTTTTGTTGAAGCCATTCTTTTGTTGAATTACTTGTATGCTTCGGGTCATTGTCCTGTTGCATCACCCATCCTCTGCGGAGCTTCAGTTGGCGGGCAGATGGTTTTACGTTTTCCTGCAAAATGTCTTGATAAACTCTGGAATTCATTTTTCCATCAATGACGACAATCCGTCCAGGCCCTGAGGCAGCAAAGCAGCTCCAAACCATGATGCTCCCTCCGCCATGTTTTACAGTGGGGATGAGGTTTTGATGTTGGTGTCCTGTGCCTTTTTTTCTCCACACCTAGTGTTGTGTGTTTTTTCCAAACAACTCAATTTTGGTTTCATCTGTTCACAGAATATTTTGCCAGTAGTGCTGTGGAACATTCAGGTGCTCTTTTTCAAACTTCAAACGTGCTGCAATATTCTTTTTGGACAGCAATGGCTTCCTCCGTGGTGTCCTCCCATGTACTCCATTCTTGTTTAATGTTTTCCTTATTGTAGATGTGTCAACAAAAATGTTAGCATGTGCCAGAGATTTCTGTAAGTCTTTAGCTGACACTCTAGGATTCTTCTTTACCTCATTAAGCATTCTGCGCTGTGCTCTTGCAGTCATCTTTACAGGACGACCACGCCTAGGGAGAGTAGCAACAGTGCTGAACTTTCTCCTTTTGTAGACAGTCTGTCTTACCATGGACACATGAACATCAAGGCTTTTGGAGATACTTATGTAACCCTTTCCAGCTTCATGCAAGTGAACAATTCTTTATTGTAGGTCTTCTGAGAGCTCTTTTCTGCGAGGCATGGTTCACATCAGGCAGTGCTTCTTTAAACCAGTAAACCCAAAACTGGTGTGCGTTTTTAAAGGGCAGGACAGCTTTCAGCAACACATCCAATAATATCACACTGATTGGACTCAAGGTTGGCTCACTCCTGGCTCCAATTAGCTCTTGGAGAAGTCATTAGGCTAGGGGTTCACATACGTTTTCCACCCTGCACTGTGAATGTTTACATGTTATGTTCAATAAACACATGAAAACATATAATGTTTGTGTTGTATTATTTTAAGCAGACTGTGTTTTTCAAATTGTTGTGACTTAGATGAAGATCAGAGCACATTTTATGGCCAATTCATGCAAAACTCCACGTAATCCCAAAGGGTTCACATACTTTTTCTTGCCACTGTACCTCAATACGGAATGCACCTGTAAACATGTAACATGACTTTATTTGCTACATATTTATGTTCTGTTTTGATCTGTATATTTGTGTTTTGTTTTTAATATCTTGAATTTATTACTTTCAGGGTTATTCAGAGAGCGGTGAAAAGCAGGAGAATGACTAAAGAAGTGAAAATTCTAGGTCAAAATAGCCAAACCAGAAAAATTCTCCCATTCATCTCACTTTCCAAATCGTCTATTTTGACCTAGAATTTTCCATTCTCCAGTCATTCTCCTGCTTTTCACCGCTTTCTGAATATCCCTCTTTGAATTGTTACAGTCGTCACAGAAACACAATGTACTTGAACCCAGGACGTACTTGAAGAGAAATCTCAATGTATCCTTCCAGGTAAAATACTTTGCAAATAAATAAATACATAAATCCTAAAGGGGAAGGTAAGGGCCTAAATGGGTGTCAGGAATCACACCAGAATCTTGGACAATAACGTTTGCGCAGAGTATTGCTGTGGGTTTGTAGACATGGCCAATTTTATCTGCATTCTCAGCGTACAGGCAGAAATAGCCTTTGTGTCAAATACAGTATATGTGATGCAGATACATAATAAAAATGGTCAGATCTCCTGCTTCTGGGGATTTGTAGTGATCATGAGATTATTAGCAATGCAGCTTCCAAAAAAATACCAAAAGAATATACAAATAATATCTGTATGTGGCATAAATTCCTAAGTATGGAAATTACAGTAGCACCTTTTATCTGTACTGTACAGGGACTTTCAGTCATTAAAACTCTTGAATCTTATCCCTGGACAGCAGTGATTGACTCCAGAGCTCTCCTTGTATTCTGTTCTCTCCCTGGCTGTTGCAGTGCAGCAGCAAAGTGTTTGTATTTTTGTTACGGTGAGGATTGGGGCTATGTGTCTCCAGTTTGGCCGGAAAGCGAAACGACAGTGGCTTTCGTTACACCAGAGGGGGCACATCAATCCTGCTTTAGAAAAGGTGTGAAAATAATGGTTTTTTGATATGCTAGTGAGTGCTTCTCAATGTATTTCAATGCAAAATCGAGTTAACTCAAGCTTTGGAGTGAAAGGGTTAACCATACTGTGTTGCGTTTTTTTTAAAGTAATCAAAAAACACTTTTAAATCCCTTCCTGTTCCAAAACCTAATACGTTCAGAACCCAAGTATCTATAAGCAGACGCCATTGTGTGTGCGTGTCTAGATATACACACAACACTCTTATATTTGGGGGGGGGGTGTATATACAGTGCATATGCACATAGGGCTTTCCTTGTTCTTGAAAATATTGATGCTGGATGAGATTGATCTTGCCACCAACAAGGGGCATTTCTCTATCCTTGCCTAAGGGTTTCCATCTGTGGTTTGAATGAATGATTTTATGGATAAATCACCAGAGACCTCTCCCTGCATTACATTGTTAATGTGTACGTGTTAATCATAAATACACATTTCAGGGCTGACATGACCATTTTCTGCAGGGACTTTTGGCAGCTTTGTGTTCAGAAAGACATCAATAGAGCTCAGTTCAAGTTACAGAAGAAAAAAAAAATCTAATTTTTTTTTCTTGTCAGTGGATCAGGTTCAATACTTAGCTCCCCCCTTACACTGTGAACAGCTCTATGGGGGGTTTTAACGATATTAAAACGTAACATATTACACCATTAGTGAAGCATCGGTGTCAGCCTTTTGGTGGCTAATCTCTACCATGTATAGGGAGTGGCAAATTTGGCCATAGTGGGCTCCTCTGTGGTTTCCTCTGTAGGCCTCTGTGGTTTCCTCTGTAGGCCTCTGTGGTTCCTCTGTAGGCCTCTGTGGTTTCCTCTGTAGGCCTCTGTGGTTTCCTCTGTAGGCCTCTGTGGTTTCCTCTGTAGGCCTCTGTGGTTCCTCTGTAGGCCTCTGTGGTTTCCTCTGTAGGCCTCTGTGGTTTCCTCTGTAGGCCTCTGTGGTTCCTCTGTAGGCCTCTGTGGTTTCCTCTGTAGGCCTCTGTGGTTCCTCTGTAGGCCTCTGTGGTTCCTCTGTAGGCCTCTGTGGTTTCCTCTGTAGGCCTCTGTGGTTTCCTCTGTAGGCCTCTGTGGTTTCCTCTGTAGGCCTCTGTGGTTTCCTCTGTAGGCTTTGCCTGGTTAATCTGCGTAGATTTCACTGCAGTTTCTAGTGAGAGAAAGGGGGGGGGTGTGAGGATACTGAGGACGAGCAACAGCACTAGTGGCCTGCTCTACGGTGGGGGCCCGCTCAGATCTCACAAGGTTTTAGCTCGATTGTGCCATTACAGGGATGAATGCTCCATATGCAAATCAGTCTGCTTTCACCCAATGAGAGTGGCCTGTACTACTGCCAAGGACGTCATCCCTGCACGAGAGATGCAGCAACCCCGACGATCGTTTCGGCCTTGTTGGGCCTCGTCAAGAGGGTATAGCTGACACCCCTCTAGGCACATCAAGCAAGGGGTCCACGTCTGGATGACCCTGTATACTTATTGTTCTACCAACATTTGAATTTGTTGGTTATGTTACAATTGTTTTCGGCATCGCTTCTATTGAAGTTCAGTGGAGATTGTCACTTTATAATCGTCAGACTATACTCACCGGCCTTGCGAGTAACGGTATAGCAATGCTGAGCGGAGAATAGCCACAGTGTATTCATTTTACAGAAGAATAAACTAGGGGTGCCGTTATTCAGAGTTGTTTGCATCACCTTTGCCTGCCGCTGCTGAATTTTGCTTCTTGGGATATCTGAAGTTCACTGTGAACAGCACGACCACAACGGTGCTTAGTGAATAAGCCCTCAATGGGCTATGTTACATAGTTTGTGCTAAAACAGGGACGTAAAGGTGGAAAACCCGCTGTCCATAACTCAAAAAGTTAACTACAGCTTACAGTTTCTGCAGAATCAGCAGCAGCTGGAACCCCCCCAAAAAAAATCATATACTCCCCTCTCATCCCGCAGCGAGAACGGCAGCCCGATCTGCCACTTCTAGCCGCTGGGAGCAGAGTGAGACTGGGGAAATATATCCCCAGTCTCCCTCAACGATCACTCCGCCGACCTGCAGGAGTGAGGTGAGATTCTGCCTGTCATGCGACAAGGCAACAGACGCCTCCATGGAGTCCTATGGAGGGGATGCTTGTGACGGCGTGTCGTCGCAGCCCCGAGTATCCTGGAGCCTAGCGGCTGCTACTGGACAGTCTGCTGGATTTAGCACCTGCACCGTAATCTAATAGTAAAACGGAGACGCTTAGGGAAAATTTAGGAGCGCAAATATCTCCCCTTGGTGTCGCCAATTTAGGTTAGGGCAGCTGATAGCGCCCCAGGTGTTTTAGACCTGTGTTTTCCATGAGACTCAGCCAAGCTAGTGAGTAGGTGAGCATCTTGGGAGATATAGTTCCAGAACACCTGGGATGGCATTCGGCAAGGTTGCTGACACCTGCTGTAGAATGAAGGTTGTCTGGTTGGCTGATCCTGTAGTGATGCCGTACACTTTTGTAACTCTGTGCAATTGTCACGCACTTAATAAAACGGCTTGGATATTAAAATGTAAAAGCTGAGTGCATGTATGTCGCGCGCAGTATATAGGTATACTGTCAGGTGATAAGTGTTCACTCAGACATGCCTCTGGGATCGCAGTCTGTATTGATGTTCTGTAGTGTGGGGCTTTTGCCCTTATGACAGCTGGTACCTTTGGTACCTGTCCTCGTAAGCCACTGTAAGGATCTGTACAGTGTGTCTTTGCAGGTTTCAGTATATTTGTAAATGCAGGAAGGGGGTACGGACTGGACAGGTTTCTGTCCTGTGTGTGTAATGGTGGGGCAGGGGTCCTCGCTCTCTGTGTATCTGCAGGAGACACAGCATGCGGTTTGTGTAGCAGTCAGTTAGATATGACCTTGTCAGCATGAAGACAGAGAGGGCCGCCGGTTCCCTGCCCTGCCGCTCTGTGAATGACATGCTCTTAGTTCCTTTCCTGGAAGTGATCTCCATAGAGTCCTCAGAGCCCCAAGGAATGAAAACACTTTTCACAAAGACTGGAATGGCAACAGCAAGAATTTCATCACTCCTAAGCTTGCTGTCTGTGTAATGAGGAGCTTTACATGTAGCATGTCCAGGCCGAGCGACATCTTGCACATACTGCACAATAAACACTAGTCCAAATTCTTGAAAAACATAGGAGCAACAGTTTAGCAGACGTTAAATACAGACAAGAAATACTTGTTTGCTTCACTATTAATCTCATATATTTGGGAGGGGAGAGCAAGGAGGCTGAGTTTTTTCTTCTATGAATTGTGTCATTTAGTAAGTAACACTTCATATGCATCGCAACTTTAAATAACACGCTACTGTATGTAAACTGTTACTTCTAACAATACACCATAACTACTGCAAATAGAATACTCCTTCAAACCTTACCTGTAACTACTGCAAATAGAATACCCCTTCAAACCTTACCTGTAACTACTGCAAACAGAATACTCCTTTAACCCTTACCAGTAACTACTGCATTTAGAATGCTCCTTCAACCCTTACCAGTAACTACTGCAAATAGAATAGTCCTTCATCCCTTACCAGTAACTACTGCAAATAGAATACTCCAAACCTTACCAGTAACTACTGCAAATAGAATACTCCTTCAACCCTTACCAGTAACTACTGCAAATAGAATACTCCAAACCTTACCAGTAACTACTGCAAATAGAATACTCCTTCATCCCTTACCAGTAACTACTGCAAATAGAATAGTCCTTCATCCCTTACCAGTAACTACTGCAAATAGAATACTCCTTCATCCCTTACCAGTAACTACTGCAAATAGAATACTCCTTCATCCCTTACCAGTAACTACTGCAAATAGAATACTCCTTCAAACCTTACCAGTAACTACTGGAAATAGAATACTCCTTCATCCCTTACCAGTAACTACTGCAAATAGAATACTCCTTCATCCCTTACCAATAACTACTGCAAATAGAATACTCCTTCAAACCTTACCTGTAACTACTGCAAACAGAATACTCCTTCAACCCTTACCAGTAACTACTGCAAACAGAATACTCCTTCAACCCTTACCAGTAACTACTGCAAACAGAATACTCCTTCAACCCTTACCAGTAACTACTGCATTTCGAATGCTCCTTCAACCCTTACCAGTAACTACTGCAAACACAATACCCCTTTAACACTTTCCAGTAACTACTGCAAACAGAATACTCCTTCAACCCTTACCGATAACTACTGCAAATAGAATACTCCTTCAACACTTTCCAGTAACTACTGCAAATAGAATACTCCTTCAACCCTTACCAGTAACTACTGCAAACAGAATACTCCTTCATCCCTTACCAGTAACTACTGCAAATAGAATACTCCTTCATCCCTTACCAGTAACTACTGCAAATAGAATACTCCAAACCTTACCAGTAACTACTGCAAATAGAATACTCCTTCATCCCTTACCAGTAACTACTGCAAATAGAATACTCCTTCATCCCTTACCAGTAACTACTGCAAATAGAATACTCCTTCAAACCTTACCAGTAACTACTGCAAATAGAATACTCCTTCATCCCTTACCAGTAACTACTGCAAATAGAATACTCCTTCATCCCTTACCCGTAACTACTGCAAATAGAATACTCCTTCAAACCTTACCAGTAACTACTGCAAATAGAATACTCCTTCATCCCTTACCAGTAACTACTGCAAATAGAATACTCCTTCATCCCTTACCAGTAACTACTGCAAAAAGAATACCCCTTCAAAACTTACCAGTTACTACTGCAAATAGAATACCCCTTCAAACCTTGCCAGTAACTACTGTAAATAGAATACTCCTTCATCCCTTACCAGTAACTACTGCAAATAGAATACTCCTTCATCCCTTACCAGTAACTACTGCAAATAGAATACTCCTTCAAACCTTACCAGAAACTACTGCAAATAGAATACTCCTTCATCCCTTACCAGTAACTACTGCAAATAGAATACTCCTTCAAACCTTACCAGTAACTACTGCAAATAGAATACTCCTTCAAACCTTACCAGTAACTACTGCAAATAGAATACTCCTTCATCCCTTACCAGTAACTACTGCAAATAGAATACTCCTTCAAACCTTACCAGTAACTACTGCAAATAGAATACTCCTTCAAACCTTACCTGTAACTACTGCAAATAGAATACTCCTTCAAACCTTACCAGTAACTACTGCAAATAGAATACTCCTTCAAACCTTACCAGTAACTACTGCAAATAGAATACTCCTTCAAACCTTACCAGTAACTACTGCAAATAGAATACTCCTTCATCCCTTACCAGTAACTACTGCAAATAGAATACTCCAAACCTTACCAGTAACTACTGCAAATAGAATACTCCAAACCTTACCAGTAACTACTGCAAATAGAATACTCCTTCATCCCGTACCAGTAACTACTGCAAATAGAATACTCCTTCAAACCTTACCAGTAACTACTGCAAATAGAATACTCCTTCATCCCTTACCTGTAACTACTGCTAATAGAATACTCCTTCAAACCTTACCAGTAACTACTGCAAATAGAATACTCTTTCAAACCTTACCAGTAACTACTGCAAATAGAATACTCCAAACCTTACCAGTAACTACTGCAAATAGAATACTCCAAACCTTACCAGTAACTACTGCAAATAGAATACTCCTTCATCCCGTACCAGTAACTACTGCAAATAGAATACTCCTTCAAACCTTACCAGTAACTACTGCAAATAGAATACTCCTTCATCCCTTACCTGTAACTACTGCAAATAGAATACTCCTTCATCCCTTACCTGTAACTACTGCAAATAGAATACTCCTTCAAACCTTAGCAGTAACTACTGCAAATAGAATACTCCTTCAAACCTTAGCAGTAACTACTGCAAATAGAATACTCCAAACCTTACCAGTAACTACTGCAAATAGAATACTCCTTCATCCCTTACCAGTAACTACTGCAAATAGAATACCCCTTCAAAACTTACCAGTTACTACTGCAAATAGAATACCCCTTCAAACCTTGCCAGTAACTACTGTAAATAGAATACTCCTTCATCCCTTACCAATAACTACTGCAAATAGAATACTCCTTCATCCCTTACCAGTAACTACTGCAAATAGAATACTCCTTCAAACCTTACCAGTAACTACTGCAAATAGAATACCCCTTCAAACTTTGCCAGTAACTACTGCAAATAGAATACTCCTTCAAACCTTACCAGTAACTACTGCAAATAGAATACTCCTTCAAACCTTACCAGTAACTACTGCAAATAGAATACTCCTTCAAACCTTACCTGTAACTACTGCAAATAGAATACCCCTTCAAACCTTACCTGTAACTACTGCAAACAGAATACTCCTTTAACCCTTACCAGTAACTACTGCATTTAGAATGCTCCTTCAACCCTTACCAGTAACTACTGCAAACAGAATACTCCTTCAACCCTTACCAGTAACTACTGCAAATAGAATAGTCCTTCATCCCTTACCAGTAACTACTGCAAATAGAATACTCCTTCATCCCTTACCAGTAACTACTGCAAATAGAATACTCCTTCATCCCTTACCAGTAACTACTGCAAATAGAATACTCCTTCAAACCTTACCAGTAACTGCTGGAAATAGAATACTCCTTCATCCCTTACCAGTAACTACTGCAAATAGAATACTCCTTCATCCCTTACCAATAACTACTGCAAATAGAATACTCCTTCAAACCTTACCTGTAACTACTGCAAACAGAATACTCCTTCAACCTTACCAGTAACTACTACTGCAAATAGAATACTCCTTCAACCCTTACCAGTAACTACTGTATTTCGAATGCTCCTTCAACCCTTACCAGTAACTACTGCAAACACAATACCCCTTTAACACTTTCCAGTAACTACTGCAAACAGAATACTCCTTCAACCCTTACCGATAACTACTGCAAATAGAATACTCCTTCAACACTTTCCAGTAACTACTGCAAATAGAATACTCCTTCAACCCTTACCAGTAACTACTGCAAACAGAATACTCCTTCATCCCTTACCAGTAACTACTGCAAATAGAATACTCCTTCATCCCTTACCAGTAACTACTGCAAATAGAATACTCCTTCAAACCTTACCAGTAACTACTGCAAATAGAATACTCTTTCATCCCTTACCAGTAACTACTGCAAATAGAATACTCCTTCATCCCTTACCAGTAACTACTGCAAAAAGAATACCCCTTCAAAACTTACCAGTTACTACTGCAAATAGAATACCCCTTCAAACCTTGCCAGTAACTACTGTAAATAGAATACTCCTTCATCCCTTACCAGTAACTACTGCAAATAGAATACTCCTTCATCCCTTACCAGTAACTACTGCAAATAGAATACTCCTTCAAACCTTACCAGAAACTACTGCAAATAGAATACTCCTTCATCCCTTACCAGTAACTACTGCAAATAGAATACTCCTTCAAACCTTACCTGTAACTACTGCAAATAGAATAGTCCTTCAAACCTTACCAGTAACTACTGCAAATAGAATACTCCTTCAAACCTTACCAGTAACTACTGCAAATAGAATACTCCAAACCTTACCAGTAACTACTGCAAATAGAATACTCCAAACCTTACCAGTAACTACTGCAAATAGAATACTCCTTCATCCCGTACCAGTAACTACTGCAAATAGAATACTCCTTCAAACCTTACCAGTAACTACTGCAAATAGAATACTCCTTCATCCCTTACCTGTAACTACTGCAAATAGAATACTCCTTCATCCCTTACCTGTAACTACTGCAAATAGAATACTCCTTCAAACCTTAGCAGTAACTACTGCAAATAGAATACTCCTTCAAACCTTAGCAGTAACTACTGCAAATAGAATACTCCAAACCTTACCAGTAACTACTGCAAATAGAATACTCCTTCATCCCTTACCAGTAACTACTGCAAATAGAATACTCCAAACCTTACCAGTAACTACTGCAAATAGAATACCCCTTCAAAACTTACCAGTTACTACTGCAAATAGAATACCCCTTCAAACCTTGCCAGTAACTACTGTAAATAGAATACTCCTTCATCCCTTACCAATAACTACTGCAAATAGAATACTCCTTCATCCCTTACCAGTAACTACTGCAAATAGAATACTCCTTCAAACCTTACCAGTAACTACTGCAAATAGAATACCCCTTCAAACTTTGCCAGTAACTACTGCAAATAGAATACTCCTTCAAACCTTACCAGTAACTACTGCAAATAGAATACTCCTTCAAACCTTACCAGTAACTACTGCAAATAGAATACTCCTTCAAACCTTACCTGTAACTACTGCAAATAGAATACCCCTTCAAACCTTACCTGTAACTACTGCAAACAGAATACTCCTTTAACCCTTACCAGTAACTACTGCATTTAGAATGCTCCTTCAACCCTTACCAGTAACTACTGCAAACAGAATACTCCTTCAACCCTTACCAGTAACTACTGCAAATAGAATAGTCCTTCATCCCTTACCAGTAACTACTGCAAATAGAATACTCCTTCATCCCTTACCAGTAACTACTGCAAATAGAATACTCCAAACCTTACCAGTAACTACTGCAAATAGAATACTCCTTCATCCCTTACCAGTAACTACTGCAAATAGAATACTCCTTCAAACCTTACCAGTAACTACTGGAAATAGAATACTCCTTCATCCCTTACCAGTAACTACTGCAAATAGAATACCCCTTCAAACCTTGCCAGTAACTACTGTAAATAGAATACTCCTTCATCCCTTACCAATAACTACTGCAAATAGAATACTCCTTCAAACCTTACCTGTAACTACTGCAAACAGAATACTCCTTCAACCCTTACCAGTAACTACTGCAAACAGAATACTCCTTCAACCCTTACCAGTAACTACTGCATTTCGAATGCTCCTTCAACCCTTACCAGTAACTACTGCAAACACAATACCCCTTTAACACTTTCCAGTAACTACTGCAAACAGAATACTCCTTCAACCCTTACCGATAACTACTGCAAATAGAATACTCCTTCAACACTTTCCAGTAACTACTGCAAATAGAATACTCCTTCAACTTACCAGTAACTACTGCAAACAGAATACTCCTTCATCCCTTACCAGTAACTACTGCAAATAGAATACTCCTTCATCCCTTACCAGTAACTACTGCAAATAGAATACTCCAAACCTTACCAGTAACTACTGCAAATAGAATACTCCTTCATCCCTTACCAGTAACTGCTGCAAATAGAATACTCCTTCATCCTTACCAGTAACTACTGCAAATAGAATACTCCTTCAAACCTTACCAGTAACTACTGCAAATAGAATACTCCTTCATCCCTTACCAGTAACTACTGCAAATAGAATACTCCTTCATCCCTTACCAGTAACTACTGCAAATAGAATACTCCTTCAAACCTTACCAGTAACTACTGCAAATAGAATACTCCTTCATCCCTTACCAGTAACTACTGCAAATAGAATACCCCTTCAAAACTTACCAGTTACTACTGCAAATAGAATACCCCTTCAAACCTTGCCAGTAACTACTGTAAATAGAATACTCCTTCATCCCTTACCAGTAACTACTGCAAATAGAATACTCCTTCAAACCTTACCAGTAACTACTGCAAATAGAATACTCCTTCATCCCTTACCAGTAACTACTGCAAATAGAATACTCCTTCAAACCTTACCTGTAACTACTGCAAATAGAATACTCCTTCAAACCTTACCAGTAACTACTGCAAATAGAATACTCCTTCAAACCTTACCAGTAACTACTGCAAATAGAATACTCCTTCATCCCTTACCAGTAACTACTGCAAATAGAATACTCCTTCAAACCTTACCAGTAACTACTGCAAATAGAATACTCCTTCAAACCTTACCTGTAACTACTGCAAATAGAATACTGCTTCAAACCTTACCAGTAACTACTGCAAATAGAATACTCCTTCAAACCTTACCAGTAACTACTGCAAATAGAATACTCCTTCAAACCTTACCAGTAACTACTGCAAATAGAATACTCCTTCATCCCTTACCAATAACTACTGCAAATAGAATACTCCTTCAAACCTTACCTGTAACTACTGCAAACAGAATACTCCTTCAACCCTTACCAGTAACTACTGCAAACAGAATACTCCTTCAACCCTTACCAGTAACTACTGCATTTCGAATGCTCCTTCAACCCTTACCAGTAACTACTGCAAACACAATACCCCTTTAACACTTTCCAGTAACTACTGCAAACAGAATACTCCTTCAACCCTTACCGATAACTACTGCAAATAGAATACTCCTTCAACACTTTCCAGTAACTACTGCAAATAGAATACTCCTTCAAACCTTACCAGTAACTACTGCAAACAGAATACTCCTTCATCCCTTACCAGTAACTACTGCAAATAGAATACTCCTTCATCCCTTACCAGTAACTACTGCAAATAGAATACTCCAAACCTTACCAGTAACTACTGCAAATAGAATACTCCTTCATCCCTTACCAGTAACTGCTGCAAATAGAATACTCCTTCATCCCTTACCAGTAACTACTGCAAATAGAATACTCCTTCAAACCTTACCAGTAACTACTGCAAATAGAATACTCCTTCATCCCTTACCAGTAACTACTGCAAATAGAATACTCCTTCATCCCTTACCAGTAACTACTGCAAATAGAATACTCCTTCAAACCTTACCAGTAACTACTGCAAATAGAATACTCCTTCATCCCTTACCAGTAACTACTGCAAATAGAATACCCCTTCAAAACTTACCAGTTACTACTGCAAATAGAATACCCCTTCAAACCTTGCCAGTAACTACTGTAAATAGAATACTCCTTCATCCCTTACCAGTAACTACTGCAAATAGAATACTCCTTCATCCCTTACCAGTAACTACTGCAAATAGAATACTCCTTCAAACCTTACCAGTAACTACTGCAAATAGAATACTCCTTCATCCCTTACCAGTAACTACTGCAAATAGAATACTCCTTCAAACCTTACCTGTAACTACTGCAAATAGAATACTCCTTCAAACCTTACCAGTAACTACTGCAAATAGAATACTCCTTCAAACCTTACCAGTAACTACTGCAAATAGAATACTCCTTCATCCCTTACCAGTAACTACTGCAAATAGAATACTCCTTCAAACCTTACCAGTAACTACTGCAAATAGAATACTCCTTCAAACCTTACCTGTAACTACTGCAAATAGAATACTGCTTCAAACCTTACCAGTAACTACTGCAAATAGAATACTCCTTCAAACCTTACCAGTAACTACTGCAAATAGAATACTCCTTCAAACCTTACCAGTAACTACTGCAAATAGAATACTCCTTCATCCCTTACCAGTAACTACTGCAAATAGAATACTCCAAACCTTACCAGTAACTACTGCAAATAGAATACTCCAAACCTTACCAGTAACTACTGCAAATAGAATACTCCTTCATCCCGTACCAGTAACTACTGCAAATAGAATACTCCTTCATCCCTTACCCGTAACTACTGCAAATAGAATACTCCTTCAAACCTTACCAGTAACTACTGCAAATAGAATACTCCTTCATCCCTTACCTGTAACTACTGCAAATAGAATACTCCTTCATCCCTTACCCGTAACTACTGCAAATAGAATACTCCAAACCTTACCAGTAGCTACTGCAAATAGAATACTCCTTCATCCCGTACCAGTAACTACTGCAAATAGAATACTCCTTCGAACCTTACCAGTAACTACTGCAAATAGAATACTCCTTCATCCCTTACCTGTAACTACTGCAAATAGAATACTCCTTCAAACCTTAGCAGTAACTACTGCAAATAGAATACTCCTTCAAACCTTAGCAGTAACTACTGCAAATAGAATACTCCAAACCTTACCAGTAACTACTGCAAATAGAATACTCCTTCATCCCTTACCAGTAACTACTGCAAATAGAATACTCCAAACCTTACCAGTAACTACTGCAAATAGAATACTCCTTCTTCCCGTACCAGTAACTACTGCAAATAGAATACTCCTTCAAACCTTACCAGTAACTACTGCAAATAGAATACTCCTGCTAACAGTACAAGGTAATTACTGCAAAGGTAATGATTATGCTAATCCTGCAGAGGCACGACTGCAAATAGATTGTTTTCCTAAAATACTTTGTAGCTATAGAAAATATACAGAGCTCAGTAACTATCTATTCTCTCCACTTGGAGACATTGTTTGCGCTTGGCTCCATGGACTGAGGCCCAAATCCAATCCTATCCCCATTCCCCATGTATATTTTTAGTACTGTCACTGATCTTGTGATCTAAATTTTCTCTAATACTAATGTAAATGACTGATTTACATGGAACAATTCAGTACATACCAGAATAAAGTGCCAGCTCATAATCAAATATGTCTGCCTGTCAGTTATCCTTGTATAATGACATATCTGTAGCCATCTTTCTGTCAATGTACAGATCATATAAATAAGGACTTGAGACATTTTTTATCAAACATTGGAGCCAAATGTCTATATGTGAGAGCAGGTATATACTTTTGTGTTAAAAATCAACATGTTAAGCCAGGGGTAAATTCTCAGAGCCCATGACCAGCAGCCTCGCGAGTCTGTGGATAGGCATTATGTAATTATGTTAATGTATATATAATTATGTTTGTATTTTTTTTAATGTTTAATGTATATATGACATCAGTGAAAATTCTAGCTAGAATTGAATGGACAGGAGAAAGGTTATAACGTAAAAGTACACAAACACAATTGGAAGAGGCCTTTTGACTTTAGCAAAAAAAGAATAATAAAGATTTTATTTTAGAATATAAAAATAAGAGTATATAGCATTCAGCATGTCACTCTACAACTATATAGAAAAAAGGGGGTGCTTAGGAGATCCCTAGAGGAACCAGCTCCTTCGCTCACAAACAAGCAAAGGATGGTCCCCAGAATAAATGCAGGGTTATTCAAAGAGAGTCGATGTGGCCCCGAATTGTAACCGAACGCTGAATTCCAGCCAACAGTGCCATTTCAGGGCCATTCGACTATTCAGAGAGCTGGCAATTCGTCAAATTGTGACGAATTGCCTGCACATACGGTGCCTGTTCGAGGGCAGTGAAATCCCCATAGAGAAGCAATGCTTCGTCTATTCAGAGAACACAAACCAGCAGTGAAAAGTTGCCGAATTCATTCAGTCATTCGGTGGTTTCATTCGTCAGGTTTATTCAGGCGAATCCCATAGGCTTCAGTGTTAAAAATATTCCCGTTTTAATCCAATATCTAATAAACCGTTCATTATAATATTCTGCAGCAAAGAGTCTCTTTATTTTTTTAGGATATTTTAAGCATTTTCTGGGATTTTTTAGCGAAACTTCTTTCCATTTTTTTTATTTTTTTTTAATAATCGTTTTTTCTGTAACAGCCCTTTTTATTATCATTCCTTGTATCTTCTATGTAAACTCCAGACTTTTTCGTTCTGTAGTTTCTTTGCAAACAGCGTTTCACTTTTCAAACATTCAAGCGAAATGTTTTTTGTTTTTTTCACTCCATTCGTCTGCGGTGTCGGCTTTTACCGGCGGCTGCTCTGCGCTGTGATCGGCGACTGCTCGGGTTTCTCCGGCGTGTTCGGCGGGCTTAATCCAGATGTCTTTGCAGGTTTTGGTGTGCGTTCGCCGGGTTTTGCGGTGAGCGTTTCGGCGGGTTTGCGGCGGCTTTTCCCTGCACTACGACGGCCCTGTGGTGCTTGCTGAATACACCGCAGGGTCGCCGAAATGGGATCGCCAAATCGCACCGAATTGAAGAGCACAAAAAGTCACCGAACGAGCGGTGACTTTTCGATTCTCTTTGAATAACCCTGATGGTGTGCAGGAGTGCCATCGTTTGCTTGTTGCATGTTAAAATATGACAATAAGCAAATAAATGAAAGAGAATAAAAGTGTAGTACTGGTATAAAAAGAAACACTGCAATGGGTGAAGAAGACCAGCTTGCTGGCTAACACACAGGCGAGATGTAGGGTAGCTGGTATATAATCACAAAGGAATATGTGTAAGGGGGGGATCAAAAAGTGGGAGGCTGGGATTATATTTGAGATCATCAAATGGAGAATAAAATATAAGAAAGTCAAGCTATAGGTGCAAGAGAAGAGGGATGTAAGGTGGAAGAGACTTGTGGAGCAGAAAAATGGAGAGGGATGAAATGACAGGGAGAAGAGAGAAATTTAATAATTATGTATTAAGTGTCTGAAAGGTCTTAATTACACCTTTCCATTTATGTACCTAACGGCCAACAGTCTGCAAGCATTGCTTCGTCGGCTTAGGCTAGGGTCAGACGAGCGCAGTATTAACGTGCGTTTAGCTGCACTTAATCACGGCCGTGCTAGCAGCGAATGACGTCCAATGCCGGGCAGCATACGAAGAACAGCCGCACGAAAGTGCGGCAGCGCAACGCAAGTGGAAAATGAAAGCATTTTTTCAAGAACGCATAACCGCTAGTACTGACGTACAGAGTGCGCTGCGTCCGCTAGCGGCGTGTTTGCGTGGTTAGGAGACGTCAGACGCTGCTAATGTCCGGCCAACATAACGTCCAGACACAAAAAGTGTTTTATTGATGATCTGTACAAAATCACCGACGAAAATGCGCATCGTATGACCGCTATCGCGTATTCCGTGAAAAAATACGTCCATTCGTTCGAACGCACTTTTTCACGGACAACGCGAAAAATGCATTAGTCTGACCCTAGCCTTAAGTGTTTTGTCCATCCAGTAGCAGTGATAGGGTAGGGTATGCGCTTGGGAAAACTGCCTGTAGTTTGGTATAAATTGGATTCAATGTTGTTTGTTTATAAATACTGTAGATACATTTATAATAAACGTTTCTTTTTAATCCTGCATGTCTAATCAGCATTGTGTTAGGGGGAGTCTGTTACCAGGTCCCTTTGAGAAGAGGTATCTCGCTTTGTCTTGACTGGCTTCCAATGCTAAGATGGGATCTTTAAGCCGGTGCTGACCATCTCTTCCCACCCTCCCTTTCTTCTGGTGTTTAAAGGAGCACTGAGCCTTAGAAGGGTCTCACGAGTCACAATTAGAGCAGTAAAAGGCTTATGACTTGTAGAGAAGGAAATCCCCTGCACAGATGAGCATTTGCGCTGATACCAGCCAGCAGAGAGGGAGCAGTTCCCATTAGTCGTGTGTTATATCCACTTACAGGGAGGACTCTCATTCTCAAAAAGCCCACTGCCACAAACCCTCCTTTACGGCAGGCAGGCTGCTTAACCCCCAGCGCTACAAGGGTTCAGCGGTGCATTTCTGAAAGAGCTTAGTAACACGGGGTAGAGCACAATTAAGAGTCGCCACTCTCGCCAAACGGACCTCGAGGCGGATTATTGCGTATTGGTGCCCTTTCAAAAGGACTGTGTCACCCGTGTCTCAAACCGAAGAGGGCATTGATCTAATTTCACCCACCTATACTCCGTGAACAAAAGGTTGCCATTGAATGCTTTGAAATGGGATTTAAGTTGCATTCTGAATGTATCGCATAATCCATAGCGTCAGTGGTTTTAAGAACGACACGAAGATATGCGATCATAATATACACGGGGATCTATGGAATCCTGTGGCTCCTGAACACTGAAACATTTTAGCCCTTGGTTCATAAACATGATCCATGTCATGTTTATACCTGGGGATCAAAGTAGACGAACGCCACCGGATACTAAATAACATCTTTTGCAGTGATTATATACATATTTTAGATCACAGACAAAATTTGACACATTAGCAGTGATTTTGAAGAGCAATATTGTCATGGAGAGTAAAACCTTTTTAGGCGAATAGCATCAAGTTTTCATTCAGTACATAACTGCTTGGAGAGGTAACATCACTGCTTTATAACCATGGAGACCCAGGTTCGAATCCCGGTCAGAGCACCTCTCCAGTCTTTGGGCAAGACACCTATTGGTACATACTTGCCTACCACACAATATCGGCTGTGGAGTCCAGTGGAAACATCTAAGCCAGTGTTTCCCAAACCTGTCCTCAGGACCCTCTGCCTCACCAGGTTTTCTAGATATCGGAAGCACAGCACAGGTGATATGATTTGCTGCTCAGTGATTGCTGGATTCAGTCTGCTTTTCCCCAACGTGATCTGCAAAATCTGGCCTGGTTGAGGGTCCCGAGGACAGGTTTGGGAAACGCTGATCTAAGCTCTTTGACCGTGGAGATGCAAGTCAAATCCCGTTCAGCACATCCCTCCAATACAACTGTGGAGAAGCAAGTCTCGACTTTACGAGAAGCGGGTTCAACCTAACCACCAGGTCACTGATCTACAATCAAGGAAAGATGACCTGATCACACTCAGAAGACGCCACCAGCGAGTGTCCTTGGGAAAGACACCTAACGATATGGATGCTCCTACCTCATAAAATACTTGTACTTCTCATATAGATTGTAAGTTCTATTGGGGACAGGTTCCACCTGAATCAGGTCGTATCATCTATGTGTGGTATTTTAATGTATCAACCCCTTGTACACTGATCTTGTAAAGCGCTGCGGAATATGTGGCGCTATATAAATAAAGGATAATAATAATAATCTACATAATCATTATATACACATCAATCCATGTAATATCTGTAGCCATCCAACTATCCATGCACAGAATATGTATAACCATCCAGTCTACTGTCTATCCTCACACTGCATATCCGTATCTATTCATCTATAGGATATCAACATCCATCCATTCATTTATATATACAAAATATCCCTCCCTACCTACAGAACATCCATCTAGAGAATATCTGTATCCACCTATGGATAGGATATCTTTATCTGCCCATCTGTCATCATTCTTCGGCGTATCTGTCAGTTTAGAGCCTGGCTGAGCACCATAGGATGTGCATTTCACATCTGTGGCAGATGCTGAGGTTTGCTGTCTCCAATGTAACTTAAAACATGAGAATGTTGATACATGGTGTTATTGTATGCAAGAGGCAACGCGTGATCTGAGTAATATGAAGGCAAACGTTGGATTATCTTGTCTGTGTTGTGTAGTGAGGACCGCTAGCATCAGCTTTTCTTAGACACTCATCCCTCCTATATGTTGCCGCGCAAGTAACCGCTCAAAGTGATGAGGGGGTTAAATATGGTTGGAGTTTCGAAGTCCAGAGAACAGAGAGAGCTGAATAATACACATTGAATCATTGATTTCTTATTTACAAAGCCTTCACCGACTTGTTAAGTAGCATTTCACTCAAGTACCTCTCTCCCTTTAATCCTACATCCCCTTGCAGGCTGAAGCAGCACATAAAACAGCTGCGCCGGAGCTCTAATATGAAACATACTGTGCTACAGGGACTGTGCTGCTATTTACTTCTATAATGTACAATTCCTGCAAGGAACAATGGACTGGGTAATGACGACTAGACTATGGGCTTCAATGTCCCTCTGTGCACCCACCTATACCATGCACAGGTAACCCGCCTGGAGAGGAAGAAACCAGAGGCCTTTCATGCCATGGAAAAATATCTTTTTGCCAGGACTATCAATTATACTTTTATTTATTCACTTTAAACCGCCCTTAAACCGCCACAAAAAAGGTTTGTGATACATTTCCATGATTTTGGTGTTTGTTGTTTTCACATGGGATGTTAATGTTTGTAAATAGGTTTTCCAATATAAAATATTTTTATGTTCCATACATTACTAAATGAGTCCAACAAAAATCTTGGCCCAATTTCTTCCTTACTGTACTTCAGTGTTTCCCAAACCTGTCCTCAGGACCCTCCACCTTGCCAGGTTTTCCAGATATGTGAAGCACAGCACAGGTGATATGATTTGTGTCACGGTTCCCGGATCCCACCACGCAGTCCTTAAAGCCCAACACTCCACAGAGCCAAAAAGCTACAAACATGATAGCCGTAGAAAAATCCCTAACTGTCTGGTCCTTAAAAATTGGCCAGGTATATATGTACTAGCTAGACAGAAAGGGTTAATCAAAGACAATGTCGTAATACAAAACCAGGTCAGCAACAGGGGGGTATTCAGACGAGCCAGAATCAGGAATACAGAGTACAGAATAGTCAAATGGAATAGCCGGGTCGATATCAGTGCAGTAGCGTGGTACAAGGAAAATAGTCTAGGGCAACGGAAGGCAGAATAGTCAGAAAACAAGCAGAGGTCAATAACAGGTTAAATCACAATAGCATTCAGGTACAGGGAGCTCAGGTATGGATAACCACGATCTGGCACTGTTTAGAAGGAACTGTGGGTCTTTAAAAGGCTGTCACCAAACCGCACCTCCCTCTCAAGCCGCGCCTCATGCAGCCACCTCCCTGCCTGTCTCTATTTAAACCGGGCGTTGGTCAGCGAGCAGCATCAGACATGGTGCCGTCAAGCATACCGGAGAGGCTGGAAGCCCCCAACGTTACAATTTGCTGCTCAGTGATTGCAGGATCCAGTCTGTATTTCCCCAAGGTGATCTGCAAAATCTGGCCTGGTTGAGGCTCCCGAGGACAGGTTTGGGAAACACTGCTGTACTTGAATGGCTCCTATATTTTGTGTAGGAGACATTAATAACGGCTGACCACAAGAACAGCAGGTAGCACCTTGTTCTCGGCCAGAACCGATACTTGTGTAAAGTGATTTTGCAAAATCATGTAACTTTAAATATATATATATATCACAATTTTACGTAGATCTGGGATGTCAAACTCTGGTCGCTCAGATTTTGATGAACTACAACTCCCGTGATTCTCTGGGAAGCATTGCGTTTGGAGATTTATGGGATTGTAGGCCATCAACATCTGGAAGCTGGAGTTTGACATCCCTTATCTAGGTGCTAATACATTGTGTACGCACAATAGCGTTTCTAGGACTTTTCCATGTATGTCCTCTGGTTTCTCTTATGCTCATTTGGCTTTTAACTAATGTATAGGGTCTAAATCGGCGATCTCAAACTCCAGGACCACAGATGTTGCTGAACTATACCTCTGAGGGGCCAGAGTTTGAGATTCATGGCATAAATTATTCTATGCATGTTGTGATACGGCCACTGGATGCTGGATCAGTATTCCCGTTTTTCTTTATTTTGCAGGCATGAAATTTGCAGGGTACATTATAAACCGCAAATAAACAAATATAAAACAGACACCTACTCCTTTATGCGGAGGCTAACAGGGTTATTCAAAGAGATCCGAATGGCTCCTGAAAGGGAACCGAACGCTGAAAATCAGCGTTCGGTTACCTTTCCTGGCCATTCAGCTATCCAGAGAGCAGGCAATTCGCCAAATCCTAGCGAATTACCTGAACATACGGTGCCTGTTCGGTGCCTGTTCGAGGGCCGTGAATCCCCCATAGAGAAGCAATGCTTTGGCTATTCAGAGAGCAAAACCCAGCAGTGAAAAGTTGCCGAATTGCCCTGCCATTCAGTGGTTTCATGCGGCAGATTTATTCAGGCGAATCCCATAAGCTTCAATGTTAAAAAATTTCTGGTTTTAATTCAATATCTAATAAACTGTTCATTATAGTATCCTGTAAGCATTTTTCGGGATTTTTTTAAAAGAAAATTCAGTTTTTTTGTTTTTTTTAACTTTACTTATTTTTTCTGTAACCACCCTTTTTATTATCATTCATTGGACCTCATATGTAAATTTCCGACATTTTCGCTCATTTTCAAACATTCACGCAAACAGTTTTTAAAAAAATTTCCAGCGTTTTCGGCGGGTTAATCCAGATGTGTTTTGCGGGTTTCAGTGTGCGTTCGCCCTCGTTTTGCGGTGAGTTTTCGTCGGGTTTGCGGCTGCTTTTCCCTGCAATTCGGGGACCCTGTGGTGCTTGCTGAATACACCGCAGGGTCACCGAAATGAGAT
Organism: Leptobrachium leishanense; assembly: GCA_009667805.1. Lineage (NCBI taxonomy): Eukaryota > Metazoa > Chordata > Amphibia > Anura > Megophryidae > Leptobrachium > Leptobrachium leishanense. The sequence goes on along the minus strand of CM019075.1, from coordinate 42,442,407 downwards.
CGGCAAAAGGAACCGAATTGAACAGAACGAAAAGTCACCGAACGTGCAGTGGCTTTTCAGTTCTCTTTGAATAACCCTGTAAATAAACCGAATCCTTCTCTGAAGTATTGGGCGGCTAAGACGCTTACCAACCAGTGAAAACAAAATTCAAATATACTTCCCTTCTGTGTCCAGGATTGAACTTGTTTCCCTTCTGCAACCTGCACCAAGACTGCCCTCTCAGAGGGAAATACATTTCCTGTAAGGGCAGTTCTAATTAAGCATTGGCTGCAGGTTACCCCTGTAGGGGAAAAAGGGAGTCCTCCATCCGCCTGTTGATAAACCTGTGGTCTACCACTCTGCCCTTACTCGCACTGTCACAATGTGTTCTTTAAAAATCTTGCGTTCAACGTGTCTGTATGTGTAGCTCAGTGCTTTTGTCAATGACGGCCCTTAACCAGAGATGTCATCTCCTGGCCCACAGCACAGCTGGAGCGCTTGCATTCCCTGGGTACCGCTCTCTTGTGTGATGGATGCCGGGACCAGATCCCTTTGATACTTCCCACCTCCCCTTCCAAGAGTCTGAAGAAAAAAGAAATCCTTTTATTCCGCAAACATCGACGTGATTAGTTTTCTTAAGAAATGAAGGGCTCATCCAGGCTCCGGCAATCTGTGCCACGCAGACAGCACCGCTTTTAAAAAAAAAAAAACCAAAGTGTTAATTTGGAGCTCTGAATCCTTTATTAGCCTGCTCGAGCTTTTGTACTTTTATTTAATGATCGTCTTCTGGAGCATGTTAGCTCTTTTGCTTTTGATAACATCTCTGGTGTAATTGAAGCAGTTTGTCTCTTTGGTATGTATTCTAATATACGAGAACTTCTCAGCGGATGACATTCTCGGATCACAATCGCGGCACAGACGGGATTTCTGCTGCTTCCATCCATCCCCCCCCGCTCCCTTGATCGTAGCATCGAATTGCCGTATTTCCACGTATAGGCCCAATGTGGTTACTGTGCCAACCCACGCTCTTAGCATTCTCGGTATCCCTGACCATAACTGCGCAGCCTTACTTAACAGGCAATCAGCATTTTAATTAGAGATTAAAAGGTCACTGACTGTGTGAAATCACAACAGCCAAATAAGATCTAGCAGTGCAGAAATAATGCAGTGGAGAAATCTCCCATAACAATAATTCACTGCTCTTTATTCTTTTCTGTTTTACTCTCTGCAGCACTGGTCTGCCGAAGGAAATTATACTGGGCTATCTGAACCTTATCTGGGAGATATCACACAGGAGATTGGACCTATTTATTATTTTATTTTACCTTGCTCCATTTTTTCTGCGAGCGGGGGCTCTTATGTGTTGTCTGTTTAGCCATCTCCGATACTCGTACTCAAAACGCTTTCTTGTCGTCAGTCGATTTATACTTGCGTTCTGTTAAACGTTGTTTTTTATCCGTTTTAGGCTAGGGTCAAACGAACGCATTATTGGCAGCGACCGTCAAAGAGTGCATCCGAACGCATTGACGTATTTTTTCACGGGATGCGCGAAAACGGTCGTACGACGCGCATTTTTTCGTGCGTGATATTTTACGGATCGTCAATAAAACACTTTTTGCGTCTGGACGTTATGTTGGCCGGACATGAGCAGCGTCTGACGTCTCCTAATCACGCACACACGCCGCTAGCGGACGCAGCGCACTCTGTACGTCAGTACTAGCGGTTCTGCGTTCTTGAAAAAATGCTTTCATTTTCCACTTGCGGTGCGCAACCGGACTTTCGTGCGGCCGTACTTTGTATATTTGGCCGTCATTGCGCGTCATTTGCTGCTACTGCGGCCGTGATTAAGTGCGCCTAAACGCACGTTAAAAATGCGTTAGTCTGACCCCAGCCTTATAGTTTATGGGCTCTATTATACGTTTGCGCCCTTGCAAACGCATTAATGTGAGGGGTAAAACCCTTTGCGCAGAACGTCGTATTACAATCTCAGCGCAACAAACGCGCGTATACGTCTACCGCGGGTGAACCTGCGCGAGCTTACTGTACGTCACGCGTCCTATACTTAACATTGTGAGCGCAAATGCGTTTGTGCGCTGGTACGCGGATGGTATTACAATCTATGCGCAGTTTGTAACGCACAGCCTTTGCGTGCATAATTTTAGCAACTCCTATCAACCTGCCGAACCCAAATACACCAGCCCAAAAAAAAATACCCAGCAAAGTATAGTTACACATTCTACACATACAAACCAATAAATTGAGAATTTGTGCGTGGGTTTTTTATTGATGCAGCATATATACGCAGATTGACTTTGACAGGCGCAAAAACTTAACGTGAGACAATTGTGGTTCTTAATTCTGATTGGCTGAATCGCGAAAAAACATTCCGTACACTGATTTCTGCGCGCAACGTTGCTGTGCGCACATTTTTGCGGGTCCTTTATTCGCGCGATATTTTTTTGATGGATGAAAATCTGTGCGAGGATTGTAATACCAGCGTTGTTTTACACGCGTTAACGTTTAACGCAAAAATTCACGTGTTCCGCATGCGTTTTTGCGTGGAGAATGTAATAGAGCCCTATGTATCTGTTGCAATGAGCACACCACATTTTAAAAAGGCGATATCTGTTAAGTGTTTTAGTATGCATTGCTTTAACCCTTTAACGCCGCAGGACGTTCCATGACGTCCTGGCGGTGGGCGGGCTTTGAAGATGCGGGGCGTACAGGTACGCCCCGCTGTCTTCAATGGGGCCGCCTCGGCCCCTCCCCGCAGCCTGCGCGCGCTGACTCGCGGTGCGCGTCATTGGCTGCACAGGGACGGCCTGAAATCAAACCTTCCCCTGCAGCCAATGACGCGCACTGCTCGCCGGCTGCGGGGAGGGCCCAAAATTAGTGCTGCGCGACGGCACCTGTCGGCGAGGCGTACCTGTACACCTCGCCGGCAAATTTAAACACCTTAAGTGCCCCACCCCTGCGTCCTTAAGGGGTTAATAAAAAAAATTTGTTCTAGTTTTATATACATTTATTTTTTTTCCTTAAATGGATTAACCCTTTCAGCAGCAAAAGAGTTATTCGAAGAGCGCCGAACTTGCCACCGAATTGCACCGAATGGTGAATTTTACCGTGCAGTGCAATTTCGTGGCATTCCTGCTTTTCAGAAAGCTCTCAATTCACCAAATACTGTGCAGTTCGCCGCAATTCGGCGACAGCAAAATTGTCCTATGGAGAAGTAAAGGTTAATCTATTCAGAGTACGACGAACTGCACCGAAGTGTCAGTGAAATGCCCTGATTATCGATGGTTCAGTTTGACGGGTTTAAACAGGCGAATCCCATAGTATTTTTTTAAAAAAATTGGTTTTGTAATTTTTTTATTCAACAGTTTATTCTTTTCATTTTCAGGAAAAAGACTTTCAGGGTTATCCAAAGAGATTCGAAAAGTCACCGCACGTTCGGTGACTTTTCGTTGTCTTCAATTCGGTTCCTTTTGCCGATTGCATTTCGGTGACCCTGCGGTGTATTCAGCAAGCACCACAGGGTCCCCGAATTGCAGGGAAAAGCTGCCGCAAACCCGACGAAAACTAACCGAATGCACGCTGAAAACAAGCAAAAACATCTGGATTAACCTTCGAAAAAGCCGAACAGGAGCCGAAATCACACAGAGCCGAAGCAGCTGTGACGTAGAGGAGGCAGTGAATAAATTAGCAAAACCATTTGTATGAATCTGGGAAAAAGAAACGCTGTTTGCAAAGAAACTACTGAGCGAAAATGTCTGAAATTTTCACAGAAGATCCAGGGAATGATAATAAAGAGGGCTGTTACAGAAAAAATAAGTAAACTGAAAAAAATAAATAAAAAAAAATCAGAAAAATGCTTAAAGTATCCTAAAAAATCTATAAATAAAGAGACTTTTTGCTGCAGAATTTTATAATGAACGGTTTATTAGATATTGAATTAAAACGGGAATATTTTTAACATTGAAGTCTATGGGATTCTCCTGAATAAATTTGCCGAATTAAACCACCGAATGGCAGGGCATTTCGGGAACCTTTCACTGCTGGTTTGTGTTCTCTGAATAGCCGAAGCAGTGCATTTTCATGGGGTTTTCACTGCCCTCGAACAGGGACCGAACAGGCACCGTATGTTCAGGCAATTCGCCAGGATTTGGCGAATTGCCTGCTCTCTGGATAGCCGAATGGCCAGGAAAGGTAACCGAACGCTGATTTATTTTCAGCGTTTGGTTACCTTTCTCAAGCAATTCGGATCTCTTTGGATAACCCTGTTTGTATTTATCTATTTTTGGAAAAAATTTAGGATTTTTTTCTTGGCGAAATTTTTGATCCCCATTTTTTTTAATGGTGTTTTTTTTATTCTGTAACAGTCCTTTTTATTATTTTTTTAGGACCTCTTTTATTATTTCCGCACATTTCATGCATTTTTTTAAAATTAACAATTAGCAATTAAGTATTATTGTTGTTGTGTTAGCACTGAAATAAAGCTTTGCATAAAGATTGTTATTCGAAGATGGTTAAGAGTTTAAAATAATGTATGTTTGCTTATAAATATTTCATGTATTTGTCTTTTATACAAATATTAATGGAGGTGTAGGGTTTAAAACGGTAGATGGTGTTCTTTGTCTTGTACAACAGGGATGCACGATACCATTTTTTAAGACTGCGTACTAGTATCGATACTTTACCTTTTTTTTTCTTCAGGCACTCCTCGATACCAATAGCTTTATTTATTGTCATGTCACAAGGCTGCGTGTAAGATCTCGCAACAGTGCAGTCACAGGTCCCAAAGCCGCACTATAACTTACACTGTGCTGCGGCCGCTCGCTGGAACGTGGCCAGCTGGGGAACCTGACAGAATGCTATTAGAGCATTCTACCACTGCAACAGTAATGTACAGTGTGTATGAGTGTATCACAGAGCTGCACAGCAATAAAACTATCAGTAATGTGCGGTGTGTATGAACATATCACAGAGCTGCACAGCAATAAAACTCACAGTAATGTGCTGTATGTGTATGATCATATCACAGAGCTACACAGCAATAAATCTTACAGTAATGTGTGGTTTATAAATATGAGGGGCTCACAGAGCTACACAGCAATCAAGCTCACAGTAATGTGCGGTGTATATTGGGCTCAGAGCTACACAGCAATAAAACTCAGTATTGTGTGGTGTGTATGAGCGTATCACAGAGCTGCACAGCAATAAAAATCACAGTAATGTGCGGTGTATATTGGGCTCAGAGCTACACAGCAATAAAACTCAGTATTGTGTGGTGTGTATGATCGTATCACAGAGCTACACAGAAATAAAACTCACAGTAATGTCTGGTGTGTATGAGGGTATCCCAGAGCTCCACAGCAATAAAACTATCAGTAATGTGCAGTGTGTATGAATTTTCTTGCTGTGAATCTCTGGAATATGCTCATACACACCACACATTACTGTGAGTTTTATTGCTGTGAAGCTCTGGAATATGTTCATACACACCGCACATTGCTGTGAGTTTTATTGCTGTGTAGCTCTGTGAGACCCTCATATTTATACACAACACATTACTGTGAGTTTTATTGCTGTGTAGCTCTGTGATACGATCCTACACTCCGCACATTACAATCAGTTTTATTGCTGTGTAGCTCTGTGATACACATTACTGTGAGTTTTGTTGCTGTGTAGCTCTGTGATACACATTACTGTGAGTTTTGTTGCTGTGTAGCTCTGTGATACACATTACTGTGAGTTTTGTTGCTGTGTAGCTCTGTGATACACATTACTGTGAGTTTTGTTGCTGTGTAGCTCTGTGATACACATTACTGTGAGTTTTGTTGCTGTGTAGCTCTGTGATACACATTACTGTGAGTTTTTTTTGCTGTGGAGCTCTGGGTTATGCTCATACACACCGCACATTACTGTGAGTTACCGGCACACTGAGCACTGAGATTCTTTAACCCAAAATATTGTTTAGCTTTCTAGTTAGTTATGGTTGTTTTTTTTTGCCATTTTCTGTGTTCTGGAAAGCTATTTATGTTATTTTGTAAACACTTTATTCTCTCAGTTGTGATGTTTACAATTTTTAAACCAGATTTGTGTAGAAATTGTGATATTTTAAAAATTTCAATGTACAGAATATCAGCACCTGATATCAGTTACCGGCCTGACAGGTGGCCAGTAATGGTTACCAGTATCTGCACTGGAAAGATGATATTGGTCTATTCCTAATTCCTAGCCATACATTTATACACACACATATAGACAGACTCAGCTATGCAGCCCCAACCCAATGCTTTTTATTAACCATTTTACGCCACGGGGTGTGCTATGCTGTCCCAGCAGCGGGTGGGCCTTGGAGATGTAGGGCATACTAGTATGCCCAGCTGACTGCAATGTGCTTTCTATGCCCCACCCACCAGTTGGCACATGTGCCACGTGCCATTGGCTGAACTGCAGCCAATGATGCGTGCCAGTTGCGTAGGCGTGCCGGACGAGGGGCCCACTGTAGCAGCCGACAAGCAGGGCATACTAGTATGTCCCGCAATCGTTCTCTCCCCCCCCCCCCGCCCGGCATTAAGGGTTTATATTTGATGAAATCAGTAGGCCCAGCTGTTTAAGTGGTGGGTCAATTCAGAAGACTGTACCAGTCCAACACACTCTGGAGAGGCGCGGGGGGGGGGGGTGAGGAGTAGGAACTCCATGAGATCTCAACCAGGAGCTCTACTTTATTTTTCCGTAAGAGTAACAATTCGTCAGTGCTCTGTCTACCACAAAATCTTAGAAGGAACTGTAACTCCACTTTCTTTTGATTTCTTTTTTTTTTTTCATAACTCCCTAAAAGTTGTGCCTCCTGAGAAGCTCCGCTCGGTGCTATGCTTTACTCTTGATTAGTGAAGAAGTCCTCTCCACCACAGAATTATACCGTGCTGTTTTTTTCCGCCTTGCTTTACTACTGTGCTATTTTCTGTTTTTTTGTGATGTCTCCCTCTGTTCTCTCATGCTTTTCCCTGGGGATCCCAGTCCTCTGTGCAATTTCCATCTCTCTTGTCCCTGTTGGAACACCTCTGCTTCACTGTGTTCCATGCCTTCCCGTTCCTTCGTCTCTCCACAGTACCTTCCTCTCTTTTGTCAGCTGAGAAGCCGGCTGGTGTTTATATCACTTCTTCTCCCAGTAGCTCAATAGATCAACTTCTCTTGTAAAGTGTTGCAATGTAAATTGACAGCTGGGAAATGTGCATAAAGCAAAAGAGTTACAATGTGCACAGCTGACTGAAACATTGGATTCTTCCTTGTAAGCTGTTTCAGTTGACTGTGTTATATTGTAACTCTTTGCACTCAAACTGTCTGCGCAGAATCACTGTCATAATGTGGGTAATAATGTGCCCAAGTACAGTATTGCCGGTGCAGAGTAGGCCTGGCTACAGTTACAAGTATTTATAAAGCGCTAACAAGTTCTGTAGCGCTGTACAATGGGAGAGTCAGAATAACAAAATATACATACACGTTAAACACAAAGAACAGTAACAGGGTTATTCAAAGAGATCCGAATGGCTGCCGAAAGGGAATCGAACACTGAAATTCAGCATACGGTTACCTTTCTTGCCCATTCGGCTATCCAGAGAGCAGGCAGTTCGCCAAATGTTGGCGAATTGCCTGCACATACGGTGCCTGTTCGAGGGCAGTGAAATCCCCATAGCGTCATCTATTCAGAGAACAAAAACCAGCAGTGAAAAGTTGCCGAAATGCCCTGCCATTCGGTGGCTTCATGCGGCAGATTTTTTCAGACAATTCCCATAGGCTTCAATGTTAAAAATATTCCCGTTTTGATCCAATATCTGATAAACCGTTTAAAATTATATTCTGCAGTGAAGAGTCTATTCATAGATTTTTTTGGATCTTTTAGGCATTTTTCAGGATTTTTTTTCAATTTTTCAATTTTTTTTAAAAGTTTTTCTTTTTTCTGTATCAGCCCTTTTTATTATCATTCCCTGGATCTCATATGTAAATTTAAGACATTTTCGCTCAGTAGTTTTTTTGCAAACAGCGTTTCACTTTTCAAACATTCAAGCAAACTGTTGTTTTTTTTTCTCACTCCATTCGTCTGCTGTGTCGGCTTTTTCCGACGGCTGCTCTGCGCTGTGATCGGCTCCTGCTCGGGTTTCTCCGGCGTCTTCGGTGGGTTAATGCAGATGTTTTTGTGGGTTTTTGGCGTGCATTCGCCCTAGTTTTGCAGTGAGTTTTCTGTGGGTTTGCGGCCACTTTTCGCTGCAATTCGGGGACCCCGTGGAGCTTGGTGAATACACCGCAGGGTCACCGAAATGGGATCGCCAAATCACACCGAATTGAACAGAACGAAAAGTACCCGAACGTGCAGTGGCTTTTCGATTCTCTTTGAATAACCCTGTAGGAGAGCGGACCCTGCTCAAGAGCTTACAATCTAAGAGATTGACCTTCATAAAAAGCAAGTTAGACAGGCATCCTATTATTGTTTCTTCTTAAAAAAATTTATGATGATTTTAGACAATCAGGGTTATTCAGAGAGCCCCGAATTGGCCCCGAAATTGTGCCAAACAGCAAATTTCCCTGTACGGTACAATTTCGTGGCCATTAGGCTGTTCAAAAAGCTGTCAATTTGCCAAATATTGGCAAATTGCCAGCAAAATACTGTGATCTGCAGCGACAGTGAAATCCCCATAGAGAAGTAATGTTTAATCTATTCATAGACACCGAACAGCAGAGAAATGTCCTGATTTTTGGTGGTTTCATTCGACAGGTTTAATCAGGCGAATCCCATAGATTTCAATGTAAAAAAAAATTTCAAATTTCAAAGTTTCTCTTAAATATTTATTCAACCGTTTATTCTTTTCATTTGCAGCAAAACATCTAAAAAAAATTTTTTAACCCCGTTCGCCGGCTCGGCGGCTTTCTCCCGCGGCTGTTCGGCGCTCTGTTCGGCAGGTCGTCTGCTTTTTTTGGATCTTTTCGGAGGTTTTGCGGCAGATCGTTGCATGAATTTGGCGGTTTTGAGGCGGTTTTTCGAATCGTCCGGCGAGTTGGTTCGCCACACTTCGGGGACCCTGCGGTGAATGCTGAATTCATCCGTAGGGTCGGCGTATTTAACTCACCTAAGTGCGGCGAACGGGAGAGCCCTGAATGTTTGCCATACCGGCAAACACCGGCACTTAGTAGATAAGCCCCAAAGTCTTTTGCGCCACTACAAGCCTATTTCCAACTGAGCTGTTAACAGCGGATCACAAATGGACGAATCCTGGGTAAGCAGTTCTCAATTTGCACCTAACTATTTTGAAGTGGCTCGTAGATAGTATAGATACCGACAACTTCCATTTACCAAAGCAAAATGACTACTCAAATAGACTTTAGGGAAAGCAATTTGTACTTGCAGGAAACCATAACATTTGTATGTATAATTTAGTAGTGTTGTATGTTTGTGTGTAAACAGGATGGTCAATAAAACCATCAGGGTTATTCAATGAGAATCAAAAAGTCCACCGCACGTTCGGTGACTTTTCGTTCTCTTCAATTCGGCGTGATTTGGCAATCCGATTTTGGCGACCCTGCGGTGTATTCAGCAAGCGCCACAGGGCCATCATAGTGCAGGGAAAGTTCGCCGAAAACCTGCCGAACACTCACCCCAAAACCCAGGCGAATGCACACCGAAACCTGCAAAAACATCTGGATTAACCCCGCAGAAGACGCTGGAGAAACCCGAACAGGAGCCGATCACAGAGCAGAGCAGCCGCCGGAAAACCCGGCACCGCAGACGAATGGAGTAGAAAAAAAAAAAAACGTACGCTCGATTGTTTGAAAAGTGAAACGCTGTTTGTAAAGAAACTACTGAGCAAAAATGTCTGGGATTTTCATATGAGGTCCAATGAATGATAATAAAAAGAGCTGCTACAGAAAAAAGAAAAAACGATAAAAAAAAAACCTGAATTTTTTTTTGCAAAAAAATCCCGAAAAATGCTTAAAATATCCTAAAAAAAATCTATAAATAAATAGACTTTTTACTGCAGAATATTATAATAGATGGTTTATTAGATATTGAATTAAAACAGGAATATTTTTAACATTGAAGCCTATGGGATTCGCCTGAATAAACCTGCCGAATGAAGCAACCGAATGGCAGGGCATTTCGGCAACTTTTCACTGCTGGTTTTTGTTCTCTGAATAGCCGAAGCATTGCTTCTCTATGGGGATTTCACTGCTCTCGAACAGGCAACGAACAGGCACCGTATGTGCAGGCAATTCGCCAACATTTGGTGAACTGCCTGCTCTCTGAATAGCCAAATGGCCAGGAAAGGTAACCGAATGCTGAATTTCACTGTTCGGTTACCTTTCGGCCCCAAATTCGGATCTCTTTGAATAACCCTGTTAGTAGTGTTGTATGTTTGTGTGGGATGGTCAATAAAACCGTGTTTTTATTTTTTATTCTCTTTACTAAACCTGATGCTTTACACACACTGCCCTAGAGTGACGTGTCTGGTGTTAGAATGCGATTTGTTTATAAACATACAGTGCCATAGCTGTATAACGTGCCTTTGTTTATCCTTCATTGGAATTTGTAATGATAACATTTTAGGTAGCATTTCTTTTTTTCATTTCACAAAGTCTGACTTAGTGATATCACTGTAGAAATGCACATTAAAGTGAGTAATCGAAGCGGCAGGATAAAAATGGCTGGGAAAGAGATAGGACCTGAGCTTCTTCATAAATATTTTAACCAGTAGAGCTTTTTAAACCACGCGGGCTGCGGGATTTCTTATGATTTGCAACAGCTTGGCCAAAACCTTCCGTGCCAAATATTGTCAGCGCTTGGTACGTCAAAACGATTTAGTCATTTTTATATATAAAAAAAAAAATCTTTCTTCTAATATGTAGTAATTAAAAAATGAAAAAACAATAAGGTGGAAAAAATGGCGCAGATAATGTGTAGATGGTCGGTCTTGGGTAGCAGCAAGGGCACAAACGCACACTCCCAAGTGCGAATAGTCAATGGATAAAATAATGGGTAGAGTCCTCGCGCTTACGCCAAGTGTCCAGTGAGTAATACTTCAAGATAATCTAGAAAACATAATAGGAGACATACATTGCGCAGTACATCCTTATGACACCTGGTTTCCAGAGAGAAAGTATTCAACTCACTTTTTTCTGAGCCCCATAAAGTCGGCTCTGGACTATATAGGCATATATCTGTGGATATGATCTCACCAGCCCGTCCTACCAGCAACCATCCGTGGTGATAACCTGGTCCATAGATGAAATATTGGATCCCCGGGATATGTCACAGACGAAAAGTCGGCAGGATAAAATAAAGTAAAATTTATTGCAGCACTAACGCGTTTCGACCTAATTGGTCTTTATCAAAGTGCAGAAAAATATACATCATGTATATTTTTCTGCACTTTGATAAAGACCAATTAGGTCGAAACGCGTTAGTGCTGCAATAAATTTTACTTTATTTTATCCTGCCGACTTTTCGTCTGTGACATATCCCGGGGATCCAATATTTCATCTATGGACCAGGTTATCACCACGGATGGTTGCTGGTAGGACGGGCTGGTGAGATCATATCCACAGATATATGCCTATATAGTCCAGAGCCGACTTTATGGGGCTCAGAAAAAAGTGAGTTGAATACTTTCTCTCTGGAAACCAGGTGTCATAAGGATGTACTGCACAATGTATGTCTCCTATTATGTTTTCTAGATTATCTTGAAGTATTACTCACTGGACACTTGGCGTAAGCGCGAGGACTCTACCCATTATAATATGTAGTAATTGTCTGATTAAAACATGTTGGGTCAGATTACAATCCTATCGCGAAAATGGGGACCCTAACGGGGAAAACCTGCGCCTGCTGCTTTCCCCGTAGCTTCAGCACCTTGCCCCAGACCGATGCGCTACCCTCTGTAATACTCGCAGTAGCCCTTTCGCGCTCCAGGAGGACTCCATGGAGGGTTGTGCTGCCAGTTCGCGAGCCCTCCTGTGCGATCTGTGCGCTCGCAGAGGGCGACTGGGGGCTATTTGTCCCCAGTCTCACTCTGCTCACGGCCAGGAGAGGCGGCGGATCAGGCCACCGTTCTCGCTGCGGGATGAGAGGTTAATATCGGCTTTATTGGGGAGGTTTTAGGTGGTGCTAAATGATTTTGCAAAAGTGGAATCAATCCAAGACGATAAATCCATGGCGCTCTCAAAAGGTGTAATCAGTTAGCACCAGCTTTTAGGTGTTGCTAAAAATTTGTCTAGCCCATCGGTGCTGTAATTAGCGCCAGCACTTTTTAGTACCTTAATTATCCTAACGCTAATTAATGATTGCGATCCACATGTTAAGTATAGGATGCGCAAAGTACAGTAAGCTCGCAAAGCTAGCGCAATCAGTGATGCACTAATGTATTTTGCAAAGGGTTTAGCGTTAAAGCCACTTATCCTGACGTTAACGCTTGCATATCCGAACGGTACAGTTAGCATTCAGTATGTAACCTAGTGGAGTATAGATCTCGGGTGGATTATGTCCTATTGATCCACAAAATCAATGATGTATGATGTCATATCTCAGCAAGTTTGCATCTTGTGAGTTGTGCTTATGAACACTGATGCGCATGTTCTTTCCTTGGTTCGGATCGATACATATTGAAGTATGAAACTTTCCATATTTGTTATATATACATATATATATATTGTTTTCTTTAAGCTGGTTAGTGGGCTGAGAAAACTGGGTGGTGGGGCGTGGGTGCATGTGACATGTAGAGAAGGGGTGATTGAGCGGGTAATGGGTGCAAATGATGCAGAGTTCTTGAAGGAGAGAGGCCATGAGATAAGTTTGTTTATAAAGGATTTTACCAGGAAGGATACATCGAGATTTCTCTCGTTTCCAAGTATGTCCTGGGTGTGTGTAGTGATGCAAAACAGACCTGCCCATGGCTTGTTTGAGGACTAGTGATTTGAAAATTGTGATGTGGTGGTAAAAGCGAGTGAGATTGGGAGGTAGAGGGTCAGTGATGTTTGGAGAATGTTGGAAAGTTATGGAGAGGGCTGTAAACATGGAAGTGGAGCAAGCTTGTTCTATAAGCATCACATTTGTGTATAATTTAGACTCCTGGTAAGCCACAATAGTGTTAAGTGGATAGTGGATGGAGTGGTAGTCTTGACACATACCAATCCATCCTTATGCAGCATTTCATGTACCAGGCTTCATTCTTAAGACGATTTCCATTTACCCCTAAGTCCCAGGCTTAATTCTTGTGTGGATTTCTGTGTACCCCTCAGTCCCAGGCTTAATTCTTGTGTGGATTTCTGTGTACCCCTCAGTCCCAGGCTTAATTCTTGTGTGGATTTCTGTGTACCCCTCAGTTCGCAGGCTTAATTCTTGTGTGAATTTCTGTGTACCCCTCAGTTCGCAGGCTTAATTCTTGTGTGGATTTCTGTGTACCCCTCAGTCCCAGGCTTACTTCTTGTGCGGCTTTCTATGTACACAGTGGTGATAGACACCCCACAGGAACGAAGCCTAACACTGAGGGCTACATAGAAACCGAAACAAGAATTAACGCTGTCTATCCCCCAGTGCTTGGTTTATTCTTGTACCAGTTTCTATGTACGTCTTAGTTCCAGGCTTAATTCCTGTACGGGTTTCTATATACTCCTTGGTGCCAGACTTAATTCCTTTCCGGGTTTCTATGTACCTCTCTCAGTGATAGGCTTAATTTCTGTGCCAGTTTCTGCCCCCCTCCCCCATACCAGGGTGATTTTAATTCTTTACTTAGCCTTGGCTAGCGCCTAACCCTTTCACTACCAAAATCGAGTTAACTTGATTTTGCTTTGTAATACATTGAAAAGCACTCATTAGCCTATGAAAACCCAATTTTCATACCTTTTTAGAACAAGATTAGTGTGTCCCCTGGTTGGAAATTAAATACACGGTCTTAACTCTCTCTAGTCACCCTAGAGAGACATGAAACTGTCTTCAAGTAGCAGCCCCAAACCTCACTGTAACAAAAAGCCCAAACACATTCCTGTAGCATTACAGCAACCAGAGAAAGACCAGAATACTGGGAAAGCTATGGGGTCACTCACTACTGTACAGGGATACGATTCAAAGGGTTATAGAGACTGAAAATCCCTGTACAGTACAGATACAAAGTGTTACTGTAATTTCCATACACAGGCATTATGCCACAGATCTTATTGTTATATTCCATTGGCGTTTTTTGGAAGCCGCATTGCTAATAATTTCATTATGATCACTGCAAATCCCCAAAAGCAGATCTGACCATTGTTCTTATTTACCTTTATCACATTTACTATATTTGACAAAGGGTCCATTTCTGCCTGTACGCTGATAATACAGACCCTGTGTGACATTGTGTAAGATAAAGGGCGCCTTTAGAGTTCAGGATCTGGCATTCCAGCAATATCTCTGTAAAAGATAAACTAATACATGGAAAATAAAAGAAATCGTGACTTTATGTTAATTTTTTTTTCTTTTTCAGCTATCCCAGATCAACAATTTTTTCTGTAACAGAAATCACTTGGCACCGAAGCCATTAAAAAAGAGGTTTAATTTCATTCAAACTAGCTCGGCGTTGACATCCCTTGCTTACCTGTGGTATAAAGCATCAGCATAAAATCGTGTAAATGTGCTTTTAGCAGTTATCATATGGGTGCGCTTTCAGACGCCCGGCGTCTGATTGATAGGCAGAATATCTGAGTGAAGTTTTGATTATGCAGTGATATTCTGTACAGCTTGGCGGAAGTGTTGTGTTTTAAAGAAGCTGATGAGGTTTGGTGCTCTCCCCGGCACGAGCGCCGTGCCCTGCTCTTCGCAGCGTGACAGCTCACTGGCTGCTCGGATTGATCAGGAGCCGCCTGGCAGCCAGTCAGTGCTGTAATAGCACTTTAATGGATATGAGCTATTCACCCAGATCAGAGTCAATGTCAAAGCAAGCGAAAATACAGCTGTCACTCAGGACACGCGGCCGGCACATGCAAACAGCTGCTTAATATACTACAGCTACGCAGCGGCTGGCTGCACAGTGTGCGTGCGTGCGCGCGTACGTGCGTTGCTCTGTTTGCGTAGCTGTCTGGAGAGATGTACCTGTCTGTCTGCGGCGCATCCGCTTTATTGATAGCATACTGGAGGGGAGGTGCTGGATTGCGTACGAATATGTGTTGAAACCACCGTACCCGTTGCAGCTGTAGTAATACAGCAAACCACCACTGGCAGCTGCAAGAATAACGGAAAGAAAACAAGGGCCGCGCCGGTGTTTAGTGACCTTGAGAGCTGTCTGCGTAACTTTAAATTGCCCAGCAAACACTCTGTGCCACGTGATGGTAAACATCGCCTTTGTTTTACATGTAGAAGGTGTAACGTGGGATGCTTTCTTCATTTGCAACGCTTTGTTTTCAGGTGACTTCATGCGTAATGTCTAATTATCTTTGGTACCCTCCTGACATTACATACTGGCTCTAAGGCAGCGATGGTGATCCTTGGCTCCCCAGATGTTTCTGTACTATGTGTCCCATAATACTCAACAAGCATTATGTGACTAAGCATCATAGGACATATAGAGGGTTATTCAAAGAGCACTGAAACGTCACCATTTCGGTGATCTCCTGGTCGCCGCACTTTGATGTGTTTAAATTCGCAGACCCTACGGTGAATTCCGCATTCACCGCAGGGTCTCCAAAGTGCGGCGAATCGACCTGCCGAACGCATCTGAAAAACCACCGCAAAACTGCTGAATCGATCTGGAAAACCGCTGCAAAACCGCCAAATCGATCCTAAAAAATGCCAAAAAAACACCGGAAGCTTCTGCCGAAAAAATGCTGAAAACCCACCAAATGCATCTGACGATCTGACGAAAAGCCCCTGAATCGATCGGAGAAAAAAGCTGACGACCCGCCGACCAGCTGCCGAACGGGGTAAAAAAACCCCCACAAACGCTACTTTTAATAGGCGTTTTCAAAATAAAGTACTGCATGAAAATGCCTGGAAATAATATAAGGGTCTGTTACAGAAAAAAAAAACGTTTTAAGAAAATCGAAAAAAAAAATACCAAAAAATCCTGAAAAATAAATATTCTTTTCTTGCAAAAAAAAAAGTCTAAACAGTTAAATAAATATTTAGGAGAAACTGGATTTTCTTTTGCATTGAAACCCATGGGATTCGTCTGATAAAACCTGTCGTATGAAAGCACTGAAATCAGGCCATTTCACTGACATTTCTCCACTATACGGGGTTCTCTGAATAGATTAACCATTTCTTCTCTATGGGGACTTTCACTGCCGTCGAAGATCACCGGAAAATGTCTTTATCTCTAAATGTCTGATATCTGTCTGTCCACTAAACTTTTTGTATCCGGCTGGACATCAGACAGACATGTTTCGTAGCTTGATTCCCTTTTCACTTTCACACTAGGTAAATGCTCCAGTGAAATGAACACACTGTTCTTCGTCTGCGCCATGCTGTGTCAAGTCCTCGTCGTTTTCCCGCCCCCCCATAAATCCCAAAGTGTGCATCCTTTTATTCCTGCCATCTTGCGATCTCCCCAGGGTCCCAACTTCTGCTTATCCTGTCTCCTCTCTGCCCGTCAATTTTCTTTCTCTCTCTTGGGCCTTGCGCTTCTCTCGGGTTGACCTCCCTGTATTTCTCTTCTCTTGCTTCTCTTTTCTCTGCTCTGTGAGGTTTTATTTCCCCTCACATCCTATGGCTCCCTCAATGTTCTCTATACCTCCTGAGTACGCTCCTTACAGACATCATGATCTTTCATGTTTCATTCAATATGCGACGCAATCGTTATTATTATTATCCTCCCTTTTATCACTGTAATCCCTGTGACCGTTCGTCATCCTGTCCCTACATAAAACCATTGAAATCTAGTCTTTCAATATCACCTATTTTTTTCTCTCTTATTTTCCTGTCCATCTGTTTTTGCAGTTGACATCCCCCTCGTCTTGCTCTCCTCCTTGCCCTCTGCTTGCCACTTTCATGACGGCCTTGGAACAGGCTTGTAGACACCTGAGGGACGGCTGCTGTGTCGTTCCTATACATGTTTTAAATCTTCTCCGTCTCGAACCCCACCCATGTGATGAATGATAAATTGGCAATGCGGTAGCCAGGCCTGCCATAGTACGGGCTCCAGTAAAACCTGCACACAATTAGCTAAATGAATGTCCTAATTGCCCTTGCTGGCTGGAGTAGCAAGGAGACTCCGGGCATGTTCTCTGCAGACGAGAAAAACAGCTGAACGAACAGCGAGCCGCGTGCATGCTCCTACAGCGGTCGTTCCACCTACATCTGCGATCATGACTGTCGTTCGTACAGATTTACAACATGCAGAACACCACGAGATGGGCATCATGTCATTGCCATGTATGGTGACCCGCCGGCACTAGTTAAATCCGCATCTGGAAGAGAGGACGTGACTTTAATCCAAAAGTGTAAACAGAAAAAAACCTTGTGAATGTGTTTGCTTATTGGGTAGCATGGCAATCTTTCATTTCATATGTGCATATGATCTTCCAACAACTCTAGGATGTCATTCAAGGCTACAACCCCTTTAAATTGGCAAAGTGATAGCGATACATTTGTTTAGGGGCGTAACTACCAGGGGTACAGGGAGTGTGACCGCAACCAGGCCCCCGAGTTCGGGGGGCCCCAACGCATAGCCGGCCGTGGCCTCACTTGGGGGGCTTGGCAAGGGCCAGGGCCTCACATATGATTCGCTCATACACAGTGCACATTACTGTGAGTTTTATTTGCTCTGAGACATGCATGGTGCACATTACCTTAAAGATGGGGTAGACTGAAGTGGTAGTAATGGACCTGGAAAAAAATGGGACATTGATTGTCTGGAGTCGACCTTGTGGACCTGGAGGGGGCGGCGGCATTGGGGCGGCGAGGGGGGGCTTCATGGATTCCCGCACCTGGGCCCTGAGGTTTCTAGTTATGCCTCTGCATTTGTTACAGTGGCTTCTATTTGGCAAGAGTTAATTCTCGCAAAAGACGAATAGGCCTGAGCCTAGGGCAGCACATTTACCGGTATTTACTTTCTGTTTTTTGTTTTTTTTTTTTGTCTTTTTTTTTGTGCGATCACATATAAGTGAGGCATGAGGGTGTATAGCTCTTTAAACTCCGTCTGTAAACTATATTAAATATCGTTAGAAATCTTTTGGGGGCGGTTATTGAAACTCCACCGGAATAAAATGCATTTCGGGAATCAAATTCCCCCGACCCTACGGTAAATTCAGCATTCACCGCAGGGTCCCTGAAGTGCAGGGAAAATCCGCCCAATCGAAAATCCAAACCGCCAAAATTATCGGCTCCGATCCGGGCTGCACAATCCACGGCATCCTCTGACTGCACGCAGCAGAACACTGAGGACAAATAGTTCCCAGTGTCCTTCTGCAACCCCAGAACCTCATGCAGGGTCATGCATCAGTCCATGGAGTCCTATAGGCTCCAGGAGCCGACACCAGTAGCACTGCATGGCTAATATACCAGCTCTATTGGAATGGAGTCGTAAAGTGAGCTTCAAATGGATAACGGCTCCGGCGTGATTTTTCCATTTGGAGCTGCCGTTAACTTATTGGTTAGTATAGAAACAATGCTATTTTCTACCCAATTAACCCTGTTTATTCTGCAATCTTACTGAAACTGCAGACTCTGCTTCCTTCTCCGTATTCCTTGTCACAGTGGAGGGTGGAAGCTTCTGCTATTAATCACAGAGGGAAGAGGATTGATATCAGGTTACAGAGTGAAGAGACAACTAGAGTGAAATCTCCACTCTAAAACACAAAACACGCATCCAGTCGTTACATTTTCAACTGATGAAAAAAGAAAAATAAAGAAGAAAAATGCCATTATTAGGCAAGCTCTTTCAAACATTTAACCCCTTCACTGCTGAGCCATTTCACGTCTTAAGAAATAATCACATTTTTCTTTTTTTTATGATTATTTTTATCATTTTGTTTCTTTACTTTAAACATGGTCATGTTTGGTATCATTGGAAAGGCTATGCTCTGGCCTTTCTAATGTTACCAAACATGACCCTGCTAGCTGCCTACAGTTGGGAGATATCAGGGTTCAAATGAACCCCCTATCTTTTTCGTTAGGAGTCAATGAGGACGTTCCCCACACGTCCTCAGCCGTGAAAGGGTTAAGGAGCAGTAGGTAGTTTATATTCGGGCGTACAATTACGTGACCAAACTATGAACATTCCAGTCTTTCGTCATGTTTTGATTCTTTGCATTCTCTTTCCATTTCTTATTCTTTCTCCCTTTCCCACCGTCGTCCGTTTGACGTTTCCCGTCCCGTGTTTTCTGTTGCCTTTTCATCATCCCAGGTTTGAATGGTACCACCTAGAGCTTTCCCGCTTTGACTTTCTCTCCGCTCCCACCCCTCCTCGCTCCTCTCCTTGCATCCCTCTCAGCATGGTTTCCCCATTCTCTTCTTTTTACGCTCCCTCTTTTCACATTTCCTTACTCGCTCTGTCTCTCCGTGTCAGTGCTCTCCGTGGAAGGCAGCAGGTTATTAAGCTGCGTGGCCCCTCACCTGCCTCGTAATCTGTATTGATGGAATCAAGGACATTATCTCCTTAGCGGGAGCTGGGCCAGGCTTATTGCTTTCAGTGTGTCACGCTGGAAGAGCAGGCTTGGCTCCATTTATCACTCCCGTCTCCTCCAAACCCAGGCGTCCCGGCTGTCATACACACACCCAGGTATGCGCCAAGACCTTTAAACAAAAGAAAGGCAGGGGCGCCAGCTCACTCTGGTGAGTGGAAGAAGATTAAATGCCATTCTTACCTATAGAAGGATGCCAATCAATCAATCGGTCAATAGATATGCAGAAACTCGCTCACCACTGGCCGCAGGATCCCACATGTCATCTGTATGCATTGAATGTTATGTGCTGTCATTCCATCCGAGCATCTTCTAAAAATATTTCAATTTATGTGAAAGAAAAAAAGAAACGGGCAAAACAGAAAACTGCCACAAACGTTACATTTGGCAGACAAATATATATATAATATATATATATATATATATATTTTTTTTTTTTTAACCATGTGTATTAAATGATGCAGTTCGCCAGATGAGGTTGGTTTTCAGTTCTTCTATTTCTCTGTCATATATTTCACGGAGTCATAGAGGGTTATTCAGAGAGCACCGAAATGTCAGCGACATTTCAGTACCCTCTCGTTCCCCGCGCTTCACTGCACTTTCACCACCCTGTGGTGTATTCAGCAAGACCACAGGGTCCCTGAAGTGCAGGGAAAACCCGGCGAAAGCCGACGAAAACCCACCAGAACCGCTGGAAAAACCACGCTGAACACATCGGAAAAAGCTGACGAGCCGACGATCACACGCTCAGCGCGTCCTGCCAAGTGTTCCTCCTGTGCTACAGACACGCCGAGCGCGTCCTAGCACAGGAGGCAGCAATCAGCTGCGATTCCGGCTGATTGCTGCCCCCCCCTGTGCGGGCTGACACTCCGGGACCCCAGGGGGGGGGATAGATGTCATTGCGGCGGCGCGATGACTTCTATTTCAGGCGCCCCCCCCCGCAAGTGCGGAGGAGGTGCCTGAAAGGGAGGGGGGAGGACCCTCGGACCTCTCTCCCTCCTGATCGCCGGAGTCCAGCGGCTGAAGGCAGGCACGGTTTGGAAGGGCACAGCCTACCCTTCCAAAAGCGCCGAATCGTGATCCTCTCCCGGAGCTGGCCGACATCTTGGATGTCGGCCAAGCTTCCCCGAATGCCCCCTGACGACTGCCGTCATCGTGCATAGCGCGATGACGCCAGTCCTGGAGTTAACCCCTAACTGCCACCAATGGTGGAAATAGGCGGTTCATTGAAATCCCCTATCTCCCGATCCGTGGCAGCTAGGGGTTAATGTTTGGTACTGTTGGATCGGCCAGAGCATGGCCTTTCCAACGATACCAAACATGGCCATGTAAAATTAAAGAAAATAAAAAAATATATATATTTTTTAAAAAAAATGAACAAGTTTTTTCTTTTTGTTTGATTTGTTAATGCAGCAATATTGTTCCCATTTCAATTATAGATTTTTGTATGGGGTGTGTTTGTTAAATAGCGAAATTTTCTCCAAAAAAAAATGTAACGAGTCCCCATTTCTAATGTTTTTAACAAGCGCACCCCATATAAAATATAACTGCAATTGCTCGCATGTTAAAATGTGAAAAAAACATTGTAAATTATAGAAAATTCTAATTTTATTGCATTTTTTGTTATAATATACAGACTGGACATGACGTATACATATAATAATGACATATTATGAATCTGCCGAGTCTGCTGGAAAGAACAATATATATAATATGTCTGGGTCATATATTAAAATAAGGCATGTTTAACGCGGTTAAACATATTGAGCGAAACTGGTAAAAATGAGCTCAGCATACAGGCGTGAAATGGCTCAGCAGCGAAAGGGTTAAGAAAGACAAATGGAAAAAAAATGTTGCCGAAAAAATTCGGAAAAATGCCTAGAAGATCCTAAAAAATCTAGAGATAAAGAGACTTTTGCTGCAGAATAAAATAATAAACGGTTTATTAGATATTGAATTGAAACGGGAATATTTTTAACATTGAAGCCTATGGGGTTCGCCTGAATAAACCTGTCGAATGAAATCACTGAACAGCAGGGCATTTTGGCAACTTTTCCATGCTGTTCGGTGTTCTCTGAATAGATGAACCATTGCTTTTCTACAGGGGATTTCACTGCCCTCGAACAGGCACCGTACGTGCAGGCAATTCGCCAAAATTAGGCGAACTGCCTGCTCTCTGAAAGGCCCGAAATGTCACTGTATGCTGAATTTCAGTGTCCGTTTACATTTCGGGGCCAGATCGGCTCTCTCTGAATAACCCCTCTAAGGCTAGGGTCAGACTAACGCAGTATCAACGTGCGTTTAGCAGCACTAAATCACGGCCGTGCTAGCAGCAAATGACATCCAATGCCGGGCAGCATACGAAGAACGGCCGCACAAAAGTGCGGCTGCGCAACGCAAGTGGCAAACGAACGCATTTTTTGGAGAACGTGAAACCGCTAGTACTGACGTACAGAGTGCGCTGCGTCCGCTAGCGGCGTGTGTGCGTGATTAGGAGACGTCAGACGCTGCTAATGTCCGGCCAACATAACGTCCAGACGCAAAAAGTGTTTTATTGATGATCCGTACAAAATCACGGACGGAAATGCGCATCGTATGACCACTAACGCGTATTCTGTGAAAAAATACGTCCATTCGTTCGAACGCACTTTTTCACGGACAATGTGAAAAATGCGTTCGTCTGACCCTAGCCTTAGGATCAGTTGTTTCAGACCAGATAAATGTAAATCTATTAAAAAAGCGCCAACACATTCCACAGTCACTACACTACGGGTCAGACAAAACAAACAGAAAATTAACAAACAGGTCTGAGACACGAAGAACGACAGAAACAGAGTAACCTGCTCAGGTGAGCTTACAATCTAAAGGGAGTTCATCATTCATACTTTAAAACGGGGTTTGTTTAATCTTCTGTTTTGTTCTGTATATTTAAAAGGAAACAAAGTAGCAAAACAAGAGGACATACAGGGTTATTCAGAGAGATCCGAATTGCTTGAGAAAGGTAACCAAACGCTGAAAAACAGCGTTCGGTTACCTTTCTTGGCCATTCGGCTATCCAGAGAGCAGGCAATTCGCCAAATCCTGGCGAATTGCCTGCACATACGGTGCCTGTTTGAGGGCGGTGAAATCCCCATAGAGAAGCACTGCTTCGGCTATTCAGAGAACAAAAACCAGCAGTGAAAGGTTCCCCTAATGCCCTGTCATTGCCCTGGTTTAATTCGGCAGGTTTATTCAGGAGAATCCCATAGACTTCAATGTTAAAAATATTCCGGTTTTAATCCAATATCTAACAAACCGTTCATTATAAAATTCTGCAGTAAAGAGTCTCTTTATTTATAGATTTTTTAGGATATTTTAATCATTTTTCAGATTTTTTTAACTTTACTTATTTTATCTGTAACAGCCCTCCTTATTATCATTCCCTGGACCTCATATGTAAATTTCAGACATTTTCGCTCAGTAGTTTCTTTGCAAACAGCGTTTTCAAACATTCACACAAACTGTTTTTCTAATTTATTCACTTCACTCGTCTGCGGTGTCGGCTTTTTCCGGCGGCTTAGCTGGGGGTGATCGGCTCCTGCTCGGGTTTTTCTGTGGTTTTCGGCAGGTTAATCCAGATGTTTTTGTGGCTTTTCGGCGTGCATTCGCTGGGTTTTGCGGTTCGTTTTCGTCAGGTTTGCGGCAGCTTTTCCCTGCAATTCGGGGACCCTGTGGTGTTTGCTGAATATACCGCAGGGTCACCGAAATGGGATCGGCAAAAGGAACCGAATTGAAGAGAACGAAAAGTCACCGAACGTGCGGTGACTTTTCGAATCTCTTTGAATAACCCTGATAATCTTAGATTAGAGGGGCAAAGGTTTAAAAGTAACATCAGGAAGCATTATTTTACTGAGAGGGTGGTGGATACATGGAACAGTCTTCCAGTAGAAGTGGTAGAGGCCAAAACAGTAATTGAATTTAAGCAAGCATGGGATAGACATAAGGCTATCCTAAACAATGATAAATCCAGGTAAAGTATCCATGTAATTGGGCAGACTAGATGGGCCGAAAGGTTCTTATCTGCCGACATTTTTCTATGTTTCTTCCTCCTACTCTGTGTATATGTAATTTATTACGGCATACACCCTCTAGTCTTTCAAATGATTTATGATCGACATTCAGACTTATACTGACAAAAAATAGACTTCGGAGGACCCAAAAGTGCATACTTTTACCTCTTTCAATATCCTCAGCCACTGATTCTGTTTTATACACATAATATACATATTATTTACCGTGTGCGTGTATATTTATATATGCAGTGCCGTGATGCTGCCATCCCGTATCCCAATGTCTTTCATACACAAATATGCACACGTGCACCCCCCCCCCATGCCCACTTCATCCTTAACTTCGAAAGCCGCAAGCAGCTCAATCCCATTTGGTTATGAACTCGCCTGTTCTCGGGCGCAGGAGATGGATTGCTTTTTGGAGGTTCTGACAGGTGTAATTGTTAAAAGCCTCGTCTGTTCTTGTTTGCACAAAATACATTTTGCCCGACTCTAGGACTTACCTGCTAATCTGCCTTCTCTCCCCATCACTCGATTCTTTGCATGGCACTAAACAAATCCCCTGTTATTTGACCAGATGGTGGAAAATCCATTCTTGTGATAAGTTGCTGCTAGTTTGCATTTAAATTACCTGCGAAAATAGAGCAATTTACTACCCTGCCTCAAAGCATCTCCCTGCTCCTCTCTTCCTCCCCTCTCTCACCCCTCCAGCTCTACCGCTCGTGACTAATTATTTAAATTCTGCCCTGACAGATCACCCCCCCCCCCCTTCATCAGTCGGCACTGGATTAACGAGAGAAGGGGTAGTTTTGGAGTTTGGTTATAGCAAAAAAAATATATAAATAACAATAACGAAAAACAAAACGAACGACTGATTCTACAACAATTCATTTTAGATATAAAACCATAATCAATGAAGATGTTTATTACCTGATGCGCCATCAAACTTTATATTTCTTGCGACATTTAACCATTTTCCGAGATAATGTAACGTTTCATATTGGGGCCACTGCCTTTTAGAGGGTGAAGTTACAAATCAATTCATTTAACTTTGTAAGCAGACTGATCGCTAGATCTAGATATCCCATGGCTTATCAAATTGACATCTTACTTAGAATCTGACAGGCTCACCTATCCTGGTGCTCCAATCTTGCGTCATTTGTGTGGTTCTGTATCGAGATGGAGCTTCTGGCTCCATCTTCGGCCCATCCTTGCATCGTTTCTCTTCCCTCCACCAACTGTTTTGACGTGGAAAGCTCTCTGGGTGCTTCCTTTTATGCCAGTTCACGCCAATGCCACGGAAAGGATGGTAATTATGATATGTGAATATGGCATCTACACACATGGGTTTTCTGGCGCATGAGGATAATGCTGACGTAAACTGGGGCCTGGTTGGCTATGTAAACCCAGTCCTGAGACTTGCGCAATGCCCTGATTTGTTGCTGTATATGAGCCCAAAAAGCTTGTCTTTACTGCCTTGACCTCTTGTTGTTGACCTGGATTGCCTTTGATGTTCCTGATTTCTGTGTTCCTGATCCGACTTGCCCTTGACCTTCCTGATTTCGGTGTTCCTGACCCAACTTGCCATTGCCCTTCCTGATTTCTGTGTCCCTAACCCAGCTTGCTGTTGACCTTCCTGATTTCTCTGTTCATGACCCGACTTGCCTTTGATCTTCCTGATTTCTGTGTTCCTGACCCGGCTTGATTTGACCTTCCTGATTTCTGTGTTCCTGACTCGGCTTGATTTGACCTTCCTGATTTCTGTGTTCCTGATCCGGCTTGATTTGACCTTCCTGATTTCTGTGTCCCTAACCCAGCTTGCCATTGACCTTCCTGATTTCTGTGTTCCTGACCCAACTTGCCTTTGCCCTTCCTGATTTCTTGATTTGTGTCCCTAACCCGGCTTGCTGTTGACCTTCCTGATTTCTCTGTTCATGACCCGACTTGCCTTTGACCTTCCTGATTTCTGTGTTCCTGACCTGGCTTGATTTGACCTTCCTGATTTCTGTGTTCCTGACCCGGCTTGATTTGAACTTCCTGATATCTGTGTTCCTGACCCGGCTTGATTTGACCTTTCGATTTCGTGTTCCTGACCCCGCTTGATTTGACCTTTCTGATTTCGGTGTTTCTGACCCCGCTTGCCTTTGACCTTCCTGATTTCTGTGTTCCTGATCTGTCTTGCCTTTGCCCTTCCTGATTTCTGTGTTCCTGACCCGGCTTGCCGTTGACCTTCCTGATTTCTGTTTTCCTGACCCGACTTGCCTTTGACCTTCCTGATTTCTGTATTCCTGAACTGGCTTGCTTATGACTTACCTGATGTTTGCGTGTGTCTCGACTTCCTCGCCAGTCTTATAGCCGCGTTAATCTACTTCTCTTTGCCTAGCTGATTTTTATTAAGACCACTCGAATACTATGGCCTGCGGTGGGCTCCTCGTTCTGTTATCAGGAGGTCTTCATTAAGAGTTTTGAGATGTATAGTTTTTTGTTTTTTTTCTTAGGTTGCCAGGGTGATGCACGCAATGTCCCGAGAGCGCCGTTACATGGCCCAGGTGTTACACGTGTAGGGGATTTGAAAGGTGTGTTATGTATAAATTGCCTGTCAGTTTCTTCCTTCCAGTCTTGTAATGAAATGATGAGCGGTAATTTGCATAATCCTTTAAGAAGTCAAATTATGCTGTCATGTTGCAGAGTTAACATGCTAGCGAGGAGCTCGGAGGCTCACACCTAATTAGAATGTACCTTGCAGGACACTTCCATTCAAACACGAGGTGGATCCTTCCTCTCTACTTTTTTCAGTTTATTTCCAGGAAATGTTACAGACCCAGACCCATGCTTTCCCCGATTTGGGACATGTCATGTAAAACATCCAGCTACTCTCAGGTTCACTGCATCAACCACCAATGGATGGCCATGCCCAATACCCCAGACTTAAGGATGCTGACCATCATAGGGGATGTAGATCTAGGGTGCCAAGATTGGGCATTCTTTACATAAACCTATATTTTGTTGATATTTAACTCTTTGGATGAAGCTCAAGCCGTAGCGCTTATCCACTGTGTCTTTCCAACGAAACCTATTTCCCTCCTTCTCCTCATCTATTTTAGATGATGTAATGTCTGTGTCGATGCCCTTAGTGTTTACATATCCTTGGTACCACATCTGCTAGGCCGAGGCTCTATGATTATACTACCTTTTAGCCAAACCATAATAGATCACATTGCCCTGATCCTGAAACTTCAGCTCCATAGCTTTACCTTTCAATATAAATCTCTCATTGGAGGCACAAAGGTTTATATATATATATATATCTCAATAAATAGTTACGTATATTCCCTTCTCCCTTGTTGGATCTGATTTCTCTAAAGGCAGTTTTTTAAAAAATTCTTCAACCCAATCCTGTATTCCCAAAACCGTAACCTACACACCAACATTGCAGACCATAATTATTATTTATGTATGGCCAAGATTCCTCAGTGCTGCTCTACAGGAGACAATGTACAATCCTTTCTGATGTAGCGAGAGATGTGCGTTGGTTATTTCCATGCTGAGTATCAGTGTTCCATCATTAGATTGTATGCTTCTGGTCCAGATCCACTCTTGAGTGCTGGTTCTTAAAGTCACTTAAAGGGACACTCTATACGCCCTGATCACTTTCAATTATTAGAGTGATCAGGCGATTCCTCCCTAACTCCACAATATGCCCTTCCCTACGTATTGCCCTTACCAAAACCTCCTAATGACTGTCTTGGACAAACCATTGCTCACTACAACTATGAAAGCCTGGAAGTTGTCCCAGCTTCATGTAGGTGCGCGTCCAATGTCCTCCCTATTCCTTCCATTGGTGGCTAATCCAGAATTTGGAAAATGACTAACGTCTCATCCATCAGGAGCATAATTCTGACATAGATCTAGTAAACTGGTAAGAGTGAAGCTTTTACTAGATCTATGTCAGACTTATGCTCCTGATGAGGCTGTTACTACAGCGAAACGCGTAGAGCTATGATTATCATACTTTGAATGCTGTTTGACAGTGTCTGACCCCCCCCCCATCCCATTTTTCTTCAGGCGCAGCATTATAATTTGTCTTCTGGCCATATTTCGGTCTGTTCTGAGCACTCACAGACAGACTTGGCAATCCAGCTTCTCTCTATCACCTAGCTTTTCTGCTGCTGTTATAGTGTGCTTGTACGGTGGTACTATCCTATCCCTGGAAAAACAAATGGTCTTCCTCTCTACCCTTCTTTCCTATCTGTACGGACCCCTCAAAGGCCTATTTCCTTTTCCTTTTGAGCAGATAACATAGGTAGTGATAGGGAAGGGTTTCGATTTTTTTGCCAAGGTCCTTGGGGCGGGTTTTAACGACAGTGGTATATCTGGACACCATGTCCCTGGTGTCTGATGTACGTCTGCCTTTGTGACCGAGGTATTTCCTTGTTTTAATTTTTTGCATATCTTGTTTATGTGTGTTGTTTCCCCTTTTTTGTTGTTCTGTTCTCTGACAACTCCCTCTTGTTAGAGAAATTTTGGTTCCCCATATTGCATTTGGATACTTGTCCTTATGAGGACACATTGAAGGTAGGGACCTGCGAAGCTTCGAAATTCGATTCGAAATCGAATCGCTGGTCGAATTCGATTCGAATTCGAACTAGCAGCTCGATTCGAAAAAATTTCGAATTTGGAAGATTCCATCCAGCTCACCTGTCACCGCCGGGTTAGGCTCCCTCTGAGCGTGCGTCCGGCGGCAGGAAGCTTGGGCACTCGCCTGGGGGAGCCACGTGACCGCGATCTCGCGAGATCGCTGTCACGTGGCTCCCCCAGGCGAGTGCCCATGCTTCCTGCCGCCGGACGCACGCTCAGAGGGAGCCTAACGCGGCGGCGACAGGTGAGCTGAGGCACATCCATGAGCGAGCTGAGGCACATCCATGAGCGAGCTGAGGGTAAATCCATGAGCGAGCTGAGGGCAAATCCATGAGCGAGCTGAGGGCAAATCCATGAGCGAGCTGAGGGCAAATCCATGAGCGAGCTGAGGGCAAATCCATGTTGGGGGCAAATCCATGAACTGGGGGACAGTGTCCATGAACTGGGGGACAGTGTCCATGAGCTGGTGGACAGTATCCATGAGCTGGTGGACAGTATCCATGAGCTGGGGGGCAGTATCCATGAGCTGGGGGGCAGTATCCATGAGCTGGGGGGCATATCCATGAGCTGGGGGGCAGTATCCATGAGCTGGGGGGCATATCCATGAACGAGCTGAGGGCAAATCCATGTTGGGGGCAAATCCATGAGCTGGGGGACAGTGTCCATGAGCTGGGGGGCAGTATCCATGAGCTGGGGGGCAGTATCCATGAGCTGGGGGGCAGTATCCATGAGCTGGGGGGCAAATCCATGAGCGAGCTGAGGGCAAATCCATGAGCGAGCTGAGGGCAAATCCATGTTGGGGGCAAATCCATGAACTGGGGGGCAGTATCCATGAGCTGGGGGGCATATCCATGAGCTGGGGGGCAGTATCCATGAGCTGGGGGGCATATCCATGAACGAGCTGAGGGCAAATCCATGTTGGGGGCAAATCCACGAGCTGGGGGACAGTGTCCATGAGCTGGGGGGCAGTATCCATGAGCTGGGGGGCAGTATCCATGAGCTGGGGGGCAGTATCCATGAGCTGGGGGGCAAATCCATGAGCGAGCTGAGGGCAAATCCATGAGCGAGCTGAGGGCAAATCCATGTTGGGGGCAAATCCATGAGCTGGGGGCAGTATCCATGAGCTGGGGGGCATATCCATGAGCTGGGGGGCATATCCATGAGCTGGGGGACAGTATCCATATGCTGGGGGGCATATCCATGAGCTGGGGGACAGTATCCATATGCTGGGGGGCATATCCATGAGCTGGGGGACAGTATCCAAGTATTCGATTCGATATTCGATTCGAGTTCGAACCATTACAGCCGATTCGATTCGTGATTCGATTCGAGCGAAAATTTATGATTCGCAGGGTCCTAATTGAAGGTTACGTTTTAACTATATACTAGTACCTTCTGTTGCACATCCAATCTCAAAGTCGTTGGTTTGTCTTACTTATCCAACTTGGCATACAGATAATGAGATCGGAGGCGGTTCAATACTTCTCGCATTTGTCTATGTTGGTCTTCAATAGTATCAAAATGCACCAGCATGTCATCTAAATACACCATGACGTATAGATCTAGATGGTCCTGAAGCACATCATTTGCTAGGTGCTGGAAGGTAGCAAGAGCATTACAGAGTTCTTAAGGTTTGACTACATATTCAAAATGGGCAAATCTTGTGCGAAAAGCCATTTTCCATTCATCTCCTTTCTATATTCGTACAAGGTTTATATGCTCCTCAGACATCCATCTTGAAGAAGACGGTGGTCGTTTGGAGACATTCCATCAACATGGGGTTTGGTGGAAGGGGGAGCTTTTTTTTATTGTGATGTGGTTAAGTTCCTGGTAATCTACACATGGACAGAGACCCTGACTTTCTTCTCCACCAAAAATATCCCTGCTCCCATGGGAGAGGTAGTGGGGTGTATGCACCTCTTTTTTTTAGTTTTTTGTGACCGTATTCCTTTCGTACGTTCAGCTCTGGGCTGGATAGGGGATAGATGCGGCTGAAGGGGATGGCAGCCCTGGGGAGAAGATTGATTGGGCAGTTCTATACGCAATGTGGGGGAAGGTGCTCGACCCTCTTCTTGTCAAATACATCCTGAAAGTCCTGATAACAGTCAGGAAGGGAAAGATTAACTCGTTTCATATTAGCCTCGAGAATGGTGTTTAAGGACATGGGATGTTCAGGGTCCGTTACGAATACAGTGCTTAGACTTGAATGTCACCGTGCCAGAAGACCATTTAATCTCAGGATCATGGTGTCGAAGCCATGAGAGGCCTAGTATCACTGGGAAAACAGAAGTGGGGACTAGGACAAAGATTATGGTTTCTTTGTGTTGAAGACCCATCACAACTGTTGGCAGTTTGCTGTTCTTAGTTACCATACCTGACCTTTAAAGGAGACCTGTCCACTATATGTATTTTGGAAGGGTGCTCTTTATTGTGAAGAGTAACACACATTTTGTGAGAAAACCTGTTAAGAAAGCAAATGCTGGTCCCAAGTCTATCATCTCCTGGATTTAGTCTTTTTGTTCCACTATGAAAGAATTGCAATGGAGAGATGATGAGTGGATTTAGTGTGATAGGGACCAATTCCGAGAGGTAAGGAGGATGGCTTACTTTCCTTGGGCTTGGTTTTCTCCGGACAGGCCTTGGTAAAATGTCCCGGGCCTCTGCAATATAGACAAAGTTGCTGCTGCCTCCCTCGCTCTAACTCTGCAGGGCGTAGGTGGCCTCTTGTTATACCTATCTGCATAGGTTCCTCATTTACTGGAGTGGAAGGAGGCAGCAATGCTAGTAAGTGAGGAGCGGCTGGATTGAGATTATGTGGCACTGGGAATTTGAGGATTAGGCCCCTTTTCTTGTTGTCTTTCACTCTAATTCTGGTTGTCCAAGATAACTGTGTTGGGGCCTGATACAATAAGTAGCGGACAGAATGTATTTTATGGTACTATTGAATACTACAAGAATATCCCTTTATTGCCTGTAATTGGCCCAACAGTTTTAAAATTGTAAAAAAAAAACGTTTTCGTCCAAATCAAGAAACCCACGCCTAGCGCTTCTTCTATATTTCTACGCCTGAATGGATCATTAGACTCTGGACATGATTACGGATATGTCTTTAGTTCTATATTAATTTTTGCAGCTCTGCATCAAGTCTGTATTTATTGTGTGACCCCCCCTAATATCCTTTCACGCCTGCAAACCGCGTGGATCAGTTCACCCATTGTATAGTGCGGTGGGATTTGTCGGCACTCAAAATCATACTTCACTAGGACCTAGGAATGCAGAATCTTTTTTGCATCTCCTCCAGGCTTCCTTCCATGTTTTCTCTGTATTGTCATTTGGGCAGCGGTGGAATAAACTCATAATTAATCTCTTTTCCTGCCTGTGACCATCTCTACTGAAGGTAATCATTTCTCTGTCCCCGATACACAAGCGGTAAGAGATAACACCATCAGAATTTTTGGTGTGTGTGTTGTCCGCTGCAAATCATGTGGGAGTAGTCTCCAGAACATGCCCTTTTTATCTTATGGGTGACTGTATTGTCCCCTCTACAGGTTACTCATGACCAGGGGTCAAATCCTGCAGGAACGCTTGGGAACGCAGTTCCCTCACTGTTTTATCAGGAGGAACATGGTTCCCATTTGGCTGATCTAATGGGAAGCTGCAATACATTTCTATGTAGACACAATTTTCTAAAACCGTCTATATTTATTGGTTTTTCCTGGATTTAAGTACATTGGGAAGGCATGGACGACAATTTCTCAGTGTTTGCCAGAGGAATGGCATTCTCATGCATGAGGCTGGGGTCAGACTAACGCATTTTTAACGTGCGTTTAGGCACACTTAATCACGGCCGCAGTAGCAGCAAATGACGGGCAATATACGAAGTACGTCCACACGAAAGTCCGGCCGCGCAACTCAAGTGGAAAATGAACGCATTTTTTCAAGAACGCAGAACCGCTAATACTGACGTACAGAGTGCGCTGCGTCCGCATAGCGGCGTGTGTGCGTGATTAGGAGACGTCAGACGCTGCTCATGTCCGGCCAACATAACGTCCAGACACCCAAAGTTTCCTGGTTTGGATCCATAAAAAATCATGCACGAAAATGCGCATCGTATGACCGTTTTCGTGCATTCCGTGAAAAAATACGTCAATGCGTTCGGACGCACTTTTTGACGGTCGCTGCAAATAATGCGTTCATTTGACCCTAGCCTAAAGAAGTGCTGCAGCTGCTGCTGCTCCCAGTGAACTTTAAGACCAGAATGGACAGAAATGTTGGTGAGTTCCCCACACTTATTTGTTTAGGACTTGACCCCTGCTCATGATTACCAGCATGCTTTATTCCCCCCCCCCCCTCCTAGTGTATTTTATTATTTTACTTTATGGATTATTACTTTTTTTACTCCTACATGCCAGTAAATTTAGAATGTCCCTGCAAGTTATTATATATATATATTCAATTTTAATGATATGGGTTTTGCTGTTTATTTTCCTTCCTGGGAAAAGAATACACGTGCATTCGCTTCATTAAACTGCTATATCCTAAAGGTATGTGTGGCATTTAGCCTATTACATTGCTTTGATTCAGCTGTACATGATAAAAACAACAAATTCTCTAATACTTTGCTTTTTTCCCCCATCTGTAGAATTTAACGCTGTATTGCATTGATAGGTTATGCCTGGTTAAGACGAAACACGTGGTCTCCGCGCATGTTAGTCCAGAAACAGGCGAGGAGGCAGAGGATGCTAGAGAGCGGGACACTGTACTAGCTAAACTGTATTTCAGTTTTCTTTATATATATAATTTTTTTTCTTTTGGAAGGGGAATGTAGAGACATCAAAGGCCTGGCAGATGGAATGCTGGATCCCGGCCAGATCTGTCACTGCAATGCAAAGTGTCACCATGTAATAGCTTCTTGGATGCTTTGCTTTTGGTAGTTAACACACCCCTCACTCCCGCCTTTCCCGACTCTCCCAAAAAACCTATTGTAAAGGGTAGTTTGTAATGAAAGCGACAGCTAAAAAGGACATTAACATCTTCGCTGCAATAGTGCCGAACACATGAGGGACATTTAAGGAAAGCTGTATTAAATATTTTTAATTTAGGTCTGCTCTCTAGGTATTCCTTCCGTATCGCTCTTTAAATGCACTTCCAGTAATAAAATAAATGTGTGTGTGTGTGTATATATATATATATATATATATATGTATATAGAGGACAAATGGCTACTAAAATGGTGTACGGCTTGAAGGAGAAAAGTTACCAGGAAAGGCTTAATGATCTTAACATGTACAGCTTGGAAAAAAGACGAGACAGAGGAGATATGATAGAAACATTTAAATACGTAAAGGGAATCCACAAGGTAGAGGAAGGGAGTATATTTAAAAGGAAACAAAGTAGCAAAACAAGAGGACATAGTCTTAGATTAGAGGGGCAAAGGTTTAAAAGTAACATCAGAAAGCATTATTTTACTGAGAGGGTGGTGGATACATGGAACAGTCTTCCAGTTGAAGTGGTAGAGGCCAAAACAGTGATTGAGTTTAAGCAAGCATGGGATAGGCATAAGGCTATCCTAAACAAAAGATAAATCCAGGTAAAGTATCCATGTAATTGGGCAGACTAGATGGGCCGAAAGGTTCTTATCTGCCGACATTTTTCTATGTTTCTATGAGCCTGAAACCGCTGTACAGGAGTGATTGTGACTGGTTGCAGAAACTGGCCTTTGCTAAATAAAAAAACATCTAGTATGGCATGGCATCGGGCAAGGAGGGTTCTTTGTTATTACAGAGCCTAGATGCAAAAACATGAGAAGTTGTGGACTTCATTTGCATATGCTACCCAGAATTCTTTGCTGCATATGGGGAATGTAGTACATGAGCTCTGTAAGCAGGTCTCTGAATTGCTGGGATGTGTAAATGCCCTCTGCAACTATATATATATATATTGTATATATTGTGACAGTGTGGTTAGGGGCAGGGTGGTGGAACACAGTAGGCGTATGGAAGGAAGCAAAAGAAACTCCTGAAGACAAAAGGGAAGTACTCTTAATTTTTGTTCCACTTATTGGCAAGCGGTCTAGCTGCCCAATATTTAGTCGGGGCATCCTTTATGTTTAGTTAGACTCCGCATGAAGGAGTAGGTGGTTGTTTTATATTTTGTTTAATTGATGTTTTGCTGTACCCTGCTAATTTTATGACTTTACAATAAGGCCCTGTTCACATCTGGGCATTTTATAGCGCGTCCCTGTGAGCTGTAAAACGCCTAAACACAAAAATCCCATGATTTCCTATGGGGCCCGTTCACACCTGGGCGTTTTACAGCGCGTAGGAACGCACTCTAAAACGTCCTACGCCCAAAGAAGTGCAGGAGCTTCTTTGGGGTGTATTGCAGCACGTTCGCAGCATGAACGCGCTGCAATGCGCATTTTTCATGTTTGCGCGATATGCGTGTCAAAAAACGCGTGTATTACGCGCATATGAAAAACGTTTAGGTGTGAACCCAGCATAAAAGAAAGTACTGATCCCTGCATCCAGTGTCTTTATCACTATATATACAGTCAGGCATGTACTGGCCATAGGGACTACAAGGAGTTTCCCGGTGGGCCGATGGTTCAGTGGGCCGGTGTGAATGCTGATTCACTGCACAGCTCGCACTGTCCTTAATGGGTGAGGTGAGAACTTCCTCACCACCCGTAAAACAGGACAGTCTGCCACAGTACCATATTGGGGCCACTGTGTCGGTGAGACATGCTGCACATCCACCTCACCTTAAGACATGGTGGGCGCTCAACCTCAGTGCCGCTGCGTTGCTCTACCTACTCGTTCTGCAGAAACTCCGGCATCTGTATAGCGATTGGTTGGTTTATATACAATTTTTATGCGTGTTTGCATATTTAAAGTGGGCCTGTCTGGATGAAGTCCTGATTTTTTGTCTCAGTCCAGCCCTGTATACAGTATATTATTGTGTATATCAGAGAGTCCCCACAGTAATTCTTTGCTATCCCATCCAGTTGACTTCCATGTTTTCTGTAGTCCATGCATGTTGTCATTTGGGGGGAGCAGGAAGGGGTGGGGTCACAGGATAAATAGGGTCTTGAAGCAAACTGTTATAACTAAATACATATCTGTAATCCTGTCCTGAGTTTACATTTTACAGCTGACTGCAATCACTGGTCTTTTCCTAAAGTGAAAATGTGATTTTATATGAACTTTTCATTGATACAATTATAGATCATTGCCTACTCACCGCCAGGTCCATGTCACCCAGCATCGAGGTGCGTCCCATGTGCACCCCTATTCTTTAAATTTAGGCTACCAGTGAGGCAAGTCTATCCAGTATAGTTCATGTCTGTCAGAACTGAGAGCACACATTAATTTATCCTGCTAGGAATAGTTAAGGATGTGCAATGAAGTATTTACTCTCTTCATTCTGTCACGTTACATGATTCATCCATCTCTCCTTGAGACACTGACCGCGACTTTGCACCTGATTGACACCATTCTTGCTGATCAGCATAGTTTCCCCGCATTGTTTTTTCAGCCATACCGGCATGAAATACTCACAGGGTTATTCAAAGAGATCCGAATTGCTTGAGAAAGGAAACCGGACGCTGAAAATCAGCGTTCGTTTACCTTTCTTACAAACAAAGAGAACAACACAGCGCTTTAAGAGACCTGAATCCAAAAAAGATAGTAGGGTAGACACACAATATGTCCATATACAGTATCTTTGTCTTTAGGAGTAGATCTTCTTAAAAATGCAGATGAAGTGTGCACTGTAGGGAGGAAACACAAAAAGGGGACCAAAAATTGCGCAGTATAATAGCATCCAAGATGAGAGTAATGTATATTGATTTTTAACTCACATTCTGGGGAGCCTACAACCGGCTCTTAGGGATAAGGCGGACAGGGACTTTATATTAGGTACCCATAGGACCTTCAAACGACTTCTCCGGAATTCACCAAAATAGGAATACTGTAGAAAGATTGACAGAAACCAAAAAGGCACCTCCTAGTGCAATAAATCACAAACAACTTTGTATTTTAAAAAGAGAGTAGCCAAATTCGAACTCACAAACAGTTGAGCCTCTATTGGCTCCGTCACAATGCGCATAGGGAATCATAAGGTGTTCCCCAGACCTTCTTTGTAGGAGTTATGGAGGCAGACAGCGATTAGAGTTTTAAAAATAAAAACATTTATTCAATTTAAAATGGATAGATCATATCTACCAGACCAAAGACCAGGACGCGTTTTGCCAACAAAGGCTTCCTCAGCTGGTTTCTTGGCCATTCGGCTATCCAGAGAGCAGGCAATTCGCCAAATCCTGGCGAATTGTCTGAACATACGGTGCCTGTTTGAGGGCAGTGAAATCCCCATGAAAAAGCACTGCTTCGGCTATTCAGAGAACACAAACCAGCAGTGAAAGGTTCTCGAAATGCCCTGCCATTCGGTGGTTTAATTTGGCAAGTTTATTCAGGAGAATCCCATAGGCTTCAATGTTAAAAATATTCCCGTTTTAATTAAACATCTAATAAACCGTTCATTATAAAATTCTGCAGTAAAGCGTCTCTTTATTTATAGATTTTTTAGGATATTTTAAGCATTTTTCTGGATTTTTCTTTTTTAAAAGTCCAATTTTCTTCAATTTTTTTTAACTTTACTTCTTTTTTCTGTAACAGCCCTTTTTATTATCATTCCCTGGACCTCATATGTAAATTTCAGACATTTTCGCTCAGTAGTTTCTTTGCAAACAGTGTTTCACTTTTCAATCATTCAAGCAAACTGTTTTTCGAATTTATTCACTGCCTCTTCTGCGGTCTCGGCTTTTTCCGGCGGCTGCGATCGGCTCCTGCTCGGGTTTTTCTGTGGTTTTCGGCAGGTTAATCCAGATGTTTTTGAGTGTTTTCTGCGTGCATACGGCAGGTTTTGCGGTTAGTTTTCGTCGGGTTCGCGGCAGCTTTACCCTGCAATTCGGGGACCCTGTGGTGTTTGCTGAATACACCGCAGGGTCGCCGAAATGGGATCGGCAAAAAGAACCGAATTGAAGAGAACGAAAAGTCACCGAACGTGCGGTGACTTTTCGAATCTCTTTGAATTACCCTGTCAGTCTCCTTGGCCTCTTATGGTCACCCGGGTT
This sequence comes from Leptobrachium leishanense, assembly GCA_009667805.1. Classification (NCBI taxonomy): domain Eukaryota; kingdom Metazoa; phylum Chordata; class Amphibia; order Anura; family Megophryidae; genus Leptobrachium; species Leptobrachium leishanense. The sequence continues at coordinate 42,404,967 of CM019075.1, read as the reverse complement.
CACAACACAATAGCGATGCAAGTTGAGCTACGTCATCCCATTTTATACATGTTTTACTGCACATTGTTGAAAGCTACCAATGAGAACCAGTCGTAGCCTATTTTTATCAGGTTCTGGGCATTGTGTGGTGGCTTCAGTCTCCGACACATCAGTGTGCTCCTTATTCTCTTTTACGTCCATCTGGCTTTTTGACCCAGCTCTGTTTGACTTACTTGCTTCTCTCTTATCCTTGACCCTACTTTGTCTCCTCATTCTCCTGGTATCTGCTGCCCTTGACCCCGGCTTCGTCTTTGACCATTCTTTGGCTTCTCCCTTGGTACCTCGCCTGATCATGACTATTGTAAGGACCAGTTTCGAGGTTTTCTTTTCCTTTTCACAAGTTTCTTGAATCTATGAGGAATTTATAGTGAGGGACTTTCCCCCGGACTTGTATATTCTCGGTGAACCCATCAAAAGGCAGCTTGTTTTTCCAAAACTCTCTGTAATAAATATTCGATTTATAGCTGCAAAAAATAATGGTCACAGCCAATATTACAGATTGTGTTGATAATAACGAGGTTTTTTTTCATGTGGTCGGCAGTTTCCTTGTAAAGTATGATTGGACATAAAATAGCGTACAGATTACTTTTGTTACCATCTGACCACGGAACTCTGAAATGTCCACATATCTGACCACGGAACTCTGAAATGTCCACATATCTGACCACGGAACTCTGAAATGTCCACATATCTGACCACGGAACTCTGAAATGTCCACATATCTGACCACGGAACTCTGAAATGTCCACATATCTGACCACGGAACTCTGAAATGTCCACATATCTGACCACGGAACTCTGAAATGTCCACATATCTGACCACCTCAGTGTGGGTTCTCCTCCCAGATTGTCTTCACATCAACTATTTAAAATATCCCATGAAACAGAAAAGCCTCGGCAAATAAAAAAGGTGAGGGATATCCAGTCCTCCCAATTTTTTTTGTGTTTTTTTTTGTTTTCCGATCTTAAAAATTCATCACGCTGAAAGTTTTTGGAAGTGAGGGCTAAAACCGTATACGCCTGGCATGTTACGGGTTAAAAAGAGAGAAGTTCTTAACCTGCAGAAAAAAATTCATCTCACAAAGCCGAGCGGCGGGAAGCCTGAAGAAAGAGAGTCGGCGGGAGATCAAACCCATCAGAGCACCTGAACATCTCGCCCAACGTGCTGCTAAAAACACAGAGCTGCCAATTGCAAGCAATTGATTCCATTTTCTGGCTCAGGGAGGAGGGAGGCTGAACGGGGACCGGGGAGGAGAAGGAACCCGACGCTGTTTATCCGAAAGCATGATGTGTGCGTGTGTCTCTCTCCTCAAAACATAATCGGACAATTTCGCCAACTCCCTGGGAGGACAATCCTGCCTTGACCAAGAAAGGAGGGAGATGGAGAGGGACGGTCTCTCCTCTTCTCACTTGGTAACAAGATGCTTGTACCCTCGAAGGTAACTGTGTATTATTATATGCACAGGTGCAGTATGGAAATGACAGTGTGAAAGTAGCAATCACTTGGCGAATATGTACTTGTTGCAAACCCAAAAATCCAACAGATACTTGGTATTCTGTACTATGTAGAATAGCCGGCAGCGTTACCTTTCACTATACAGTCTGTAGTCGGAGACAAGCCTATGAATCCATTAGCCTTCCCTTTAAGCAGTACGTCCTTTGATTTCTGCTGAGCCCGCCACCTGCCAGCTTCAGAGCATGACCGCTCATTCAAGCACTTCTCTGTCTCGTTGAAATATGCTTCCTTCCTGTACAGGTCAGTTGATCTATAGTAGAGAATAAAAGACGGAACAGTGAATTGAAAAGCTGTTGAAGTGTGAAAGACACAATGCACTAAAGAGAGTGTGCGTTACTTTATTAATCCCAACAAATTATTTCATTGAATGGAATGCCTCTTGCAATACTTGCCCTGCAATTGTAGCGCGTGCACGAACCAATCAAGGCTTCCGAGGCCTTCACGATTTCTTGTCTTTCAAATAGCTGGAAATTTGATCAAACGTGATATTTTTTTATGTCCATCATGGTGCTCGGGAAAAGACTGGCGATTTTTGGCCTGCGGGGACTTAGTAAAACCCATTTACAGCTGAATCAAAATCTTGAACCCCCATATTACATCTTTTTCTAATTTTATTTAAAAGTGATGCCATGAAAACAAACCTCCTATTATCCTATATCCCATAATATAATTTATAGTAAGAATTTTGATAAAGATATAATAGTTAATATAGCTTTTGTAAGTTCCCAATGAATGAGCAAACTATCCTCACTAAAGCCTCCATCCTACCATGCCATGTGTATAGTATAGACAGATCAGGCTACATCCTGCTGAATTTTAGGCCGCGGTCACATGAGCGAACACGAGTACGGAGGGAACGTTCATGAGAACAGGCGTTCTCTCCGCTCGGATGCCCGTGTGGCCACCTTGCAGAGTGCACGGTAGTGCGCTCAGCCGATACAAAGCGCGGACCTCCTATGGAGGATTGAGCTTTGTAGGCCCATCTAACGTCCGTCGTAGCTTTTTGACGGAGAGGGTTTCAGCACATCTGGTGTAACGTGTGATACCATGTGGCTCTCCCTGTCGAGCCGTCAGACAGCTGCGACAGACAAAGGGAGGAAGGGGTTACACGGATGCACTCAATGCGCTCGTTTGACCGTGTTCTTACGTGGAGACTGTTTTTGAAAGGTTGCAACTTCGGCCAGTAGCGTATAGGGTTTGTGTCCGCAATATCTCCCACTGATAATCTTTGCAGCCTTTCCCCTGAGGATAATGGTTTTGGTAATATAGAAGAACTTTAAGCCACGAAACAGAACCGCAGACTCTCTTGGGAAATTTAGCCGAACGTACATTAAAGGGATACCCTAAGCATTGTGACCACTCAACAATATGCGAGGCTGCAGTGCACTTGCACCTCTTTCTCCTCTGGAAGGGTCTTAGTGCTAAGCTTACGTTCTGAAGTTCCCTCCAATGGCTCTCATTGTTCTCAGCTTTGAGAGCCATTGGATTGGCTACCTCTTTGTGATCACATGATATGCTGCAGTTTACAGGAAGCTACGGCATGTCGCCTACGGACCAGAGCCGAGGTAGCCTGGTGCTGGATTCCATTTGAGTTTTAAAAGAATCTATAGGATTAGAACGGGAGAGGGGAGTGCAGAGGGGGGTTCATGTACCCTATAGTTTCTCTTTAATGGTGGTAAACAATATTTTAAGCAGTTGAATAGTATATATACAAATAGATATATATGTTTTAATGCACTGTGCCTCCCTGACTGTGTTAACCCCGTTTCAGATGTTCATGCACATCTTCCCAATTCCTACTGATTTGCCAAATGGCACTGTTTAGGCCGGTGTCAGACACGCGTACTAGGTGCGCCCATGCTGACGTGTCTACCAGCGTCCGTTGCAGCGTTGTGACGCTGCGACAGGGCCGGTCACACGCTGTAGCGCACACGAATTGCGCATGCTACAAGCGTCCGTGCACAAGCCGCCGATCAAAATGCAAGACAACATGCGTGGACAGGGCTGCAAAGCACAATACTCCATTGGAGGATCGAGTCTTGTAGCGCTGAGCGCACTAACTGTGCTCTACGAGGTGGCCAGATGGGCATCGAGTGGATGGAACGTCCACTCTCACGGACGTTCTTTCTGCTCTCCAATGACGCTCGTCTGACACCGGCCTTAAATTTGGGCCAAATACTCCATCAGATTTTTTAATCTGCATTTTCCCCCTAAAACATGTAATCCTTTCATCTCTGTGTTTAAGAACTTTCACACTACCATGAAATATTACAAGGAAATACAAAATAATTGCAATATATTTAAAAAAATACCCGTAAATTAGCAATAAATTAGTAATACGTTGTCTAAAAGATGGGGAAACGCCAAATTTATGCCTGCTGTGATGAAAATGCGTGAGACAAACCAGTGTGGGGTTTTATTGAGATGTGGATATGGTAGTGTGTTTAGAAAATATATTTTGTATTCTTGATCTCCATGTACAGTTTTAAGGCTTTCTTGGGCCAAATTACATTCTTCACGCAAAAACGCACGCGCAACGCGTGAATTTGTGCGCCAAGCGTTAAACGTTAACGCGCGTAAATCACCGCTGGAATTACAATCCTCACGCATTTTTTCATCCGTCGAGCAATAACGCGTGTAAAACGAATGCTCGCGCAGTAACGTTGCGTGCAGAAATCACTGTGCGCACTGTTTTTTTCACGCGATTCAGCCAATCAGAATCAAGAACCACAATTATCTCACGTTAAGTTTTTGCGCCTGTCAAAGTCAATCTGAGCATATATGCTGCAGCAATAATAAATGCACGCACAAATTCTCCATTTTATTGTTTGGGTATGAGTAGAATGTGTAACTATACTTTGCTGTATTTTTTTTTTGGGCTGGTGTATTTGGGTTCGGCCAGGTTGATCATTTTTGCCATTAACGCCAACTTTTAGGAGTTTCTAAAATTATGCGCGCAAAGGCTATGCGTTAATTCCTGCGCATAGATTGTAATACCATCCGCGTACCAGCGCACAAACGCATTTGCGCTCACAATGTTAAGTATAGGACGCGCGCAGTACAGTACGCTCGCGCAGGGTTCGCGCAGGTTCACCCGCTGTAGACGATTACGTGCATTTGTTGCGCTGACAATGTAATACGACATTCAGCGCAAAGGGTTTTACCCCTTGCGTTAATGTTTTTTTCCGCCGACGCAAGCGTTTGCGCGAAGATTGTAATTTGGCCCCTTGTGTTTTATTAAAGACTTCTCATACCTTTTTATGTATTTTATACATCTTCAGAAATGTCTATAAAATGTCCGTCTTGAATTGTATCGCTACTTCCAAATTTTCACTAAAATCCAAATATGCTGCAGCAGCCAGATCTACTCTTGTCTAATATTTTATTTAAAAACGTTGTAGAATTTGTCGGATCATGATGTACCTGGTAGAAATCCCTGTTTCCTTTTGATCTTGTCAGTCTGTACATGTTAGGCAAGACTGTGATTATTTTTCGTTTTTTTTTAATGTAGGTTTTATATTATTTGTCACACTTCATCACCCATCTTCCGAATCCCGTTTGTTTTGCAGTGCTTTTCTATATTTGCAGTATAGCGCAATCTTGAACAGTTTTTACTATATAAGGGGCAGTATTACATTCTGCCTGCTAAACGAGGACGCTACGGAGGAAAACCTGTGCCTGCAGGTTTCTCCTTAGCGTCCCCGCTTTAGCTCCTTATTATGGAGTAGGTGCTAATTCAGCGGCCTGCCCCGTAACGCAGCACTAAGCCAGAGGATACTCGAGGCAGCGCTAACTCGCCGCCGCAAGCATCCCCTCCTGAGACGCGTTCAATACCTCAGCCGCTGCAAGTGCTAAGTTAGCAACTTGCCATTGAACGCCGTTCTGCCACTCAGCGCTCAGCACTGCTAACTTAGCACTTGCAGCGTCGCGAGGAGATGCTGCGAGTGGCTGAGTGTGACGTATTAAAGATGGCCGCCGCCATGAAGCAAGTAACAATTTCGTACAGCAATGTTCATTTTGAGGTTTTTGTTCACCAAAGCACAAAATATTTATTTATTATTTACCCCTGCACGTAGACATATATTACAGCTCAATTATATTTTGTTTCAGAAGTAAACATAACGTTTATTCAATAAAAACTATCATTTGTGGTGTGTGCATACAAAACGGAATTGTGCTGACTGCTTTTCTTTATCATATGAAAAACAATCTGAATCTTTCATTAAGAAATTGTCGGCCATTTTGGATTCGAAATTCGCATCCAAAGCGTTCAATGACACTGCTGCAGCAAACTGAATTGCTGCGCTGCAGCAATTCAGCAGCTGCTGAGATATTGAACGGGGCCCTGGTGTCCATAAGACTCCATTGAGGCTTCAACTGCCGGGTCACATGACGTGCAAGATCTCACCTCACGGAAGATCCTGCAGGCTGGCAGAGTGATCGCAGGGGGAGACTGGGGACTTTTTTCCCCCAGTCTCACTCTGCTCCCGGTGGCCAGAAGAGGCGGATCGGGCCGCCGTTCTTGCGGTGGGATGAGAGGTGAGTATCTGATTTTTGGGGGATTTGCAGCTGGTGATAACTGGTTCCACAGAAGCGGTATCAGTTAGCATTAGCACCAAGCTGTGGTTAACTTTTCAGTTAGCCGCAGCGGTGAGTAGATAGCGTTAGGACTTTGTAATCCTAACACTAATTACTCCTTCTCTTACTCTTTGCGCTCCCCATGTTAAGTATAGGGAGCACAAAGTACAGTACGCTCGCACAAACGAGGGCGATCTCCGAAGCACAAACAGGTTTTTTAACCTGTTAGCGTTCGGAATGTCACATGGACAGGCCTGCGCAAGGACCACATAACCTAACGGTAACGCTCACACAGCTGAGCGTTAATGTTAGCGTTAAGATAGTAATATTGTCCAAGATGTTTTAACCCGTTCGCTGCAGAGGACGCGCTCAGCGCGTCCACCCGCAGGTAGCGTTCCTTGCGGAGGACCCGCTGAGCGCGTCCTCCCTTTGGGGCCAGCGATCGGCCGGGTTCCGGCCGATCGCTGTGCCCCCCGGTGCGGGCTGACATCCTCGATGTCAGCCCAGCACCCGGAACCGCCGCCGGCACAATTAGATGTCATCGCGGCGGCGCGACGACATCTAATTCAGGCCCCCCCCCGCATGTGCAGAGGAAGCGCCTGAAAGGGAGGGGTCCTTCGGATCTCTCTCCCTCCCGATCGCCAGGGTGCAGGGGGTTAATCCAGGCACCGTTTGGAAGGTCACAGCCTGCCCTTCCTAACGGTACCTGGAATTAACCCCATGGGGGCCGGATCACGAATCGGTGCCGAAAAGCGCCGGTTCGTGATCCTTTCCCCGAGCTGGCTGACATCTTGGATGTCGGCCAAGCTTCCGGGAATGCCCCCTGAGGACTGGCGTCATCGTGCATAGCACGATGAACCCCCTATCTCCCGATCCGTGGCAGTTAGGGGTTAATGTTTTATATTGTTGGATCGGCCAGAGCATGGCCGTTCCAACAATACCAAGCATGACTATGAAAAAGGTTTTTAAAAAAATAAAAATAAAAAAATATTTTAAAAAAATTATAAAAAAAACTAAACAAGTTTTTTTTTCTTTTTTTTTGGTTTGTTAATGCAGCAATATTGTTCCCATTTCAGTTATAATGTGAACAATGATGCTGCACTAACGAATTTTGTATGCGGTGCGTTTGTTAAAAATCGCGTAATTTTTCCCCAAAAAAAATGTAACGAGACCCCATCTCTAATTTTTTTAACAAGCGCACCCCATACAAAATATAACCGCAATTGCTTGCATGTTAAAATGTGAAAAAAAAACACTTTACACGTTGTAAATTATTGAAAATTCATATTTTATTGCATTTTTTGTTATAATATACAGACAGGTCATGACGTATACATATAATAATGACATATTATGAATCTGCCGAGTCTGACGGAAAGAACGATATATAATATGTCTGGGTCATATACTAAAATAAGCCTTCAAAACACGTTTAAACATGATGAGCGAAACCGGTAAAAATGAGCTCAGCACAGAGGCGGGAAATGCCTCAGCAGCGAAAGGGTTAAAGCCAGTTAATGTAATGGCCCAGCAAGCACTTCCCCCAAATACTGATAATAGATTTTCCATAAATACTCTTAGCACCTGTTCAATTCGCTAAAAACCTATAGTTATCCTCTGATTCCCTGATATACACGCTGGCCTTTTTTACCAATGCTTCTTTCCTCCTTTATAGGAAGAACCAAAGTGCTATTATTACTGTTATTATTTTTACTCTTTGGTTTCTCCTGCAGTCCAGGCTTGTGAAGTTCACCTTTAAGTCTTAGATCTAGAAATAAAGTTCCAAAGATGTCCATCTCATGCCAGATAGACCACTTATGCCACTGGCTGTTCTCTGGAGTCTCTTACTGCCTTTGTTCACATTGTGTCTAGTGGATAATCCAGACGTGGATCCCTTTGCTCGATGTTACTGGAGATATCAGCTATATGATATACAGTTGTGTTCAAAATTATTCAAACCCCACTGAAATTGAGTGTTTTGGCCAGTTTGACATTGATTTTGATCATTCAGTCATCTTGCTTACAATTAAATCAAAGAGGCACGTGTAGGCCAGACAAATATAACATAACATTTATAATGAAATAACCACAAATGTCTTTTCTGTGCTCACATCATTATCAGTTTTATTCAACCTCCAAGTGACATTCAATCTTAGTACTTAGTACAACATCCTTTTACAGTTATAACCGCTTTTAAACGTGAAGCATAGCTTGACACAAGTGTCTTGCAGCGATCTACGGGTATCTTCGCCCATTCGTCATGGGCAAAAGCCTCCAGTTCAGTCACATTCTTAGGCTTGCGCACTGCAACTGCTTTCTTTAAGTCCCACCAGAGGTTCTCAATCGGATTTAAGTCAGGTGACTGCGATGGCCACTCCAAAATGTTCCAGCCTTTAATCTGCAACCATGCTCTAGTGGACTTGGAGGTATGCTTGGGATCATTGTCCTGTTGAAAGGTCCAACGTCTCCCAAGCCTCAGGTTTGTGACGGACTGCATCACATTGTCATCCAATATCTCCTGGTACTGAAGAGAATTCATGGTACCTTGCACACGCTGAAGTTTCCCTGTACCTGCAGAAGCAAAACAGCCCCAAAGCATGATTGACCCCCCGCCATGCTTCACAGTAGGCAAGGTGTTCATTTCATCATAGGCCTTGTTCTTCCTCCTCCAAACATAGCGTTGATCCATGGGCCCAAACAGTTCTAATTTTGTTTCATCAGTCCACAGAACACTATCCCAAAACCTCTGTGGTTTGTCCACATGACTTTTGGCATACTGCAGTCGACTCTTCTTATTCTTTGGAGACAGCAAGGGGGTGCGCCTGGGAGTTCTGGCATGGAAGCCTTCATTACGCAGTGTGCGCCGTATTGTCTGAGCTGAAACTTCAGTACCCACATCTGACAAATCTTTTCTCAGTTCCTCAGCAGTCACACGGGGACTTTTCTCCACTCTACGCTTCAGGTAGCGCACAGCAGTCGAAGTCAGCATCTTCTTTCTGCCACGACCAGGTAGCGTTTCAACAGTGCCCTTTGCCTTGAATTTGCGAATGATGCTTCCTATGGTCTCTCTTGGTATGTTTAACATCTTTGCAATCTTCTTATAGTCATTGCCCTTCCTATGAAGAGTAATCACCTCTTCTCTTGTCTTCCTGGACCATTCTCTTGACTTCACCATGTTTGTAACCACACCAGTAAATGTCTAGAAGGAGCTGAGTATCACAGTCATTTTAAAGCTGCCTAATTGGTGCTTATTATGCTTTATTGCTGCTCCGTGACATCCACAGGTGTTTTCAATACCTGATTGAAAACACTTGAATGAACCTCTGTTCTTCAGAGTGGTAGTCTTTAAGGGGTTGAATAATTGTGTCAATGAAGAATTCACAAAAGAAACATTTACTACTGTATTACAAAACCAATTGATGTCATTTTAGTTGCATATGGTTCTTTAAAAAGTCCTTGTAGGATTTCATTCTGAATACAATTACAAATGTACACTAAATTCCCTAAAACCCTTTACAGCATTGGGGGTTGAATAATTTTGAACACAACTGTATAGCATTGGATATGGTGGGTGCTGGATAAAATCCCTACAGCCAGGTTCCCTAATTCCAACATCTCGACGGCCAACTTCCAGGCAGAACAAGTGCCGGACATACCAAGTTCCCTACACGGTCAACTTCCAGACATCCATAATCCCAGCGGCTAACCCTAATACTAACACCCTAACCCTAGGTTTAAGGGGGTTAGGGCTAGGTTTAAGGGGGTTAGGGCTAGGTTTAGGGGGGTTAGGGCTAGGTTTAAGGGTTAGGCTTAGGGGGTTAGGGCTAGGTTTAGGGGGGATAGGGCTAGGTTTAGGGGGGATAGGGCTAGGTTTAGAGGGTTAGGGCTAGGTTTAGGGGGGTTAGAGGGTTAGGGCTAGATTTAGGGGGTTAGGGCTAGGTTTAGGAGGTTAGGGAGTAGGGTTAGTGTTAGCCGCTGGGATTTTGGATGTCTGGAAGATGGCCGCCAGGGAGTTGTCTGTGTAGGGAAGTTGGCCGTGTAGGGATGTTGGCCGTCAGGGATTTTGGCATTCGGGAACCCGGTTGTAGGGATTTCGACCCAAACCCGGATATGGTATAGTTTTATTTGTAATGGCAAAATCAACATAAAATTTTATGAGACCTTAGCCAGAACCCACCTAAGTGCAGGTCATTTATGTTCCTGCCAGTTCTCCGTACTCTCATAAACTTGTTTTTGTTCACCAAGCAAGACAGGCCTTCACTTGAGCACATCATCACATCATCTTGAAGTTGGGCCTTTAGTCTTGCATGTCTTCTTGGGCGTTTAGTTGGTACACAAAAACGAATCCATCAAGACAAGACACAGAAGGAAACCTTTGACCACACTGGATGGAAGGCGGAGGACAATGTCTGCACAATAAAACTGAGTAGCTTGAGACACATATGTGAAAGCAGACCACACTTCATCAGGGACAGCAAACTAGACAAGATGACTTTAGATTGAGATGCAGCTTTCCTTTTTGTAACTGACTGACTATTGGAAAGAGTATAGGAGCTGGGTAATAATGAAGGTGCTCGCTGTCACTGCTTTTGAAATGCGCGTCACTTTTTACATACAGGACTTTTCCCATGAGAAGAAACCTCAAAGATGTTGCAAGGCCATGGCTGCCTCTTGCTTAGGTGAGTCAGACGGGCAAAAGCCCACTTTAATGAAGAAACACTGCTAAACATCATGAATGGGTCATTCAAATGATTCGTAAACTAAGCCGGAATACAGTGGGCACTATTCCCTCTTGCGCGAGCTTACTGTACTTTGCGCATCCTATACTTAACATGGGGAGAGCAATCCGTAATTAGCGTTGGGATAAGAAAGGTGTTACAAAGTCCTAGCGCTAATTACTGCAGGGATGCGCAAGGCAAAATTTTAGCAACACCTAAAAGCTGGTGGTAAAGGATTCAGCATTTGCAAAATCATTTAGCACCTCCTAAACCTGCCCCCCAATAAATCCCTACTCGCCTCTCATCCCACGGCAAGAACGGTGGCCTGATCCGCCACTTCTCCTGGCCGCGAGCAGAGTGAGACTAGGGTGCAAATAGTAAAATAAAAGCCCCTGTAGGGGGCATGAAAAGTTACTTTGACTCAGGGGCAGAGTGACAAGACTTAGGACCTCTGGGCAATTGGATGTCATGCTGTCATGCTGTTCTTCTGACCACTGCATGCAGGAGCTCATTGCCATCGTGGGGCCCCACCAAATGGCATCCAACACTTCAGCCACTTCAGTGAATTGTAAAGGGCACTGCAACCCAGGACTCCTCTGGACCAATCATTCCCTACTTATTCACCAGTAACACAGACATGGGGGGGTTGGAGCAGCACCCCTTTGCATCTACACTATTAAACAGCAGCCATCATTAAAGCCAGCTGATGATACTTTTCCCTTAGTGGCCCAATGAAAGGGCAGCCACGATTAAGTCTTAGGGCATGGCCTCCTTCAATGCCAGGGCTGTCAGACAGTGCCCTATTGCCCCAATGATCAGTCCGTCTCTGCTACAGATGGTTTCTAAGGCCGGGGTCAGGCAAGCGTTTTTAAGAGCGGAAGGATCATCAATGAGAGTGGACTTTCCTTCCACTCTGACACTCGTCTGGCCACCTCACTGAGCGCAGTTAGTGCGCTCAGCGCTACAATGCTCGACCCTCCTTTTGGAGGATCGCGCTTTGCAGCCCCGTCGAACATGCGTCGTAGCGTTTCGACAGGGAGGCTTTCAGAACGTTCGCAGCACGTTTGCTGTAGAGCACACAAGGCCGGCCCCGTCGAATCGTCACATCAGTATGGGCGTATGCAGTGTGCTCGTCTGCCCCCGGCCTTAGTAACCCAAACGAACTGGACCACACCTGTGCTGGATCCAGGGGTTTTCTTCCTGCATTGTGAGATGTGCCGCTTCGATCCTGAAGGCACTGTGTGAGTAATCCACCCCAATATCTGAGGGTCGGCTCATTTGTTTTGTATAGAGAGAGCTCTGCTATAAGACACAAAAGAAGCATCGCGGCACTGTTGAGCCAAAATGGAAAAAATAACTAAAAACAATCAATGCGAAATAAAAAAATAAAATTGTAATCATAATATTCGTGATCTTATATTCAAGGCCTTCTAATGTCACGGTGAGAGAGGACTAACCGCTAGCACATCCCAGCTATTTGTTACGGATACAGCATCCAGTGTTAACCGAAGCAACAAGAAATCTGAAGGCTGAGATCACACCCCAATTACAGGACCAGATCCAGAAAGGAGCATCATTAAGACCTTTCAGTAAACCCCGTTTTTAAATACTTTAATTTATACCTTCGATTTATCGTTTATGGTTTTTTTTCTCTAATTAATCCCCTAATTAACGCTCTTCTGACACCTGTAGCAAAAGCTGTAATTAGCACTAGTGCTAAAAATCGCAAATAATTTTAATGTGTCATAAAAACATGGAACGAAAAGGCACATTTCTCTTTTAACCCTTGTTCTGCTGGTCCAGCACTGATAAATTCTAGTTCGTTGCACTGCTTTTCCCTCTAGCCCCCTGTGTTATTGGAGTTCTCGGTTCTCCTTCCGTGTTGTTGGCCGTTTATGTCCATGCTTCCAGCCCGGAAGTCCACATGAGGGCCAAATAATTCAGTGCTGCTGCGATCTGGGACCGTTCTTCCCCTTGTCTGGTTCAGCATCTCCTTCTATTCCGCACTTTTCTGCAGCCGCCTGCTCGCGGTCCTCCCACCTGTGCAGTTAGCCTCCTTGTTTAGCCCTCCTATTATTTCCTTGCCTAGCCCTCTGGTTTAGTCTCCTGCAGTGGCGTAGCGTGGGTTGTCAGCGGCCGGGGCAAGGCAAGAATTGTGCGCCCCCCCCCAACCTGTGGACACGGTAACACACCATGATTCCCTTCCACCAGGAGAGTATTGACCTCCCCCTTAATATTGTAATATTAACAAAATACTGATATTATAAAAAATGAAACACACATGCCCCCCACGCTACGCCACTGCTACAAGTCACACTGTCCCAGTATATCCTAGCATAGTTCCACTCTCACACCCAGTCACTCTCTCTCAGTACCCCAGTCACTCTCAGTAACCCCAGTCACTCTCTCTCCAAGTACCCCAGTCACTCTCTCCCCAAGTACCCCCAGTCACTCTTTCAGTACCCCCACTTTTTCCCCAGTAACCCCAGTCTCTCTCCCCAAGTAGCCCAGTCTCTCTCTCCCAGTACTCCAAGTCACTCACTCTTTCCCAGTACCCCCAGTCACTGTTTCTCACTCTTTCTCTCTCAAAGTACCCCCACTTTCCCCCAGTACCCCCACTTTCCCCCAGTACCCCAGTCACTCTCTCCCAGTACCCCCAGTCACTCTCTCTCACTCTTTCTCTCTCCAAGTACTCCCACTTTCTCCCAGTACCCCCAGTCACTCACTCCCTCCCAGTACCCCCAGTCACTCACTCCCTCCCAGTACCCCCAGTCAGCACTCTCTCACAGTACCCCCGTCACACTCTCCCAGTACCCCCAGTCACTCTCTCCCAGTACCCCCAGTCACTCTCTCTCACTCTTTCTCTCTCCAAGTACTCCCACTTTCTCCAAGTACCCCCAGTCACTGTCTCCCAGTACCCCCAGTCACTCACTCCCTCCCAGTACCCCCAGTCACTCTCTCTCTATCCAAGTATCCCCAGTCACTCTCTCCCAGTATCCCCAGTCGTTCTCTCCCTGAACCTCCAGTCACCCTCTCCCTGTACCCTCAGTGCCCCCTCACTGAGTGGTGGTCACGATGCTCTGGCATCATACTGTGTCACCTACCTACGTGGAGTTGCTGGTGGCCCGGGAGAGCTGTCCAGGGGGCTTAGTGGAGACCAGATTTTAAATGGGCTGCAGGGCAGGCACCTCCCTCCCTCCTGTTCAGTTTGGGGGGGCTGTAACGGGGCTTCAAGGGGGGCTGACAAGCGTGGTACGGGGTGTTCCGTCGAATAATGCTGCGCTGCTTCACGTGACTCATGTCAGCGTTAAGGAGGAGTCAGGACAGGACCAGAATTTTCAGTCCTGGTCCCCCCTTCTGGACACTGAGTGCTAAGTCACTGCCGGCGTGGCAAAGCTGGCGGACACCTTGCTGATCCATGCTGGAAAATATTAGTGGTTCAAATTTCTTTTGAAACTTTGCGCCCCCTAAGAAAATTGCGCCCGGGCGACCACCCCCGAGGCCCCCCCCCACGCTACTCCACTGGACTCCTGCCACCCCTTACCTCTTATTGTTTCTCTTAACCTTGTAAACCAGTCCGCACACTGATTTCTGCGCGCAACGTTACTGCGCACGTATTTTGCGCGTCCGTTTTACACGCGTTACTGCTCGACGGATGAAAAAATGCGCGAGGATTGTAATTCCAGCGTTCATTTACGCGCGTTAACGTTTAACGCTGGACGCAAAAATTCAAGTGTTGCGCGTGCGTTTTAACACAAAGATTGTAATATAGCCCGAGATGTTCTTATTGTGTTTATTTTATGTTGCTGATTCCTACAATGTTCTTTGTTTTTCTCTTGTATGTTTAGTTTAGAAAATATTTTGCACTATAAATGTCAGTGGGTGCATCCATTGTGTGATATTTTGTGTTGTAAACTGCCCCCTCCCCAGTATCTTTACAACACTTGGTCCTCACTGTGTGGCTTTGGCCTTATAATGAAGTCTATGGGTCGATCACTGATCCAAATCATTGTATTGTGTGGGATGTATTCAAAGGACATCACCAACTGGTTGATCAGAGGGTTTTCAGCTCCCTTGTCTCATTCAGCTGTCCTCTCTTATCTCCCTTAGCCTGGAGAACAATACACCCCCTGCTGCCTTAGCTAAACATTCCCTCCTCCACCTCATTTACTGTTAAACACTGAAGATTAAATAAACAAGAGCAGTAGCGTAAAGCTTTTGCATGGATTTTGGTAAATGTTGCATCATGGGAAAAAATGCACAAAATGGAAACGAGAGATAAAAAAACAAATTTTCTTTTTAACTTCCAACACTGAAAAAAACAGCACGTGTTTTATAAAGTGGTTTTATTTGTAATGCACAAGTAATCTAGTTACAGCTTATGTTAGTGATAGTGTTCCTTTAACCCTCCAGGTACTGTGCCTTGTTATCTCCATGGATATTGCCTTGTCTCTTTTTTGTTACGTCGCCTTGTCTGTATTTTATATTTCTTATCTTTAGAATAGATCCGGCCATTCTAAGGACCGGCCTGTCAGATTAGGGTTTCCCTGTGTTCTGTTGGGTGTCTGCGTGTTGGGCCATCCCGCAAGCCTTGACATTTTGACAGACTCGTGCTGTGTCATTGTTCCAGTTGAATCTACAGAGAGTCTCTGCCCAGATGAGTGGTATCTTCACCTCCTACCGACTTCTATTAACTGGCTGTTGGTGACACCTGCTTGTTGGGCTTTTTACCCTGTAATATTGGTCCCACCTCAGCTCATGCCAGATACGACCCTGACAGTCTACCTCCCGGTGGCTTGGCTTTACCGACTGAATCCAGTCAGTCTCGATAAAGGTTTAGGACAGGGCAGTCAAACTACAGCCCCAAAGATCACTCCTTGCACGCTAAGTGACGGCCACATTATTGTCGGTGGTTTAGTATCCATCAAGATCAGCCTTTCACACTATTCTGTTGATAGAACTCAGCAAAATTTAAGAAAAATACAATTTCTGATTTTATTCCTTGCAAATCCATAGACGGAACTGTGTCCTAGGAATGTATAGCTTGCTCCTACGAATTCTCGTCATTGACCTATATACACCCATCCAGCCCTGGTTTATAGTAATCGGGACCTGGATGAGAGGCTTCACGCACCTCTTACGTTTAAACCAAAATGTATTTTTCAGACAATAAAGACAGCTTTTAAAATGTCTGGCGCTGTTCCTATACTTAGGAATTTAATTATAGCAATTACACCATCGTAGGTTGACACAATATTTAATCTTAAATATAGTGGGAGAAAAAACATAGGCGGTGATTTCCATAGTCGATTATAAGAGGCATTGTACTAATTATTTGCTGCCCACCTCCATATGGAGGCCTTCAAATGTGTGTGCGTTAGTCCAGGAGCGAAGGTGCTGCAATAATCAGAGTATTGCAGGATACAATGAGAATAAAAAGATAGAGTATTGCAGGGTGTAACTATGATTATTTCTCTATCTATCTATCTATCTATCTATCTATCTATCTATCTATCTATCTATCTATCTATCTATCCATCCCTCTATATCTCTGCTCTATCTCTATCCATCCATCCATCTCTCTGTATCTCAGCTTTCTCACTCTCTCAATCATATCTATCTCTCTATCCATCCATCACTCTATAACTCAGCTCTCTCACTCTCTCAATCCTATCCATCCATCCAACCATCCATCCATCCATCTGTATCTCAGATCTCGCTCTCTATCCATCCATCCATCTCTCTATAACTCACCTCTCTCTCTCTCAATCATATCCATCCATCCATCCATCCATCCATCTCTCTATAACTCACCTCTCTCACTCTCTCAATCATATCCATCCATCCATCCATCTGTATCTCAGCTCTCGCTCTCTGTCCATCCATCCATCCATCCATCCATCTGTATCTCAGCTCTCGCTCTCTGTCCATCCATCCATCCATCCATCCATCCATCCATCCATCCATCTCTCTATATTTTCTCCATCCATCCATCCATCCATCACTCTATAACTCAGCTCTCTCACTCTCTCAATCCTATCCATCCATCCATCTCTCTGTATCTCTGCGTTCTCATCTCTCAATCATATCTATCACTCTATCCATGCATCCATCCATCCACCTCTCTGTATCTCAGCTCTCGCTCTCTGTCCATCCATCCATCCATCTCTCTGTATCTCAGCTCTCGCTCTCTGTCCATCCATCCATCTCTCTATATTTTCTCCATCCATCCATCCAACCATCCATCCATCCATCTCTCTGTATCTCAGCTTTCTCACTCTCTCAATCATATCTATCCCTCTATCCATCCATCCATCTCTCTGTATTTTCTCCATCCATCCAACCATCCATCCATCTCTCTATATTTTCTCCATCCATCAAACCATCCATCCATTCATCCATCCATCACTCTATAACTCAGCTCTCTCACTCTCTCAATCATCGATATCTCTCCATCTATCCATCCATCCATCTCTCTGTATCTCAGCTCTCTCTCTATCCATCTCTCTATATTTTCTCCATCCATCTCTATCTATATCTCAGCTCTATCTCTCTCTCTCTATCTATTGATCATATCTATCTCTTTATATCTGTCTTTATCCATCCTTCTGTATCTCCTCTCTATTTATCTAAATCTCTCTATCTACATCTCTATCTATCTACGTCTCTATCTCTCTATCAATCATATCTATCTATCCACACACACCTTTGCACTTTACTGGATACTGTATGTTTTACAATGTGGCGGCTGAAATGTTACATTTAATCCTGCTGGAAAGAGGGGGAAGGGGCAGTTTTGATAGTGCTTCTGCCTTTTTTTTTCTCCTACCCAAAAGCTCGGGGGTTCTGACAGGTTCCCATCTCCTTTAAAACGCAGGGGTCATGGTTCATGGAGGGTAAGCAATTCAATTTTACTTTCTTCTCTGCCCCACAGCTTTTTGCTCTGACCTCGTAGCATTGTCTGCTGGTGGCTGCGTGCCTCAGAGACTCGCCATAATCCTTTCAATCCCTCCTGTTCAACACCATGGCTCAAAGGCAATTTCATCTATCCCCGGGTAGCAGTGAAGGGGTTAAGCCTCTCTGGTGATGAGAGGAATTGTAATTGTGTTTTCAGCTGGAGAATGAAATTATATATTCAGTTGCCCAATCAAATGTCGGCCTCGTCTTATTAATATAGATTCGGTATTTAATTTTCTAGAAAAAGGATCAGAGACGACTTGTGTCGTTCTTTCTGTGAAATCTGTTAAACTGTACGTTATTTATTCATTTGCCAATAGTCTGCAGCCTACTTCACTATCCTTTAATAGGGTGTAAAGAGGGTAGTTTGGGGGTATTGACTGATCTGCTCTAATTGTAATTAAAGATGGAAATAGATTTTAAATGCATGTTATATTGTAACTGGTGAAGCTACTTATATGTTACTCAAGCGCCTAGTCCGTTACACGCAGCACTGTCGGCATATAAGCGAAGGTTAGGCGTCTACGAGCTTTATCTCGGCTGCTTTTCAGAGGTCGGCATATTTGTTTACTAGGATAGTACATATTATCTTACAGGGAGTAATAGAACCATTCTACATTACTTTGCTACGGGTGCCGGACAAAATCCCTAAAGCCAGGTTCCCTAATGCCAACATCCCGACGGCCAACTTCCAGACACAACAAGTGCCGGACATCCCAACTTCCCTACACGGCCAACTTCCAGACATCCAAAATCCCAGCGGCTAACCCTAAAACTAACACCCTAAACCTAGGTTTAAAGGGGTTAGAACTAGGTTTAGGGGGGTTAGGGTTAAGGCTAGGTTTAGGTGGGGTTATGGCTAGATTTATGGCTAGGTTTAGGGGGTTAGGGCTAGGTTTAGGGGGTTAGGGTTAGATTTAGGGGGTTAGGATTAAGGCTAGATTTGGGGGGTTAGGGTTAGGTTTAGTGGGATTATGGCTAGGTATAGGGGGTTAGGGCTAGGTTTAGGGGGTTAGGGTTAGGTCTAGGTTTGGGGGGTTAGGGAGTTAGTGCTAGGTTTAGGGTGGTTAGAGTTAGGGGGTTAGGTCTAGGTTTGGAGGGTTAGGGTTAGGGGGTTAGTGCTAGGTTTGGGGTGGTTAGGGTTAGGGGTTAGGGCTAGGTTTAGGGTGGTTAGGGTTAGGGGGTTAGTGCTAGGTTTAGGGTGGTTAGGGTTAGGGGGTTAGGGCTAGGTTTAGGGTGGTTAGAGTTAGGGCTAAGTTTAGGGGGTTAGGGAGTAGGGTTAGTGTTAGCTGCTGGGATTTTGGATGTCCATCAGTTGCCCGTCAGGGAGTTGTCTTTGTAGGGAAGTTGGCCGTCAGGGAGTTGTCTTTGTAGGGAAGTTGGCCGTCAGGGAGTTGTCTGTGTAGGGAAGTTGGCCGTCAGGGAGTTGTCTTTGTAGGGAAGTTGGCCGTCAGGGAGTTGTCTTTGTAGGGAAGTTGGCCGTCAGGGAGTTGTATGTGTAGGGAAGTTGGCCGTCAGGGAGTTGTCTTTGTAGGGAAGTTGGCCGTCAGGGAGTTGTCTTTGTAGGGAAGTTGGCCGTCAGGGAGTTGTCTTTGTAGGGAAGTTGGCCGTCAGGATTTTGGCATTAGGGAACCTGGTTGTAGGGATTTCGACCCAAACCCCTTTGCTACAGGTTATTATCAGGGGTCAAGTCGAACAGGAACGTGTGGGAACGCTGTTCCTGCACTATATTTTAGTAGGGGGAACTCAGTTACCATTTGCCGTACGTGCTATACAGCTTTTATCCAGGTGTTTAATTATATGTTTCACTGTTCAGTCATAATATTATTTATCGTGCAATTTTCCTAAACATCTGTCTTTAATTGGATATTAATCCTTTTATATATATAGAGTGTAGGTGCTAAGTGAGAGACGACTTGGTTATGTTGGAGGCAGAAATCTTGAAGTTCCTGACCTAATTGCTTTACGACTTGACCCCTGGTAGTAATGTAGAAGTATCTTAGGCTGCTACATGTAGTAATTCTACGTTACGTCGTTATCTGGAGTTAAAGGAAGGTAGTCTGGGATTCTGCATGTAACCATTCTACATTATCTAGTTATCGATAGCAGTGTTAAAAATTTCTGGCTACTACATGTAGTAATTTTACATTACCTGGTTTTTGGACTTTAAGTGAAGGTACTCCAAGTTACTGCATGTAGTGACTCTACATTACCTTCTTATGGCTAGTAGTGTTAAAGGGTTCTGGGACACTACATGTAGGACTCTTATTCCAGCCCTAGTGTAATCCTTACCAGAGTGATTGTAAATTTCCATGAGCCATTGTAGGGCTAGATCACAACCTGGCCGTTAAGCTCAGGACGCAAGCTGTACAGCATAACCGCTAGAGTGCGTTGGTTATCTTTTACCCATCCGAGATGCCAGCTCTGCTTGTGTCTCGGATGTTACGCTTGCTTCTCCAGGCCCAGGTTCGCATGGCTGATTGGTTGCACCTTACTCACCTACATCCTCCTATTTCGGTCCTGAGCTCCAGCGGTGACAGTCTTCCGGCTGTCGCAGGCTGCTCGGCCGGCCTCCAGGCTCAATTTTGAAATGGAAATTTTCAGGAAATTTCCATTTCGGGCGAAACCCGAAAACCCCATTTTCGGCAGATAATTTTCAGTGCCCGAAATTTTGGTGTATCCCTATTTTGTACGAGAGATGCTAATGTGGCCCGAGCAGATGGAGAGCGAGCTATTTCAACCTGCTTGTTCCCCATCTGCGTCTAACGTTATTCTGAAAAGAATAACGTTTCTCAGACCCTGGTGTTAAGTGACTGCAGAAGCACACAGAACTAAGCCCACCCAAAAGTCCAATACTCGCCTCGGATGCCTCCGTTGCGAGAGCGGCACGATCAGCCACTTTTTCACTCCGCAGGCAGAGAAACACGGAGAAAAAATAGTGTTCTTCACTGAATCTGATAAATGACGCTTTTTTAACCATTTTGATTTCCCTGTCTGCCCAGTGGAATGGCTCTACCTTGTAGAGCAGTGGTCCCCAACCCTGGTCCTCAACCCTGGTCCTCAGGGCCTAATAACAGGCCAGGTTTTGAGGACCACTTTGGGTAAATGCAAACTGAATCCTGCAATCACTGAGCAGCAAATAATTTCCCCCTGTGCTGCGCTTCACATATCCTGCAAACCTGGACTGTTACTGGTCCCTGAGGACCAGGGTTGGGGACCACTGTTATAGAGGGTAAAACAGGATCTGACATCCCCATGGAAAATGCTTCGATAAGCCACTTCAGTGTTTGGAAACCTCAACATGCGTCAGACACAAGTGATCTCCCGTTACAAGAGCCTGCACTGTGAAAACTCGAGCGCACAACTCATACTTCAAGTCAGATGCTTCACACACTCACGCTTATACTGATTATCTGGTGGCGGATTGTGAATGTAGTGAAGGAGCAATCAAGGTCATGGCCACGTTCTATCACCAACAAGTCATGGCTTAGTGCAGTGGTATAAATGGTGCCATACGCATACCTCCCAAAGTTGGGAGGTATGCGGCTGGGACAGGTGTTACAGATCTAGTGGTGTGTGGCAGTGATGCAACATGCGGCACTGGCGATCACCAAAAAACGAGGACCCATGCAAAAAAGGGGCCTGCCCACCAAGGAAACTTTTTGTCGATGCCTGGGGGACTGACATGCCTCTTTTTTTAGCTGGGCCCATACCGTTCATTGACGCCTGGTCAGAAAGCTGGCATGTTCTGCCGTCTTGCTGGGACAGCACCCTCAGATTGGGACGGTCCCGTTCAAACCGGGACAGCTGGGGGGAAGGCAATATGTTCAGTAGATGTGCAGGGCTTTGTGATGACAACATGTTTGAAACCACAAATATTTTCAGTCAAATGATTTTATCTTTTTTTTTCTTTGCACGTCAGCTGCTAGGCAGGCCAGGGGAGGGGAAGGTTCTCCTTTCTCCATTTTGTGGCTTTTTTTCCCACATTTACCAAAATCTGTGCAAACATTTTACTTTATAGCTGTAGTGTAGCTTCTACAGTATTTAACAGTCAGTGAGGTGGAGGAGTGAATGTTTAGATAAGGTTGCAGGGGGTCTGTTGTGCTGTCTATGCTGCCTGAGGTAAAAAACATGGCAGGTGAATGAGATCTGATGTCTTTTGCATACATCCCACACAATAATAGAATGATGAGAGTCCGTTCCCACGACTACAGACCCACAGAGCCTATTCTATTCTCAAAGCCACACAGTGCGGAGCAAGTGATGTAAAGAAATTGGGCCCTATTACAATCTTTGCACAAAAACGCTTGCGTAGCGTGTTAATTTGTGCGTGAAGCGTTAAACGCTAACGCACGTAAATTAACGATGGAATTACAATCCGTGCGCATTTTTTCATCCGTCGAAAAATTGCGTGCGTAAAGCGGACGCGCAAAAACGCACGTGCATTAACGTTGTGCACAGAAATCGGTGTGCGGACTGATTTTTCACGTGATTCAGCCAATCAGAATTAAGAACCACAATTGTCTTCCGTTAAGTTTTTGCGCCTGCCAAAATCAAACTGAGTATATATGCTGCAGCAATAATAAAAACACGCACAACTTCTCTATTTTATTGTTTGGGTATGTGTAGAATGTGTAACTATACTTTGCTGTATTTTTTTTTTACAGTGTATTTGGGTTCGGCCAGGACGTTCAGATTTGCCGTTACCACCAGCTTTTAGGAGTCGTTAAAATTATGCACGCAAACGCTTTGCGTTACAAACTGCGCATAGATTGTAATACCATCCGCGTACCAGCGCACAAACGCATTTGCGCTCACAATGTTAAGTACAGGACCTGCGCAGTACAGTACGCTCACGCAGAGTCCGCGCAGGTTCACCCGCGTTAGACGAATGCACGCTTTTGTTGCGCTGACTTTGTAATACGACATTCAGTGCAAAGGGTTTTGCCCCTCGCGTTTTTGCGTTTTT
Organism: Leptobrachium leishanense; assembly: GCA_009667805.1. Lineage (NCBI taxonomy): Eukaryota > Metazoa > Chordata > Amphibia > Anura > Megophryidae > Leptobrachium > Leptobrachium leishanense. The sequence goes on along the minus strand of CM019075.1, from coordinate 42,382,190 downwards.
GCGCACGCGCTCACGATTGGGTGAAGAATGTAATAAGGCCCTTAAAGGGACACTCTAGGCAACATGACCACCTAAGCTTTTTTAGGTGGTCATGATGCCCTGAGTATGCCCTTGTCTGTCCCCCCTCCCTCCGCTCAGCCGATCGGCTGAAACAGCTGAAAACAGCTGAGAGACGCGGAGGACTTTACTCCGCCCTCCCAGCTGTCAGTCAGCAGAGCGGGAATCATATTTCCCGCTTCTGCCGACTATTGCCGAGTAGGAGACATCAATTCGCTTTCAGCCCGATGACGTCTCCAACTCGCTGCAGTAGCTGGCGGCAGCGGCTGAGGATTAGTGTTGCGCGCATCCTCTTGCGCGCAACACTAATCGAAGAAGATGGAGCCGGGAGGAAGTCTGCTGATTGGCTGGCTTACGTGAGAGGCGCGCATGCGCGCTTCTCCCGTAAACCATTAGTCAAGTGAAAGATTTAGAAGGACGGGAGCGGAAGAGGAGGGAGGTGAGTATATAAAAAAAAAAGACGCCTTTGGAAACAAGTGGATTTTAAGGTAAGTATTACAGTAAAAAAATAAATCCCTACCTAGTTATTGAGGGAATAGGTATAGTTTAATGTAAATAAAACGGGGGGGGGATTTTTGATTAGAGTATCCCTTTAATGTTTTGTTGGTAGTGCCCCGTTACACTCGATTTATTCGTGAAGACGGGGGGGGGATCGCCCCGTCCCTATTTACACTTTTTTAGGCTCCTCTGATGCCGACCCTGTTGATAGAGATGGACCAGACGTTTATACACTCAACAACAGAACAGCATTCCTATTAGTATTCTATTTATTCTGTTAGAAATTGTAAATATTTTTGGTTTATGTTTTGTAGGTTTCTTTGTGAAATTCTCTGTTCCAGCCCTCACTAAGATGTAGATGTGGTATTAGCAATACTTGTAACGTGTCCACTCTTCCAGTATGCTATTTTCTATAAAAGTCATTTATGTTATCGCGGCATTGACCTTTTCAAATTATTCCTTTCAAGCATTGGGTTCATCCTCTCTCGGTATAAAGCCGTTTTTGTGTTTTTTTTTTTCTTGTGAAAATGGATTTTTATGGATCTATAACACCTGATTATTTCTAGATTCTTTGAATGCCATCCTTTCCTCATTTTCTATGGGGGTGATCGTCACTGTTTAAAATCGGGAACGTGGGAATCTCAGGATGACGACTCCTAAAATAATAATAACAATCACTAGCGTCGCTAGGGTGGGCTGGGGTGCGGCCCGCACCGGGTGGCACCACCCCCTAGGGTGACACCCTAAAACAAAAGGATTTTTTTTTTTTTTTTTTTTACACAAAACTATTTTACCTGGAAGGATACATTGAGAATTCTCTCTTTTCAAGTATGTCCTGGGTAGGCAAGGCCTAGGCTGGCACTTTCCAGGGGGCAGCAAAAAAATCACCACTAAAGGGGATTTTCACAGAGCACCGAAATGACGCAGGCACTTTGGAGAATCAAATTTCTCTGGTGAATTCACCACAGGGTCCCTGAAGTGCAGGGAATCAGCCACCGAATGCCACCACGAACCCGTCACCAGCTGTTTTCAAAAAAACTACTGAACCAAAATGTCTGGTATTAACATATAAGATCCTCTGAATGATAATAAAAAGGGCAGTTATAGAAAAAAAACACTATTAGAAAGAAAAAAATATATATTTTTTTAAATGCCTATTTGATACTAAGAAAAATAAATCCACAAATAAAGAGACTTTTTACTACAGATTAATGGAATAAACGGTTTATTAGATATTGGGTAAAAACGGGAATATTTTTCACATTGAAACCTATGCAGGGGTATTCAGAGAGAGGTGAAAACCTTGAGAATGACTATAGAATTGAAAATTTTAGGGCAAAATAGTCAAACCACAAAAATTCTCCCATTTATCTCACTTTCCAAATTGGCTATTTGGTCTAGATTGTTCATTCTCCTGGCAATTCTCAAAGTTTTCACCTCTCTCTGAATAGCCCTGATGCTGTTCGCCTGAATAAACCTGTCTAATGAAAACACTGAACATCAGGGCATTTCACTGCTGTTCGATGTCTCTGAACAGATTTACCATTACTTCTCTATGGGGACTTTCACTGCCGTCGAACAGGCACCGTACTTGCTGGCAGTTCACCAAAATTTGTGTGTGATTATATGAGAGAGCTCCACAGCAATAACCCTCACAGTAATGTGCGCCATGTATTATGAGCGTTCAGTGTTATATGGGAGTACTGTTTTATGAGTAAGAGTAGTAAAAAAAACCCCGTAAAACTCGGGGGGGGGGTGGTGACACCATGAGTTACCGCACCAGGTGACACCAACCTTAGTGACGCCACTGATAACAATCTATCCATTCCTGATCCGGCTCATCTCTTTTTCCCTTAATTTGGAATTTGGAAGAATTGATCTACCCAAAAGGGAATTTTATCCAAGTCAGACACTCTTCTTTTTTTTTTTTTTTCGTCTAAACTGTTTACAAATGTTGTGTTTTTTTAATTTTTTTTTATACAATTTTGCTTTCAAGCTGATTTCGGGCTGCACCCCCAAAGGGACCGAATGAATATGCAACTGGGATTAATCAGCTTGTTTCTGTAAATATGGATCCTATTTACATATTTATTTTAACATTTTCATCCTTTACATCGCTTTTTGCAAAACACATTGTTACTGTTGTGGCTGTTGCTCTGTTGTCAAAGGAACATGAATTTTCAGTAGGAGTTCCACTTATTCTGTTCTTCTTTACGATCTATATATATTTTTAAATTCGTTGTCCTTTGCCTTCTACTCTTGTGATAATGTCACATGTCCTATGCCAGTGATGCTGGAGGCTGGTAATGCAGATGCCCAGCCTGCCTTCAGTGCCATGTCGGTCAGCCACGGCCCTGTGGGCATGCAGGAAAAAGAAAATTGGTTATAGGGGGTGTTCAGATCATCAATCTATAAGTAGTAGGGATAGACTAATATAATTTATTCAGAGCCGATAATGATAGCCAATATTCTGTACATTTAAAGAACATTGGGCCCTGTTTGTAGGAGCTTACAGTCTAGGGATTGGAGTTGAGGAAGACCAGGAGAGTTTTACTGGACAACGGGATCATTAGTGCCAAATCTGGTCCAAATGGTTTAAATAAAATTTTAAACATCGCACCATGCCCACTACATCTATTCCATTTAATAAAAAAATTGATATATTTTGATTTTAAGCTTTTAATTTTACAGCGTGGTCATTTCTAGACTCCTGCCTTTTCAATGACACCTCACACGATTCTATAGGTAAGGGGCCAGCAACCTTGGCCCTCCAGATGTTTTGTAACTCCATCTCCCATGATGCTCAGCTGAGGTTGGTAGAGCCTCAAGAGAATTGTAGTTCCAAAACATCTGGAGGGCCACAATTGCTGAGTGTAGGACATAAGGTACCAGAGATACAAGGGTCCAAAAGACCCCAGCTTCTCTGAATAGGGAATCCCCATTTCAGTTGTCATTCTGCTCCTGTGCAATACAATCAGTGGGCAGGGGAAGTCCTACAGTGAGGGCCAAGATGTCAGCCTACTGTTGGACAAGCCCTGGATCAGCACTGGATTGGCACTAACCTGTGGGACTTCATGAGTTGCTGCTGCAGTGAGTCAACTTGACCAAATAAAAGACCGGTACCGATTATCGGTAATTGCTGAATATTGGGTGTGACGAAACGGCAGCTGCAATGTTTATTTGCATTCATTTTCCCTTACATTTCATTCTCTCTGTATAGTGTGACCTCTGTATTACTAGCCTGTCTTGTATAGCCTACCCCACCCCTCCCCCCTGTAAGTAATGGCTTCCTTTGTGTGGCCATGCTTGCATCACCTTCCCCCCAGATCTGGCTTGAACCAGAGCTCTTATCAGTTCCCTTTGTTAGACCAGGATGTGTCTGTGTGTCTGTGTGGGGAGGTTTTGGGAGGATCAGGAATAGAGTAACTCAAGGGTGTGGTTTTTACATTTGAATGTGTAACTTAAAACCTCTAAATAAAGCATTCTACATTTGGTGTTCCATCTGCAAGGACAGTTTATGTGTCGTCTACTCTGTTGGGGTACAATTACCTCATTGTTCAGCGGAAAGGGGCGCCCAGACAGAGGGTACCGAGCGTGGGGGTACCCCGTTCCGTAACATTGGGTCCCGATAATCGGAGAAGTCAATAATTGGTCTAGCCCTAATAAGTAGGTCATTTACATTTCAGGGAATGTCACTGGAGGTGGGGCCAGAGCTGACCTATCAGAGCCATTCATTTAGCTAAAATGTAATTTACAACAAAAGCAAAGCATCTTCTTTACACAAAGTGAATTCATTATGGATCAGAGACTCACCTGCTTGGAGTTCTGTTGCATTGCAACTCTGTCATATACTGCACATTATGCACAACCAATATTTACCTGTTATACACCTGCACCCTAAATATATGAAATCCGTAAAGATAGTAAGATAGAAAACAAGGATTTGGGTGCAAAATATGGAACGATTCTCCCTAAATGAGGAAGTTTTGCTTTTTTTGTGCCATGTAAAAAAAGATGTATCATTCTGGAATAAGGGAGCCTTGGGCTCTAACATTATTTGTTGTTGGTTGATTGCTTATTTCACCCATCTACTGCAAAGCTTCTTAGCGAGATTGCACCCCAGGAGCTTATTATGTCTGTTTGTTGCAAGGTATATAACATGAACAAAACTATCATAATGTCATCCTCTACTCAGCTATGCAAATCCCTTCACTTGTTTCCCATTTAAATCAGAATCAAATACAAAATCCTTACTTCAGTATATTATTCCCTTAATCATGCCGTCGCCTCTTGCTTCCCAGGTATTATCTTTAATGAAATAGTCAAGAGTTTGCTGTTTTTTTTTAAATATATATTTTTTAAAGGAAGCAGGAGTCAAAAAATAATATTTTCATATATATTCCTTGCACACCAGTCCTTATCTTTTGAGTTATTCTATGGTCCTATAGCTGTTCTTTTCTGTATTTGTTATGGTCCTATAGCTCTTGTATCGTGAATTTCATACATTCATTATAACCCTATAGTTCTTCTATTGTGAATTTTGAGTGGCCCTATAGCCCTTTTATCCTGAATTGTTTATGTCCCTTTAACTATCCTATCCTGAGTTCTTTATGGCCCTATAGTCCTTCTATCCCGAGTTCTTTATGGTCCTATAGTCCTTCTATCCTGAGTTCTTTATGGCCCTGTAGTCCTTCTATCCTGAGTTCTTTATGGCCCTATAGTCCTTCTATCCCGAGTTCTTTGTGGCCCTATAGCCTTTCTATCCTGAGTTCTTTGTGGCCCTATAGTCCTTCTATCCTGAGTTCTTTATGGCCCTATAGTCCTTCTATCCTGAGTTCTTTGTGGCCCTATAGCCTTCTATCCTGAGTTCTTTGTGGCCCTATAGCCCTTCTATCCCGAGTTCTTTGTGGCCCTATAGCCCTTCTCTCCTGAGTTCTTTATGGCCCTATAGCCCTTCTATCCTGAGGTTCTTTGTGGCCCTATAGCCCTTCTATCCTGAGTTCTTTGTGGCCCTATAGCCCTTCTATCCTGAGTTCTTTGTGGCCCTATAGCCTTTCTATCCTGAGTTCTTTGTGGCCCTATAGCCCTTCTTTCCCGAGTTCTTTGTGGCCCTATAGCCCTTCTTTCCCGAGTTCTTTGTGGCCCTATAGCCCTTCTATCCCGAGTTCTTTGTGGCCCTATAGCCCTTCTATCCTGAGTTCTTTGTGGCCCTATAGCCCTTCTATCCTGAGTTCTTTATGGCCCTATAGCCCTTCTTTCCCGAGTTCTTTGTGGCCCTATAGCCCTTCTTTCCCGAGTTCTTTGTGGCCCTATAGCCCTTCTATCCTGAGTTCTTTATGGCCCTATAGCCCTTCTTTCCCGAGTTCTTTGTGGCCCTATAGCCCTTCTTTCCCGAGTTCTTTGTGTCCCTATAGCCCTTCTATCCTGAGTTCTTTGTGGCCCTATAGCCCTTCTATCCTGAGTTCTTTGTGGCCCTATAGCCTTTCTATCCTGAGTTCTTTGTGGCCCTATAGCCTTTCTATCCTGAGTTCTTTGTGGCCCTATAGCCCTTCTTTTCCGAGTTCTTTGTGGCCCTATAGCCCTTCTCTCCTGAGTTCTTTATGGCCCTATAGCCCTTCTATCCTGAGCTCTTTGTGGCCCTATAGCCCTTCTTTCCCGAGTTCTTTATGGCCCTATATAGCCTTTCTCTCCTGAATTGTTTATAGGCCTATAACCCATCTATCTCGAGTTCTTTATGGTGTTTTTATCATGATTTCTTTATGGTGTTTCTATCATGAGTTCATTATGGTCCTACAGCCTTTCTGTCCCTAGTTCTTTATGGGGCGATATCCCCATTGTCATAAGTTCTATATGGCCTTATGTCTGATATAACTTATATCACAAGTTGTGTATGAGAATCAAACGAAATGATTTCTATCAACAAATACTATAGTTTAGACACTCTTTGAGGGCAGGTTTATCGCTTTGCAGCTCTGTTATACACCCACATACCACAAACCTATGGGGGTGCCCCTAAATGTACAATAAACCCTAAGAGCAATGATTTCTGGAAGTGTTTTGATGTATATATGTGAAATAACTCATTTGACACAACAAGAACTGACTGCCTGGCTGATCCACCCGGCTTCTGAGATGTTAGAGGAATGGCAGAAGTTAAATGTGTTCACACCGTTGACCAGTGTTAAGGAAAAGCGACCCCTCAGCTTCATTCTATCAGCGAGTTATGGTGCCATTGGAACCACAACCACACAACAAGCCTTTGGGTTTCCATTGTTAAAGCCGTAATTCCCATCCTGCTGGATTTTGGCGTTTGTCCCCACAACAGGACCTGCAGGTACCTTCACGGTCAAACAGCAAAAGTCAGCAATAGCTCTTGGAAATCTTCTTGTGGAATATCACTGCTGACAAGTGTGGGGTCAGTAACATTTCTGTAACTCACTGTGGAATTGATGTTGATTCCAGGAAAAAAAAAGAAAGAGAGAGAGAAAAAGGCAGTAATAGAGTGTGCCGGTTCCAACACGCTCCAGGGCTCTGAAACACATTGACACATTAAATATAAACTGCATTTGTCATATCTATCATTGGTAAATCACATCCACCAGCAATCTAGTGACAGGGAAGTGGCTGGTAGCTTGTTTTACCTGCATTGTCTCCGTCTTGGGTACCAGGCTCTCCAGAGTGCCTATTAAGTAGGATGTGAATATATTTTGGAAAAATTCCCTGTAATTCAATTTGAATTGTTTTGCTTTGTTTGGTTTGTTTTTTTAATAGCTTTGCGGCGGTTCCATGTTTCTGCATATTTTTAACGTGACCTCCTGTGACGTTCTACTTCACTAATGTTCACTTTGAATAACTTGTTGAGTTTTGTCCCGTCTGCTTAAATTCAGACGAGCAGATTGTCACCAGAATTCTTATTTTATTTTGTTTATTCTACCAGCGCGAGGATTTTAAACAGTGTTTGGTTTGATTTAAACGGTGAGAACATCAAATGCATCCTTGGATACTAATAAGCCGTGACTTATTGCAAATCCTAAATAGTAGAAAACGCGACTTAATGTTCTAACATTCTAAAATCTTTAATATTGTAAAGGAAAGCTCCTTTCTTCCATGGCTTCCTCTGAAAGTGTACAGATAGGGCACCCCTTATATAAAATACTCAGAAACTTTTCCTTTTTTTGGAGAATATCTGTATTCAAAAATTAGCAAAACCCTCCTATGTAGGTTGAGGGAAGGTGTAAAGGTCTCAAATATGGTGCACATCACTGACTGGGTTGAAAAATGAGGCCAAGGACCTGTAGACTGAAGGTGCCCATTACGAGCAGAGGGAGATGATGCCTTCCGGTCTGTAAACGCCAGTAATGTTTGGCATCTTCGGCTGGGTTCAGATGAGCGTCTTTGAGAGTGGAAGGAACGTCCGGGAGAGTGGACATCCTTCCACTCTGACGCCCGTCTGGCCACCTCGCTGAGCGCAGTTAGTGCGCTCAGCGCTGCAAGGCTCAATCCCCCTATGGAGGCTCATGCTTTGCAGCCCCGTCCAACATGCGTCTAGAGTTTTGACAGGGAAGCTTTCTGCATGTCCGGTTGTAGCGCGCAATTCGTGCGTGCGCTACAGAGTGTGACCGGCCCCGTCGAAGCGTCACAACGCTGTGACGGACACCTGAAGGCACGTCAATATGGGCGCACCTAGTGCGCTCATCTGAACTCGACCTTAGGCTCAATTTGGGGCTTCCAGTGCATGGATTACACCAATGTAAATCGAATCTAAGAGCCAAAAGTGTATGAATATTGGGTTTTTGCTCAATTTCAACCTGTAAATCCATCAGATTTTAACCCTTCACAGCTCTATTATTGTTTTTCCAAACAAGGTGGGAAAAGACAAAGTAGCAGTTTGCGTAAACTTACAATTGTGCTACAACTCTGATGAACTGCCTTCATGTGGTTTTAAGTCACGTAAAACAGAAGATGTGAGTGGTGAAGGGGTTCTTGAACCTAACTGCTCCCTGTGCCTCTTCTTTTAATCCTTTAATGCATAGAATACTTACACCGAATCCAGCGCCGGTCACGCTCTGTACTGGCCCACACGTTACAAGCAGTTGTTTCTGCTCAAGGGGAGGACACTCAGAACACTGTGAACGTTGTGTTTGTATTGATTGTTCCAAGTACCTAGAGTGACCCCGTGACTATTATATCCGTGAATACTTTATATATATATATGTTATGGTTTATAAAAAAGAAATTCAAGAATGGCATCTAACTTTTTTTGCAATTACAAGTATTTTGGAAAGCATCTGAATTGTAATCCAGATGGAAGTAGAATGAGATAAATAGAACTTCATGTGCAGTTTTTTTCACTAGTGGATTGTTTTCTTCTCAATGAAAGATTCAAAGGTTAAGTCTAGGGCTGAAACAACTAATCGATTAATCGACAACTAATCGATACTGAGAATAATCGATAATGAGAATAGTTGTCAACTAATCGGTTTTCGATTAATCGATTTGTGTACAGGACACACTGTTCTAGAGTCAGACCGAGTTGCACATTAATAAACTCAGACTCTGCTTTGGAGCTGATGGGAGAAGACGCGCCGTTGCTTTACTCTGTATGATTTAGTTCTAGGTTTATGTCAGAAATAACCATATTGTTTTTATTCAGTTTACAACAGTAGCAGAACTAGAACACAAACCCTGGGATACTGCTACTGGGTATGGGTGATGTACCACTGTTTAATCCTTACTTGGAGCTGGAGTCCTGTGCCATCACCTTCACCATCCCTGCTACCCTCTCTTTTGGTCTGGAGCTGCCATTCTCTCACAGTGGTCCAATCCCTTCCCATAAACTCCCTCCCCACACAACCGGGTCCAGTCTGTTGCCCAAACCCACTCCCTCTCACACTCGGGTCAAATCCCTTGGCCAAACTCACTCAGGACCCTCCTCCCGCTCAGTTTATTCATGAAATTATTTTAAAGGGACACTCTAATAAGCTAAAGTGGTCACTGTGCTGCCTGGAGCGACAGATGAAATGCTGCCCCCCCCAAATAAAAAAAAAAACACGTGGCATGTAAAAGCATATCTAGCGCTCCACAGCATTACAAATCACAGTAATGTGTGGTGTGTATCAGTGTGAGTATTATTGCTGTGGAGCTCTGTGGTACGCTCATAAGCACATTACTGTGAGTTTTAATGCTGTGTAGCTCTGTGATACAGAAATGTGTGGTGTGTATGAGTGTATCACAGAGCTCCACAGCAATAAAACTCACAGTAATGTGCAGAGTGTATCAGTGTCAGTATTCTTGCTGTGGAGCTCTGATACGCTCATACACACCGCACATTACTGTATCAGAGCTCCACAGCAATAAAACTCACAGTAATGTGCGGTGCGTATGAGCGTATCCCAGAGCTCCACACATTCATCCATGCACACATACAGTCACACACACTCACACCCACAGTCACACACACACACAATCACACACACACAATCACACACAGTCACGCGCACACACACACACACACACACACACGCGCATGTGAGTGCAGGGGGAGAGATGGGAGTGTAGGAAGGAGAGAGAGAGAGAGAGAGACTTGTACTTACCTGCAGGCTCTGTCTCCTTCCGGCCTCCATATGCTGCCCATCGCCTGCTTCTCTCCCTTCACAGAACTGTTCCCCCTCCATCGGTGCCGAACTTCCGGGTTAACTCCCTGTCTGGGCGCCGCCTGGTGGCTTCACTGGAGCATTGCATGCCGGGACATGTAGTTCTAAACTGGTTATCTACAATATGCAGTAAACCAGGCTAGAACTACATCTCCCAGCATGCAATGGTCCGGTGATGCCAGCAGGCGGCGCCCAGACAGGGAATTAGTCCGGAAGCTCGGTGCCGAACAGCCACTGCGCCGGCCTCCATGAGATGTTTAAAATACAGTGCTAGGGGGGCTCAGCGGCAAAATCTGCCGCTCCCCCAAAATATGCCGCCTGGAGCGGTTGCTCCGAACCGCTCCATGGTCAGGCCGGCCCTGTATGTATGTACGAAAGTTACCTACACTAAACAAATTGCCAACGGTAAAAATGGGGGGGGGGCAGGCAGGTGTTTTTTTGTTTGCGTTTTGTTTTTACATAATTTTCCTTTTATGTAAACAAAAAAGTTATTTTTTTTCTATCTGATGAATCGATTAATTGAAAAAATAATCGGCCAACTAATCGATTTATGAAAATATTCGTTAGTTACAGCCCTAGTTAAGTCAAATGGAAAGTCTTGAAAATGCATGAGTTCCCACACTTACAGGTCTATTCAAAGAAAGGTGAAACTCAGGAGAATGGCTGGAGAAGTGAAAATTCTAGGTCAAAATAGACAAACCAAAACAATTCTCCCTTTTATCTCACTTTCCAAATCGGCTATTTGGTCTAGATTGTTCTCGTCTCCTGCCAGTTCTCCTGGTTTTCACCTTTCTCTGAATAGCCCTGTAAGTTATACTTGGTAATATTCAATTATACATAAAAAATATTCTATTTTGTATCAACTACTTCATGATCATCCCCAGATTGAGTGAGGCCTTGGGCTGGTGCTTATTTTGCCTAATTATAGTGCCATCTCTGCTAGTGCAGGTTTTCCCTGTTGTGTCTGTATTTACGTTACTCATACTGTTTCCCAAACATTGACCATACCCTACTGATACACTGCATATCCACTACCCTGTCAACCACCAACAACTTTATCGGCCGCTGCCTTAACAAACCATGTGTCTATTACTGGGAATTTCTGAATGCTCCTTGCTTTGTGTCTCAGCTGCAAAACCTATAATTTCATGTTAAGGATAGTGGAAATTTAAAAAGCAGTGCGGTGATTGGAAACGCATGTGGAATGCTGAAATTGTATTCTTTCACATAAATCACAGGGCTACGATATTTCTTAGCACTTCCAGGTATCTAATCCAAAAGGCAACGAAGCAATGACAAAACTAGGACATTATATTACCGAAAAAATTCCGAATGTAGAATCTTGATGCTGGAAAAGAACGAATTGGTCGGTCTAGTTTTCTTTCTATTTACCTGTCTTCTCTATACCTCAGACTTGGTTAGTCAATCAACTCATTTCAACCATATGATTTTTTGTTTTACTTTTCCCTACATTTGCTTTAAAAACCTAACCCCAGAAACAACCACATTATCAAGGGGACGTCTCTATATAGCCTTTATTTAATATTTATGGTTACACAAATTGGTGTTTTTAATAATCCACTCCAAAGAGAAAAACTTTGAAATTCCATCAAGCTTGTGGTGAAAAGTTCCTAGTTTATCAAGTAATTTACAGATGCAGAAATAATAACAAAGAAGATGGTACCAGGCACTCCAGAAAAATAAGTTGCTTGAATTCTCGTCATTCCTCCCTCCAAGAAGACCCCAATACCACCTATCTCTCTATGAGTAAATGGAACGCTCATTAGCCAAACGCCTCAAGCTCGCTGCCTTGGTGTCACTTTTGACTTTGACCTAATGTTCACTTCCCACATCCAGACAGTGACCAAATCCTGTTACTTTCAACTCAAGAACGTTGCCCGCATCCGCCGTTTTCTGACACAAGATACAGCAAAGGTGCTGGTTTATGCTTTTGTTATTTCCCGACTTGATTACTGCAACTCGCTCCTTATTGGCCTCCCCAACTCCCGTATCGCCCCTTTGCAATCTGTAATGAATGCAGGTGCCAGGCTTATTTTTCTCACCAGACGCACCTCTCGTACCTCCCCCCTCTGCCAGTCCCTTCATTGGCTTCCTGTACATTCCAGGATAAAGTTTAAAATACTGACTCACGTTCAAATCACTCAATAACTCAATTCCTCCCTATGTCTTCTTTACTCTACAAGCACGTCCCATCTAAACAACTCCGGTCAGCAGGTGATCTCCTGTCATCTGTCTACACGCGCACAGCCAACTCTCGCCTCCAAGACTTCTCATGGGCAGCACCGGTCCTGTGGAATGACTTGCCTCGCCCTATCAAACTCTCCCCTAATCTTCAGGCCTTCAAGAAATCCCTCAAAACCCATCTCTTCAGATTAGCGTACCACAACACTGATGCAACTCATCCCTCTGCTCACCTACTCACACAGGATTGAAGCTGCTTCTATGGCTCCACCGTTCCCAAACCACTGGCACCAATGATCCTGCTATCTAGTGAAATTCTTCTTGTCTTCCTCAACCCCAATCCCTCTAGATTGTAAACTCCTATGAGCAGGGCCATCTACACCTCTTGTTTCCATCATATGTTCATTTATCTTCCCTTTGGTTATTGTAAAGCGCTGTGCAAACTGTTGGCGCTATATAAATGATGACAATAATAATTATAATACCCAGGACATACTTGAAAACAAGAGAAATCTCAATGTATCCTTCCTGGTAAAATACTTTATAAATAAATAAATAATTCTGGAGGACTCAATGCTTTGTTGGACACCACAACCTTTCACAAATACTTGCAACGGATTTACACGAGTTCTGGAAAGGTTTTGATCTTCTCGGATAACTATATAGTCTGGTCACCTCCTAGGGTTGACAGATCGGCCATATTTTCCTGGATACATATTACTATTTCATGCAGAGGGGAGCATGGAGGAAAGTATTGCCCTGCATCATGTATAATTATATGCTGCAGTAAGGAAATCAAGGCAGGTCACCCGGGATTCTCTTTTGATTTCTTACCTGTAGCATATGGCTTCTGCATGCTGTGTGGTAGCATTTTTCATGTACAGGCTATCAGCATGAATAATTTATGTAACCAGGAAAATATGGATGATCTGACAACCCTACCCCCTCCTCTGTATGACGCACCATGAAGCAGAGCGGCCCCGATTTGGAAATTCGGCTTTTTTTTCCCCCATGCATCTTTCAGCTGGCTGTAGATAAGTCTATACTGCTTGCCTTTTACTGCTTATGTCAGAAGTCAAAGTCTGGCTGGTTTAAGCCAAACACAAATACCAATGACGGCAACCAGAGTCCCATTAGACATGCATTACAACCCCGCGGTATCACCAGTCTAGCTGTAAACACACGTACCTGCAGAAGGAAAACATACAATCTATTCCTGCCTGTCGAGTAAAATCTAAGCAGCATATTTATTTAGGATTTTCACAGGTAAGCGTCCAGTTCATAGGATGTAATTGGCATTCACTTCCTTTTTTAGTTTAGCTTTTTTTTATTACCACTAGCGGTAATTCTTTATCTATGCAACAATAGAGCGACAATAACAATTATAATTGAGATTCCAGAGGCCCAAAAACTCTCATTGTTTCCAACAGTGACTCAAATACATCCTCGTCTCCCACGTGCTGCCTCCAAAGGAATTCGGACAAAAATGAATCTAAATGATGACGTGCTGTTATTAAGTGTTGATTGTTGCGCCATTTAGCCGATCCTCACATTCGCTCGACACTCTGTGTTTGGACGCCAGTGTGCGATCAATGAAGTTGTAGTGACGATTGACTCGGAAATGCTCGAATCTCGCTTTTTTCAATTCCTCGGTCTTCTAGGCACACCAACTGTCCGAGTAAACGATAGAGCCCCTTACAATACTTTCCAAAATTGCTGTTATTTACGGTGCTGCGTTGCCATCGGTAACTTCAACCAAGAAACACTTGCCGTTTTCCCGTCAAATCCCTTCGACTACCCAATGCTGAGGAAACACTCGGCCGGGATTTTTGTTACGCTTATTGAACGTCTCGTTGAGTTCTGACAATGAATTCTTCGGCTCCAATCTTCTCTTTTGGTAGTTGCATGAGATAGTTAGTGCAGACTTCTCACATGTAGTTGTTCCAGTCGACAGTCGTGTTCTTGTTCATGACCAATTCATACGCGTTCCACTTGATCGATGTCACTTCCTTGGCCCAACAGTAGAAGAAACGAACGTCTGCCACGAAGGGTAGATGACTACCCGTGAACCAATTTCCAGCGCGAATGTTGACCTTCCTCCGACAAGTAGACTTTCTGCAATCCCAGAAATTACTGGAGCCAAGTAGAGCTTCATTTCGTGACCATTTTGACACAGCAGCCCAGCTGTCAGTACATCTTTCTCTTGTAAGAACGCCAGTGCCTCTTCTTCGGTACGAGGTCTAGTGAAGATGCTTGTTTCTCATCTGACAGTTCATCCATCACTGACAGTGTTGAATAAGGCCCCGGATAACAGAAAAGTACTCTGCCAGCATTTAAGGTTTTTCACTTTTTTGAGGGTCTTATATCTTCCTTTTTTTTAAAAAAAAAATTGAAATTTCCGATGCCTTGTGATAATTCCCAGACCTCGGTTTACTCATCAGAAAAAAACACAAACCAGAGAATCAGATCACCCTCTTCAACACATCATTATAAATAATAATAAAAAAGCAAATTAAAGTGACATTAAGGCTAGGGTCAGACGAACGCAGTGCGAACGCACGTGCAGCCGCACTTTATCACGACCGTAGTGGCAGCAAATGACGGGCAATATATGAAGTACGGCCGCACGAAAGTGCGGCCGCGCAACGCAAGCGGCAAACAAACGCATTTTTTCTAGAACGTGATACCGCTAGTACTGACGTACAGAGTGCGCTGCGTCCACTAGCGGCGTGTGTGTGTGATTAGGAGACGTCAGACGCTGCTAATGTCCCGCCAACATAACGTCCAGACGCAAAAAGGGTTTTATTGATGATCCGTACGAAATCACGGGCGAAAATGCGCATCGTATGACCGCTATCGCGTATTCCGTGAAAAAATACGTCCATTCGTTCAAACGCACTTTTTCACGGACAACGCGAAAAATAGGTTCGTCTGACCCTAGCCTAAACCCTCAGATTTTTTAACATAAACCAATACTGTAATGTGTGCCTTACTTTAATCCATGGTTGTTTTCCTTCTCTTTGCTGCTCTTCCTTTTAAATCCGTATCTCTTCTCATACTGGGGGAGAACTTCCTTTTGCAGCTGGCTGTCACTTCCTGTAATACTGGCTCAGGTTGCAAACCTATACACAGACACCATGTATCCATTCCAGAGACCAGGCAGTCTGCTGAAACAGGAAGTTCTCCCCTAGCATGAGAAGAGATAAGGATTTAAAAGGAAGAGCAGCAAAGCAAAGGAAAACTACCATGGATTACAGTAAATCACACATTACAGTATTGGTTTATGTTAAAAAATCTGAGGGTTTAATGTCACTTTAATGGCTTCCAGTAAACCATTGCTTTGTTAGGGGACCATGCAATGGATTCTCTCATTCTTTAGTAAACAAATCCACCGTAATTTAACATAAAGGCTGCCAATTGCAGTATCTATCATTGGAAACGGCGTAGTGACAACTCTGACCCTAGTGCACCTTTTTGGAGGAACACACCTTTTCTTCATGGTTCCTTCATGTTTCCTACGTGGCTTGTCATTATCCTTTAGTGGGACTTTATTTAATCCTCTTCCACAACGATTTTTTATGTCATTGGAAACCGGTGGCAACAAGATTGTGCCATATTGGATGAAAAAAAAAAATGTTTTGTGCACAGATTGCGCCCTTAGTGTTCGTCGCTCTGGAAGTGAAGCCATATTGGCGAAATGAGCATGGGTTAATATTTCCCAGTACGTTGATGCTCTGCGGTGAGTCAGAGGAAACAGAGAAGAGTTTAGACCAATTTTCTCCGGCGGACCCCCACCTCCCTTCTTAGTCTCCTGCCCTTACACACTGACTACTGGAAAGTAATGGAAAAATATTGATCTCCCCCGTTAATGAATTGCTCAGCTTTTGAGAATTGCATTCTTAATCATCCCAGGTCTCCTGATGTGACACCAAAGGCCTGTAAACAGCTCGACGACGTACTATACCAGATGCGACCATTACGACCAGTGACATACCGGCAGAAAAAGTAAAACCCAAAAAGTAGACTATGGTGAATAACGTGAATATATTGAGCTTTCATCTGATATTATTGAATTTTTATTATTAATGATATATATATTTTTTTTAAAGACCAAGAGACTTAAACGCCATAAAATATAAAACAAAAGAAGAAAAATAAAAGGCCATCGGCTCGTTTTTCAGTAAAATCCTGGTCTTGATGATGCTTTAATGTCGAGTTGTGTAACGCATGGTACGCTCAGCTAAATTATACATCTTTAGCGAAGTCGCACCTGGCTGTGTTTACATTGCATCCCTTGGTGTTTCGGTACAGACGGCTCCATGTAGTATTTATGATTTCCTTTCCTTTTTTTTTCCATGGCCTCTATGGATTGCTGAGTACTGCATGTGGGAATCCGCCATTTGAGTCACGCTGTTTGTTTTGCGCATCAGCTCCACTCCACGCATTGCAGGAAGAGGTCAAAGCCTCTCTGATAGACATATTACCGTGTGTTAGGTCCGCATTATACCTGGACACGCATTACTATTTTCGTGCACAGATAAGGTGTTGCCCCACAATATGTAAAAAGTCACAGACTGCAGGAGGAAGTTGGTTTCATTTTCAAGGCAGATCATACTGGATTCAGCTTTGATTTCTCGCCTTGTGTCACAACCCTTGCCAGATGCCCCCCAGAAATCCAAGAAAGACCCGCCGTGGCAAGAAGGGCAAAACCAGTGCTGGAAAGCCTTGGCAGAACATTTCATGATCTGCCCTACTCAGCTCGTAGCTTCTCCTGTGAGCACTGCAACGTTAGCAGGTGCTTGTAAATCACCGGCCCTGTGCTCCCCTACTTAAGGGAGGAGCACCCATAATGCAGTGCTTCTGCATTATCCATGCTTCCTCTCGTTAATTGCCTGATTTCCTGTGTGCCAGAACATGGGCTTTCCCTACCGACTCTGCCAGCTTTCTGCCCCTCCTTGACCTACAGCTAAGGGTAACGGCACACAAGCAGATTTGGTGCTTGTGTGCGCCCGCACTTCCCTGCGTCTGTGCCGTTTTGACTGGGAGGGCCAACCACCAGACGTGAAAAAGCCCTCCCCGTCAAAAAGCTAGACAGATGCTGACGGGGATACAATCCATAGGAGGATCGCGCATTGTACACTGAGCGCACAGAGTGGAAGGAACATCCACTCTCACGGAGGTTCCTTCCTCTCTTTACAAATGCGCGTGTGCCGGTAGCCTTTCCCCTGGACTTTATGACTGGATCACCCATCTGAATACCCTCCTCGTCTTCTTCCTGTTCAGTCTCCAAGTACCCCTGCATCTCCAAGTCTCCTGTCAGTCCTTTTCCTGTCCCATATCTTCAGTAAGCCTCCTGCCATGTTGCCTAGGTTGCCCTGTGTTTTGTTCCTCCCTTCCTTTGTTGCTCGTCCCTGCAATTCCCCTCCGATCAGCCCCATTCCTGCCTTGCCCCTCATCAGCACGTTTCCTTGGTTGTATGTATTTCAATAAACCCTGTTTTTGGACTTTACCCAGTGTCTGCCTTTACTGCGTCCTGCACCCCACCAGTGTGACACCTTAGAAACATAGAAAATGTCGGCAGATAAGAACCTTTCGGCCCATCTAGTCTGCTCAATTACAGGGATACTTTACCTGGATTTATCTTTTGTTTAGGATAGCCTTATGCCTATCCCATGCTTGCTTAAATTCAATTACTGTTTTGGCCTCTACCACTTCTACTGGAAGACTGTTCCATGTATCCACCACCCTCTCAGTAAAATAATGCTTCCTGATGTTACTTTTAAACCTTTGCCCCTCTAATCTAAGACTATGTCCTCTTGTTTTGCTACTTTGTTTCCGTTTAAATATACTCCCTTCCTCTACCTTGTGGCTTCCCTTTACCTTGCAACATACTAAATCTACATACTTCTGGGCTGCAGTGCTCAATATTATTATTATTGTCATCATTTATATAGCGCCAACAGTTTCTGCAGCGCTTTACAATAACCAAGGGAATGAAATAAACGGACATATGATGGAAACAAGAGGTGTAGAGGGCCCTGCTCACAGGAGCTTACAATCTAGAGGGATTGGGGGTTGAAGAAGACCAGAGGAATTTTACTAGATAGCCGGATCATTAGTGCCAGTGGTTTGGGCACAGTGGAGCCATAAGAGCGGCTTCAATCAAGTGTGAGTAGGTGAGCAGAGTGTGAGTTGCATCAGTGATGTGGTACTAATCTGAAGAGATGGGTTTGAGGGATTTCTTGAAGGCCTTGAAGATTAGGGGAGAGTTTGATAGGGCGAGGCAAGTCATTCCACAGGACCGGTGCTGCCCTTGATAAGTCTTGAAAGCGAGTCATCAACAGTAATAAATAGGTCCAGAAAACTATAAAGTATCTGGCAACCCTACCCCACTGTAGCATCATCCATAGTTATCCCTTCAGAATGAGCGATTAAAAAATATCAAAATGAAACCATAACGATGGAAAAACCAAACCAACAAAAAAAAAACAACTTGACAATCTATACCAGGGGTGGGCATTAGTTTTGGCTCGGGGGCCACTTTGTGGGAGGGGAGGTTAGCGGAGGGCCGCACTTTCCCCAGAACTAATTATAACCAGAAACATGCCCCCAAAACTAATTATAAACAGAAACATGCCCTCAGAACTAATTATAACCAGACACTTGCCCCCAGAACTAATTACAGCCAGACACTTGCCCCCAGCTCACATGGATATATTGCCCCCGGCCAGCTCACCTCTCCCCTGCCGTCTGGTCTGCCAGGCAACTCCAAGTCATTGCCGGCAGCCGTGTGGTTTTCCGCCTACGAGCGGCCACTGGCATAAATCTCTGCCGCTCGCCTGGGATCTATCCACCAGCCAGCTGCAATCTCGCGAGATTGCGGAGTTCACGTGACCTCCGCGATCTCGCTAGATTGCGGCTGGCTGTTGGATCCCAGGCGAGCGGCCAAGCTTCATGCCAGCGGCCGCTCGTAGGAGGAAAACCACGTGGACGCCGGCAATGACTCGAGCCCTACTTGGCGGGCCGCAAAAAAGTCTCTGGCGGGCCGCATGTGGCCCACGGGCCGCACTTTGCCCGCCCCTGATCTATACCCTTGAATGTCACTTAAATCAGATTTGCCAGATTTCTACCTTTTTCAGCTTCTTCTCAGCTCCACGATTTGTTGAAGGTTCGACTGGATTCTAATTATTATTCTGCTCTTGTTTTAAGAAATGATTTTGCAGATATTTGTCTTTTCTCATTCCACTTTGCAAGCAACAATGTTAAAAAAAAAAATCTTCAGAGTATCAACGCTTATACGCGTAGTGCATCGGATGTCAAACTTAATATTAATATCATTATGGCCTTATCAAATTCTCCAAAAGGTTCCTTTGCCTCAAACACATTGATTATTTTTTTTATCTTCTTTCTTGTCATGGTGCGGGCAGCATCCGATACTTGATCACTTACTGCTTGATTAAACTGAAGAATCTTTTTTTTTTTTCTCTCTTTAATTTGGTTTTGTGATGTGCCACAATCCGCCTCAGTGAAACAATGCTCAGGGAAATCGACCTTTTACATCGCTGAACCATTGATGTGCTTTAAATTAGCATATTTTCTATTAGGATGCAATAAAACTTTGTGTTCATTTTTTAGATCTTTTATCACTTTCAATTACATCTGCACTATGTATGTGTGTGAGCGTGTGTTTGTAATATACATATAAATATATATATGTGTGTTACGGGAAGAGACCAAATTAGGGGAAGCTAGCTTGACCCAGGTAAAGTCCACATGGTCCAAATGTGCTGGAAAAAAATGAAATTTCCAGGCTTCACCTGGATTATCTGCGGGTTAACCATCCCACTTTACTTTACGTGATCGACTTGGCCGTCCGACTATGGACAACTTTTTTCAAAGATTCTGAACAATTTGGGTCGTCCACTGCCAGTGAATATGGACGATCCAGAATGACCGACGGGAAGGCCGCCAAACTGAAGAAAAAAAAACAAAAAACCCACTGTCGAACACATGGAGGGGTCTCCGGTGCTGTCCCTGGTGCTGAAAGAGCATATTAAAGCCCCGGAGTTCCCTGCATGTCTTTGACAGCGTTCACAGGTGCTCTTTTCTTTTCTTCGGTTCAGCGGCGAGGGGGGGGGGGGGAAGCCGGATTCAAGAAAACAAAAATAGGGAATCGAAAGTTTCACCAAAAAAATACTCAAATTCAATAAAATCAATAAATAAAAATACTTTTTGCTGCAAATGGAAAGAATAAACCGTTGAATAAAAAAAGATGGGATTGAAAACATAATTTTACATTGAATCCTATGGGATTTGCCTGTCGAACTGAATCACTTCTCTATGGGACAATTTCCCAGCTGCAGCACGGCAGTTTAACTATACAGTTCATCTTTTTTTCATGCAAATTGTATCCGATCATCCCGACTTCATCTGACAAATCCCATCCAAATGGGAAAAATCGCTAGTCTGTTGTAGTCACACAAAGTCGTCTGAAGTGGTCCGATCGACATGTGAGGCAGTGGACGACGGTTGAATCTCCTACATGTTATGGGATTGGTTTCACAATGATGAATGACTTCGGATGGTCGCACAAATACCGACCCAGTGGATGGCTAGCCTTAGTGTTGGGTTAGGGTTGGCCATGGATATGGGGAATTCTAGATTTTGGGTGAACTGTAAGCCACTCAGAACTCTTAGACAACACATTACCCAGCAGTGTTTGGGTAGATCACGGTTTACCCAGTGACATCCATATGTTTGATTTCATTTTGGACATTACCCAAAGCTGCTGGGTAACGTCAGTTTTACCTGGGTGATCCTAGGTTTCTCACCATTTCGGGCTTTACCCGTGACATAGACTCGCACACATTGAGTTTTGAGATCGGCAGCACTCAAGGGGTTACTCTGTTTCTCTGAAGAGCTAAATAAAATGTTAAATAGTTCTCAGCAATTTGCAATAAACTCTGTAAGTGTATATATATCGCTTGTCTTGGTTTCCTCGCTTTACCTGGCTGATCCAAATTATAGCTTAATTAGAGACAATCTTTGGAAATGGATTCATGGTAATAAACAGATTGAACTGAGGAATCGGCACAGTAAAAAGTTCAAAATTAATAAGTGGCAGATGTGGGAGAGCGTAATTTGTATTTGAACAAACACACTCTGATGGCAGGGGAGTTTTTGTAATTATTTTTTTTTTAATTTACATATTTAAACTTTTAAGTGGAATTCTAATCATACCTCGTGCACGTCTGCATAAGGAAGAGCTCCCTATTCCCAGCAGCTGTACACCCGGAATACGGCGCTCACTGAGCCGTGACTGCACGCTCCGTATGTGCCCCGCTGCTCTGCGTACCCTAATCTGCATCCTTGCAACCCTTCACCTGCATCCTTTTGGTCCCAACACTCTTTCACCTGCAATTCGGCTTTATTCTAAGCCTCCTATGCCACACTGGCTCTTTCACATTCCTCCTAATCTGCTTTGTATCGCTCCGTCATCAACGTTTCCACCTGCTTTTGCCTAGGACTTGAAAAGTCCCTGTATTTTGGCATCTTGGACCTTATCCATTTAGAGAGCCACTACCACCTCAAAAATGAAATGATCTTATTGTGTTTATTTGATGTTGCCGATTTCTTACATGTGTTTTGTTTTTCTTCTGTATCTATAGTTAAGAATATTATTTTACTCTGTCACTGGCTGCGCCCGCTGTGTGATCTTTTGTGTTGTAAACTGCCCTTCCTTGTATCTTTACAGCACTTGTTCCTCACTGTGTGGCTTTGAGCATAGAATGGGACGAATGGATCTATAGTCATGGAAACCGGCTCACAGCATTACTAATACAAATACTGTAGAAGCTAAATCACAACTGTTAGGTAAAACTCACCATAAGATTTTGGTAAATGTTACATCATGTGAAAAACTCACAAAATGGAAACAGGAGATAAAAAAAAAACTACATTTATTTTTCCTTTTTCCTTACTTCAAAGAAAGAAAAAAAGCAGCATGTGTTTTATAAAGTGGCTTCATTGGTAATGCACAAGTAATCTAGTTACAGTTTATGTACGTGATGGTGTCTCTCTTAATATTAAACCACACCTAGGTCCTAAATACATCAACGTGATGCTCAGTTAGTGCATCTAGCTCAATCATAAAAGGAATACCATAGATACGCGAGTATAGCGCGACCCGAATATAACACGATGGATAGAGATTTATTATGGAAATGAGAGAATACGCAAGACTCGAATATAACGCGAGGAGCAAAATTATAAACTTATACTGTACTGGGAAACCATTAAAATCCTTCCAGGTTTTCTTAACACAGTCAGGCTGCCCCTCAGACCATGGTGTTCTGCTCTAGAATGATTGTAGTTGTTACTACGCGTCTTCTTACTTGCCTTAAGATGGCCGGCAGAGTGAGGTTACCTACTCAGTGAATCATTCACCAATAGCCAGCATGCAGGGAGGTGTCGTTTTCTGACCTCCGGCTCCAGCAGGCAAACTCATCCACTGCGTCGTCCGCCAATAGTCAGGGAGACTTGGGATCCCAGAGCAAGTCAAGTTTTTTTTTTTTAACACTTGATGCAGATGTCTCGAATATAACGCGACCCCTCCAATTTTAAGGTAAATTTTTGTCACCAAAATCTAGCGGTATACTCAAATATCTAATTTGACCAACTTGCAACAGAATGAAGATTGAGCCAGTTATTACTATAGATTATGCCAACTGCAATCAAGTGCACCTTAAACATAATAACAGAGATACAGTAACTAGAGGTGTGCATTCATTTCGTAACAAATTTCAATTCGTTAGGAATTTCATTAATTCGTATTTCGGAAGTACTTCCGAAATAACGAATTGATGTGATCTGAACCGAAACGAAAATGAAATGGTATATAACGAATTTGATTTGCTATGCTGTAGAGAACCATTGTTTAAATGATTCCAGAGCAGGATTTGATCAATTGGGGTTTTATTTAGTGATCCAAAATTTGAATCGATATCATCTATCGAATCGATGTTAACTTTCAATACATACAATTACTAACTAAAGCAGGCGGCATTATGAAACGAATTAGAATCGATAGACTGTTACACAAAGCACCCTGTCCCTGTATGTACGGGCAGCGTTAAAGGGATACCCTAAACGGGAATGCTGGGGTCGATAAACATATACTCTCCTGTCACCCCCTGCACCGCCTACTGTTGTTTTAATACACGATTAAGGTGTTAACGTTCTAGCACTGGGAAGCATCTGCTCAGCTGTGACATGCTGCTGCTTCCTGTAAGTTGCAGCATGTCACGTGATCACAGGGAGGCAGCAATTCCAATGGTTCTCAGTGCCAAAAGGATTGAGAACCATTGTATGGAGCTGGTACCCAAAGGCCCCGAAGCCCTGGATTCTGAGCTAAGTGCCCAGATT
The DNA here is from genome assembly GCA_009667805.1 of Leptobrachium leishanense. NCBI lineage: Eukaryota > Metazoa > Chordata > Amphibia > Anura > Megophryidae > Leptobrachium > Leptobrachium leishanense. Next base: position 42,358,356 of record CM019075.1, on the reverse strand, counting down.
CTGGGCTGGACTAAGCTACTGGACTATTTATATTTATAAGTATTTATAAAGCGCTTACCAGTTCCATAACGCTGTACAATGGTTATGACTTAATAACAAATATACATACAATATAAACACACAGAACAGTAGGAGAGAGGATCCTGCTCGAGAGCTTACAATCTAAGAAGAGAGGGGTGACACACTAGGTGAGGGTAAACCGAAGAGTACAAGAAGTAGCGGGGTACCAAGTTTATCCTTTTATAGTCTTATATCGACATTAATTACTTTGCGCATCAGATGGATCACTGGCTTCCATAGAGTAACAGGAGCTGATATTGTATCCAGATTTTAGTGTAGCCCTAATCTGCAGTTGCTTTTATGTTTCTCGGAGATTCTGTCGTCCTTCTCCATGATGCTCTAATTGCGAGATTTCCAGCTATTTCTGTTCTTCCACGCTCCTTTGGTGACACGCTGCCTGTCCGCTCCATGACTTTGCTTTATTATCATCTCCCGGCCTGCTCTCTAACCGTGCTTTATGTCCCCTCGCCTGTCTGCTCCATGACTCTGCGCATTTTAATCCTCTGTGTTACCTGTTTTATGACCCCCTCCACCTCACAATCCTACCCCCCCCCTCAGCCAGGCGAATTGCCACTCGGTTATCTCCTATCTGTATGTTTTGCCGGAGTCTCAGGACTCTCCTGTGAATCTTCGTCTCATATCCTCGCCTTTGTCACCAGAAATGCATATCTTTGCTATAAAAATGTACATAAATAGAAATGTAACTTCTTCAACGCACGGCATTCTGGGATCTTTAACTTGGTAGTGAAACTGGTGGGGGTTGACTTAATAAAACCCACGGTTACTGAGAGGATACAGTTATATTTTTCACGGATTTTTCGAGTATTTCTTGAGGTTTTACACCACTTCAGTTGATACTTCAATGGTTGTTCAGAAAGCATCGTTGTTTGCTGATGTTGCAAAAACCGCCATTGATGCAACGTCTTTCTTCTCTAAGGAAAGATCCAAACATTGGCAGGAGAAGCTTCAAAGTTAAATGTTTCCTGCCGTTGTTTGGATTTTCTTTTGCGAAGGGCTCGCATTTATTGGTGACGCAACATCGGCAAAAAATGGCACTTTGTGAATGAACCCCTCTGTCTATGAACCTCTGAGAGGGACAAAGACTGACCTGTTGGTGTAAACAGATACGACGAGTACATTTTTCAACTGAGTGTCATCTAGACACCTTTCGAAGCTATACACCCAAATTCCAGTGCCAGCCATCTTAAATTCTGAAGAGGTAGAGCATAATACTGAAAAGTGTGTGTGTGTGTGTGTGTGTGTGTGTGTGTGTGTGTGTGTGTGTGTGTGTTTGTGTGTGTGTGTGTGTGTGTGTGATATATCAATCTATCTCAGACAGAGAATATAAACTATTGCGAAAAGCGAAGATATATATATATGATGTTAGGAATATGTATATACTGTATATTCCTTTTATATAGATCCAACATATTTAATATATTGTGATATAGCTACTGGACACAAAGATCAGTGCTTCTGCTTCTCTTTATTGAGCAGCCATTGCAGGGTACACGATGAACAGAACAAGAAACAAATACAACACAAACGCCTACTCCTTGATGCGGAGGCCTGCTAAACATTTCAGAATACCCATCTGACATGTTGGGCGGCTAAGCTGCTCACCAAACTGTAAAAACAAAATATAATGTACCTGCCTTCTGGGCTCAGGATTATGCTTTCTTTCCTTCTGCATCCAGCACCAAAACTGCCCTCTCAGAGGGAACCACGTTTCCTATAAGGCTAGGATCGAACGAACGCATTATTCGCAGCGACCGGCAAAAAGTGCGTCTGAACGCATTGACGTATTTTTTTACGGAATGCGTGAAAACGGTCATACGATGCGCATTTTCGTGCGTGATTTTTTACGGATCCAAACCAGGAAACTTTGGGTGTCGGGACGTTATGTTGGCCGGACATGAGCAGCGTCTGACGTCTCCTAATCACGCACACACGCCGCTATGCGGACGCAGCGCACTGTGTATGTCAGTACTAGCTGTTCGACGTTCTCGAAAAAATGAGTTTGTTTGCCACTTGCGTTGCGCGGCCGAACCTTCGTGTGGCCGTACTTCGTATATTGGCTGTCATTGCCTGTCATTTGCTGCTACTACGGCCGTGATTAAGTGCGCCTAAACACACGTTAAAAATCCGTTAGTCTGACCCCAGCCTAAAGGGCTGGACAGTCCTAATTAGGCATTGGCTGTTGGTTAACCTTATAGGGGAAAAGGGGAGTCCTCCATCCGCCTGCTGATGAACTTGTGGTCTACCATACTGCCCCTAATCACACGGTCACAATATATAAATATATAACAGATGTATCTTGCAAACTCTAACATTTACATTTTGCACAGATTTACAGATTTTACATTATTATCTTAATAACAGAACACCGTTTGCCACAAATGCTCTTTTCAGTGCTACAGTTCATTGGGATTAATGATGCCTTGAAGGTGCTAGCTTCATGCCACTATTAAAAATGAAGAGAACCCTGATCTACAAATGTAGCTAGCATTTTAAACCTGGATAGGTTTATGCACATCAGAATTTCACTGACGCGTTTGGATTATTTTCCCGATGTCCCTAATACCCACAATGCCAAGGGCGTTTGTCCCAGATCTATACAGTTTCTCTCTTTCACTCTGATTTGCACGATCTTAAAATAGGATGGATCCTCCTCCACGCATCTGCCTGGCGCTCGGCTGGACAGGCGCCGCCATGAAGTATGACTCTTGTTGTTTAAACAAATTAACTTTATTGATTTTGCAAACCATAATGACTTTACCTCCACTTAATGAGTTCTTTTTATGGAGCTTTGTCCATCACACTCTACCTTTGTTTTAATGTCACACGTCACGGGAAGGTCTTCCCATTAAATCACCCAGTTAATGCATAGGGATTGTGTACATTCAAGTGTCCCGAGAATTTATTTCTACCACAGTCCCCTTTTGTCTCCATTGGTCCTGGCGTTTGTTTCAAGCATACACAAAGCAATGCTGATTAAAATAACAGTATCCGGATTTGGCTTCTCCAGTTTCACCCTAGCATCACTAGATCTATATCCTGGATGGGCTCAATGTTCATTTTTGTGATTAATAAATCTAGTCTGGTAAAGTTAGCATTTTAGCAAGTGAAATAATCATCCATAAGGGGTACACACATTTGCAAATATAGGGCACTATTCCGTAGTGAACGCTAACTGTAGCGTTCGGATGAGTAAGTGTTAAAGTCAGGATAAGTGACTATAATGCACAAAAAGCAGTTTTGCGCACCGTCAATATATCTGGGTGACATCCAGCTCACTTCGGGCCCTATTACAATCTTCGCGTTAAAACGCTCGCGCAACGCGTGAATTTGTGCATCCAGCGTTAAACGTTAACGCGCGTAAATCACCGCAGGAATTACAATCCTCGTTCATTTTTTCATCCGTCGAGCAATAACGCGCATTAAACGGACGAGCACAAATGGGCGCACAGCAACGTTGCGCGCAGAAATCAGTGTCCGGACTGTTTTTTTCACACGATTCAGCCAATCAGAATTAAGAACCACAATTGTCTCACGTTAAGTTTTTGCGCCTGTCAAAGTCAATCTGCGCATGTGCTGCATCAATAAAAAATGCACGCACAACTTCTCAAATTTATTGGTTTGGGTATGTGTAGAATGCGTAACTATACTTTGCTGCGTATTTTATTTTGGAGCAAGAGATGGAAAGATACTGGGCTCTATTAACTGCTTCGTGCAATTTGTTTTGCGCACAGCGTTAAACATTAACGCGCGGAAATTAATGCTGGTATTAAAATCTGAGCGCATTTTTTCATCCGTCAGAAAATAACGCGCGGAAAAAAGACATGCAAAAACGGGCGCGCATTAACGCTGCGCGCAGAAATCGGTGGGCGGACTGTTTATTAACGTGATTCAGCCAGTCAGAATTGTCTCCCGTTAAGTCAATTGTCTCCCGTTAAGTTTTTGCGCCTGTCAAAATCAATCTGTGTATATATGCTGCAGCAATAATAAAAACACACACAACTTCTCCATTTTATTGTTTGGGTAAGTGTAGAATGTGTAACTATACTTTGCTGTATTTTTATTTTCGGGCTGGAGTATTTGGGTTCGGCCAGGACGTTCAGATTTGCCATTAACGCCAGCTTTTAAAAGACTTTAACCCTTTCGCTGCTGAGGCATTTCACACCTCTGTGCTGAGGTCATTTTTACCGGTTTCGCTCATCATTTTAATATATGACCCAGACATATTCTATATCGTTCTTTCCGGCAGACTCGGCAGATTCATAATATGTCATTGTTATATGTATACGTCATGTCCTGTCTGTATATTATAACAAAAAAATGCAATAAAATTTGAATTTTCAATAATTTACAATGTGTAAAGTGTTTTTTTTCACATTTCGTCATCGGAACTTTTGCGTTTATATTTTCTATGGGTTGCGCTTGTTAAAAAAATTAGAAATGGGGTCTCGTTACATTTTTTTTATGGGGAAAATTTTGCTATTTTTAACAAACGCACCGCATACAAAAATCGTTAGTGCAGCATCGTTGTTCACATTATAATTGAAATTAACAAAAAAAATTAAAATAAACTTGTTAATTTTTATTATTATTTTTTTTGTTTAATTTTTACATGGTCATGTTTGGTATCATTGGAAAGGCCATGCTCTGGCCGATCCAGCAATTCCAGACATTAACCCCTAGATGCCACAGATCGGGAGATAGGGGGTAACAATGAACCCCATATCTCCACAATTGGTGGCAGTTAGGGGTTAACTCCAGGACTGGCGTCATCATGCTATGCGACGTTCTGCGCAAAGGGTTTTTCCCCTCGCGTTAATGCGTTTTAGCGCACGCGTTAACGTTTGCGGGAAGCAGTCGATAGAGCCCACTGTGGGGGGCAGTTTACACACAGAATCGATGCACACAGTGACGCATATAGAGTAACATATTTTCTTAACTAAACAAATTACATGTAAAATAAAATAAGATCATTTACTTTTTTGGTGGCGGCGTCCCTTTAAGGTACAGCGGCACGATCCGAGCATGTATACAAGAGATGTGTCAAAGTACACATAAAGAGGGGGCTCAGTGGTGCTCAGTCAATCAGATTTGGGTCCCTTAGCTGGCCCGTTATCATTAATTGGCATTTAGTTTAGGTCATAAAACAGCTGTTTAACTGTACCACAGATACTTACTGTTCTGTTTATCAACAGTTTGTGTTTTCAAAGTAAAATTGAAATATTTTTTTTCGTTTTTAAACTATCGCATTGTAGTTTGTTTTGTTTTGAAAAATGCGTTATAAAGCGGTGGCATCGCCAGGCGGATCTGTCAGAGAGCGTAATGAGGAGGGCACGGGGCAGTAGGGCAGTTTATTGGAGCAGTGTATCGTGTATGCCAGCCAGCCATGAACTTGACATCTGCTAGAGAATAAGAATAAAATATATGCCCCCACCCACCCCCCCCCCCTCCATTGCTCATTTATATGCAAGAGACGACTGACATTAAAACCCTTTCCTAAAACAAATGTTGTTTCTCCATCTGATTACAAGAATAAAATTAGAGGACAGGTCATCGTCACAGCTGGGCCTGTAAAACATGGCAGTGAGTGGCATCGCTGGCACTTAGTGACAGGCAGCCTGCTTACCGCTTATGTTAATGGAGATGAAATTTTTCTGTGCATAGACGTCTCATTTGCCGAGGTTAGTCGCTGATCATTCCCGGTATGCAGAACAATGCAGATTCGACCGGCGCTCTAGGTGTGCAGAGCAATAATGGCTAGAATGTATTTCCGGATGAGCAGAGCTATCTGGGTTGGCTTGCCATTCCAGTTTTTCAAAACACAATAGGTGAGTCTGTGACTCTAGGGATGCGGAGCAATACATATGTGTTTCTAATCTTACTTTGCAAACCATTTCAGGACAGATTTTTATTCTAGGAATGCAGAGCAGAACAGGTTACTTTTTTTTCTAGGTGAGCAGAGCAGTACAGACATGTGTGATTCAGCAGAGCAGTACAGGTCACCAAGAATGGTTCAGCAGAGCAGTACAGGTCACCAAGAATGGTTCAGCAGAGCAGTACAGGTCACCAAGAATGGTACAGCAGAGCAGTACAGGTCACCAAGAATGGTACAGCAGAGCAGTACAGGTCACCAAGAATGGTACAGCAGAGCAGTACAGGTCACCAAGAATGGTACAGCGGAGCAGTACAGCTCACCAAGAATGGTACAGCGGAGCAGTACAGCTCACCAAGAATGGTTCAGCAGAGCAGTACTGAATAATCAGAACAGCATTTCATTTTGGGTGCACAGACACCAGCCAGTCTTCTATTTTGCAGAGCAACATAGGTTGTTATGAGATTCTGAGTATGCAGAGCAGTACAGAGCACAGAGTATGGGTGAATAGAGTGATGCTGGTCAGAGAATGGTCAGCTGAGCAGTACAGGTCATAGTAAGGCTAGGGTCAGACGAGCGCAGTGCGAACGCGCGTGCAGGCGCACTTAATCACGGCCGTAGTAGCAGCAAGTGCCAGGCAATGACGGCCAATATACGAAGTACGGTCGCACAAATGTTCGGCTGCGCAACGCAAGTGGAAAACGAACGCATTTTGTCGAGAACGTCAAACCTCTAGTACGGTTGTACAGAGTGCGCTGCGTCCGCTAGAGGCGTGTGTGTGTGAATTGGAGATGTCAGACGCTGCACACGTCCGGCCAACATAACGTCCAGATGCACAAAGTGTTTTATTGATGATCCGTACAAAATCACGGATGCAAATGCGCATCGTATGACCGCTATCGCGTACTCCGTGAAAAAATGCGTCCATTCGTTCGAACGCACTTTTTCACAGACAACGTGAAAATGCGTTCGTCTGACCCTAGCCTAAGGGTCAGTAGAGCGATGCTGGTCACAGAGAATGGTCAGTGGATCAGTACAGGCTAAATTACGATCCTGACGTTAAAACGGGAGCGGTAGGGTGAAAAAACGGCGCCCGCAGTTTTCTTCCTACCGTCCCCGTTTTAACATGGGATTACAATGCAGGCACTTAATAAGCTGCCTGCATTGTTACCGCCCGCTACGCCCCGGGACGCTCAGCGCCACCGCGAGCATCCACTCGATGGAGTCCATAGGACTCCATTGAGCCAGACGCCGGCGGTCACATGACCTGCCGGATCTCACCTCGCGAGATCCGGCTGGTCAGCGTAGTGACACGCAGGGGGAGACTGAGGAACTTTTCCCCCAGTCTCCCCCAGCCGGAGGAGGCTGTTGGAGCCGCGGGACAGGAGGTGAGTATACGATCACTTTTATTATTTTTTGTCTGGTGTTAACGGATTCTGCAGAAGCACCTAGACGAACTCAACGTACCCATGCTGCCATGCCTTGCATGGATACATTGAGTGCATACCTTGCAGTCACTCTGAATCAGCACTAATTTGGGAAATATTTCCACCGAATTGGATTCTAGACAATTCTGTCACTGGGAGCCAAATACCAATACAGCTGTGGACTCTACTCACATCCACTAGTGTCTATCTGCTTTTAACCCCTTCAGTGCGGATGATGTGTGGGGCACGTCCTCATTGACTCCCGCTATATGCGGAGGATATGCCCCACACGTCATCCGCTTGCGGGAGCCCCGGCGGAGATACTCACCTCTCTGTCCGGGGTCCCACAGTGGTCTGATTTCAGCGTCCTCAGAAGCTGAAGTTAAGGCCCTCCTGACGTCAATGACGCCATTGCTCCATGCGCAATGACGTCATTGCTGCCCGAAGTCATCGCGCATAGCGTGATGATGTCAGATAGCCGGGGAACCCCTAGCTGGTGGAGATAGGGGGCTCCTTTGAACCCCAATATCTCCAGAACCGTGGCAGCTAGGGGTCATGGAGGGTGTCATTTGAAAGGCCTGAGCATGGCCTTTCGAATGATATCCAACATGACCATGTTCAAAGTAAAAATAAAATTTTAAAAAATAATAAATAAATAATAAAAAAAATGTTTTTTTTGTGTGTTGTTTTTATTAATGCAGCAATATTTTTCACATTTCAATTATAATGTGAACAATGATGCTGCACTAATGATTTTTTTCTATGGGGTGCGTTTGCTAAAAATCCGGTAATTTCCCCAAAAAATTTAATAAGTCCCCATTTCTAATTTTTGTACAAGCGTACCCCATGGAAAATATAATCGCAAACGCTCATGTGATAAAATGTGAAAAAAAACACTTTACACGCTGCAGAGGATTAAAAATTCTAGTTTTATTGCATTTTTTGTTATAATATACAGGCAGCACACGACGTATACATATAAAAATGATATATTCTGAATCTGCCGAGTCTGCTGGAAAGAACGATATATAATATGTCTTGGTTGTATAATAAAATGTGGCTTCAAAACGCGGTTAAACATGATGAGCGACAGCGGTAAAAATGAGCTCAGCACACAGCGGTGAAATGCCTTAGCAGTGAAGGGGTTAATATATTTTAAATAAGGAGATATAGGAGGGTTATCTCCTAACCTCTGCTCACAATTTATGTATGTATTGTTTAATAAAGATCTAAGTGTTTACATTGGTTCACTTTAAAACTTCTAAACGTTAGTTGCTTCTTTTTAGAAAGAGCAGAATTTGTACACGTTATTGCATGAGCTGCCGGGCGGTCAGCTGAAATATATGGCATTTCCAGCCCCTGGTTTTCCAGGCAGCCTGCTCTGCAAATTTAATCAGATCTGGGCCCCGTAGGAGCGGGGTTTCCGTCCGGCCACCTGTCTGCCACATGAAATGTTTCACAGGACAGATGGGAAGGTGACAGAGCTGTCCTTGGACAACGAAGCCATGTTTTTGCAGAACCTGAATAAAGTAGAATGCAAGGAAATCCTCCTCCGTATCATTCTGCTGGATGAAAGTGTATGGCTCTGCAATCTATAAATGGATTGCGCAGAGCTTTGCAATATGCACACAAAGAACACACTGCTCTGCAGCATTGCAATGGTTTATACACTGCTCTGGAGCATTGCAATGGTTTATACACTGCTCTGCAGCATTGCAAGGTTTATACACTGCTCTGCAGCATTGCAATGGTTTATACACTGCTCTGGAGCATTGCAATGGTTTATACACTGCCTCTGCAGCATGCGAATGGTTTATACAACTGCTCTGCAGCATTGCAATGGTTTATACACTGCTCTGCAGCATTGCAATGGTTTATACACTGCTCTGCAGCATTGCAATGGTTTATACACTGCTCTGCAGCATTGCAATGGTTTATACACTGCTCTGCAGCATTGCAATGGTTTACACCCTCCTCTACCCACCTGCACCTCCCCCCTCAGCTGCCTTCAGCGCTCAAGAGCTGGCAGACTACTTCCTCAGTAAAACTTTAACTATCAGAAGCAACATCCCAACACAAGATAGTTATCTGCCACCTCCACTCCCACAGGTCCCATCTGCCACCCTCTGCCGCTTCCTCCCAACCACTGAGGAGAAGTCAATTCCTTATTGTCCTCCTCACATCTCACCACGTGCCCGCTCGACCCCATTCCCTCACATCTAATTCCTCCCCTCTCCTCCTCCCTCACCCTGCTCTCACACACATCTTCAACCTATCTCTCTCCACTGGCTCCTTTCCATCTGCCTTCAAACACGCGCTAGTTACCCCTTTACTAAAGAAACCATCCCTAGATCCCAACTCTCCATCCAACTACCGTCCTGTATCCCTGCTTCCCTTTACCTCTAAGCTCTTAGAAAAACTAGTCTTCAACCGCCTCTCCTCTTTCCTGTCCTCCAATTCACTACTTGACCCCCTGCAATCTGGCTTCCGTCCGCTACACTCAACTGAAACTGCCCTCACCAAAGTCACCAACGACCTCCTAACTGCTAAAAAACATGGCCACTATTCTATTCTCATCCTGCTTGACCTCTCGGCTGCTTTTGACACTGTTGACCACCCCCTCCTTCTACAGACCCTCAACTCTCTGGGTCTCGGTGACACTGCACTTGCTTGGATTGACTCCTATTTATCCAACAGGTCCTTCTGTGTGTCCTTTGCTGGTAACTCCTCCTCCTCATTGCCTCTATCTGTTGGTGTACCTCAAGGCTCTGTCCTTGGTCCTCTGCTCTTTTCCATCTACACCTCCTCCCTGGGCAAAATCATCAACAGCTTTGGCTTAATTACCACCTCTACGCTGATGACACTCAGATCTACCTCTCTACCCCTGATCTCTCTCCCCCTGTCCTTTCAAAAGTCAGTGACTGTTTATCTGGCATCTCCTCCTGGATGGCCTCCCACCACCTAAAGATCAACATGTCAAAGACTGAGCTCCTACTTATTCCTCCCTCTAATGCCGCCCCACCTCCTGACTTCTCGATCACGGTGGAGGGTATCACCATCTCCCCATCAAACCAAGTTCGCTGTCTTGGAGTTACACTTGACTCTGCTCTTTCCTTCATCCCCCACATCAAGTCTCTTTCCTCCTCCTGCCGATATCAACTGCGTAATATTTACAGAATTCGGCCATTTCTTACCGCTGTCGCCACAAAACAACTCATACACGCCCTGGTAATCTCCCGACTCGACTATTGCAATAATCTCTTATCTGGCCTCCCTCTGTCCCACCTCTCCCCCTACAATCCATCCTGAACGCCTCCGCCAGGCTAATTCACCTCACCCGCCGCTCTGTCTCTGCCGCTCCCCTCTGCGAGTCCCTTCACTGGCTCCCCATCCACTGCAGAATTAAGTTCAAAATCCTTATCCTTACCTACAAAACCCTCACTAACTCAGCTCCCCACTACCTGTCCTCACTAATCACCAAATACACCCCAGCCCGCTCCCTAAGGTCAAACAGTGACCTGCGCCTAGCTTCTCCCCGCATCACCTCTTCCCATGATAGACTGCAGGATTTCTCACGCGCAGCCCCCACTCTCTGGAACGCTCTCCCTCGTACTGTCAGACTTTCCCCTAACTTCTCTTCCTTCAAACGCTCCCTGAAAACATTCCTATTTAGGAAGCCTACCACCCAACTCACTGACGCAACCATCAATCACTCTCACCTTACAGTCCTCTCCTCCTGTTTCCAACCCCAACCCTCCCAGATTGTGAGTTCCTACGGGAATAGGGCCCTCATCTCCTCCTGTACTGTTTGTCAAATGTTGTTCAATGTATTGTAACCCTGTCTATACTGTGCTTATTGTACAGCGCTGCGGAATATGCTGGCGCTTTATAAATAAAGAATAATAATAATAATAATAATAATAATACGCTGCTCTGCAGCATTGCAATGGTTTATACGCTGCTCTGCAGCATTGCAATGTTTATACACTGCTCTGGAGCATTGCAATGGTTTATACACTGCTCTGCAGCATTGCAATGGTTTATACACTGCTCTGCAGCATTGCAATGGTTTATACACTGCTCTGCAGCATTGCAAGGTTTTACACTGCTCTGCAGCATTGCAATGGTTTATACACTGCTCTGGAGCATTGCAATGGTTTATACACTGCTCTGGAGCATTGCAATGGTTTATACACTGCTCTGCAGCATTGCAAGGTTTATACACTGCTCTGCAGCATTGCAAGGTTTATACACTGCTCTGCAGCATTGCAAAGTTTATACACTGCTCTGGAGCATTGCAATGGTTTATAAACTGCTCTGGAGCATTGCAATGGTTTATACACTGCTCTACAGCATTGCAATGGTTTATACACTGCTCTGCAGCATTGCAATGGTTTATACACTGCTCTGCAGCATTGCAATGGTTTATACACTGCTCTGGAGCATTGCAATGGTTTATACACTGCTCTGGAGCATTGCAATGGTTTATACACTGCTCTGCAGCATTGCAATGGTTTATACACTGCTCTGCAGCATTGCAAGGTTTATACACTGCTCTGCAGCATTGCAAGGTTTATACACTGCTCTGCAGCATTGCAAGGTTTATACACTGCTCTGCAGCATTGCAATGGTTTATACACTGCTCTGGAGCATTGCAATGGTTTTTACACTGTTCTGGAGCATCGCAATGGTTTATACACTGCTCTGGAGCATTGCAATGGTTTATACACTGCTCTGCAGCATTGCAATGGTTTATACACTGCTCTGCAGCATTGCAATGGTTTATACACTGCTCTGCAGCATTGCAATGGTTTATACACTGCTCTGCAGCATTGCAATGGTTTATACACTGCTCTGCAGCATTGCAAGGTTTATACACTGCTCTGCAGCATTGCAATGGTTTATACACTGCTCTGCAGCATTGCAATGGTTTATACACTGCTCTGCAGCATTGCAATGGTTTATACACTGCTCTTTTCTGTTTTTTTTCTTTAAACCGTTTATTTTTTCATTTTTCTGGAACAGACCTTTTAATTCTCATTCATTGGATCTTATATGTAAATTCCAGACATTTTCGTCCAGTTGTTTTTTGCAAACAGCGTTTCACTTTTCAAACTTTCAAGCAAATTGTTTTTTTTTCACCCCATTCGTTGGCTTGTCGGCTTTTTCCGGTGGCTGCTCTGCGCTCTGATCAGTGGCTTTTTCTGACACGTTCAGCGTGGTTTCTGCGAGCGTTCGGCGTGTGTTCGGTGGGTTTCCCTGCACTCCGGGGACCCTGCGGTGAAAGCTGAAAACACCACAGGGTGGGGAACTTTGATTCCCCAAGTGCAGGGAAGCGTGGGGAAAGAGAGAGCACCGAATTGTCGGCGACATTTCGGTCCACTCTGAGTAACCCCCATTGCGCGTTACTATTATAAGTGTAAGGTGCTACCATAGACTGTTTATTTCAGTATAAAACGCCACGGTATATAGTGCAATACCCCTTGTAATTGTATTTGCAGCGCGCCTTTTCCAAAATGAACTTCCACAATATTTTGCAAATCCTCTTTAGTATCTGTGATCAGATCATTCCAATAGATACATTTGTATCCTGCCTGTTGTGTTACCAGTTAAGGGATACTATTCACACCATTGGGTTTCTGGGATTAATGAACATCTCCCCCCTCCCCCCTTCCCATTTTTTCTTTCTTTTCCTTTTTCGAGACAGAATATAGCTGTGTAGAGAGAGAGAGGAGGGTGACATTGGGACCTGTCATTTCCAGTCTGGCCCACTGAACGTGAGCAGGCGACTCGCTGTTGGCTATTACGTTGGCATGTTCGGCTCCTGCCAGCTCTTTAGCTGGGGACTGGTGCTAATTTCAGGGCTAATTCCAAGCCGTTACACTTCAGTGACTATAGCAGGTGGCTGCGTCCGATGGAGCAGGGAGAAGAGGAGGGGGGCTGCGAGAGAGGGAGAGAAAATTACCCTGCTCGGAAAGGGATTCTCTGATTCAATTGACTGATTATTCTGTCAGATAATATGGGTAGCGAGGAGAAGGAACGCAAGCGTACAGGGGAGATGGAGAAACACGGCATGGAATGCCGCCACTGCTTCCTCGCCCCCTTCTTAATAATCTATTGGCAGAAGCACATACTAATTTTCTGAACCTCATAGAGAGATTGGCGGACATGCCTTTTCGCATCATTGTAGCAAATCATGTGTAAGGAACACATGTTACTTGTCTCTAGAGAGACAGTTATTACACACCTACCTCTTACCTCCTCCTAAGACAAATATGGAACACATACCATTCTTCTCCTCCTCCTGTTACCTCTTACCTCCTCCTAAGACAAATCTGGACCACATACCATTCTTCTCCTCCTCCTGTTACCTCTTACCTCCTCCTAAGACAAATCTGGACCACATACCATTCTTCTCCTCCTCCTGTTACCTCTTACCTCCTCCTAAGACAAATATGGAACACATACCATTCTTCTCCTCCTCCTGTTACCTACTTACTTAGCTTTTACCTCCTCCTAAGACAAATCTGGAACACATACCATTCTTCTCCTCCTCCTGTTACCTACTTACTTAGCTTTTACCTCCTCCTAAGACAAATCTGGAACACATACCATTCTTCTCCTTCTCCTGTTACCTACTTACTTACCTTTTACCTCCTCCTAAGACAAATCTGGAACACATACCATTCTTCTCCTCCTCCTGTTACCTACTTACCGTTTACCTCCTCATACCCAATAAATATTTAAAAGATTTCCCTCTTACCGCCTGTTAGACATTCAGGACACATACCTCCTGCCTCCTCCTAATAGACATCAAGAGCACATACTTTTTGCCTTCTACTCACAAACTGACATCACACGCCTTTGGTCCCGTCATGGCATTCAAAACACCTCTATCACCTTTAAGCTGTTTTCACAAATGAAACATTTGCAGAACACATACCTCTTTCCTCCTTCTCCAAGGCATCACTTACATTCTCTTGACACAACCACCTCTACCAGAACACATACCTCACATGCACGCCTCACAAACCCTGCAAACTGCCTCCAGACACAGACACCCAAAACACATGCCTCATACCTTCTCCTGACACACAGACATCCAAAACCTATACCTCATACCTCCTCCTGACACACAGACATCCAGTAAACATACCTTATTTCTAAAACACAGCCATCCAAAACACATACCTCATACTTGCTCCTGACACACAGACATCCAAAACACATACTTCCTTCTGACACAGACAGCCAGAACACCTACCTCCTCCCAACACAGACATCCAGAACACATACCTCATACCTCCTCCTGACACACAGACAGCCAGAACACATACCTCATACCTCCTCCTGACACACAGACAGCCAGAACACATACCTCATACCTCCTCATGACACACAGACAGCCAGAACACATACCTCCTCTCAACACAGACATCCAGAACACATACCTCATACCTCCTCCTGACACACAGACAGCCAGAACACATACCTCCTCCCGACACACAGACATCCAGAACACATATTTCATCCCAACACGTAGACACCCAGAACCCATACCTCATATCTCCTCCCAACACACAGACATCCAGAACACATACCTCATACCTCCTCCTGACACAGACAGCCAGAACACATACCTCCTCCTGACACACAGACATCCAGAACACATACCGCATACCTCCTCCTGACACAGACATCCAGAACACATACCTCCTCCTGACACACAGACATCCAGAACACATACCGCATACCTCCTCCTGACACAGACATCCAGAACACATACCTCATACCTCCTCCTGACACACAGACATCCAGAACACATACCTCATACCTCCTCCTGACACACAGACATCCAGAACACATACCGCATACCTCCTCCTGACACAGACAGCCAGAACACATACCTCATACCTCCTCCTGACACAGACAGCCAGAACACATACCTCATACCTCCTCCTGACACACAGACATCCAGAACACATACCTCATACCTCCTCCTGACACAGACAGCCAGAACACATACCTCATACCTCCTCCTGACACACAGACATCCAGAACACATACCGCATACCTCCTCCTGACACAGACATCCAGAACACATACCTCATACCTCCTCCTGACACACAGACATCCAGAACACATACCTCATACCTCCTCCTGACACAGACAGCCAGAACACATACCGCATACCTCCTCCTGACACAGACATCCAGAACACATACCTCATACCTCCTCCTGACACACAGACAGCCAGAACACATACCTCATACCTCCTCCTGACAGACAGACATCCAGAACACATACCTCATACCTCCTCCTGACACACAGACAGCCAGAACACATACCTCATACCTCCTCCTGACACACAGACATCCAGAACACATACCTCCTCCTGACACACAGACACTCAGAATACATACCTCCTCCTGACACACAGACACTCAGAATACATACCTCCTCCTGACACACAGACACTCAGAATACATACCTCCTCCTGACACACAGACAGCCAGAACACATACCTTATACCTCCTCCTGACACACAGACACTCAGAATACATACCTCATAAAACATAACTTGTACATACTTTTCATAGACATCACATACGTCTCCCAACACAACGACATCCAGAACACATATCACAGGCATCACATTTGACACCTATACATAGGACACATATATCAAATCCATCTACCCAATACCTTTATTTCCAGATCCCATGTCCCTCTGTCTCATCCATTGCTTTTAGACGCACATGCTAGATACCTTCTGTAAATAGACTTTTTTTCCCCTTTGGCAGAAAATTGGTTAATACCCTTTAGAATTCGATGTATAAAACATCTAAACAGCTGCCTGTGACATCTGTGCTTTAGATGTGCTCCCTCCTTCTGTCCCCAATGCACCTGAAATAATGTCTTTGCAACCACTGGTAAAAGAAAACCCTTTATTTGATTTAAATTGTCCCATTTTGTTTTTATCCAGTCGCACTATTAAGCCAAGACGTGATGGTATATGTGTGCTGCTCACTAGTAAACTGATTCACTATTGTTCGGGCCTGGATTTATTGATTTGGTCCATATATAATGTTTTGCCGTTTGTTGGCAATCTATCGGTGCCAGACATTGGTTTATCTGAGATTTAAAAGTGAGGAATCTTTGATATATGGTAAATATTTTTGGCTGCTGTCGCCAACGTTTTGCGGTTTGATGTCAACGTGCCACAACTCCTATGTTATGAAGCTTTCTGTTTTGGAAACAGGATTTAGAGACTTTTCTATACTTGCACAAGACGCTCGACCCAGGAGACTCAAATCCATCTGATTTTAATCCACACTATGACCACAAGAAGCCATAGTAGCCAATAAATCCCCTTGTATCTCACAGCGGACAGACCGCCAGCACACTTCCATCTATAGAGGTAAAAGGGCATCTATACGGCTTGATAATGAGATTTTCATGAGATCAGGATTTGCAGAGTGGTGCATGGATAGGGCACGGGTAATTTGATACATTTTTCAGACTTCTAGTGGGGTAAGATCTGTTCATAAAACACACATATAGAAACAAGAAGAATCGTTTTCTCGCCTCTGCCTGCTCACCCTGCACAATATGTTTGCAATTTCTATATGGCCTACCATCTCTTTATCTGTTAATTGAATATTTTTACATGTATGTGTGCGTGTGTGTATATATGTCTGTGTGTGGATGTGTAAAAAGTGTGTGTGTATCTGTATGTGTGCGTGTGTGTATATATGTCTGTGTGTGAATGTGTAAAAATAATGTGTGTATCTGTATGTGTGCGTGTGTGTATATATGTCTGTGTGTGAATGTGTAAAAATAATGTGTGTATCTGTATGTGTGCGTGTGTGTATATATGTCTGTGTGTGAATGTGTAAAAATAATGTGTGTATCTGTATGTGTGCGTGTGTGTATATATGTCTGTGTGTGGATGTTTAAAAAGTATGTGTGTGTGTGTGTATATATATATATACACACTCCTAGCATTCATATACACACACACACTCATACATATCATTCATATACACACACACACACATATCATTTATATATAAACACACACACACTCATACATATCATTCATATATAAACACACACACACTCATACATATCATTCATATACACACACACACATATCATTTATATATAAACACACATGTAAATACACATATACATTTGTGCATGTATAAGCAGTATGTACGGTTGTGTATATATATATATATTATTATTTTATGTACCCGTGTAGGTGTATTTCATTTTTGAAGCCCTGAAGAGGTTAATTTCAGGGTCAATTTCACATCCTTCTCTCTTCCCTTAGGATATAGTTATTCTCTCTTGGCCTTTCCTACCCTCACCCCGCAGCCAACACATCTGAAAATACATATGCATAAAGGCCATTTGCATATGCTAATCCTCACACAGCGCAATATATTTGCATAGGTGTGAGTTCCCAGCAGTGATGCCGGCTGGGAGGGGGCACAGTGAGAAGCATTGGCAATACCGGCTGTCTGCAGACCAGTCCCTGGAGCCCAGAGTCAGTCCGGTCATACTCACCCCATTTGTTATTAAGACATTTTCCTCTCGCCTCCTGGTATTATAATGTAAACATGCTGCAAGGTAGGAGAGCAGAGTATCCATTCATATACGCTTCCCTTCAATTAGCCCGTAGTATCACATCTCACCATAAAAAGGTCAGACTTTCTGACTACAGCTGTCACCGTGGCCTCAGGGGCCGATCTGGTGGAAATTATGGATATAATTAAACATTAGATGAACTGTATATAGGTATATATAAACCCACACACTTTGTAGCTAGGTTTGCATGTTTGTAAGTGTGTATAAACCAGTATGTACACTTTTGATATCTGTTGATTTAGGAATCAGGAATCTCAAACTCGGGCCCGCCAGAATTCTTTGAAAGTAATAGATTTCCAGAGAATCATGGGAGTTGTAGTTCAAAAACATCCGGGGGGGGGGCCAGAGTTGGAGACCTCTGATTTAGAAGGTTTATTTGTTTGAAAGGATGTTTTTTCAATTCATCTCTGTTGAAACCAGCGTTTTCCTGACTCATTATTTCCAACGTTTAATGAGCTGTTTCTAATTGGAGTCCTCGGACTTCTCCTTTGTGGGTGCTGACTTCTGCTCCTACATCTCCCATCATTCTGAGCCGGCCTCTATCACACATCTGTATGGCCGTCATCTACGCCTCGCTCTCTCCTCTCAATGTATTCCAGAGTAAGAAATAAGGATTATGTAGGGTTTAGACTGGCTGCAGGAACTGAATACATTAACTAGCTCAATCACTAGGTATTAGGCCGGGGTCAGACGAGCATTTTGCAGAACGGAAGGAACGTCCGTAAGAGTGGACATTCTTTCCACTCTGACGCTAGGCTTGTGCACGGATTTTTTTTTTTCGGTTCGATTTGTTCGGATGTTTAAACTTTTCGATTCAGCTCGTTTCGACCAATTTCGGTTTCGATTCGGTTCGGTTCGGCTCGTTTTTCGTGTACATTTTTTTTTCGGAATATCGACCATTTTTCGTGTTTTCGGGTCACTTCGCTGGTTTTTTGTATCGGCTTTTCGGAAATTTCGGAAATTTTCGTTTTTTCGGAACGTCTGTTCTCCTCGTTTCAAAGTGTCTACGATAATTCTGGCGATTCTATCGTGTTTTTTTTTATTAAGTAAAGATCCTTTTTTTCTTATGAATAATTGAATATACATTTCACAACTTTATTTAATCATATTAAAATGGTATGAAAGCCAAGGAACAAAAAAAATGAACAAAACGATTTAAAAAAACGCTAAACTGACCCGAATGCCACAAGAAACAAGTGATACGCATTTACAAATACAAAATTTACAGAATCAGCGATATAACCGATAATAGTTAAATATACGATGTCCAGAATTACCGAAATGGAACCGAAATCACGAATGGAACCGAAATCATGAATAGAGCAAAAATAAATTTAGATTTGACACATTTCAAGTCCATTCGAAAAATCCGAAAATTTTTCGTTTCGGCTCGGAAAACTTTTCGGATCTATCGGTTTTCGGGTCCGACCCAATTCGGAAAGTCGGCCGCATCCGAAAACACGAATCGGGAAATTTCGTGAAAATTCCGAAATTCCGAAACCCGAAACGCACATCCCTATCTGACGCCAGTCTGACCGCCTCGCTGAGTGCAGTTAGTGCGCTCAGTGCTGGAAGGCTCGATCCTCATGGGGTCATAGCGCTTCGACGGGGAGGCTTTCAGCACGGCCGCTGTTGCTCGTGCAATTCATGTGCGCACCGCAGCGTGTGGCCGGCCCCGTCGAAGCATCACAATGCTGCAACGGACACCGGGAGGCACGTCAGTACGGGCGCCATAGTGCGCTCCTCTGACCCGGCCTAAATATGAGAAGACACCAGTCTACTTTTGATGACTACGCACTCATAACGCTAGAGAAATTCTTTGAAAAACAGAGGATGCAGGGATTACAAGGACACGGGTCATTACATGCCTGGAAATGACACCACAAGCCCGAGCATACACTGTTGCAATGTCAGGAACAAACTGGAGGCTTACACTTAAGAGGGTCTGTTTATTCTGGTCCTAAGTCTCCAAGTCCCTCTTTATATACAAATTTCCCTTTTTTTTTAGCAAGCGGCGCCATTGCACTAACTCACCTACTCATTTCCCACACAGGGAGCAAATGTGGAGGTGATGGCGCAATGCGGTATTACGCATCGGTTCATCTAAAACACAAGCCGTCGCACCGCAGCAAGGAGAACAAAGGTTCTTTGGACCCCCAAGGTCAGTTAGGTGTCAATGGACAGGACAGAGTCTGGCTTTTCTAATGATACCAAACATGACTGTCAAAAAAATGTATATATTTAAAAAAAATTATTAATTATTATTTTTAGTTTTGCAGAAAAAGATGGTGGGCAACTTTCTGTATAAAACTAAAAATTATAAAAAAAAAAAAAATTTTGTTAATACGATTTTTTTTAAAGGCTTTGCCGTACTATAGAAAAATTGTCGGGAAAAAGCAGCATCAAAAAATGAAGGGGCTAAACTGTCGCGTCTTGAAAAAGACCCTGGGCTGAATTTTGATGTCAAGGATTTTGGCCTAAATTGGCATCATTTTCCATAGCTAGCGTTAGAATTAGGGCTGGGCTTAGAAATTAGGGTTAGGTCACTATCTGTGCTTGTTTCAGGGTTAGCGTTAACCCTAGTCCCAACATTCTACGGTTTTTAAATGTTTCAAAATGTATAGTTATTACTTTCTTTCCCCCAAAAAACAAAAACTACCCCCCCCCCTTTCTGGTGCCCCATTTCTATCCCTACAGGCTCCTAAAATGTAAATCCAGGCCTGAATAAACCTCCCAGCAATGAGTCTCTAAACTTTAATAAACGCTGATAGTAATGACTCTGTATAAATAAGATACATTGTTTTCGGTTTTTAAGTTGAGATGTTTTGAAGTATGAGGCAAAAATCCATTATATAGGTACTCAAGTCACCTGTCTATACTGCGCGTTATCTATTGAAAAGTCTGGTATTACAGCCACATTTTAGGATTAATCAGTATTAATCTGATGTCTTTGAACTCCCATAACCCACAGTCAGATGTTTCATCACTGAATGACATTAATCACATTGTGCCCTTTTTCCACCTGAGTGTTAGTATCAATGTGTGAGGCTAGGATTGCCAGATCGGCCATGTTTTCCTGGACGTACATTACTATGTCATGAAAAAGGGAGCTGTAACAGATCTCAGTACCCCAAAAGGGTCATATCTGCCAAAGCCACTTCCTTGCTGGACCCCTGTGTTCTCCTCAAGACTCTTGTGCCTTTCTCCCGGGCCTTAGCCGCAGCTTAAAGACGGGTACACATAGAGAGCCTTGCTAGCATCCCCCAGAAATAAGCCGTGGCTGTAGATCTGAAGCTTTGCGCTGGAACAGCAAACAGAATATAGCTGCTACCCAAACCATGAGTCGTGACTGCATGTAGGGTCAGAATAGTACTGGTTTTATTGGGGACAAGCACAGATAATTATGTGGTCAAACAGGGGTCATTTACATTCACAACATCTTCTAGGGGAGGTTTTTGTGTAACCTAATTAGATTAGGTAGGCAGTTTAAATTAAACATTTCTAACGAAGCAGGAGAATGGGAATCAGGATAACAGATTACAGGCAGCAGATTTACAACCTATTCAAATAGCAACAGATAAGCACATTCGTGAGACAGGGTAAACTGGGATGTCAACCCTTTCAACAGATATTAAGCACCAGACAATAGACAGATGGATGGGCTAATAGTGATTACGAGTCCTGTACCCTATAACTATGCCTCCATGCCCAAGTCCAAAACGACTTATGTCACAGGAGCACTGGGAAAAGTGGTACCCTGCAACATGTATAATTAATATGCTGCAGGAAGGAGATTAAGGTAAGTCACCATGGGATTCCTTTTTGGTTTCTTACCTGTAGCGTATAGATCCTGTAAGCTGTGGGGTTGCATTTTCCTATCATGCTGGATGCTTGGTACGGTTCAACTGTTAACCCTTCTCTACGGTGCTCAGATTGCACCTGCAATTATCAGTTAAAGAAATATACTTTTTTGAGGGAAAGAGGGATAATATAAAAATATACGTGTGTGTGTATATATATATATATGTATGTGTTTGCATTGCAGCTATGCAGTGATATGGAGGGGGGCCTTTTTAGCCATTCACAGTTAATATTAGAAGTCTCTTTGCTGTCTGTGTGTCTGAGCCATCCTGGCTGACCTGTCAATCACACATCCTGGCTCCCTTCCACATAAGAAAGGTAAACAAAAAACATGACAGATTAGGAGCTACAAAAGCTCACCAAACTCCGATTAAGGTTGTAAAATTAAAAGGTTTAATTAACTTACAACAAATCACACATAAAATATGTCTAGAAGAGACAGGGCGGTGCACTTTATTGCACTTTATTGCCACAGAGTTGAGAATGATATATTGTTTTAGCAGTGGTTTGATGGAAATTCTCCAAATGCACTGGGCACTATCACATGCCGCTCGCTAAAACCCGAGACGCTAAGTGGAAAAGTTACCGTTCGCTAATTTTCCCTTTTGCATCCCGGTTTCCCCAGCAGATCACGGGGCAGGCGCCGAGTCCAGCAGCCTCCCCCATAGCGATCGCTAAGCTTGCGGATGCTGGGGGCAGGGCTAGAACGCTGTCCCCAGCATCCCCTCCAGGGCATCCATAGGACTCCCTGGAGGATCGTGCTGCTGGGTCACATGACCGACTGGACTGTCACATGATAGACTGGTCGGCGAAGTGATCGCGGATGGAGACAGGGGACTTTCTTCCCCCAGTCTCACTCTGCTCCCGGCGGCCAGAAGCAGCGGATCTGGCCGCTGTTCTCGCTGCGGGATGAGAGGTGACAGGTGAGTATCTGATTTTTTGGGGGGGGGGGGTTAAGCTGCAGGTAACGGGATCTGCAGCAGCGCAATCCATTACCTGCACCTCTGAGCTGGTGGTAACCTTTTCAGTTAGCGCCAGCTCTTATTAACTAGCATTAGGACCAAGTGATCCCGATGCTAGTTAATCTGTGTTTTCACATACCTATGTTAGGTATAGAGAGCGCAAAGTACGGTAAAGTCGCGCTACGAATCACAAATTATCGAGCGCTAATGGGTTTTTTAACCCGTTAGCGATTCGAAGGCCACAGCGTTATGACCTCCTTTAAGCTAGCGCTAGTGTTAGCTTGAAGGTAGTGATAGAGCCCACTGTCTGCAGTGGAAGGCTGGCAGGTATTGACCTGGGGGTTGTAATTAGCAACATATAAGCCCGTTGTGACCGATCCAAACCATTAAACTATCATCACACCCTTTTATAATTTGATATACATATTATAATTCTATATAATTTGATGTAATACATATTTATATAAAGTAATACTGTGAAAACTAATATTATATTCTCATTTATAGTAAGAATGTTCAATTCTTAGAATTCCGCTTTAAATGAGCAAATTAACCCCACAAGGGTTAACCAGGCCTCTCTCTTGCAGCGCTGTGTGTATAGACAGCCCAGCATTCTGCATTTAATCAACAGAAGAATGGGATCATCATTCCCTCTATGCTAGTGGTCCATCTGCCAGAGGTTTGGGTAATTTAGTCCAGCCATCATTTGGGATGACAAGGATGTGGCACCCCCTGGTTTAAAATGTGCTTCACATCTCCTCTTTCTTAAAGGATCTCTAATACTTGGCTATTTACCTTTTTAGATTAACGTGGATTTAGATATTAAAACATCTTTTCCGTTGATACATGTGCAAAATAAAATAAAATCTCCATAGACCACACGCTAAAAACATGGAAGTAAAATCTCCAAAATTCTCTTTGAGCTCTGCATAAACCACATGCAGAGCTCAAAGAGAATTTTGGAGATTTTACTTGCATGTTTTTAGCGTGTGCATATTCTAGAAATATTTTCCAAGTTGTGGGCAGGTGATACGCAGTGTTAATTTTGACAGAAAATTTTGATTTAGTTTTAGTCTTACAGGGTTATTCAAAGAGATCCGAATTGGGGCCGAAAGGTAACCGAACGCTGAAATTCAACATACGGTTTACCTTTCCTGGCGATTCGGTTATCCAGAGAGCAGGCAGTTCGCCAATTGTTGGCGAATTGCCTGCACATACGGTGCCTGTTCGGTGCCTGTTCGAGGGCAGTGAAATCCCCATAGAGAAGCAATGCTTCATCTATTCAGAGAACAAAAACCAGCAGGGAAAAGTTGCCGAAATGCCCTGCTGTTCGGTGGCTTCATGCGGCAGGTTTATTCAGGCGAATCCCATAGGCTTCAATGTTAAAAATATTCCCGGTTTAATTCAATATCTAATAAACCGTTTATTATAATATTCTGCAGTAAAGAGTCTCTTTATCTACAGATTTTTTTGGGATATCTCAAGCATTTTTCAGGATTTTTTTTGCCCAAAAACTTTTGCCGATTTTTTTTTTTTTTTTATTATTTTTTATTTTATTTTTTTATTTTTTTAAAATCGTTTTTTCTTTTTTCTGTAACAGCCCTTTTTATTATCATTCATTGGATCTTATATGTAAATTTCAGACCTTTTCGCTCAGTAGTTTCTTTGCAAACAGCGTTTCACTTTTCAAACATTCAAGCGTTTTCCTTTTTTTTCACTCCATTCGTCTGCGGTGTCGGGTTTTTCCGGCGGCTGCTCTGCACTGTGAACGGCTCCTGTTCGGGTTTCTCCGGCGTCTTCGGCGGGTTAATCCAGATGTTTTTGCGGGTTTCGGTGTGCGTTCGCCCTCGTTTTGCAGTGAGTTTTCGGCGGGTTTGCGGCGACTTTTTCGGCAGCCCTGTGGTGCTTGCTGAATACACCGCAGGGTCGCCGAAATGGGATCGCCAAATCGTACCGAATTGAAGAGAACGAAAAGTCACCGAACGTGCGGCGGCTTTTTTGATTCTCTTTGAATAACCCGGTTTAGTCTTTTGACTAAAATAGCATTTAATTTTAGTCAGATTTTAGTCATCTGAATTATTTTAATTTTAATCTAGTTTTAGTCGACTAAAATCAAATGGGTTTAGTTAAAGTGTGATTAATGCATTGTTTCAGCATTTCTCATTCTGTACTCTTGGAGTAAACATCTATTAATGTGTTAGTTATGGTATTAAGGTATGAACATACAATACAGGCGCAGATATAACTGTTACGTTATAAATAGCATATTTATCTTAAAGTCCAGTTTCCATTTTGACATTAAATTGATTTAGTTTTAGTCTTAGTCTTTTGACTAAAATGCCATTTAATTTTAGTCACATTTTAGTCATCTGAATTATTTTCTAATTTTAGTCATCTGAATTATTTTTTAATTTTAGTCATATTTTAGTCATCTGAATTATTTTTTAATTTTAGTCATCTGAATTATTTTCTAATTTTAGTCATCTGAATTATTTTTTAATTTTAGTCATATTTTAGTCATCTGAATTATTTTTTAATTTTAGTCATATTTTAGTTATCTGAATTATTTTCATATTTTAGTCATCTGAATTCTTTTTTAATTTTAGTCATATTTTAGTTATCTGAATTATTTTTTAATTTTAGTCACATTTTAGTTATCTGAATTATTTTCTAATTTTAGTCACATTTTAGTCATCTGAATTATTTTCTAATTTTAGTCACATTTTAGTCATCTGAATTCTTTTTTAATTTTAGTCATATTTTAGTCATCTGAATTATTTTCTAATTTTCGTCACATTTTAGTTATCTGAATTATTTTCTAATTTTAGTCATATTTTAGTTATCTGAATTCTTTTCTAATTTTAGTCATATTTTAGTCATCTGAATTATTTTTTTTAGTCATTTTAGTCATCTGAATTATTTTTTTTAGTCATTTTAGTCATCTGAATTATTTTCTAATTTTAGTCATATTTTAGTCATCTGAATTATTTTCTAATTTTAGTCATATTTTAGTCATCTGAATTATTTTCTAATTTTAGTCATATTTTAGTCATCTGAATTATTTTCTAATTTTAGTCATCTGAATTTTTTTAATTTTAGTCATATTTTAGTTATCTGAATTATTTTCTAATTTTAGTCACATTTTAGTCAAAAACATGTTACAATATTTAGTTGATTAAACCCTAGACTAAAATTTTTAGTTGACGAGATTAACACTGGTGATATGTTAACGCGGTCTGCATAGCAATCCTGGTATCGACAGCAAAGTGTGCTTTAGGTGCTTGGGTCTATGCAGCTAGACCATATGTGGTTTGTTGATGGTTTAGCACCGCAGGCAGTCACCCATACAGTTAATCTAATGCTACTACAATTGCTCACCGAAGAACCAGGGGTGTTGATGAACTGCTTCTAAGGGGAATGTCTGAGCGATGCATAATAATGTGTACACACGGTGGTAGAAATGGGAAGTCCTGGAAAAAGGATAATGTTTTAACGTTTGGAAAAATTCAAGAGAAAAATAGATTGTGGGCAATTTCTTTTATTCTACTACTATAAGTAACATCCTTTTGCAAAGTATTCACATTTAAGCCTCCAAAATTTATTTCTGAAGGTATATAACAGGAATGCATTCATGTAGGACTATGTAAAACATCGAATCTTTAAAATTCCTGTGCACCTTGGAAAAAAAATATTGGAATACATTTAATTCTCAAATGCCAGAATGCGATTTCTGTTTGTAGTTTACAGTTATCACTGGCTGTTTTGATGCCTCCCCACAAATCATTAGCTGTGAGTTTCCTCAAAGATCGTCCTTGATAGAATAAAGTAAGTTAAAGGGACACTCTACAGTGTGACCAATCAATCTTATCTGACTGGTCGCACTAATGTGAGTTGCCTCTCTCCTTCTGACGGAGGGCTAATTTAGCCATCCAGGTGCAGGGGCTTAGTCCTGCCCAGAATTTCAGCTCAGGTTTCAGGGCTTGGAAATCTTTAGGAACCAGCCTTATCCGATGGTATCAAAGCCTTCCTGCACTGAGAGTCACTGGATTTGCTGGACGCCAGCCCCTCTGTGGTCAGATCTGAGGAAGACCAGCGCTTGAGTTAAGTGTTTTTAAAGGTAACTAAAGGGCTTGGAGAGTGTGGAGGAGGTCAGGCGGACTTAATGATAAAACCCTCCATTTCCTATTCTTCCGATTTTAACCCTTATCTACCTTTTTAATGTTTCTAAAGTATCACAATGTCTTTCGGCAAGCTATATGAAGCACTGATATGTTTTTTTTTTCCAATTTTCTAAAAAAAAAAAATCCCTCCAAATTAAATCTTCACTGTGGTGACAATGGATAGGTTAGATCTACCTCTCCTCCCATGATCTCTTGCCATGTCTCCTGGATTGAGCCACTGACTGTCTCTCTGCTGTCTCAAATTGGATGTCTTCCCGCTTCCTTAAACTCAATCTTGCCAAAACTGAAATTCTCGTCATTCCTCCCTCCAAGAACAACCCAATACCACCTATCTCTCTACGAGTAAATGGAACACCCATTAGCCCAACACCCCAAGCTGGCTGCCTTGGTATCGCTTTTGACTCTGACTTAACGTTCTCTTCCCACATCCAGACAGTGACCAAATCCTGTTATTTTCAACTCAAAAACATTGTCCGCGTCCACCCCTTTCTCACACCAGATACCGCGAAGGTGCTGGTTCATGCTCTTGTCATTTCTCGATTTGACTATTGCAACTCGCTCCTTATTGGCCCCAACTCCTGTATTGCCCCTTTGCAATCTGTAATGAATGCAGTGGCCAGGCTTATTTTTCTCACCAGACGCACCTTGCGTACCTCCCCCCTCTGCCGGTCCCTCCATTGGCTTCCTGTACGTTTCAGGATACAGTTTAAAATACTGATGCTCACATTCAAATCACTCAATAACTCAACCCTACTCAACCAATACTCAATACCCTACATGTATTCGTTACTCCGCAAGCATGTCCCATCTAGACCACTCCGGTCAGCAGGTGATCTCCACCTGTCATAGGTCTACACACGCACGGCCAACTCTCGCCTCCAGGACTACTCAAGGGCAGCACCAGCCTTGTGGAATGACTTGCCTCGCCCTATCAAACTCTCCCTTGACCTTCAGGCCTTCAAGAAATCCCATCTCTCTAGATTAGTGTACCACACCACTGATGCAACTCATCCCTCTGCTCACCTACTCACACAGGATTGATGCTGCTTCCATATCCCCACCGTTCCCAAACCACTTGCACTAATGATCCTGCTATCTAGTGCAATTCCACTGGTCTTCCTCAACCCCAATCCCTCTAGACTGTAAGCTCCTATGAGCAGGGCCCTCTACGCCTCTTGTTTCCATCCTATGTCCGTTTATATGTATTTTGTTCCCTTTGGTTATTGTAAAGCGCTGCGGAAACTGTTGGCGCTATATAAATGATGACAATAATAATGTAGTGTAAAGGATAGTAGTAGCTACTAATTCCCACTTGGTGTCTTCGACAATTGTAAGTTCAATAGAAACGTTAGGCCTCCTAGAGGCTTGGGGACATTGACGTTTACATGGCTGCATAGGTTGATGACCTTTATTACTGACTCTCCTGCCTCACATGTATAATATGTTTTTTTCTCACGGCAGGGGAGCCTCCAGGCCTATCAGCGCATGTCCCGTCCCCTGTCCTCCAGACCTCAACCTAAGGTACATTATATTTATGGAATCTGAAGAAAGGTCTTAATCTCACACGCTGCTTGTTTGCATTTGATTTAAAAGACACAGCGGGATAGAATGTTTATGTTCTGGGTGTTTGTTTATTATCCTCATTGTTATTGTAACAGTATTGACATAGTGAAAATGTATTCTTACTTGGGGAGGAAACGAGGGGAAGATGTTATTAGATGTAACGAGGCATGCCGACACATGTTGTTTGAAGTAGTCCTACTGTCATAATGTCTCCCACGGCCTTCTGCTTTGCATGGTATATGGCTTGGATATATATATATGTGTGTGAGTTAACAATCCAGGGGAGTAAAGCAGTCAATCTTCATATTAAATAAAAAAAATTAAATGCCCTATTGCTGAATCCCTTCCATATGATATATTCAGACCTACAGTATGTCACAGAAGTGAGTGCACCCCTCACATTTTCATATCTTATTATATCTTTTCATGTGATAACACTGAAGAAATGACACTTTGTTACAATGTAAAGTAGTGAGTATACAGGTTGTGTAACAGTGTAAATTTACTGTCCCTTCAAAATAACTCAACACACAGCCATTAGGCCCCGTTCACACCTATACGTTTTAAAGCGCGTTCCTGCACGCTTTAAAACGCATGGACGGGGAAATCCAGGTGTGAACCCGGCCTCAATGTCTAATCCACTGGCAACAAAAGTGTCTACACCCCTAAATGGAAATGTCCAAATTGGGCCCAAAGTGTCAATATTTTGTATGGCCACCATTATTTTCCAGCACTGCCTTAACCCTCTTGGGCATGGAGTTCACCAGAGCTTCACAGGTTGCCACTGAAGTCCTCTTCCATGACGACATCACGGAGCTGGTGGATGTTAGAGACGTTGCGCTCCTCCACTTTCCGTTTGAGGATGCCCCACAGATGCCAATAGGGTTTAGGTCTGGAGGCTTGCCTGGCCAGTCCATCACCTTTACCCTCAGCTTCTTTAGCAAGGCAGTGGTCATCTTGCAGGTGTGTTTGGGGTCGTTATCATGTTGGAAAACTGCCCTGCGATCCAGTCTCTGAAGGGAGGAGATCATGCTCTGCTTCAGTATGTCACAGTACATGTTGGCATTCATGGTTCCCTCAGTGAACTGTAGCTCCCCAGTGCCAGCAGCACTCATGCAGCCCCAGATCATGACACTCCCACCACCATGCTTGACTGTAGGCAAGACACACTTGTCTTTGTACTCCTCATCTGGTTGCCGCCACACGTGCTTGACACCATCTGAACCAAGTAAGTTTATCTTGGTCTCATCAGACCACAGGACATGGTTCCAGTAATCCATGTTCTTAGTCTGCTTGCTTTCAGCAAACTGTTTGTGGGATTTCTTGTGCATCGTCTTTAGAAGATGCTTCCTTCTGGGACGACAGCCATGCAAACCAATTCGATGCAGTGTTACCCTTTTACTCAGGCCTGATACCAGTCCTTGAAGTGGTCGGTCTAACCAATTTTGAATGGCTGAGTTTGAAACGTGTTGCCCCGAGGGTATCTCTATAGGGATGCAGTGCCAGATTAGAATAGACGCGGAGAGAAGTACAGAATAGCAGGAACTGTAGTCAGTTCACAGGAGGTCAGTTAGAGAGCATGGTCGAGGACAATCTAGGTCGATACACAGGGTTTCAAGAAGAGAGTAGTCGCGGGAAAGCCGGGTCAGTACACAAGGTTTCAGACCATAAAGGAGTTGTAGTAAAGCCGAGTCGGTACACAGGGTTAAAGACAAAAGAATAGTCGTAGACAAGCTGGGAAAATACACAACAACAAGGAACGAACTATTGGGCTAAAAACTAACCACAACAAGGCAATGAACCAAATTCAAGCTGGGGTTTACATAGGACCTTATACCTTCCTTCCAGCTGACGTCATCTTCTTCGTGCACTAAAAAGTGCATGTAGGGTAGAGCCAAAGTGATGCACTTGCGTCAATCACATTGACATGAT
The DNA here is from genome assembly GCA_009667805.1 of Leptobrachium leishanense. Taxonomy (NCBI): domain Eukaryota; kingdom Metazoa; phylum Chordata; class Amphibia; order Anura; family Megophryidae; genus Leptobrachium; species Leptobrachium leishanense. Next base: position 42,327,824 of record CM019075.1, on the reverse strand, counting down.
GGCGCATCAGGCGCAGCATAAATTGACGCGCTGGTAGAGTGTTCTACATCAAACCAACTAACCATGTCAAGTGGGATGATGCCTTGAGAATTGATATCCTGTCGATTTGGCACGCAAATGATGCAATCAGAAAGGCACAGTGGGGCTCAGCTGGCTGTGGTATGGTGCGTGGAGGGTGCATTGCAGTGGTAAGACCTTATAGGTATTTATTGGTGTCTGAAACCACCAATAGATGACCATTATATATCAACCCATACAACTTTCTATTTTCTATGCATTGATACTTAGGAGATTTAAGAGTCTAAGAATTTATTCAGTAACTATAGTTTTTGTTTTTTTAAATGGATTTGTGTTAAACAAATCTATCTTCTAAATCAGAGCTTGTCCACATCTGTCAGGTTGCCATGGCAACTAAAAATGTTGTTCCGGTGCCCGGGTTTGGATACATATCCCCCAATACCTATACTGGAAGACAGCACTGGGCTGGCTTGCTGGGTGGTATGTGGGGGCTGGCAGAATGCACTAACAACATTCTGTCAGGCCCCTAGCAAAGGTTGTAAGGTAGCCACTCTCTGGGTCCTGTACCCGTGCTTTAGGGAGAGCATAGAGATTGCGAGATCTCTAAGTTCTCGCAAGAAAGTGGCCCCAGCAGAGCAACCTTGCCGGCGGCCCGTTCACTGGAAGGTGTTGTCAGCAAGAGGGGCCTGGCAGAATGCTGTTAGTGCCTTCTGCCAGCTGCCCCGTGTCTGTGTCTGAGGTCAGGAAAATATATCCGAGGTCTGATGTGCCTGGGTATACATGTATATGAGTTCTGATTTGTGTGGTATACATGTTTCTGAAGTCTGATGTGCCTGGGTATACATGTATCTCCAGTCTGATGTGCCTGGGTATACATATATCTGAAGTCTGATGTGCCTGGGTATACATGTATCTGCAGACTGATTTGCCTGGGTATACATATATCTGAAGTCTGATGTGTCTGGGTATACATGGATCTGAGGTCTGTTTTGTCTAGGTATACTTGGATCCGAGGTCTGGTGTGTTTATATATGAGGTCTGGTGTGTGTCTGAGTGTGGCAGGGTGTGCATTCGGTAAATGGGGTGTCTGGCTATACAATTCAATATCATCATAAATTGGACAGGCTTTCAGCAAAATCCTAAATTATTTATTGGAAAGCTGTCACATGACATTAAATAAACGTATCATTGAGTACCTGGGGAAAAAAGAGTATCAGTACTTTTACTTGGTCTTAAAAAAATGGTATTGGTGTATCTTTAGTTGTTGAAAGTAAAGCTTTATTAGCCTGAAGAAAATACGGGCTCCTAGCTTTTGAAGCTGGCTCCTAGATTCAAAGCAAATTTGTCAAGCCCTGATATTATTCCTTTTTCTTTCTCATGAGTAGACAGACCCCCGTTGTAGCCATTTTACATAGATAATTACAATGTGCCGTTTCCTATTAGACCATGCTTATATTACGTCATGCAATCCAGTTCCACTCGATTCGCATTCTTCGAGACTTATTAGTGGTGTTCTTCCTTTTGTTTCTTCGCCTGCATTCCACCGATTGTTGGGGGTGTCTAACAGAACACATTAGCTCATCGAGGTCCTCATGGTCCTTGGTTCCTTTTAATAGAAGGTCTGTTTGTGGCTGTCAAACATCAGGTGTCTTGGGTTTTTAAAAAGAAACTATAAAAAACGCAAGTGAATCTGTGCTTAATGGGTTGGCATACACGATAAATATTTGTATTTATATTGTTTGCTTTTCTGCATTAAATGAGGTTTCGTTGATTTTTTTTTTCTTCACCTCCGCCAGTCCTTACCGTGGTTAAAATGAACGCGCATGTCCATTCTCTCATTCAGCTTAGCCATTGCAATGAAACTCAACAAGGTCAAAGCATCTTTAGGGAAGTAAATCAACTGTTGATGCTGCGCATCCAGACCTCTTTACGCGTTAAAACCTGTGTTAAAGAGCAGGCATATGCACACAGCGATCCGCATGAATGGACTGAAGCTAAAAGTGATGCGGTGGGAGTTCTCATTTACATGTGTCTATCCTGAGTTTCAGTCAGCTTGGGAAACACTAGGCTATGATTTTACCACAATAAAAGCATGCAAATTGATTCATAACAGTTGGGTGTATTTCCTTTTAGCAAATGGAATGTGTGCTGTCTGAGTGTGCTGTGGGGGATATATATATATGTAGATTAGGTAGGCCGTGTTAGTCCAGATGCCAAAATCACGAGTATAGCAGTCTGTAGTGATACCTTTTTTATTGGACTAACGTTACATTCAAATAAAAAAGGTATCACTACATACTGCTATACTCGTGATTTATATATATATATATATATATAAAAACAGTCCAGATTCTCAGCACTCACGCTCTGAAGACTTTTTTTAGAAAATGCCATGGTGCCAAATCCTCAAAAGTATAATATATCAACCAGGCAAGGAGCACTCACGGACTTAGAAAAAATAAAACAAAAATATTTATTGGGAAATCATTAAAAAAAAAACACGACGTTTCGGCTCAGAAAAGAGACTTTATCAAGGCTCTTGATAAAGGCTCTTGTCTGAGCCGAAACGTGTTTTTTTTTTTTTAATGATTCTCCAATAAATATTTTTGTTTTATTTTTTCTAAGTCCGTGAGTGCTCCTTGCCTGGTTGATTATATATATATATATATATATATATATATATATATATAAATATATTCGATAGGCCGTGTTAGTCCAGTTTGCCAAAATCACGAGTATAGTTGTACGTAGTGATACCTTTTTTATTGGAGTAACGTACCATTTAAAAGACAAGCTTTCGAGAGTATTGAACCCAGGACGTACTTGAAAACGAGAGAAATCTCAATGTATCCTTCCTGGTAAAATACGTTATAAATAAATTCCTCTCTTCCTCAGGTCTGGAAGCTATACTGATCAGTTCGTAGAATTAAACATTAGGACATAAAGGGTCACATGGGTGGGGGGTTAGATGTCGTAAAGCGTGAGAGTCAAATGGTATGTTCAAAATGGGAAAATGAACGCATGAGGGATCTTGGGCTCATAATAAAACAACAGAGATAAGATCATACACCTTGAATGGAAAAGAGAAAAGAAAAAAACATTTATTTCTAAAGTATTTTACCAGGAAGGATACATTGAGATTTCTCTCTTTTTCAAGTATGTCCTGGATTCAAGAACATTAAACAGTGAAGACTGAAAGAGACCTGAAAAAAATAAATAAAAGGAGAAAAAAAAAAAAAACAGCATCAGCCAGAATTTTGAATGTTATGTGACGTTATGATAATGTATATATACAATACAAAACCTGGATGGATGCACTCGGACTTAGGTATACGATATGAAGCGATCCATTATTAAAAAAAAACATTGAAAAAATCCTGTAAACATCGACCGACAGTTCGACTCTGTCTGAGCCTTTCTCAAGGCTATATATATATATATATATATATATTAGCAAAAAAAATTAGTACAGCGCTGTCAACAATAAATTCATATACAAAATAATCAGTGCACTCCAAACTTGGTATAGTTGCTTTTGTCCAGTACAACTGTAGACAAATAGATACACCCAGAAGTTCCAAGTTAAGCGCACTCAATAATGTGAGGATATCCCAAATTCACCCCAATGGGCTATGTTGTAATCCAATTGGATCCACACAAGGAAAAAAAGAGAAGATCAAGAGAAGATGCAGGCAATTTGCCAAAATTTGTCGAATTGCTCGCTCTCTGAATAGCCGAATGGCCCCGAAATGTCCCCGTTCGCTGAACTTCAGTGTCCGGTTACATTTCGGCGACATTTCGGATCTCTCTGAATAACCCCTAGTGTTAATGTCAAGGTTTCATTTGACATTCAAGAGTTGACTTTAAAAATAGCAATACAGTCAGACACTTTCCCCTTTCCTGGTTGAAGTTTGCAAAGAAAGATAGAGTGTGTCAATTTCTGGATTGGTGAAATCTTCACAAGAGTGGCAGTGATAATTTTAATAAAGACTATGAATTATTTGAAATGCCGGCATGTTCCGTTTTTATTAAAATCTTACTATGAAGCCCCAGAGAGCATCTAGCACAGCCTTAGTCTATGTACCCGCAGACTTAAACGCCGGGCTTCTGTGTTTACCTACCTGTCTACCTGGTAGTTTGTCTGTTTGTCTGCCTGCCCCTTTTTGTCTGCCTGTCTACTTGCCTTTCAGTGGATCTGTCTACCTGCCTTTCTGTCAGTCTGTGTGTCTGCCTAACTGCCCGCCTCTCTTTTTGTCTGCCTGTCTACTTGCCTGCCTCTCAGTCTACCTGTCAGTCTGTGTGTCTACCTGCCCACCTTTCTGTCAGTCTGTGTGTCTACCTGTCCACCTTTCTGTCAGTCTGTGTGTCTACCTGTCCACCTTTCTGTCAGTCTGTGTGTCTACCTGTCCACCTTTCTGTCAGTCTGTGTGTCTACCTGCCCACCTTTCTGTCAGTCTGTGTGTCGGCCTGTCTAACTGCCTGGCTCTCTTGTCTGTCAAGCTGTATTCTGCCTGTTTACCTGTCAGGATGCGTGTCTGCCTGTCTACTTGCCTGCCTCTCTATCTGTCAGTTTGTCTTTCTTTCTTTCCTTTCTTTTCTTCTTTCCTTTCTTTCTTTCTTTCTTTCTTTCTTTCTCTCTCTTTCTCTCTTTTCTTTCTTTCTTTCTTTCTTTCTTTCTTCTCTCTTTTCTTTCTTTCTCTCTTTTCTTTCTTTCTTTCTTTCTTTCTTTCTTTCTTTCTTTCTTTCTTTCTTTCTTTCTCTCTTTTCTTTCTTTCTTTCTTTCTTTCTCTCTTTTCTTTCTTTCTTTCTTTCTTTCTTTCTTTCTTTCTTTCTTTCTTTCTTTCTTTCTTTCTCTCTCTTTCTCTCTGTGTGTGTGTGTGTGTGTAGCTCTTTATTTTTCCATTCCTGACATGACTGTGAAACAGAAAACATGAAGCGACACCTTGGTCCATAGACTGCCTTCATATGGCCAGTGAATCAAAAGCGTTAAATATCACAATTAATATATTATTATATTAAATAATATTCAATGAACATCATTTATTACAAAATGAATAAAAAAAGGTCAGTCTTATCGCTCTTTTCATACACCTACCCACAATCAGAATTGGGAACCCATTCACTGGACTGAATTCATTGTAACGCACCAGTACACTTTTTTCTATTTATAGTTGAATTTACTCACCTTTATCGCTCGCAACATTCAGCTCCTCCTCTCCGGCTCAGGGTCAACTGAACTTGGAAGTCCCTGAAGCTTTTCCACACAATTTGTGCTCCTACGCAACTTGCAGAGTGTAGGAACCTCAATCCTGCACCGTTACAGAATTTACGTATCCAGGTTCCGTAGCGTCTGTTTGGAACGCTGGATTGGAGCTACGCAAGCGCAGCGGGTGGGAGGTTGTTCTTAGAGAGGGTGACTGCGGCACGCTCCCTGCTCGCTGACATCACTAGTAACTGATTTGGTGGCCGGCAGCTGGGAAATTAAAAATCCTGGCTGCTGGTGACGCTGGGTCGGGTGGAGGAAACTCTTCATCTTCACCCAGCGTTTGTCTCTGAGTTTGGCGGGTGGCACTCCTTACATTTTGACCGCTATAAAGCGTCAGGATGAATAAAGTGTTGCTTTAATCACATGAGCGAAAGCTGAGCATGTATGAGGACGCAGACATCATATGTCTTACACTGCACATCCTGAGGAGAAGACATTCATTTCACTGTCATGGGTGAATGCTCCAGATTTCGGTCAGGACTGACCTTAATAAAGTCTACTATAACAATTAGTGTACATCATTGAAATATCATCCAGATCACATGGCATGAAACCTCGTCCTGTTTCAAGTCGCTTAATCAATTGAGTGTGCTTAACTTGGATGATAAAGGTCAGTTACGAGGAAACATAAGGCAGTTTTCCTTTTTGCTGACAGTTAAATTAATTGTTATCCGTAGCCATTCGGTGCTCCGGCTCTTCTGTTTATGATGGTTTGATGGAGGATGGTAGGTTTGGAATGTGATGTTGAATCCATCATGAAATCATAATGGTAATAACAAATATAAAACACAATAAGGTTCATCCTGCTCTTTATTTCCTTGGATCTCACATTATTTGCTACAGCGCTGAGCTCAGAGAGGGGGGTGACGTCCTTCCTGCTGGTTTTTGTTTTCCGTTTGGAAGGAGCGCAATTCAGCCGAGCGCCATGAAAATCACTTAACAGTCAAGTGCGATCTTTTTTGTGGTTTTGGGACAGGGGAACCAAACCTGTATGAACCGGATATAACACCATAACAGGACGAATATCCCTTATCTGGAATTAGTAAATGTTTTGGAATTATTTTATGCACTGACACGGACACAAAAAATGGTAAATTCCACACCCAACCAAGTGGGATGGGGGCAAAATTCTTAAAAAATATGGTGTAAAGATTACCATCAGGCTGAGTGTAGAGGTGTCACTGGGCATATAGGGGTGCTGCCCTGAAGAAATGCATAGGGGAGGAACCTGATGTGCAGAGAAGGACCACAATACTAGGATTAGGATAAAACCATGTATTAACCTTTTGCCTCCAGGGACCTACTGGTGGGAAGTCGGTCCTCAAAGACAGGCTCTGAGGCTTCATTTATTTCAGGCAGTCCCATGGCAGCCAATGGCACGCTCGGCGTAAACACATTGGAGGTAGAGCAAAGACGGGTATAGGGAGCAGGTATAGTGGGGTGTGCTATGCCGGCCCATGACCCTTAGACCCAGCCGCTACAAGGACGGCATAGTGCGCCCCATGGCGGGAAAAGGTTAAGGAAGACCAAGTGATAATGGGATATTTGGGAAATGGGGAAGCACAGATGTAATAACCATAAACAAAGGCAGGACATGAGTAGGACACGTCACGGCTGAATATACAGGTGGCTTGGAAGCAGGGCACAGAGGTGACATGGATCGCAGGCTGGAGACGAGGATGGGAGGCTGGAGACGAGGATGGGAGGCTAGAGACGAGGATGACAGGCCCATTCTGAGGTGGTAATAGGGTAGAGGAGCTAGATGCAACTCAGAGGAAATATAGAACAAGGAGACAGACTGAATACAGACAATTGTCAAAGGAAAGTGAACTAACTGATCTGGCACAGGGGAAAGTGCGAGGCCAGACTAAATAGAGAGGCAGGAATAGGTATCAGATGGAGGTAGCTAGCGATCAGAAGCAGGCCTGCAGACAGCGCCACACAGGGGAAGTGGGCCAAAGAGGAACTGCAGGCCTGTTAGTGGTCAACTGATAAGGGGTGCTGCAGATCTAGATGAAACCATGACAATAAAGTGTATATAAAACATAATTCTTGATTATTCTCGCGATAATCTCATTATATGCAGCTGTTACAAAAACTGAAATCCAAACCACTTTTTTGTCCTAAGAATTTCAGGTAAGGGATCCTCAGGCTGTGCTTGTAATTACAAATCTAAAGATAACGGTATCTCTTCCATAGTTGCCTCACAGCTTGCGCGAGCTTACTGTACTTAAGCGTCTCCTATACCTAAACATGTGGAGCACAATCATTAATTAGCGTTTCGATAAGTGAGGTATTACAAAGTCCCAGCGCTAATTACCGCAGGGATGCACAAACCAAAATTTTAACTACACCTAAAAGCTGGTGCTAACAGATTCCACTTTTGCAAAATCATTTAGCACCCCCTAAACCCCCAATAACTCAGATTTGCACCTATCATTCCGCGGCAAGAGCAAATGCCCGATCTGCCACTTCTTCCTGCCAGGAGCAGAGTGAGACTGGGGACAAATAGTTCCCAGTTCCCTCCGCCATCACTCCATGAAGCAGCGTGATCTCGCAGCCAGGAAGTTCAACCATCCATGGAGTCCTATGGACTCCAGGAGGCGATACTCGCGGTGGCGTGGATGAACTACTGTGAGTAGCACTGCGTTCTGGGGCAAGGTGCTGAGGTAGCACCTACTCCGGAACCTAACACTTAAATTGGGAAACTATGGGGTAACCGGCAGGGGCATGTTTTCCCATTTTAACGTTAAGTAGGGAATAGAGCCCATAGCAGGACCTTATTTCATAGTTGATGTAAACGTAACCAGAGCTGTTGTAAACTTAACAATACCATAGACTGTAATTACTAGGAATGCACCGATACCAATATTTTAAGACCGAGTATGAGTACCGATCTTTTTTTTCCAGGTACTCACCGGTACCGAGCACTAATACTTTTATTTAATGTCATGTGACCACTTTTCAGTAAATAATTTAGGATTTTTGCTGAAAGTCTGTCCAGTTTAATGGCTCTGGTTAAGCCAACCTTGGAATATGGGCCTTTGTCATTTCCAATCAAATTGTTAAAAAAAATTTGGGTAACAGAAAAATGAAGTAACCTCCATGCAGTGACGGTGCAGACTGGGATAATGAGTGCTATGATTGGCAGCTTTATGCACGTTGGAGTCTTTGTTAGCTATGACGACTTTACAGTATGCGGACCAGGTCACGTTTTGTTCGGATAGACTCGTGAAGATGCACCGTACTGTGTTAGACATCAACAACCTAAATGGTGTCTGATATAGTTGGGTTATATGTGTGTGTATGTATATATATATATATATATATATATATATATATATTATAAAAGCGTCACATAATTTTTTGTCTTTTGCAGTAATCGTATATATCAGGGCTCAAAATTTCCACTCGCCTACTCGCATTTGGCGAGTAAAAATTAAGTGAGGGTGAGTGGAAATGCACACGCAAGCAGCACAATAAAATATTTAGTGCTTTGTATTCCAGCGGTGCCACCGTGCAGCCCCCTTCCGCAGGCTACACGATGGCAGGGAACAGCTGCCTAACCTGACTCAGCTCATCGCTGTCACTGGCAGGGGGTGGCGAGGGGCTTCCCTGCCTCCTCGCTCTGCTCACACGGCGGTCTGATGACTGGGTATACATGTATCTGGGGTCTGATGACTGGGTATACATGTATCTGGGGTCTGATGACTTGGTATACATGTACCTGAGGTCTGATGACTGGGTATACATGTATCTGGGGTCTGATGACTGGGTATACATGTATCTGGGGTCTGATGACTGGGTATACATGTGCCTGGAGTCTGATGACTGATGACTGGGTATACATGTATCTGGGGTCTGATATCGGGGTATACATGTATCTGGGGTCTGATATCGGGGTATACATGTATCTAGGGTCTGATGTCTGGGTATTAATGTTATTTTTGTAACTTTATTCTAAATAAAACCTTTAACAGTGTAATTTCATAAGATAATTTAAGGGGGTGTTTAGATGCAGAGTTAAGGGCTGGGTAGGGGTTAGGTGGAGCAACTGGTGGCGAGTAACTCTTATGGCCTGGTTAGTAGCTCATGACTTGAAATTTTGAGCCCTGGTATATATAGTAATATATAGTGATATTTCAGTTTGGCAAATTGTAGGCCAAAATAGATGAATTTGAAAATTTATCCACAACCCAAAATGTTGGGACAGTATGAAAAATGCAAAAAAACAAACAAAAAGAGTCAAGTGAAAATTCCATTCACCCAGTACTTATGTTTTACTTTACTCATTTAATATATTTTTGAAAATATAGACTCATTTCAAATATGATGACCGCAACATGCTCTACAAAAGATGGGACAGGGCAATGACGAGTCAAATTTCATATAGTTTTTGGACAAAACAGCCGTCATGTTCTCCGGTCCAAAGAGGAAAAGGATCATCCAAGCTGTTATCAGCGTCCGGTCCAAATGCCAGCATCTGTCATGGTATAGGGGAGTGTCGGTGCCCATGGCATGGGTAACGTGCACATCTGTGAGGGCACCATTAATGCAGAAAGATATGTACACGTTAGAGCAACATATGCTGCCACCCAGATGTTGTCTTTACCAGGGCCGTCCCTGTATCTTCGAGTAGGACGACGCCAAACCACATTCTGCCTGGATTACAAGCGCATGGTTGCGTAAGCAGAGAGTGTGGGTGCTAGCCTTCCTGCAGTCCTGACCGGTCTCCGACTGAGAATATGTGGCGCATTATGAAATGCAAAATAAGGCAATATAGGCCCCATACAGCTGCACTGCTAACGACACGCATACTGGATGAATGGGGGGAAATCCGCTATCTAAACTTACCCAGCGGTGTCTTCAGGGCCCAGACACTTAGGGCTCTATTACATTCTCCGCGCAAATTCCTACGCGCAGTGCAATTTTTTTTGCGCGCAGCGTTAAACGTTAATACGCGTAAATTAACGCAGGTATTACGATCCGAGCGCATTTTTTCCATCCGTCCGAAAATATCGCGCGTAAAAAAGACGCTCAAAAACGAGCGCAAATTAACGTTGCGCGCAGAAATCAGTGGGCAATCGGAATTAAGAACCACAATTGTCTCCCGTTCAGTTCTTGCGCCTGTCAAAATCAATCTGTGTATATATGCTGCAGCAATCATAAAAACACGCACAACCTCTCAATTTTATTGTTTGGGTATGTGTAGAATGTGTAACTATACTTAGCTGTATTTTTTTTAAAAAAAAATTTCGTGCTGGTGTTTTTCGTTTCAGCCAGAACGTTCCGGTTTGCAGTTACCACCAGCTTTTCAACGACGTTAAACTTATGCGCGTAAACGTCATTCGTAAAAAGTTGCGCATCGATTGTAATACCAGCCGCGAACCAGCGCACGAACGCATTTGCGCTCACAATGTTAACTATGGGATGCGCGCACGGACTTTCGCTCGTGCAGGGTAACTCGCGTTAGACGTTAACGCGCATCGTATGCGCGAACGTCGTAATTTGACAGCGCAAAGGGTTTTTCCCCTCGCGTTATTGCATTTTTGCGCACGCACGCATTTTTGCGCGAAGAATGTAATAGAGCCCTTAATAAGGGTTATTAAAAGAAAAGATGACACAGCGGTGAACAGTCGACTGTCCCAATTTTTGTATAAAATCCTCAAACAATGTGTTAATAATGTGCTTTCGATAAACTACAGGGTGAATTGATTTTTCACTTGACTCTTTTTGTTTGTTTTGAGTTTTTTTCCATTTTTCATACTGTCCCAACTTTTTCAGAATTGGGGTTTCCGATGATGCCAAACACGACCACATAAATGTTAAAAAATAAATAAAATCACCTTCCCCCTTATTTTTGTTCCAAACAAAGCAAGTTTTGAAACACTATTGAAAAATTGCCGAAAATAAAGCAGCATAAAAAATGAAGTGGTAAAAAATGGCCCATCTCGAAAAAGACCAATCGGCCACGACTGTATTTTGATGCCCAGAATTTTGGTTGCCGAAATGAAGCATCATTTTCCATAGGTAGGGTTAGAAATTAGGGTTAGGTTACTAGTTGTGCTTGTTTTAGGGTTAACCTGAGCCCTAACATTCTGCTGCATTTTTGCTTCATTTTAAAGCAACAGATTCTGCTCCTTCGTTTGATAGGAGCACAGAGAGAGAAACTGGCTTTTTTTTTTAGTTTCCCCCTAAGGCTAGGGTCAGACGAAAGCATTTTTACACGCGAACGTAAAAAAGTGCGTCCGAACGAATTGACGTATTTTTTTCACGGAATTCGCGAAAACGGTCATACGATGCGCATTTTCGTGCGTGATTTTTTACGGATCCAAACCAGGAAACTTTGGGTGTCTGGACGTTATGTTGGCCGGACATGAGCAGCATCTGACGTCTCCTAATCACACAAACACACCGCTATGCCGCAGCTGCACACTCTGTACGTCCGTACTAGCGGTTCAGCGTTCTCGAAAAAATGCGTTCGTTTTCCACTTGCGTTGCGCGGCTGGACTTTCGTGCGACCGTACTTCGTATATTGGCCGTCATTGCCCGTCATTTGCTGCTAGTGCGGCCGTAATTATGTGCGCCAGAACGCACGTTAAAAAGTGCGCTCGTCTGACCCCAGCCTTAATGGAAAATTAAAAAAGTCGTTTTGGGGGTAGGGGCGCTCCAGATTTCCATGCCTAGTTGCCTACTGGCTCGGGCTCCTGAGATGTAAATCCGGCAAATGATCATAATGTAGCCGTGACAGGTGAACGCTGGAAACATGATACAGGGCAGCTTGCAGGTTTCATGTCTGTGTTTAACCACCATCCAGGGATCCGTATTATTGTAGATCTGCTTTTATATGATTTTGTTTGTTTTTTAATGTTGTTGTTTATGTTCACGTTTGACCGTTTTAGTTTATTTGACTTTATTTGACGGGGTTTTTTTTTCTTGTAAAAATTGCCTTCTGAGCAGTGCGGCGTTCTGTGCTATCAGGTTTCCCGTTGCTGATGAGATCTGACGTGTGATAGGGGAAAAATAGAAAGGGGGGCAGCTGACCCGAACCTGGGTCGCCCGCTGCGTCAGATGTCAGTGCAATAATAAGATGCGACACTTCCATTGTGTACATCATGCATGGCGGGCTTAGCGCATGATAATTGCATTTATTCACAGTTTTCACATATTTGTCAGAGTGGCTACGAAATGAACGGGATAAATGGGTGTCAGGACCTGTCCTTTGATAAACTCCCCCATAATTAAGCGAATTAATTACCTATTCTTTATCGTGTTCTATTGTTTTTGTTTTGAGTGTGCGGTATTTTTTTTGCAGGGGGGGGCAGCCTACAGTGTAATAATGATTGGTGGTTCTGTTAAAACCTTTCACGGGCTTTCTTCATGCGGTCCTTTAACCCTTTTTGAGAAGCAAATCTGACATTGGGTTAAATAAAAAAATAAATAAAAAAAACACGATATGTTTTGTATATTTTTTCCCCTCCCTACAGTATTGTAATGTGATCAAGCTGCCACTGCAAAGATTTAATTAAGCTGTCAAGCCTTGGAGGGTTTGAAACTGAATTCTCCAGCGTTCTGTGACTTTTCGTATAGAAATTAAATGACATAAATTGTGGGAATATTGCTCTGCAAAGCTGTATTACGGTATGGGAAAGGTTAAGGCGGTAGTGTAAGCATTGTATGGGACAGGAAGGTTATGTGCTGTGGTCGTATACCTGTGGCCTTGGTCGTATACATGCGACTTTGCTTACATATACTTGATGTCATGTATGTAAGAATTTAGCAAACGATTAATCCCAGCAGAGCGGCGTTCACAGTCTCCGCTCGTAGGCAGGAAGGGGTTAAGCCGAGCCGCCTGCAGCTGTCAATATTAATTTTTCTTAGACTCTATAAACATCAGCAACATAAAAGACCAATTTCACAACTAAATATAGCGGCGCATTGTGGCCTGTTCTAAAAGGCAGATCGCTGCTGTAGAACACGACAGGGTGAATGTTCCAGAGGTGGCGCTCTGATTGGGGGAAGGCATTTAAATCTATCGTAGAACCCTGGTAGCATTGATACACTCCCTGGCGTCTGATCGGAGGCCGTCACACACATGCAGTGCCCCGGAGGGCTTTGCAAACCGAGCTTGAGTGACATCAACGCACAGGAAATGTCAGGGTCTGAGCTTAGAGATACCTATTCACCAGAGTCTGCAATCTACAGGAAAGAAATGTGCAATCGCACTCAATATGGCACCACATATCAAATTACATATGTTTCCTTAGAACCTGGTAGCGGAACGTTTTGGTTGTAACTTACAAACCATGTCTCTTGACCTGTAGGAGAGCACTGTAACCAGAGGCGTAACTAGAAACCTCAGGGCCCAGGTGCAGGAACCATGACACCCCCCCCCACCCTAGGCAAAAACATATTTTGCCCCCCCTCCCATCAACATGCATTGGTCCCCTCAAGGTCCACAACGTTGACTCCGGACAACCAGTGTCCCATTTTTCCAGGTCCACTATGACCTCTTCAGTCCATCCCATTTTTAATGTAATGAGCACTATGTGTATCTCATAGAGCTCCACAGCAATAAACCTCACAGTAATGTGCAGTGTGTATGAATGTATCACAGAGCCCCACAGAAATAAAACTCACAGCAATGTGCGGTGTGTATGAGCGTATCACAGAGCTCCATTGATATAAAACTCACAGTAATGTGCAGTGTGTATGAATGTATCACAGAGCCCCACAGAAATAAAACTCACAGCAATGTGCGGTGTGTATGAGCGTATCACAGAGCTCCATTGATATAAAACTCACAGTAATGTGCAGTGTGTATGAATGTATCACAGAGCCCCACAGAAATAAAACTCACAGCAATGTGCGGTGTGTATGAGCGTATCACAGAGCTCCATTGATATAAAACTCACAGTAATGTGCAGTGTGTATGAATGTATCACAGAGCTCCACAGAAATAAAACTCACAGCAATGTGGGGTGTGTATGAGCGTATTTATTTATTTATTTATAAAGGATTTTATTTATAAAGGATTTTACCAGGAAGGATACATTGAGATTTCTCTTGTTTTCAAGTATGTCCTGGGTATCACAGAGCTTCACAGCAATAAAACTCACAGTAATGTGCAGTGTGAATGAACGTATCACAGAGCTCCACTGAAATAAAACTCACAGCAATGTGCGGTGTGTATGAGCGTATCGCAGAGCTCCACAGAAATAAAACTCACAGTAATGTGCAGTGTGTATCAGTGTAAATCAGAGGTTTAGTGCAAAAAACTCACAGTAATATGCAGTGTGTATGAGTGTATCCCAGAGCTCCAAAGTAACACTCACAAATAAGTATAAAATAAATTATTAAAAACTGATATATATATATAGCCCTCAGGCCCAAGCAAGCGAGTGTGGGCCCAGGGCCGGCGCTGCCGCTAGGCCAGCTAGGCGGGCGCCTAGAGCGCGGTGCCCACCTAGGGCACAGCTGGCCCGACCAATTGTAGAAAAAAAAATCGTCCGCGGGGCATCCTGGGGCGGCCGTGTGTTGCAGCCAGCCCCAATACGTGCCGGGGTCGCGGAGACGGAGGCATGGACTTGGTGCTTCCAGCTTCCTGGACCAAGTCCACGCCTCCATCTCCTTGACACCAGCGGCGACGCCAGCACGCATTGAGACTGGCTACGAGGAAGACGGAGACAGTGCTGGAGGGAGGCAATGGAGGCAAGTATCCATGTGTGAGCCTGCCTGGGGGCAAGTATCCATGTGTGAGCCTGGGGCAAGTATCCATGTGTGAGCTGGGGCAAGTATCCATGTGTGAGCCTGGGGCAAGTATCCATGTGTGAGCCTGGGGCAAGTATCCATGTGTGAGCTGGGGGAAAATACATCCATGTGTGAGCCTGGGGGCAAATACATCCATGTGTGAGCCTGGGGCAAATACATCCATGTGTGAGCCTGGGGCAAATACATCCATGTGTGAGCCTGGGGCAAATACATCCATGTGTGAGCCTGGGGGGAAATACATCCATGTGTGAGCCTGGGGCAAATACATCCATGAGTGAGCCTGGTGGCAAATACATCCATGTGTGAACCTGGGGGCAAATACATCCATGTGTGAGCCTGGGGGCAAATACATCCATGTGTGAGCCTGGGGGAAAATACATCCATGTGTGAGCCTGGGGGAAAATACATCCATGTGTGAGCCTGGGGGGAAATACATCCATGTGTGAGCCTTGGGGGCAAATACATCCATGTGTGAGCCTGGGGGCAGATACCCATGTGTGAGCCTGGGGACATATCAATGTGTGAGCCTGGGGGCAAATATCCATGTGTGAGCCTGGGGGCAAATATCCATGTGTGAGCCTGGGGCAAATATCCATGTGTGAGCCTGGGGGCAGATACCCATGTGTGAGCCTGGGGGCAGATACCCATGTGTGAGCCTGGGGCAGATATCCATGTGTGAGCCTGGGGCAGATATCCATGTGTGAGCTGGGGCAATATGTCCATGCCATGTGTTAGCTGGGGCAATATCTCCATGCCATGTGTTAGCTGGGGCAATATCTCCATGCCATGAGTGAGCTGGGGCAATATCTCCATGCCATGTGTTAGCTGGAGGCAAATATACCAATGTAAGAGCTGGAGGCAAATATACCCATGTAAGAGCTGGGGGCAAATATACCCATGTGAGCTTTCTTTTTTTGGGGGGGGTGCAAGTAGCTGGTCTTGCCTAGGGCGCAAAATAGTCTAGCACCGGCCCTGTGTGGGCCCCCCGGACTCAAGGGCCCGGGTGTGGTGGCACCCTCTGCACCCCTGGTAGTTACGCCCCTGACTGTAACACAGATTCTGACAAATCCACGAGCCTAGTAGCCACATGTCTTTATTATTCTACAAAAGAGTGACATGCAACATTAGCTTGGCTCCAAAAGTATATAGCACTCCTAATTCTGAAATTGTTAAGCCCTGATTGTAGGAAGACGCAGCAGAATGTGTATACTTATCATGGGGGTTTGCCACAGAATAAATAGTAAGTGGATTTTGGGCCAGGTTAATCATGTCCATCGCATTGACGCCTAACCTTGACAATTCTGATAATATTTCCCCATCTTAAAGGGGATAAGTTTCACTTAAAAGTAGGGGGTCCTTAAAGTAGGTGTCCTTACACCTTAATTCTGAAGGAGACCCTGGGCTCAGCTAATCGAATGCCTCTCAAAGAGCCATTGGTCAATCTCCGCCGCACATACTGGAGACGGAGACCCTGAAAGATGGTCCCAGGATGAGCTTATTAACAGCCTTCTGGATGTTGCATAAACCACCTCTGGAAGGCTGTCAGTTCGCTTGGAACAGCCACTGGGGGGGCAGGGGGGGCGCCTCAGGTTACCCCGATAGAGTGGCGTGCTCGGCAAGGACAATTCAGTGGTTTAATCTTCTAGATTATTTTATTTGTAATTACAGTTCTTCCACAGCGCAGTATAATACGAGAAGCGAAACGATATAAAAGTAAGTGAAACAAAACAAGTTTGACCACACAGAGGAGGTTCTTGAGCAAATAAGCTTACAATGTAGGGAAGGAAATATTGGGTTTAAGGCAGACTTAAATTCTTCCTCTTCCAAGACAACAATCAGATCATCATCCGCCCAGAGCAGCGCCCATGGCTTTAAGTTGGTTAATCTTAGTAGTATCCCAGGTTTTCCCAGGGGTCCACGCGGTTGCTCCTTAGTGCTTGTTCTTCCGTTAGATGCCACGACGTGCAACGTGTCAGAACAAGCTTTCCCATTAGCCAGCGTCGGGTGGAGATCGCTCCGGTTGTGCCTCTGATCGCAAAGACGCCAAAACACGAGAGGTGCGCGTAGGCTTCAAAGGTGCGGAGCAGCACGCTTTGATGAATTTTTGATGGGTGAATTGAGAAAGCTCAGAGGCCCGTGCGTCTCCCCGGCCAAAGTAATTGATTAATAGAAGGTGAGCACAAGAAAATCCATAACCTGATGTATGCCTGGTTCTAACAGACCCGGGCGGCAAGCAGCGGGGGAATTAACCCTCAAGAATTAGATCTGATTCTTAATGAGGGTGGCAAAACATGGCCACGAAGCCGGGCGCTGCTGTGGCAGAATACTATGGGAGGAAGATTCCAGCAAAAGCAGAAAGGTCGTGCTTGGCCACCTCGCATGCCGCCAGAATAACCAAGTCGTAGTGACAGCGGAGTGGGGAAATCATTTTTAAATAAATATATCAGAATTTAAATGAATTTCCAATTTTGCTATTATTATTCCTGTTCTGTTTTCTTACTGAAATAATATATATATATATACAATATATATACAGGGTGTCCATAAAGTCTCTTTACAATTTCAAACATTTATTACAAAGGCAAATGAAAAGACAGATAAGTGAAAATTATTACAAAATGAGACGTATAGATTTAAGGTTTTTTGCCTCATTTAATACACCTCTATATGGGCACCATTAGTTGCATGAAGCACATCAAGACGGTACTCGATTTCTTGCCATGTTGGCTGTAGCATACCCTCCTCAATGGTGGCAATGGCGTCAGTGATCCTCTGCTTTAGATTAGTGATGTCCCGTACCTTTCTTCCATACACCATATCTTTAACATAACCCCATGGAAAGAAGTCAAGGGGAGTGATATCTGGTGAACGAGGTGGCCAGGGATTTGGGCCACCCCTTCCAATCCACCGGTCTGGAAAGGTTTCATTTAGGAACCCACGAACATGCCGTCCCCAACGTGATGGTGCACCATCTTGCTGGAAAATGATGGTTGCTTGAAGGTCATGTAGTTGTGGTGCCACGTATTCAGTCAAAAGGTCAAGGTAAACATTTGCAGTAAATGATGTTTCGCCGAAGAAAAACAGACCAATGATTCGATTGCACATGATCCCACACCACACAATCATCTAAAGCAGAGCTGACGCCATTGCCACCATTGATGAGGGTATGCTACAGCGAACATGGCGAGAAATTGAGTACCGTCTTGATGTGCTTCGTGCAACTAATGGTGCCCATATAGAGGTGTATTAAATGAGGCAAAAAGAACTTAAATATATACGTCTCAATTTGTAATAATTTTCACTTAACTGTCTTTTCATTCGCCTTTTGTAATAAATTTTTGAAATTGTAAAGAGACTTTATGGACACCCTGTATATATGTATACACACACACACACAGCCCAATATTAGGGCTTAAGGGAATTGGTATATCAGATTCCAGGCAGGTGGGACATCTGGATTCTCTGTCTAAAGAATTGCTGCTAGGACCAGCTAAGATGCTGCGCAGGACCTTTAACCTCCTAGATCCCTGGTAGAGGACCCCGAGAATGAGGGAAAACTACAGGGATTTATTTTCAGCTTATAATTATACATTATGTAAGCTACCGCAAAGCATGTGTACCTCATTTTGGCAGATCCTACTCCATCGTAACCTACCTTAATAATGACTTCTCTTTGAGATTAATCCACATACTTGAGATATACATCCTCCTGGAGCTCTCTGTGGTTGAAGGTTTTCATAGGTCCTTTGGTGAGGCGCCTGTGATTGGGAGGTGTGTGTATATATTTGAATATATAGGGTGTGCATTCACCCTGGACATGCATACTTCATAAGATGCTGAAACCAGCTAATACAATATAAGAATCCAGTTTTATTTTGAGTTTTGACAATGTAATATTTGCCATATTTTCAATATCAATAGAATAAAACTGGTATTGGAGCTCAGGTATCATGTTTAAATGAGGAATGGAGAGGAGAAGACATGTGCCCTGAGATTGAAGATCTTCTTGGTTCCCGCCGGGCCATGTTACTGGTTTTGAGACCTAATCATCGCATTTGTAGTGGCTCCTGTTTTGGGGATTTTGTGTTTGACAACAATGAATGTA
The DNA here is from genome assembly GCA_009667805.1 of Leptobrachium leishanense. Lineage (NCBI taxonomy): Eukaryota > Metazoa > Chordata > Amphibia > Anura > Megophryidae > Leptobrachium > Leptobrachium leishanense. The sequence goes on along the minus strand of CM019075.1, from coordinate 42,308,664 downwards.
ATTGTTATAGGGTCTAGTCCTGAAAAAATAAGTACAGGAACTCTCCAAGGCCTCTGGTCCTCAAATAACCATTGACATGTTGGATGAGACCCACCGCTCCGCGTGTAAATTTGATATCAACGTTTAAACATGAAGATAACCTGGGTTTTAGGGAATCATTATGATAATTGGAATAAACATCATATATTTGTGGTGACTTAATAGAGCCCCGTGAGTCTTATATTTATTTATTTATTGATATCCAATCTTATGCTTCTGTATCAGCCTCGCGCAAAAGCGCACGTGCAGCGCTAATTTTTTTAAAATTGTAAATTAACGCAGGTACTACAATCCAAGCGCATTTTTTCGTCCGTCAAAAAATAACGCGTGTAAAAAAGACGCTCAAAAACGCGCCCAAATTAACGCTGCGCGCAGAAATCGGTGTGAGGACTGTTTTTTTCACGCGATTCAGCCAATCTGAATTAAGAACCACAATTGTCTCCCGTTCAGTTTTTGCGCCTGTCAAAATCAATCTGCGCATAGATGCTGCAGCAATAATAAAAACACGCACAACTGCTCCATTTTATTGTTTGGGTATGTGTAGAATGTGTAACTATACGTTGCTGTATGTTTTTGTCGGGCTGGTGTATTTGGTTTCGGCCAGGACGTTCAGATTTGCCGTTACCACCAGCTTTTCAAAGACGTTAAAATTATGCACGCAAACGTTGTCCTTAAAAATTTGCGCATGGATTGTAATACCATCCGCGTACCAGCGCAGAAACGCATTTGCACTCACAATGTTAAGTATAGGACGCGCGCAGTACATTACGCTCGCAAAGGGTTCGCGCAGGTTCACCCGCGGTAGATGTTAACGCGCATTTTTTGCGTGGACATTGTAATACGACGTTCTGCACAAAGGGGTTTGCCCCTCGCGTTAATGCATTTTTGTGCACGCGCAAAATTGTGCGCGAAGAGTGTAATAGTGCCCAGTGTGTGCGAAATGGGAACTCGGTTCCTTCTGAGTACATAGTGGGCGAAATGGGAACTCGGTTCCTTCTGAGTACATAGTGGGCGAAATGGGAACTCGGTTCCTTCTGAGTACATAGTGGGCGAAATGGGAACTCGGTTCCTTCTGGAAGAACTGCATTCTCACGTTTTCTCACTCGACTTGACTCCTGGTTATAACTGATTGATACAGTCTTTGGTCATGTACTCTAGTTATATCACTTAATTTCTCTTTTTGTGTTTCACAAACACATCTTTCAGTGTAACCTTAGTTCTTAACTATCCACTGTATTCTTGTTCGGCGTCCATAGAATGATTTCTAACCTAATATCCCTTTTTTATGTTTGTTTTCCCTTCAGTTTACAAGCACTGCGAAAGGAGAAATCCAGGGACGCAGCTCGTTCCCGACGTGGGAAGGAGAACTTTGAGTTTTATGAGCTGGCAAAGCTACTTCCCCTCCCTGCTGCCATCACGAGTCAGCTGGACAAGGCGTCCATCATCCGGCTGACCATAAGCTACCTGAAGATGAGAGACTTTGCCAACCAGGGAGATCCGCCATGGAACCTGCGAGTAGAAGGCCCTCCACCCAACACATCTGTCAAAGGTGCGTCATTATATATTACTCCAATGATGTCTGTAATAAGTCACATCTTATAACTGTTCGGCCGGTAGAGTCTGTGCTACTTTGATTCATTATTGTAGGAGTAGAGGAGTTCCAGGACTGTGGTATGCGCCCATATTCTCTCTGAGAGACCTTTTTGTTGCCTTACTACAGAGTTTTGTGATTCCAGACTGACACCTCTTTAAAATGGATCAGTAAAAATGTATTTTTTGTACAGTTTATTTTTTGGGGTTTTGTCTTTCTTATGGACAGGAATGAACTGGGGATGTGAAGTGGCCCAGGCATGACCAGGTCATGACCATGACATGACCAGGTCATGACCATGACATGACAGTTTGGGCTTCAATGCATAAAACAGGACTGTGATTCACGCAATCATGCACATTTTTTGTATCCTATCAGCATGGCATCTGTTTTCTTTTGCGCATCAAAAAGTCACGTGTTAAAAAATGAGGCCTACACTCAGTCAATACTAGATTTTGACACGTATAGAAAAACGTTGAAATGTGATGCTTGGGTGATCGAATGTGAGCACATAGTAAAAATATAGGGCAGTATTACAAAGCTGGTGCCAACTTGACCAGAGCTGTTGTAAACTCAGCAACTCCATAGACTATAATAGCTCTGGTAAGTTTGCAACAGCTTTGGGTAAGTTGGCACCAACTTTCTAATACTGCCCATAGTGGGGAAAATGCTACGAGCATCAAAATATAATGTGAAAAATTATGCAAGCATAGAAACATAGAAAATGTCGGCAGAATAGAAGCTTACGGCCTATCTAGTCTGCCCAATCATATAGATACTTTCCCTGGATTTCTCTTTTTATATAGGATATCCTTATGCCCATCCCATGCCTGCTTAAAACGCAATCACTGTTTTAACCTCTACAACCTCTACTGGGAGGCTGTTCCATGTATCCGCCACCCTCTCAGTAAAATAATGCTTCCTGATGTTACTTTTAAACCTTTGCCCCCCTAATCTAAGACTATGTTGTAACAGATCTCTGTGCCCGAACAGGGTCACATCTGTCAAATGCTGCTTCCTCGCGTGGCCACCCGGGGTCTCCTCGTGACTCTCCCACCTTTCTCTAGTACCTTAGCCGCAGCTTAAGGCAAGGTGCATGTAGAGAGCCTGGCTAGCACCCCCAGAAATAAGCCGTAGCTGTAGACCTGGAGCCTTTCCTTGGCACAGCGGGCAGAAGATTCCTGGTACCCCAAATCATGAGTCATGACTTCAAGCTTGGTCAGAATAGAACTGACTGTTTATTACACAGGCACAGAGATACACCAGCAAGAACAACCCCCTTCATGCTTACACCCAACAGATAACATCACAGATACAGTCAACCACCAACCATATTTGCATACAATCAAGCAGATAACTGCACAGGATCTTCAAACAATGGACAATGGGATTTCCTAGGAGGAGAAGGGGGAGGGAGAAGGCAGGTAAAACAAAAGGAATTTCTTATAGAGAGAACTTACACAATAGAGAGAGCAGGTACTAATACAGAGGTCTACACTATACAGGGAAGGGTTAGAATTGAGGGAATGTACGCAAAATACACAACAAGAGACTATACAATAAATACACAATGGAATAACATACAGACATCAGAAATCTTTAGTTAACTGGCGGATATTTCAACAGCGAAAACCAAATATATTTAAAAGGTCCACCAGTTCCCTCAGTAGTCTCTTTCACAGACCATAGTCTCTGGGCAGGAGGCTAGCGCACAGCCCCCTCCAAGTCGCACAGTGACAGCGTGTTCCATCACATATGTCCTCTTGTTTTGCTACTTTGTTTCCTTTTAAACATACCCCCTTCCTCTACCTTTTTGATTCCCTTTACGTATTTAAATGTTTCTATCATATCTCCTCTGTCTCGTCTTTTTTCCAAGCTGTACATGTTAAGATCATTAAGCCTTTCCTGGTAACTTTTCTCCTTCAAGCCGTACTCCATTTTAGTAGCCCTTCTCTGAACTCTCTCTAAGATGTCTATATCCTTCTGGAGATACGGTCTCCAGTACTGCACACAGTACTCCAAGTGAGGTCTCACCAGTGCTCTGTACAGTGGCATGAGCACTTCCCTTTTCCTACTGCAAATGCCTCTCCCTACAGCTTCATAGAAATTAAACACAGTAGAGATATGATGTGAAACATTGAGCAGAATATGCTCAGACCCTAGCCATCAGATCATGCTCATTATTTTGCGCAAGTGTCACTACAATTCTGACATACGGGTCTTTTTTATGGAATTCTCTGCCTGTTGAGGTGGTTGGGTCAGAGTCTGTACAGGCTTTTAAACAACGGCTGGATGACTTCCTGCAGACACAGAATATTTATTTATTTATTTACAAAGGATTTTACCAGGAAGGATACATTAAGGGTTATAATATATAATATGTGGGTAAAAGCTTCTTGATCCAAGGACAAATCTGACGCCATTCTGGGGTCAAGAAGGATTTTTTTCCCAGTATGTTGCATATTGGCGAACACTTGAGATTGTTTTGTTTTTTTTTGCCTTCTTTAGGATCAACAGCAGTAGGTGATGTATGAAAGGCTGAACTCAATGGGAACATGTTTTTTTTCCAACCTATTTAACTATGTCGTCATCATCCAAATTCCATGCAACACCAAGCCAGTTCTATTAATGTAGTGAATAGTGGTATTTAATATTTTAATTTGTGTGTAATATATATTGCTCTAAATCCTTTTTTTTTTTTCATAAGTTACATTTCTAATGCGATTCTTTTCTTTATAATACAATTTACTTATCAATCCTTGGACAGTTCAAACTATAAAGATATTTATCCGGTTTCTGAACGGAATAACAGGAGATTCTTTAGCTCGTGGGGTGTCACATAACACCCCAAATTCACTGCCCTGAGCCGCTGTTTACTGTAGAACTCCTTTCATAGCAGCTATATAATTGCATTATAATCAAGTCATTGTTGTACATCATTTTTGACAGGTATAGTTAAATTTGCATGGTTTTAGCCCAGTTTTTCAATCTAAAACCTATGTTTGGAGAGTGGAAATGTTATCAGAGCACGAGTCTGGCCTTTCTTTGTATACATATTAATTTATTTAGCAATATATCAATATGATTTTTTTTTATAATTCCAATAATGTTTTTTTTAGTTTATTTATTTTTTACTTCTTGTCCTATTCCGACAGATATACAATTTGTAAAAAAACAAAACAAACAGCAAAGGTCTAATGGAGATTGTGTGGTTATACTTTGAATAATATTTCAATCTTAATTGATTACATGAACTGGTTAACTCCTTCACATTCAAACTCCAGAGCTCTATATAAGTGCCAGTCCTGAGGACTCGTCCTATAAATAAAGATTACAATAACCTGCACTAAGTAACCTCTCGGTGAATTAAATGTTCCCATTGTAAACATTAATTTGAGCAAACAAAGCGCTCCATAATAAATCCGTGTGTATAGTTTAAAGGCAGCGAAAGTCCAATGTGTTGGATTTTCCACCTACAATATATAAAAGCCATTGTATGGCATGGCATTGATTTAAGGGTTCTGTGTAAAAACAGACCCAGGATGCAATAAAAGTGAGACGGATGTCGTTTGCATATCCTACCCAGAGTTCCTTGCTGCATATGGGGAATGTAGCACAGGGGCTCTGGGAAGCAGTTCTCTGAATTGCTGTGATGTGCAGATGGCTTCTGCAATAATAAACATATATATAAAAGCACCAAAACCGATAGAGCTCCACATTCACATGACAGATAACATATTGTAGAATTAAAAGGGTATGAGCTGCATTATAATTCTATTTTTGGGTACAATTTCACACCGGTATGTACATGATTCTTCAAAATATATAGAAAAATTATCAGAGGAATTCTGTTGTATTTGTTGTTGTTTTTGCATTTATTTTAATTGTAAAAGAAGAGTAAAGTTCAGGTATTTCTATCTGCAAAATATATGTAAATGCATTACTTTTTCTCTGAATGCATGACCTAATATTCCACTCACAGGTCTATCGTATACAGATGTATGCAACCTAGTTTCTATAGATTTGTGACCTCACCTTCCACTCACAACAGCGCTACATTGTATGAGACCACACTATCCTCTCACATCTGGTGATGCTAGGATGCTTTGAGTGGATTGTGAGGTGACATTTGTGTAGACACGAGGTTGTTGTGTGTTGCCAGCCTTACTATCCACCGGCATCTGTAGATTCTATGCCTATGGACCCTATTCCCTAGCTAGCGCTAAAATGGGGACGCTAACAGGGAAAACCCGTACCTGCATAGCGCCCCCATTTTAGCGTGATATTCTGGGGCAGGCACTACCTCGGCACCTTGCCCCATAATGCAATGCTACCTGCAGTGCTACTTGTGGTAGCGCTTCACCACCGCCACAGGTATCCTCTTCTGGACTCCATGCCGTGTGCCCTGCGTGATCTCGCTCCCGAGAGTGCCACCGTTCATGCCGCAGAATGAGAGGTGAGTAACGGATTTATTGGGGGGGGGTTTAGGGGGTGTTACATGATTTCACAAAAGTGGAATCATTTAGCACCAGCTTTTCGGTGTCGCTAAACTATTGCCGTGCGCGTCCCTGCAGTAAATAGCGCTAGGACTTTGTAATACCTCACTTTTCGAAACGCTAATTACGGATTGCGTTCCCCGTGTTAAGTATAGGATGCGAGAAGTACAGTAAGCTCGCACAAGCTAGTGCAATCACCAATGATGGATTTTTCACGAGTTTAGCATCAGGAATGTAATATGGGGGATGCGATAAAGTCACTTATCCTGTCTTTAACACTTACTCATCCGTTGAGGGCCCTATTCCATAGTGGACGCCATGTATTTTGGTTATGACTATCTTTTCCTGTTTTCCTTGTCACTCATTCAGCTGGGTTGCATAACTTTCATTCTGATCTCTACCCATGGCCATGACTATTTGTAACCAGATATACTCAGTAACCCAGTGACTACTGATATACATCTTACCCTAGTGTCTGTGAATATATACATTGACCCAGAGACTGCAGATCTACACAGTAACCCACAGACCTCCGATATACAGGGTAACCCAGAGACTGCAGATATACAGGGTAACCTATAGACTGCAGATATACACAGTAACCCACAGACCTCCGATATACAGGGTAACCCAGAGACTGCAGATATACAGGGTAACCCAGAGACTGACGATATACACAGTAACCCACAGACCTCAGATATACAATGTAACCTAGAGACTGCAGGTATAAAGGGTAACCCAGAGACTGCAGGTATAAAGGGTAACCCAGAGACTGCAGGTATAAAGGGTAACCCAGAGACTGCAGGTATAAAGGGTAACCCAGAGACTGCAGATATACAGGGTAACCCAGAGACTGCAGATATACAGGGTAACCTATAGACTGCAGATATACAGGGTAACCCAGAGACTGACGATATACACAGTAACCACAGACCTCAGATATACACAGTAACCCACAGACCTCAGATATACAATGTAACCTAGAGACTGCAGGTATAAAGGGTAACCCAGAGACTGCAGGTATAAAGGGTAACCCAGAGACTGCAGGTATAAAGGGTAACCCAGAGACTGCAGATATACAGGGTAACCCAGAGACTGCAGATATACAGGGTAACCTATAGACTGCAGATATACAGGGTAACCCAGAGACTGACGATATACACAGTAACCCACAGACCTCAGATATACAGTGTAACCTAGAGACTGCAGGTATAAAGGGTAACCCAGAGACTGCAGGTATACAGGGTAACCCAGAGACTGCAGGTATACAGGGTAATCCAGAGACTGCAGGTATACAGGGTAACCCAGAGACTGCAGATATGGTTGTGTAGGGAGAGGTATTAGCAGTAGGAAAAGAGAAGTGTTCATGCCACTGTACAGAGCACTGGTGAGACCTCACTTGGAGTACTGTGTGCAGTACTGGAGACCGTATCTCCAGAAGGATATAGACATCTTAGAGTTCAGAGAAGGGCTACTAAAATGGTGTACGGCTTGAAGGAGAAAAGTTACCAGGAAAGGCTTAATGATCTTAACATGTACAGCTTGGAAAAAAGACGAGACAGAGGAGATATGATAGAAACATTTAAATATGTAAAGGGAATCCACAAGGTAGAGGAAGGGAGTATATTTAAAAGGAAACAAAATAGCAAAACAAGAGGACATAGTCTTAGATTAGAGGGGCAAAGGTTTAAAAGTAACATCAGGAAGCATTATTTTACTGAGAGGGTGGTGGATACATGGAACAGTCTTCCAGTAGAAGTGGTAGAGGCCAAAACAGTAATTGAATTTAAGCAAGCATGGGATAGGCATAAGGCTATCCTAAACAAAAGATAAATCCAGGTAAAGTATCCATGTAATTGGGCAGACTAGATGGGCCGAAAGGTTCTTATCTGCCGACATTTTCTATGTTTCTATGTTTCTATATGCAGGGTAACCCAGAAACTGCAGATATGCACAGTAGTCTAGTCGACTTTACATTCTGCCATAGCAAATCTATAATGAAACCACTCTTGCCCAAGTCACAAACAAGTTCATGTTAAACGAGAAAAGGTTGAGGTCAAGAGAACAGTGACTAAATTGCATCTTGGTTATAGCTAGCACATTTTTAGGACCGAGTACAAGTACCAATACTTTTTTTCAGGTACTCACCGATACCGAGTACCAGTGCTTTTATTTAAAGTCATGTGACTGCTTTCCAATAAATAATTTAGGATTTTGCTGAAAGCCTGTCCAGTTTATGTTAATATTGAAATGTATGGCCAGACACCCCATTTACCCACTGCACAGCCTGCACACACCCTGTCCACACACGTCATCTCAGATATATATGTATACCCACTGAGATACATGTGCACAGACCTCAGACCAGATAAACCCAGATACATGTACACAGAACTCATACCAGATACACCCAGATACATGTACACAGACCTCAGACTAAACTAAAGATACACAGATACCATTTTTTTAAGACCGAGTACGAGTATTGATACTGTTTTTCCAGGTACTCCCCGATACGTTTATTTAATGTCATGTGATTTCTATCCAATAAATTATTTAGGATTTTACTTTATTATAATATCGATATGTATGGCCAGACACCCCATTTACTCACTGCATCCCCTGCCACACACAGACCTCATATATAAATATATACACACAGCAGACCACAGATACATGTATACCCAGACACATCAGACCTCAGATACATGTATACTGTGACTGTGTCAGAGGTGTGGTTGTGGAAGGGAGGTACTTGGGACCTAGGATCCTACATAGCCTGTACCCACTACATGGGTGAACTACATTTCCCAGCGGGTGAACTACATTTCCCAGCAGGCAGCTCTGCATGTGGGGGATCTCTCAGGAGCCACAACTAAGGCTAATTGAGGAAAAAAATGTTGTTTAAAAAGTTCAGAACAGGAAATGCTCATTGCCTTGGTCTTTCCTTTCTGGATGTGACAAGAGAGGACAGAACTTTCAAGGTAGAATGACTGAAAGGTATACATACAAATATATATATATATATATATCTCATTTCCATGTCATGAACTGTTTTTTTGGGGACTGATAAATGGAGGTAGCCATCCAGTCTTAGTCAGGGATTGACTGTGCTCTGGTGAAAACGAGGATTTGTTTTCTGCTTAATTTTATTTTGAACTGCATGTGAAACACATTTACTTGAGCAAATAAAAGCCATGTTAAAAGGATTTCCAGTGTCTATCAAGCTTACCCTAGAAGACTATGCAAACTGATCCCTAAATTGTGACGGTCAATCACAATACCTAGACAAAATCAGACCTCAGATACATGAATACCCAGACAAAATCAGACCTCAGATATATGCATAACCAGACAAAATCAGACCGCAGATACATGTATACCCAGACAAAGTCAAACCTCAGATACATGAATACCCAGACAAAATCAAACCGCAGATATGTGTATACCCAGATCAAATTAGACCTCAGATACATGTATACCCAGACAAAACCAGACCTCAGATATATGCATACCCAGACAAAATCAGACCGCAGATACGTGTATACCCAGATAAAATTAGACCTCCAGCTACATGTATACCCAGACAAAATCAGATCTTCGATACATGTATACCCAGTTAAAAATCAGATCTCTGCTACATGTATAGCCAGATTAAATCAGAGTTCTAGACAAAATCAGAACTCATTTATATATTACATTGCAGACCTTCGACACAGACACAGGGTGGCTGGCAGAATGCACTAACAGCATTCCGTCAGGCATCTTTTGCTGGCACAGCGTTCCAGCGAGCGGCCGCCAGCAAAAGTTGTATGGCGGCTATTCTTCAAGTCCTCCAGCCTCGCTCTTGCGAGATCTTAGAGGTCGCGAGATCTGCAAGGTCTCAAAGTTAATAGGAGAATAGGCCCCTTTGAGTTTCACTACTTTTTGATTGTATCTTTTTATTCCTATACATTTCACCCTTTTCCCTGGTCAGAGTTCAGTTTTGTTATTTTGTGAACTGTGAGATCCCATTCAGAGAACAGGCTCTCACCACTCCAGGCTCTGTATTCATTGATACTAAATTGTTCTTTGCCATCGGGGTATACACAATCAAAATGCAGAGTGCTGTCAGCAATCATTCATTTAATCAGGCTCTGCGATGAGGTAAACAAAGATGGCAGATTAATGAGTCCAGCGTTCTCGCTGACTGACAGCATGGCAAATATAGGCAGCGAGGCTTTTAACCCCATCTCTGCCAGCACAATCCAGTCGTTCAGCATGACAAACCTTGGAAATCCTTCTAGTGACAAACATTAAGCAGAAATATGGCCGTGATAAAAATAATAATTCATCAGATTTTCAAAGCTTGATAGACATTGACATTCTTATTAACCTTTTCTATTTTATAAGATGCATAAATTTTTTTTAAAAAAAAATCCAGACAGGCCAGATGGCAATAACTGTTTTGGGTTTCTGGTTCTATCATTGCAGCTATGTTCCTCTTTCAGAATCTGGTTATATAGTGTCCGGAATGCACAAGCAAAGGGACTCATTTCAGACGGAGCGGGCAATTTTAAAACAGGGATTTTTATCTTCTACGGAAGCTTGTACTCACTTTTCCTTGCTATGAAATCTTAAAAAAATATAATTACATCCATTTACATTAGGAGGGTGGTTACAGGATTATGTGAAGGTTTTACAATTCATTTTTTTCACCCAGAAACTGGACCTAAAGCTCTGTTTATAATTACAGTACATAATTAGTGAAACTGTGGGATTGTTCAAAGAGCGCAGGTGTTTGCCAAAACCGACATTCATTTTTATTTAATTATACAGTAAGAACTATTTGGGAATATTCCCCATGAATTTCCTACTGCAATACACTATTTGGCAGGCAGATGTCGCCATCTACTGGCCAAATAGAGTTTCTGCAGTTAGAACTTTAGCACGTTTCTCCGTGTTGGCTGGGGAATGCCCAATAAGTCGGAATATTCCCCACCTGATTTTAACCAGTTTTTAGCAACTTGGGCAATATGTCCACAGGGCTTTGTGAGTACCTTCTGAAATCCAACAGCAACCAAAACGTGATCTCGGGCTGCTGTATCTGCTACCGCTGATCATGTATACACGAGCATGGTAGTGAAGGACTTAAGCACCTCATATTTCACATTTTTTGTCTAAATGAAGCCAAAATGTTTGGCGGCTCCTTTTTTTTGGGATTTTTCTTTCTCTATGCAAGTAGATGTGGTTTAATACTACCCATTTTTTTTTCTTTTTTCATGCTAGGTGAGGATGCTAGGTACTTGCTTACTTTTGATATACAGGGTTATTCACAGGGAGTCGAACTTGCCCCGAAATTGCACCAAACAGTGAATTTCCCCATGCAATTTTGTGGCCATTCGGCTATTCACAAAGCAGGTAGTTGGCCAAATTTTGGCGACTTGCCAGCGAAATATGGTGCTGTATGACGGCAGTGAAATCCCCATAGAGAAGCAATGGTTAATCTATAATGAGACACGGAACAGCATCAAAATGTCAGTGAAATGCCCTGCTGTTCGGTGGTTTCATTCGGCAGGTTTAATCAGGTGAATCCCATAGGTTTCGATGTTAAAAATATTCCTGTTTTTATCCAATATCTAATAAACCATTTATTCTTATAATTTGCAGCAAAAAGTCTCTTTATTTACTTTTTTTTTTTTTCTGTAGGATGTTTAGGCATTTTTCAGGATTTTTTCAGCAAAATTTTTCTCTGTATTTTTGTTAAAACAATTTTATTTTTTTTCTTTAACAGATCTTTTTATTGTTATTCATAGAATCTTATGTTAATTCCAGACATTTTCTTCCAGTATTTTTTTCAAATTTAACATTTTCAATCGTTTTTGTTTTTTTTCCCCTGTTCATTCATTGGCTTGTCGGCTTTTTCTGGCAGCTGATTGATGCTCTATTCGGGGTTTTCTCGGCTGTTTTGCAGTGGATCGTCGGCTTATTTCAGATGCGTTCAGCTTTTTTTTTGGGCGTTTTGTGCGTTCAAATCTATGGTTTTGCGGTGGTTTTCCGGATGCGGTCCTGCGGCTTTTCCCTGCACTTCGAGTACCTTGTAGTGAATGCTGAATTCACAGCAGGGTCAGAAAATTTGATTCCCCTGAAGTAAGGGGAACGAAAGAGCAATGAAATTCCATCGCAATGCAGGGCTGTGAATAACCCTGATAGTGGCTATCACTGTTTATTTTAATGATTTTATTTACATTTACGTGTGTGAAATTGTTAATTTTAGTCTTGCGCTTTGTTTGCTATCTTTATATATGCTTTTGTGATACGTGCAAGTCATAACATTGTTCAGGGCAGGGAGTGCCCGATAAGTTACCTTCCAAAGTTCTAACCATGCCATGGCTGCTTGCCATGAAAGCCAGCCTCTAGGATACGGTTGCCAGATGAGCCATTTTTCCTGCACATGTGAAATGTCTGGTGCCAGTGTCAGACCCATAAAGGTACTCCCAGGCAGTATGTAGAATTCATAGTCTTCAGGAGGGATACCGGTTCTCTAAGGTGATGTAGATTCCCTCCTGCAGGCATATGATTTATACACATCGTAGGGGAGTGCTTTCATATGTCTCCCGCTGGGATGTGGGCGTTAAATGTGTCCCACAAAACATGGCCGAGTTTGCAACCCTACTTCTCAAGTTAAAGACTCAGAGAGGGAACGAAAGCTGGCTTTCCTTAGCAAACAGAGAGGACCCCATGAATTGATAGTCCGGGGCCTCGATTCTCAGTATAACAGTATGGGTCTCTGTTGTTAACAATGATATTTGTCCTTTTTGACCAGTAGTGAGGATACGTGGAGTATTGAACTTTGGCTAAGAGACTCCTTTCAGGAATGGGGTAGGCCCAACAAACAGATGCCAACAGAGAGAAAAAGAGAAAACCCTAAACTAAGAAACCGGTCCTTAAATGGCCAGATCTATTCAAAAAGGAAACAATGAAGAGGAATCGCAAGGTATAAGCAGAGTCAATAAACAGGCCGGGTCATACACTGATAGCAATAATAATCGTAAGGCAGAGATGATAAACAGGCCGGGTCATACACTGATAGCAATAATAATCATAAGGCAAAGGCAGAAGGCAGAGACGATAAACAGGCCGGGTCATACACTGATAGCAATATAATAATTGTAAGGCAAAGGCAGAGACGATAAACAGGCTGGGTCATACACTGATAGCAATAATAATCGTAAGGCAGAGCTGATAAACAGGCCGGGTCATACACTGATAGCAATAATAATCATAAGGCAAAGGCAGAGACGATAAACAGGCTGGGTCATACACTGATAGCAATAATAATCGTAAGGCAGAGCTGATAAACAGGCCGGGTCATACACTGATAGCAATAATAATCATAAGGCAAAGGCAGAGACGATGGACAGGCCGGGTCATACACTGATAGCAATAATAATCGTAAGGCAAAGGCAGAGACGATAAACAGGCCAGGTTATACACTGATAGCAATAATGATCGTAAGGCAAAGGCAGAGTCAATAAACAGGCCGGGTCATACACTGATAGCAATAATAATCGTAAGGCAAAGGCAGAGTCAATAAACAGGCCGGGTCATACACTGATAGCAATAATAATCATAAGGCAGAGCTGATAAACAGGCCGGGTCATACACTGATAGCAATAATGATCGTAAGGCAAAGGCAGAGTCAATAAACAGGCCGGGTCATACACTGATAGCAATAATAATCGTAAGGCAAAGGCAGAGTCAATAAACAGGCCGGGTCATACACTAATAGCAATAATAATCGTAAGGCAAAGGTAGAGTCAATAAACAGGCCGGGTCATACACTGATGGCAATAATGATCGTAACGCAAAGACAGAGTCAATAAACAGGCCGGGTCATACACTGATAGCAATAATAATCGTAAGGCAAAGACAGAGTCAATAAACAGGCCGGGTCATACACAAATAGCAATATAATAATTAATCCTAAGGCACAAGACCTGGGAAGGATAACAAAGGGAGCAGGATAACAAAGACAGGTAATAGAGGAGCAGAGATACAAGGGATTCGTGATGCGCTTTGAGAGTCACGTGGTTTCAGCGTCCGGAAGTTAAGGAAGAATGGCGGATGTGATTGGTCGCTGCTGAACTCATGCTCGGATGGCCATAATTGCCTGCCCTTGTGCGTATGCTCCGATGATCACCTCCGGAAACAGCTGAGGAGGCAAGAGGGGAATGTCCAGGCTTGGCATTTGTTAAACCTGTCACCATGGCATCTCTGTGACATTATTGTGTAACGTCTTTTTAGGGTAAGGGTGTATTTAATATTTTTGGAGAGGCGTGACACAAAAGGTTCCATTTTTCAGTGCTCAAGAAGGAGTTAACTGGCATGGGCAATGACTGGCATCATAGCTGAACCAACAAAGACTGTCGCTGTTTATTATCTCCCTGTTTTTTTTTGTGTGTGTGGTGTTTTTTTATTATATATTTTTTGTGCTTTCTAATCGGAGAGCAATTTCCACAGCTGTGGGCAAGAGACATTGCATTCCCGGGCTGGGCTGTAAGAAAAATTGAATGACAGCGAGCAAAACAGCAGTAATTATAAAACTAATTACTAAACGCTCATGATGCCCGCAGGCTTGTGCATAACTAAAATTAGAAAAAGAAATTGCTTTTGGCTGAGGAGGAGGAGGAGGAGAGCCGTTTTGGTCGCTGCTCCCATAACGCATCCGTTTTCAAATCAGGGTGGTGTGTTTAGCAGCAAGGGTTCAAATCCCTCCATAATAATGACAAATAATTTCTCAAACAGAATCACAGAATGTGACAGCAGATAAGGACCAGCTCGCCTCCTGCTTTTCCACCCATTTTCTTCATCTCTCTAAACCTCTGTCTTTGTTTGAATTTTTTTTTTTTTTCCCATGGTGCACTTTTTTTGGGAAAGCACCTTTGACCTTTTTTTTATGGATTTTACTCTTTCCATTCCTGTAACTGTCTGCTCTGATTGACCAGTCGGTGTATCCACCACCCTACCTGTCGGGTCACTCTCTCTAGATCAGAGTGTTATTCCTTATTAAGAAGAAATAATGCCTGATCAGCAGTCAGTGAGGCATACCAGGTAATAATGAGCGAAAGTATGTGAAGACCCTGAGAAAGGGCAACATCAAAAGGTTTGTGGGGGTCCTGAGAACAGGCAACATCATAAGTAGCCTGCCCTACGGTGGGTCTATGTTCACGTAGCTCAAGGTTTTAGCAGACCGTGAATCAGTCTGCTATCACCAGGGATCAAGTCCTAAAAAAAGAAGTGTGGGAACTCGCCAGGATTTCTGTCTCCCAATAAGCAATTATCACCTCGCACGTAACACAAACACACTCAGATATAATATACACTGCTATATTTATGTATATATGTCAATAAGAAAGCAGACTGTACAACAAATGCTTATGCTGGTTATTGATTACGGAGATGTAGTGTATGCAGCCGCCCCACAAACACACCTCCAGAAACTTACTACATTTTATAACTCATTCTGCCACTTTGTGCTGCAATGTAACTACATGACCCACCATTGTGACATGTTAAAAGAACTAAACTGGCCATAGCTTTAATACAGATGCACCCTTCACCTTTCCAACCTGGTGTTTAAGAGGTTTTCTGGGAAGCTGCCACCCTACCTGAATAAACTGCTTCCCCCAGCAGTTGCCTCATCCTATAACCTCCGATCCAGGACCTGCACCTTACTTGCAATACCACAATACAAAAAGAAAGTGTCTCGATCCTCATTTTCCTACAGAGCTCCACAATTCTGGAATAACCTCCCAGACGCCATCAAATCTTCCCCCAGTCTAAAGTCACTTGAGATCTCTATTAACATACCTCAATACAGAATGCACCTGTAAACATGTAACATAATGACTATTTCCTACATATTTATTTTCTGTCTTAATCTGTATATTTGTGTTGTTTTAATATCTTGCATTTTATTACTTTGTATTTTTGTACCTGCCTGTGTGTGTGTATATATCCATAATATGCCTGCCTAACCATTTGTTACTTGTATTTCTGTACCTACTGTAACAATTCAATTTCTTAAACCTAGGACATACTTGAATACTAGAGAAATCTCAATGTATCCTTCCTGGTAAAATACTTTGCAAATAAATAAATATGTGGAATATAGCAAAAATATATCATAAATCCTATATTTATTGTGACTTAATAGAGAAATATATGATTGAACACCTAACTACAAGATTTATAGAGTATGGGACCAAAGGGAACTCTGTTCCCTCTGCAAAATTAGTGCATGAAACTCCGTTCCCACGTGTTCCCCCTCGACTTGACCCCTGGCTATCACCCTGAAAGGGTGGCTAGAGCTGACATACCCTGGGCCTTGGGTTTAACTGTGTTTTTGTCAAAACCCAATGTATACAGTACAGGGATTACTCATGATCTGGTACAGCGGCATTAAGACAACATAGAGGCCGAGACGGGTTACCAGTTTTAGAACCTGAATGTTTTGGAACATTCTATATACAGTATATGTTAGTGTGTCTACACATTGTCAGATATAGGGTTTAATGACATTTGAGTGACATGCAAAAGATATGTGGGATGACATCACTATCGATCTATCAACGCCAAACTGTCCAATAGAAGGTTCTATAAAGCTTAAAGTGCACATCTGCAGATCCTGAAGGTCAGCGGAGTGAACATGGAGGGAGACGAGGACTTTCCCCCCCAGTCTCACTCTGCTCCCGGCGACCAGAAGAGGCGGATCGGACCTCGGTTCGTGTCGTGGGATGAGAGGGGAGTATGTGATTTTTGGGAGGATTTGTAGCTGGTGATAACTGTTTCTGCAGAAGCGGTATCCGTTAGCACCTGCTCCAAGCTGTGATTAACTTTTTGAGTTAATCGCAGTGGAACATAATTAGCGTCAGGACTTTGCAATCCTAACGCTAATTAACTCTTTGCGCTCCCCATGTTAGGCATAGGGAGCGCAAAGTACAGTAAGCTCGCGCTGAAAAGTGCAAGCTCTGAATCACTAACGTTTTTTTTTAACCTGTTAGCGTTCGGCATGTAATATGGTCCGCCCGCGCTAGGGCCACTTAACCTAATGATAACGCTCACACAGCTGTGCATGACACATAATCCATACACCAATTCTTTTTTTCCAGAAAAAGACAAATGCTAACAGGGAAGGGTTCTTGGGTCTTGCCAGCCATAGTAGCAGAGTCTCTTCCTCTTGGGAGACATAGTGCTAATGTACCTTACATTCACCCATGGTATGCAGGTGATCCATAAGACACAGAATTCTAATGTATGGATTAGCAAGGCCCCTTGTACAGTGGCGTCACAAGGTGGGTGTGGCCTGCACCCCGGTGACACCAAAGGCAGGGTGACACCACGAGCCTCCCTTGGCTCGAACGTGGATCATAATAATCCACCGCCGAGGGTTGCAAGGCCAGACGCAGACTCCGCTTTCCCCCCGAGTCAGGCCGTCATGTGTACTCTGCGACGCGGGGAGGAAGTGATCATATAACACCTCTTCCTCCCAGCGCTCTGATGCACGTGCGAAGCGAAGCAATGGCTCCAAGACCCAGGTTCATAGAGTGGGGAGGTGAAATGAAAATGGGGGGGGGGGTGACATGAAATGAAAAGGGGAGGGGTGAAATGAGAAGAGTGGGGGGTGAAATGAAATGAAAATGGGGGTTGAAATGAAAAGGGGGAAGTGTGAAATTAAATTAAAAGGGGAGGGGTGAAATGCAAAGAGTGGGGGGGGGTGAAATGAAATGAGTGGGGTGAAAATAACTTGGAGAGTGGAAAATGAAAAGGGAGAGGGTGAAATTGACTGAAAAGGGAGGTGAGGAGATGGACATGAAAAAGGGAGGGGGACATGAAAAAGGAGAGACTCACTGGCTTTACCGTTAGAGTTCTATTGCTGTGAATCCTGTGTACGCTCAGACTCGTTGTCTTCACCGTTATAGTTCTATTGCCGTGGATCCTGTGTATGCTCCGACTCATTGCTTTTACCGTTAGAGGTCTATTGCTGTGGATTCTGTGTACGTTGCTGTGGTGCTCTGATATTCTCATACGCACTGCACATTAGACATGTGCACAGCACAAAATTTCGTTTTGAACTAATGGATTAGTCCTAAAATGCAATTTATTTAGTTACTAAAGAAATTCGTTTTCAGTTCTTTAGTATGAAAACTAATTTCATTCATCCGAAAACCAATGGATACAACTTACTATTGTAGTGGTGGCTCCTCAGAGGGCTGAGATCGCTGCTTGTTACAGTATCTCTCACTCTCAGCACAATGTGGGCCGTATTACATAGTTGGTGCTAACTTAACCAGAGTTGTTGTAAACTTCCCAGAGCCATTGTAGCCTACGGAGGTTTTCAGTTTACATCAGCTCTGATTAAGTTAGCACCAACATTGTAATACTGCCCCGTGTCAGGCAAAGCTGTTACAGTAACTGACTGCTGCTCATCACAGCGCTCAGAGTTTCAGTAAAACTAGTAAATAATATTTTTATATATAAGAGGTTAGAACAATATTATATCCTTGTTTTACTGAAACTCTGAGCGCTGTTACAGTCAGTTACTGTAACAAATGAGCCTGATACATTGTACTGAGAGATAATGTAACAAGCAGCCAATCTCAGCGCTCACAGCCACTGGATTTAAAGGGCTGAAAAAAAAGGATCCTCTCTGTATAATGTTTAGAACATCCTCCTGCATTAATTAATACCCCTTTCTGTATAATGTATACAACATCCACCTGCATTAATTAATACCCCTCTCTGTATAATATATAGAAAATCCTCCTGAATTAATTAATGTCCCTCTCTGTAAAGAACATCCTCCTCAATTTATACCTTTCTCTGTATAATGTATATAACATCCTCCTGCATTAATATCCCTCTCTGTATAATGTATGGAACATCCTCCTGCATTAATTAATGCAGTCTCTGTATAGAACATCCTACTGCATTGGCATGTGGAGGGTGCAGAACTTCGGATGTTGCGATGTTGCGCTCTTCATTGCTGGTCTCCTTCACTCATCAATGTAATATCACAAAAAGGACTGAAACTAAAATGTAGTGCATTTTATTTTAGTTTCTTTCGTTTTTTTGTACTGAGCAGTTTCGTTTCTCTGGAGTCATACGAAAACTAAATTATCCCGAAATTCTGACTAAATCGTTTTAGTACTAAAACGAATGCACATGTCTACTGCACATTACTGTGAGTTTTACTGCTGTGGAGCTCTGTGATACGCTCATACACATCGTACATTACTGTGAGTTTTATTGCTGTGGAGCTCTGTGATACGCTCATACACACCGCACATTGCCGTGAGTTTTATTGCTGTGGAGCCCTGTGATATGCTCATACACACCGCACATTGCCGTGAGTTTTATTGCTGTGGAGCTCTGTTACGCTCATACACACCGCACATTACCGTGAGTTTTATTGCTGTGGAGCTCTGTGATATGCTCATACACACCACACATTACCGTGAATTTTATTGCTGTGGAGCCCTGTGATATGCTCATACACATCGTACATTACTGTGAGTTTTACTGCTGTGGAGCTTTTTTTTCTTTCTTTTTTTTCTACTCTCCTCTTCTTGTCCCAGAGGAAATTATGAAAAAAATTCTCTCTACTGTGCACTTCTTTTATGTATAATGGACGTTTAATACTAATATTTATTTTTCGTCTAATCAATCCTAGCAGTGACAGTGTTATTACATTACTTATTACATACATTATTATGTATTTAATACACTACTATTGTCATTATATTCAGTGTGTGTTTATCTATAGGAGTTCTGATATCCGAGCAACAATAGTTAAAAAAAAGTAGTAATGGGGGGGGGGGGTGACACCATGAGTTACCACACTTGCTGACACCAACCCTAGTGCCCTTCTACTCTGATCTACCTCTACGTGGTCTATCTGTGCGTTTCTATGTGTTGGATTCCAGCTGCTGGACAGCTCCCTCTACCTTGAGCTGATGCTGAGAGAAAGTCTGTCCTGACGACTTTCTCATTTGTTTTTCATCGTTGCGTATGTGGCTTCCAACCAAAATATTCTATTTTATGTTTTATTTAGTTTCATTGTTTCCCCTATCAAACAGCACAAGGTGTTTTCTGCTCGAACGGGTGACCTCAGAATCCAGACGGTTATTAATACTGGTGTCCTATCCTTTTCTTTCTATTGTGAGGCTCTCGCCAGAAAAACGCTCATCCGTGAGAAACATTTGTTAGTCTGTTCAATACTAGTAAGAATTAAGTATATAATAGCTCAGTGTTAAATTATATACATTTGATTCCACCTAAACACCTGCTGTGTAGCTCTTTTTAGCCGTGCCTGGTATTTACGTAAACATTACACTTCTTGTTCATTCTACAGGGTGTCCATAAAGTCTCTTTACAATTTCACAAATTTATTACAAAGGCAAATGTAAACTATTACAAAATGAGACGTATATATTTAAGGTTTTTTACCTTATTTAATACACCTCTATTTGGGCACCAATAGTTACACGAAGCACATCAAGACGGTACTCGATTTCTTGCCATGTTGGCTGTAGCATACCCTCATCAATGGTGGTAATGGCATCAGTGATCCTCTGCTTTAGATTAGTGACGTCCCGTACCTTTTGTTTTATACACCATATCTTTAACATAACCCCATAGAAAGAAATCGAGGGGAGTGATATCTGGTGAACGAGGTGGCCAGGGAATTGTGCCACCCCTTCCAAAATCACCGGTCTGGAAATGTTTCATTTAGGAACCCACGAACATGCAGTCCCCAATGTGGTGGTGCACCATCTTGCTGGTGAATGAGGTGGCTAGGGAATTGGGCCATCCCTTCCAATCCACCCGTCTGGGAATGTTTCATTTAGGAACCCACAAACATGCAGTCCCCAACGTGGTGGTGCACCATCTTGCTGGAAAATGATGGTTGGTTGAAGGTCATGTAGTTGTGGTGCCACGTATTCAGTCAAAAGGTCAAGGTAAACATTTGCAGTAATTGATGTCTCGACGAAGAAAAACAGACCAATGATTCGATTGCACATGATCCCACACCACACAATCAACTCTGGACTATCTCGCTCAAGTTCCCTAAACATTTCCAGACCAGTGGATTGGAAGGGGTGGCCCAAACACAGACCAACACTGCCACTCCTCAGCATGCAGTCCAGCAGATCCCAACGGCATCTTCAGCGCAAACCCCAGGGAAGGAACCTCAGCAGCCGTCTCGGCGACCGCCGACCCCTCAGAACTCTCACAGGAAGACCTCGCAGATCCACAGCATGTCACGGGATCCTTTTCTGAAAGCTGAGGGTCCAGGCACAACACAGGTTCTGGACCCCCATGCACAGCTTTTCGCAGCTCACCAGCGCCGAAGTCGGGAGATCCACCTATGCAGACTGCAGGTAAGGCATCTCCTGGCAGACTCTCAGCTATAGCCACTGTCTCCCGGCCAGCTCTCACAACAGTCATTAGCCATTGCCAGTCACCTCTTGTGAGCGGGTATCCCACATTCCCCGGCATCTTCTCCAGAAAGTCTTTGAGGGCCGGTAGCACGTCATCCTGGCCTCTGGTGGGTGTAGTGTGAGCCATGCGCCTCCACTCTGTGCACTCCCCTGCAGCCTCCGCCATTAAGACTTCTGTTGCGGCCAGAAGATGGGGGCCCTCCATCGACGCAGCTCGCAGTAGTTGACAGCTCAGGTAAGGGGATGCCACACGGTTGGCGGTAAGAAGAACGAGGGACCAGAGTAGGAGCCAGGAAGTAGGCCCCAAAATGGCCAACGGCTGAACGCTCAGCAATTTACACATCAGGGCTCCAGAGGGGGACAAAAACAGGCTCTGGAGCATACCACCCAAATCCAGTTGGGTAAGTTTAGACAGTGGAATTTTCCCCCATTCATCCATTATACGTGTTTTTAGCAGTGCAACTGTACGTGTCTTCATTGCCTTAGTATGCATTTCATAATGCGCCACACATTCTCAATTGGAGACAGGTTAGGACTGCATGAAGGCCATGCTAGCACCCACACTCTCTGCTTATGCAACCATGTGCTTGTATTCCAGGCAGAATTTGGTTTGGCGTTGTCCTGCTGGAAGATGCAGGAACATCCCTGGTAAAGACGACGCCTGGGTGGCCACATAAGTTGCTCTAACATGTACATATCTTTCTGCATTAGTGGTGCCCTGACAGATGTGCACGTTACCCATGCACTGACACTCCCCTATACCATGACAGATGCTGGCTTTTGGACTTGACGCTGAGAACAGCTTTTCCTCTTTGGACAGGAGAACACAACAGATATTTTATCCAAAAACTATTTAAAATGTTGACTCGTTGGACCACAAAACAGTATTCCACTGTGCTATTGTCCATCTCAGATGGAGCTGAACCCAGAGAAGTCGGTGATGCTTTTGGACAGTGTTGATGTTTCTGCCTTGCATAGTAAAGCCTTAACCACGACCCATCCATACTCTTTAGGACTAGGCCTTTTTTGGAGGCTCCTTATATTCTATGATTACTCGATTGCCTCCTCTGTTTCACATCACCTTCTTATTTCAACTTGTCACATCGCTATTAGTCCTAAATTGCCCGTCCCAACTTTTGTGGAGTTCGTTGCAGTCGCCAGATTTGTGTATGTTTTCATAAATACGTTAAACTCACAAAGTAAAATTGCAAATAACGTGTTAATAATGTGTGTTCAATATAGTACAGGGTGAATTTAATTTTCAGTTGACCCTTTTTGGTTTGTTTTGTTGCGTTTTTTCAGAATTGGGTTTTGTAATATTTGTACGGGAAATGCCATGTACTTCAAAATACCAACATAGGATAAGAAATCGCCTCCTCGCCTCCCCCACCTCCAAAGAAACCCTATGAAGTTGCAAAGCTAGTACGGTAATTCAACTTATATGTATAACTTCAAAGAAATTACCGTTCCAGTTATTCATATTTTTTTCTCCTCTATGATCAAGAGCACTTGTTAGAGGATTGCCCTTGAGATGATTTAGCACAAAATGTTGCAGACAATATTCTTTTTATGTCCTGTGTATCTAAATCCTATAACCTTTTTGAACCAATGCTTTTAATTTTCTAATCATGGACCTCTACCCTTCCGCGATGAGCAGGTATGATTTATGTTCTAACTGCTGAGGTACACCATGACATCGGGGATCAAGGTGAGTTACATAAGAGAAATAACAACCGAGACACTTACCATATAAAGTGAATCCGATTCCATTTTTGGATATTTTTACAGTCCTGGAAAGGTTGAAATCTTACAGGACCAAAGTCACCATGACTTATCAAGGTAGCCATTTCTGTGCAGAGCTTCTCCGAGGAAGACCCACTGAATATCTTGGTTAGCACTAATATCTTGTAGACACTGGTTGTGGCCACCTTGTTTCTTCTTGCCAGGTTTCTTCCTGGCAACCTTTTATGGCTCCTCACAATCAACTTAAGGCTGGGGTCACACTAAGGCAGCCGGCACACGAGCATACTGTACTGCGTCCATTACTAACGCACTTTTTCACAGGAGATATTGTTCCCTCCAATTCCTCCCTCTAATGCCTCCCCACCTCCTGACTTCTCTATCACGGTGGAGGGTATCACCATCTCACCATCAAACCAAGTTCGCTGTCTTGGAGTTACACTTGACTCTGCTCTTTCCTTCATCCCCCACATCAAGTCTCTTTCCTCCTCCTGCCGATACCAACTGCGTAATATTTCCAGAATTCGGCCATTTCTTACCGCTGTCACCACAAAACAACTCATACACGCCCTGGTAATCTCCCGACTCGACTATTGCAATAATCTCTTATCTGGCCTCCCTCTGTCCCGCCTCTCCCCCCTACAATCCATCCTGAACGCCTCCGCCAGGCTAATTCACCTCACCCACCCGCCGCTCTGTCTCTGCCGCTCCCCTCTGCGAGTCCCTTCACTGGCTCCCCATCCACTGCAGAATTAAGTTCAAAATCCTTATCCTTACCTACAAAAGCCTCACTAACTCAGCTCCCCACTACCTGTCCTCACTAATCACCAAATACACCCCAGCCCGCTCCCTAAGGTCAAACAGTGACCTGCGCCTAGCTTCTCCCCGCATCACCTCTTCCCATGATAGACTGCAGGATTTCTCACGCGCAGCCCCCATTCTCTGGAACGCTCTCCCTCGTACTGTCAGACTTTCCCCTAATTTCTCTTCCTTCAAACGCTCCCTTAAAACATTCCTATTTAGGGAAGCCTACCACCCGACTCACTGACGCAACCATCAATCACTCTCACCTTACAGTCCTCTCCTCCTGTTTCCAACCCCAACCCTCCCAGATTGTGAGTTCCTACGGGAATAGGGCCCTCATCTCCTCCTGTACTGTTTGTCAAATGTTGTTCAATGTATTGTAACCCTGTCTGTACTGTGCTTATTGTACAGCGCTGCGGAATATGCTGGCGCTTTATAAATAAAGAATAATAATAATGATAATGAGTACTGCATAAAGTGCGTCCGTAATGTCTGATGTCTCCACACCCTAGGAAAATACATGGCAGCGTTGTTTCTGCATCCGTTTAGCTTTTTAATGTCCATGTTATTTTTGCGTCCGTGGCTTTATGCTTTGCCCGTCCGTGAACAAGTGCGCAGGGGCTTCGTGTGGTGTGTTTAATTGACTCTTTATAAAGCTACGACGGACAGCAAACAGTACGGTCAGAAGGACGCAAAATGTTTGCTAGTGTGCCGCCAGCCTTAGTGCATCCATAGAGATCCCTCCAAGCGGAAAGAAGTCCCTTCTCACAGACATTCCCTCCACCGACATTTCGATGCTCTCTCGTTCCCCGCACTTCGGGGGAATCAAATTCCCCGACCCTGGGGTGAATTCAGCAATCAACACAGGGTCCCCGAAGTGCAAGGAACGGATCTGAAAATCCGCCGATACGATACGAAATATCGGATTGATCCAAAACGCCACAGAAAACCCACCAAACGTACCCACCGATCCGCCAAAACATCCGAAAAAAGCCGATGATCCACCGAACACAGCGCCAACCAGCCGCCGGAAAAAGCCGACAAGTCGACGAATGGGGTAAAAAATAACTAAACGATTGAAACTTTAAAAATTTGAAAAACTGTTTGCAAAAAAAACCTACTGGATGAAAACGTCTGGAATTAAAATATAAGATCCTATGAATGATAATAAAAAGGTCTCTTACAGAAAAAATAAAAAACGCTATTAAAAAAATTTGAAAAACAAATTTTTCTGACAAAATCTTGAAAAATGCCTAACGAATCCTAGAGAAAAAAATATAGAGACTTTTTGCTGCAAATTAAAATAATAAATGGTTTATTAGATAGTCAGGGTTATTCAAAGAGAATCGCCGCACGTTCAGTGACTTTTCATTCTCTTCAATTCGGTGCGATTTGGCGATCACATTTTGGCAACCCTGTGGTGTATTCAGCAAGCACCACAGGGCCGTTGTAGTGCAGGGAAAAGCCATCGCAAACCCATCGAACACTCACTGCAAAACCCGACGAACGCAGACCGAAACCCACAAAAACATCTGGATTAACCCCGCCGAACATGCTGGAGAAACCTGAGCAGCCGCCGATCACAGCGCAGAGCAGCCGCCGGAAAAGGCCGACACCGCAGACGAATGGAGTGAAAAAAAACAAAAAACAGTACGCTTGAATGTTTGAAAAGTGAAACGCTGTTTGCAAAGAAATTACAGAACGAAAATGTCTGAAATTTACATATAAGATCCAATGAATGACAATAAAAAGGGATGTTACAGATAAAAGAAAAAAGGATTTAAAGCAAAAAACGGAAAACAAATTCGCAAAAAAATCCCAAAAAATGGCTAAAAGATCTTAAAAAAATCTATGAATAAAGAGACTTTTTACTGCAGAATATTATAATCAATGGTTTATTAGATATTGGATTAAAATGGGAATATTGAACATTGAAGCCTATGGGATTCGCCTGAATAAACCTGTCAATTGAAACCACAGAACAGCAGAGCAATTCGGCAACTTTTCACTGCTGTTTGGTGTTCTCGGAATAGACGAAGCATTGTTTCACTATGGGGATTTCACTGCCCTCAAACAGGCAACGAACAGGCACCGTATGTGTAGGCAATTCGCCAACATTTGGCCAGGATAGGTAGCCGAATGGCCAGGAAGGGTAACTGTATGCTGACTTCACTGTTCGGTTACCTTTCGGCCACAATTCGGATCTCTTTGAATAACCCT
Organism: Leptobrachium leishanense; assembly: GCA_009667805.1. Taxonomy (NCBI): domain Eukaryota; kingdom Metazoa; phylum Chordata; class Amphibia; order Anura; family Megophryidae; genus Leptobrachium; species Leptobrachium leishanense. The sequence continues at coordinate 42,282,289 of CM019075.1, read as the reverse complement.
GATTGAATAGAAATGGAAATATTTTTAACAATGAAGCCTATGGGATTCACCTGAATAAACCTGTCCAATGAAACCACTGAACATCAAGGCATTTCACTTCCATTTCACTGCTGTTCGGTGTTCTGTGAATTGATTAACCATTTGTTCTCTATGGGGACTATCACTGTGTCGAACACCACTATATTTCGCTGTTAATTTGCCAAAATTTAGTGAACTGCCTGCTCTTTGAATAGTCGAATGGCCACGAAAGTGCACCATATGGGGAAATTCACTGTTCGGTGCAAGTTTGGCTCTCTCTGAATAACCCTGTTAGTAGATAAACAAAGGTAGAAAGGGTATGTTAGCAGATGAGACAATCTACTAATTTTCTGCTTAGAAAGAATGATTCTTGTATTGTCTATAGATTTTGGGAGCCTTGAAACTTCGGCCATGTGAGCGTTTTCCTTCTGGTTCATAACAGGGGGGGTAATAGATTTAGACTGGCGTGTTCAGGCTGGGATCCCACCTGAGCGTATCTCATATGCGCGTTTTACGCGCGTTTTTTGTCGGGTGTTTTATGAGCGTTTTTGACAATTAGAAACGCACGTCGTACGCGCGTTTTTTGAAGTCTATGGCTGCAAACGCGCTGTAATACGCCCCAAAGAAGCTCCTGTACTTCTTTGGGTGTAGGGCGTTTTACAGCGCGTTCCTACACGCTGTAAAACGCCCAGGTGTGAACCATACCCATAGGAAATAATGGGATTTCAGTGTTTGAGCGTTTTACAGTGCGTAGGAACACGCTGTAAAACGCCCAGGTGTGAACCCAGCCTCAGTGTGGGGGAGGGGGATTTAAACCAACATAGGGTTAGAGAGATGGCAGCAGAAATTGAACGTATGCAGCTCTGTTCTTTAAGTAAAAAGGTACTACATAGATGGTTGTAGTTGTGTTGAATTATAGCTCTGATTTACTTGATTCCTCCCCAGTTTAGTAAGCGCGACATTGATGATGAGGGAAGGCCCAGCAGGTTTGTCATGATAATAAATGTTTTTCTTGCAGAATTATTGGGAATTTGGGTATGCCCTTGGGCTTTGGCATCCCGTGTGTGTGTGTGTGTGTAATTCAGGGTACTGTAGTGTGTGTGAAAATGTGTCGTTAATTAGGGGTATTAATCAAACGCAGCTCGTGGCAGCTCATGTTTCTTTGGGCAGGGGCTTCAGGTGGCACATCTGTACTGTTACCCAGGCATAATGATACCCATCAGCCCCCACCATCCCCTCATCATATAGCACTAAAGGAGTTTAAGGAGGCTTAAGACAGGACGTCTTTGTTTAATGCCTTGTTATATTATCATGATGTATGCGGCTTCCTCTTCTACCTGTCTTTGTGTTTTTCCTTTCTTCTTGTAACCTCTATCAGTCGCTCTGGTGTATAGAACTCGCCGAGGCATGGGATGCCCTAATTAAGAGTTAACGGATATTGACTTTTACTGCATTTGGCCCAGATTTCTGTCACTGACCTCGGTTGTATGTAGAGCTTCAATCTACGGGCGTTATTTGAATGTAGAGCTTTCGATTCCCATGGCCTTGTGACGGACTAGTCTTCTAGCTCTGGTTATATGTTAAACCCCATTATATTCAACTCAGAAACACCAGGAAAAAGGGCAAAAGGGTTGGAAGTGGAAATAATCTGGTTTGTACACTCGTTAACATTCCTTTTTACATTGCAATGTGTTTAAGTTGTGATATACACAGGCAGTATCGCAGTGTTGCGTGTTTCTTGTATGTTCCTCTGTCGTTGATTATCATGTGGAAGGCACAGCATGTAAGATCGAGGTTAAGTAAAAACTGCCCCGATAGGGTTATTCGCCAACCCTCGAATTGGCCCTTAGATTGCACCAAACCGTAAATTTCAGCGTTCGGTTCAATTTCAGAGCAATTTGTCTATTCACAAAGCTGTCAATTTCCCAAATACTGGTGAATTGACAGCAAAATATGGTGCAGTTCGGCTGCACTGAAATTGCCCCATAGAAGACTATTATGTCTTCTATTCACAGAACGCCAAATTGCATCAAAATTCGGGCAAAATGCCCTGATTTTCAGTGTTTCAATTTGACAGGTTTAAACAAGTGTACCCCTTAGGCTGGGTTCACACCTGTGCGTTTTTTACGCTCGCAATACGCGTGTTTTTTATACGCGTATCGCGTAAACATAAAACAACGCGTGAACGTGCGTTCACGGCCATAGACTGCAGAGTGAACGCGCTGCAAATACAACCCAAAGAAGCTCCCATGCTTCTTTTTACGTAGGACGTTTTACAGCGCATTCCTGCACGCTGTAAAATGCCCAGGTGTGAACGGGTCCCATAGGAAATCATGGGATTTCCGTGTCTTGGCGTTTTCCAGTGCGCAGGAACGCGCTGTAAAACGCTGAGGTGTGAACCCAGCCTCAGGTTTCAATGGAAAATATGGAATATCTACATCTTTTTAAAGACTGTTTATTTTTTACAAAACCCCTTTTTTCTTTTTTTAAAAGACCTTTTTGTATTTTGTAGCAGACCTTTTTATTATTTTTAAAGGACCTTTTCTATTATTTGGACACGTTTTTAATACATTGTAATTGATTTAAACTCCTATTAGGAGCGTGCGGCTCCTGTTACCTTCATCTCATGCTGCCCTGAATGCCTTGTCCACACAAGGGTCGATAGTGCGGACTGTGGAGATGGCAGGCCCTCATCTCCCTGACACCGCTGTGCACGGAAAGGAGAGGATGGCAGAGGCAGAGGCAGATGAGACTCAGCGTCGGGATGCTCCCCCTCCCCCCTTGAAGAGAAGATGGCCGTGTTGGGGGGCCTTGTTGCCTCTCTGCAGGGTCTCGACACCTATCTGCAGACATTGGCAGAGGGGGACGACCGTCCTGTCACCCGAGGTGACTTGCGTCGCATGCTGGCTGCGCTCCGCACCGGTGGGAGAGTGGGAGCCTCAGATCGGACCGCTTCCGTGGACTCCCCGCAGTTGCTTCGCTGTGGGGTCTCGCCGGCCGAAAGGATTCAAGAGGTCGGATTTGAAGACATGGACGACGCACTGCCGCAAAACACTCAACCACCGGGAGATCCGCCAGCGCTGGGTGAGCAGAGACAGTTGACCGACCATGGATTGTCTGCCTGGATGGCACCCAAGTGAGCCGCAGTGGCCCACACTCGACCAGATGGGTGTCCCCCTGAAGAGTGTGCAAAGATTGGGCTACCAGGTCTGTGTTCTTTACCCCTGGCACCGCTTGTGAGAGGATGTTTTCTGACCCCGGTGACAGCTGAGAGAGTCGCTGGCTCCCTCTCTGCTGCCCGGTGTGGGTTGGAGCGGCTTACCTGCGTTCCTGATGAGACCGAGCGACTTGAGATGACCTGCGGGGAGCTGCCTGAGATGGCCCCGATGCAGTTCCTGGATGCTGGATGAGGAGTCTCTTCCCCTGCTCCTTTCTGCGGATCTTCCTCCATCGCTGAACCGTCCCTTGATGACTTTTCTTTTCTTTTATTCCCTTGCTGTGCTCTATGCTGAGGACTTTTGTTTTTATTATTTTTGTCTTCCATTGTGGACATTTTTCGATATCCCCCCCCCCAATTTATTTCGATGTCCTATCATTAGAGACTCCTGTCTCCCCCCCTTTTTTTTGTTTTTGTTATGTTTTTTCTTCCCCCTTTGTTTTGGCATATGCGGGTTCTCTTGGTGTACCACCGAGGCCTGGTGCCCGGTATGACCCGCAAGTACCCAGGCCTGGTGCCATTTGTCTCCCTCGGCCTCCCACTGTCTTTGGACTAACGGGAATGTGCCAGGGACGGCACATTTTTGGTCATTTGCCTAATATACTGTATATATATATATATATATATATATTTTTTATTATTTTCCCTCCTCCCTTCCCCTGTTTTAGTGTATTTGATGGGTTTAGCTGACTGTCAGTCTACTTGATGTGTTCCGCCGATTTCTGCTTTTTCGTTTTTTCATTTATGGCCGTTTATCTATAGAAGAGACCCCCCCCCCCCATTAGGGGATGCTTATAATTTTTCAAGATGACTTTATATTTCAATGCGCTTACCGCAGAAGACCTTTGCTTGGAATCTATTTCTAACAGATGACCATTTATACAGTTTATTTTGTAAGCCGAGATTTACTGTTACCGAAGACTTTCTTTTGGCCCTGCGTGGCTTACTGTTGATGTTTAAGTGATCTTTATTCAAATAAAAAAGTTGAATACTAAACTCCGATTAGTTGAATAGGAGACTTCCTTTTTTTTTTTCCTCCTTTCAGTTAGGTGGAATTCACCGATGCCAATTCGGCGTAATTCGCCGACATCTGATTACTGCTTTGGCGACTCCAATTTTGGCAAAATACTGTGGCCATTCATTAAATAGCAAATTCACCATTTTTTTGTCAAATTGGAATCGCCAAAGTGTGCGCGAAACACAAAGCACTGAAATTGCGCACAAATTTGGTACTTTGTGAATAGATCCTTATGTTTTACACAGTTACTTATTTATTTATTTATAAAGTATTTTACCAGGAAGGATACATTGAGATTTCTCTCGTTTTCTAGTATGTCCTTGGGTCAAGTACATTGTATTTCTGTACCTACTGTAACAATTCAAAGTAATAAAATGCAAGATATTAAAAGCAAAACACAAATATACAGATTAACACAGAAAATAAATATGTAGGAAATCTAGTCACTATGTTACATTCTATTCGCAGACACTACTGCCCATGTCGTTAGATTAGTCTTAGATTAGAGGGGCAAAGGTTTAAAAGTAACATCAGGAAGCATTATTTTACTGAGAGGGTGGTGGATACATGGAACAGTCTTCCAGTTGAAGTGGTAGAGGCCAAAACAGTAATTGAATTTAAGCAAGCATGGGATAGGCATAAGGCTATCCTAAACAAAAGATAAATCCAGGTAAAGTATCCATGTAATTGGGCAGACTAGATGGGCCGAAAGGTTCTTATCTGCCGACATTTTTCTATGTTTCTATGTTTCTATGTTTCTATGTCCCACAATCACATTATATTCCTTGTAAAAGGTGTCTCCCTCATATTCAGCAACATAGACTCAGTTATGTTACAAATCAGTCTGAAGCTGTCTGTATGTCTGTAGTTGACTGTCTGTCATCATCTATTGTGTGCTCATCTACGTTGGGGATGTCAAACTCTGGCGCTCAGATGTTGATGGCCTACAATACCCAGAAATCTTTGAATGAGATAGTTGGGCAGAGAATCATGGGAGCTGTAGATCAGAAACATCTGGGGGGCCGGAGCTTGACATCCCTGGTCTACAAGGTTTACATAAAAGTGGACTACTCAACACTGATTGCTCTAAAGATTAAGGGAAAAAAACTGATTCTATTGATCTATCCCTCCTGTCTATCTATATGTCCGTAGCTATTTGTCTTTGTCTATCTATCTGTCTATTTATCTATCCATCCAATCTGTCTATGTGTCTGTCTATCCAGTTTACAGGTATATTAATCTATCCACCCATTTTATCTGTCTGTCTATTCATCCATCCATCCATCTATCTATCCATTCATCCATCGGTCTATTTATCCATCCACTCATCTTATGTCTATGCATCTATCCATCCACCCATCTTATGTCTATATGTCCATCCATCCATCTATCTATCCATTCATCCATCGGTCTATTTATCCATCCACCCATCTTATGTCTATATGTCCATCCATCCACCCATCTTATGTCTATATGTCCATCCATCCACCCATCTTATGTCTATGCATCTATCCATCCACCCATCTTATGTCTATGCATCTATCCATCCACCCATCTTATGTCTATATGTCCATCCATCCACCCATCTTATGTCTATATGTCCATCCATCCACCCATCTTATGTCTATATGTCCATCCATCCATCTATCTATCCATTCATCCATCGGTCTATTTATCCATCCACCCATCTTATGTCTATATGTCCATCCATCCACCCATCTTATGTCTATGCATCTATCCATCCACTCATCTTATGTCTATATGTCCATCCATCCATCTATCTATCCATTCATCCATCAGTCTATTTATCCATCCACCCATCTTATGTCTATATGTCCATCCATCCATCCATCGTTCTATCCGTCTATCTATCCATGCATCCATCATATTTGTCTGTTCGTTCATCTATATCCATTCATCAAACTCTCTCCTAGTTTTCTTATTATTCATTTCCATCTCATCAGTGGTCTTTTCCTTGCAAAATATTTTGTGTGCACCCACTTTAATCGTTGCAGAAGAATTGGAGACATTAATCTGTATCCCACAGACTTTTAACACTTTACATGTCATCATTGTTCCTATCTTCTGAAACGCTGTATATTCAGGTAACGGCTTTGCCTCTGCTGGGTGTCTCCTATTTAAAGAAGAATAGATTCACCAATCTAACCCATGTCCTGTTTCGATGTTCACGGCCACCTTGTCGCCATCCCGTTGCGTTTTGAACGCCTTAACATGCTGTTGCCTTGCTGCGCTTGCTTGGCATCGGCTGGGACTCTGGCTCACGCAAACCCCTTTCTCCATGCGAGCAGGGGATATTCGTCCCTTGCGAGCTCGCCGCTCTCGTGTGTCTGACAGCATCGGGCAGGGAGTGCGTCTGATCCACTCTCACATGGCCCGGAGAGGCAGTAATTGAAATCAGAGGCAGTGTGACGGAATGGCACGAGGGGCTTTGAAGTCTGCTTTCTGAGAGCGCAGCGGGAGCAGACACGCGGTGAAGGACATTCACCATTACAAGCAATGTCCTTAATAATCTTGTTAGCCTAGACTCTCTCTGTACGAGACAAATGGAACATTATTGGTTTATGGGTTGGAGTAAATAATTTAGTTTCCAATATTCTGGCTGCTTTGACAGTAAATTAAAATGACATGAAAGGGGCTCGTTGAATAAAGAAAATATCCAATCAGATGTAATTGGCATGACTTAGGCAGGAGAAATGCATATTATAATTAAACCTTGTTGTCTCTCAGCCCTTTGAGTTTGCATGAATTCAAATGTCAGCGAAGAAAAAGAAAGCAAAGTCTTTGATTTTGTTCAGTTTAAACTTTTGTAATGTTGTGCCGCAGACAGACACTCGAGAGATGGCACGAGTGATGTGACCGGCATATGTGCCGTCTGAAAGCTGTAAAGATCCAATTTTAACTTTCAACTGACGGAAGCCTCCATACCTTCTCTTATGTCCAGTGTTTACACGTGTCTGTGGCTTGGATGTTTAAAGGGATGCACCATTTTAAAATAGAGTTCCCTTTTTTACCCTTAAATAATTGGGCAGATGCAGAGCCGGCCCGTTCGTGGAGCCGGGTGGAGCAATGGCTCCAGGCAGCACTTTGCCAGGGGCAGCATTTTGGGCTTGAACTAGGCACACCACACCTTACTGTGAGTTTTATTGCTGTGGAGCTCTATGATACACTCATGCACACTGCACATTACTGTGAGTTTTATTGCTGTGGAGCTCTATGATACCCTCATACACACTGCACATTACTGTGAGTTTTATTGCTGTGGAGCTCTATGATACCCTCATACACACTGCACATTACTGTGAGTTTTATTGCTGTGGAGCTCTATGATACCCTCATACACACTGCACATTACTGTGAGTTTTATTGCTACGTAGATCTGTTATACACTTATAAACATTGCGCATGTTTTGTTGTTTTTTTTGGGGGGGCATCCTTGGATCCAATTTCATCCTTGGACCCAGGCAGCACAGTGTCTTGGGCCAGCCCTGGGCAGATCTGCTGACAGTCTCTGCCGAATGAATTTTTATTATTTTTTATTTCTGGTGATTTTATACGCCTTTTGACCCTCATCACGTGTGGCTCCTCCTCGTCAGCTCATGGGCCTCTGAATCCGGAAGTCCCTGCAGTTATCTAATGCAATGCGTGCGCTTTCACAACTTACGTAACGTGACAATCGGAAATTGTGCGCCGCTGTGTATTTACGCAGTTTATGTACTAAGCTCCGTAGCACCTGTGCAGAGTGATGGATTGGAGTTTTGCACAGATGTGCAGATCCAATCCATCACTGTCTCTCTGAGACCACCCACTATCATGTGTGGTCTCTGCATGCTTACGTCACTAGTGACCTATCTGGTGACGAACTATTAAAAATATCGGCTGCTGGTGATGTAGGGTGGGGTGGAGGAAACTGCTCCACTTCACCCAGCCTTTTTACCCAATTCATGGCAACAGGGATGGGGGGACACTCCTCATATCCGGACCACTTTAGAACAATAAAGTGGTCCGGATGAGTCAAGTGTCCCTTTAATGTTGTTACTCAAGCCATTATAAGCCGATGCCTGAGCTTTGTGAAAGAGACGGCCCACAGCTGCTCAAATGCAAGATGGTAGCCAACTTGCCATCAAAGGAATTGTAGTGATGGTCATTGTATCTGTGTTTAATGCTTAAATCAAGGCTTCTTTGCAGAATAGAAGAACAAGCTATGTCCCTCACCTTAACAGCTCCTATACAAAGTATAGTGCTTGGTTACAAAATGTGAAAACCTATTGCATAAACCTGACACAGTGTCCCAAGTTAAGGGAGTTTACCTTAAAGCAGTGATCACCCAAACCCTGGTCAACAGGGCCCATTAACAGGCCAGGTTTGCAGGATATCCGAAGCACAGGCGATATAATTTGCTGCTCAGTGATTGCCAGATTTAATCTGTATTTCCTCAAGGGAATCCTTAAAACCTGGCCTGTTAGTTGGCCCTGAGGACCAGGGTTGAGGACCACTACCTTGAAAGGACCAGTCATTAGATTAGGAAGGATAGGACATGTCGAGGCAGATAACATTGGTGGTGTGGTAGGCTTATTCAATGTATGATCATAATTTGTAATCATATCCCATTCTTTAGTTTTTTTTATATATATGTATTTGGGATATCTTGCCTTCATATTATGTGGAGTGCTCTGTATTTAGTATCTTGTTTTCATGAGTCTCAGAACAACCTTATGAGAATTGCATAGTCAGGTTGAGAGCCATCATTTCTGTCTTTTAGCTCCTTCATAGCGTCTTCTTCTTGCTGTTCTGCCCAGCGGGTAGGTGACATACACGAGGACGAGTGGTCATGTATGTATAAAGTGCACCTGTCATGCCTACCTCCTGGGTGCAGCCATTGCTTGTCACTTATAGGTCTCACAGACAAACATTGTCAGCTCTGATTGATCCTCAGATCGCTCTGCCGCTGCTATTGCCAAGATGGCGTCGCCCGGGAGGTATGTATGACTGGTGCGAACCAAAAGCCGGGGAGACTAAGACATTCTTTGTGCTCTGTACCAATTCATGTGTACCCCTCTCTGTTTTGCCACATCTTCTCAATCTCCAGCGTCTTTCCGAATGCATTTGCCTTCTGTCTGTCTCACACAGGTCCATCAAGGAAGGTGACATCTTGATTGCTGACCTTTGCTCGGTCCTTCGGGACAAAGCTTGAGTGCAATTTAAAGGTCACACTTGTGGGCCACAGGATGGGGGCAAACGCTGTTTAATTGTTCATATGTCTTTTAATCCTCAGGATGCAAATAGTGATGAGAAATTCCCTCATGACATGAAACGGGGAGCGACACTATAGGCTGCAATTTGTGTATACCGGGCCCTGGCAGAGAGGACAATTCGCAATCTGCAGTTGGGTGCCTTATTGCCGCCTTGACGTTGGAGTGGCTCCTGGTAATGACAGCTTTTAGACACACTTGATTACAATTATAGATTTTATGCCACATGCTTCACCTCTTCAGAGATACAGCCGGTAGCTGGGCTTAGAGGGGGAAGAGTCGGAGGGGAGGGGAGGGGGGGGGCTACTAATCAACATATCAGCGATTCTTATTCTAATAAGAAGAAATTGCTGTAGAAAAACGCATTATTCTTTTATCAACCAGATCCTGATTAACTCCGTAACTGCCAAACCAGCCAGATGTGGACTTGTCCTTTGTGGTAATGTAATCTGATGCAATGACATGAATCCCATCACTGCGCCATCCAGCATATCATGATGGGCTTGTACTTTTCTGTAAAGAATCTGGGGAATAACAGGGATTTACTGTATGTCCTTTGAGCTGACAAACCAATAATTGCAGCAGGATAAGCGAGGTAAATGGCATAGTCATCTCCGTATTATTTATATAGCAAACGGATGTCGTATTATACTCTATGCGGGAATTATATTTTAATTCACGCCTGCGTTTAGCCTTGCGAGCCGTGAGGCTCATCCGGTACAGACTAGTGCTGTGTTTTCAGGGTCTGTGGTTTTAAGGCACGTGCAGATCATATGTTTTTTTTGCACACAGCATTTACAATTAATATTAAAGAGATACACATATACCCGGTGTAATGGTTTCAGGGACTGAAGAATGAGGATACAGTCTCAACTGGTAGAATTGGAATAGCAGTAAACAGTGGCGTAACTAGAAACCTGAGGGCCCCGGTGCAAGAATCCCTGAAGGGCCCCCTCCCCCCCAAAAATACGATCTATATTTTTACTTTTTTTTTCTGCAGTATAAAAAAAGATAGTATTGCCCCTAGCTCACATGGATATATTGCCCCTAGCTCACGTGGATATATTGCCCCCAGCTCACATGGATATACATATATTGCCATCCTAATCCAAAAAGAACAGTAATCCGTACACTGAACACAGATAAGGTGCAATCACCAAAAAAGGCTTCCCCGACCTCAAATAATGAATATAATTAAATATAGGCGATGCACTCATGTAGAGTAAAATAAACTTTATTAATGTATATAATTCAAAAGCAGTAATTTACCACAGACAAATATAACCCTTCAAGGGAAGATACAAGTTTCGATACAAGATATTCCCTTGATAAAGGCGTTTGTCGTCGAAACGTTGGGATCCTTGGCTCCGTTTCTCCTGTTTACTATCTTCCAAGTGCTGGGTAATTTTTGTATGATTACTTAACTTGTGTCTTTCCCTTGAAGGGTTATATTTGCCTGTGGTAAATTACTGCTTTTGAATTATATACATTTATCTTGTGTTTTTTACTATTGTGAGATTAATAAAGTTTATTTTACTCTACATGAGTGCATCGCCTTTATTTAATTATATATATATTGCCCCCAGCTCACATGGATATATATATATTGCCCCCAGCTCACATGGATATATCCAGTATATTGCCCCCAGCTCACATGGATATATATATTGCCCCAGCTCACATGGGTATATTGCCCCCAGCTCACATGGGTATATTGCCCCCAGCTCACATGAGTATATTGCCCCCAGCTCACATGAGTATATTGCCCCCAGCTCACATGGATATATTTTCCCCAGCTCACATGGATATATTTGCCCCCAGCTCACATGGATGTATTTGCCCCCAGCTCACATGGATGTATTTGCCCCCAACTCTCACCTCTGCGGCCGTTCTTCTTCCTACGAGCGGCTGCTGGCATGCAGCTTGGCCTCTCGCCGGGAACCACCTGACCAGTGCAACCGCGTTCTCGCGAGAGGATCTCGTGCGCTGATCAGGTGGTTCCCATCCCAGGGGAGCGGCCAAGCTGCAAGCCAACGGGAGCTCGTAGGTAGAGGAACGGCTGACGGCGCTGCTCCCAGATTCCGGCGCTGATTGCCAGAATCTGGCGGCTGCCTTGGCCCACCTCCAGTGGCGGAATGGAAGGGCCTGGTCGCAAGTGCGACCGCTGCTCCCCTGGTACTTCCGCCACTGGCAGTAAACGTTGGCTTTACGGGCTTCATGGCTGGCTGAGCATCTTGGGATATGTAGTTCGTAAACATCTGCGGTGCTAAAGGTAGCCATCGCTGGTATAGGCGGTTAGAAACATGCAAGGCATAATTACCTCCACTCACGTCCTCAAGAAACTAATGGAAATATGCTTTACCTTCTGGAGAATATAAATTAACTTCCATTTGGAAGAAAGCTTGATCGAACAACTGCAATAGGAGTTTAGTCTGTACAATTGGTGCCGCTTGATGAAACATCTGTGCATCCGTTACACAAATTCCACGAGTTTTCCAAAAGGGACATTCATTTCCTTTGGATCTGCGGATTCTTACGTTGAATCTGTTCAGATTTTGCAACAGAAGGAACAAAGAGACAGTGCCAAGGAATTAATTCTAGGATTTAGATCTTTTTTTATCATTTCGCTACATTCTTTTGTTAAGATACGTTATGTACAGAGGATAAAATAAGGTATATTTATATACATAAAGCAACAGCTTCCATATAATGCCAAATGTTGGAAAGCGACCATACCGTACACATGAAATATATATTCTGTTTTCACAACCAAGGAGAACTTCTAGGCTAATTAAAACTTTTCCAAACTGTATTTTCACACGTAATAAGTCGTTTAACTCTGTAAGGCTCCACCTTGCAGACGGCACATATAAGCTTGTAATATGATCCATAGTATCCATTAACCCCTTCACTGCTGAGCCATTTCACGTCTTAAATAAAAACATTTTCCCTTTTTTTTTAATTTTTTTTTTTTTCTTTACTTTAAACATGGGCATGTGTGGTATCATTGGAAAGGCCATGCTCTGGAACCCCCTATCTTTCCTTTGGAGTCAATGAGGACGTTCCCCACACGTCCTCAGCAGTGAAAGGGTTAACAGAACTTTTAGAATGTTTGTGTGTATGTGTTTATAATAAATATATATATATATATACATATTATAAAGTTTATAGTTGCAGAGGACATTTACACATCCCAGCAATTCAGAGAACCGCTTACAGAGCTCATGTGCTACATTCCCAATATGCAGCAAAGAACTCTGGGTAGGATATGCAAATGAAGACTACAACTTCTCACTTTTTTGCATCTAGGATCTGTAATAACACAGAAAGCCCTCCTTACCAGTGCCATGCCATACTAGATGGCTTATATATATAAATATATGTAAAGAAAATCCAAAAATATCAGCACTCAGACCTCAATAAGTGGCAATAGTTCCATAGCCTTGGTGCAATAAAATCCTGATATAAAATTTCCAAAGATAGGATGCGCTCCAGGACAGGAGCCTGTATCAAGGTTAAAATATAAATTATTTCACTGGGGTATTTATACCTGTAAAAGTAAAGGGAGGTTACTCATCGAGCTTGTTCCTCGCTGCCGTCGACCTCGCCAACCCGAAACTGGGAGTGACGTGTCGTTTCCAGCTACAGGTGTGACGACCTCGCCAACCCGAAACTGGGAGTGACGTGTCATTTCCGGCTACACGTGTCACGACCTCGCCAACCCGAAACTGGGAGTGACGTGTCGTTCCCGGCTACATACGTGACCCCTCGCCAACCCGAAACTGAGAGTGACGTCTCGTTTCCAGCTACACGTGTCACGACCTCGCCAACCCGAAACTGGGAGTGACGTGTCGTTTCCAGCTACAGGTGTCACGACCTCGCCAACCCGAAACTGGGAGTGACGTGTCGTTTCCAGCTACAGGTGTGACGACCTCGCCAACCCTAAACTGAGAGTGACGTGTCGTTTCCAGCTACAGGTGTGACGACCTCGCCAACTCGAAACTGGAAGTGACGTGTCGTTTCCGGCTACACATGTCACGACCTCGCCAACTCGAAACTGGGAGTGACGTGTCGTTTCCGGCTACACGTGTCACGACCTCGCCAACCCGAAACTGGGAGTGACGTCTCGTTTCAGCTACACGTGTCACGACCTCGCCAACCCGAAACTGGGAGTGACGTGTCGTTTCCAGCTACAGTGTGACGACCTCGCCACCCAAAACTGGGAGTGACGTCTCGTTTCCAGCTACACGTGTCATGACCTCGCCAACCCGAAACTGGGAGTGACGTCTCGTTTCAGCTACAGGTGTGACGACCTCGCCAACGCGAAACTGGGAGTGACGTGTCGTTTCCAGCTACAGGTGTCACGACTCGCCAACCCGAAACTGGAATGACGTGTCGTTTCCGGCTACACGTGTCACGACCTCGCCAACCCGAAACTGGGAGTGACGTGTCGTTTCCAGCTACAGGTGTGACGACCTCGCCAACCCGAAACTGGGAGTGACGTGTCGTTTCCAGCTACAGGTGTGACGACCTCGCCAACCCTAAACTGAGAGTGACGTGTCGTTTCCAGCTACGGCTAGGGTCAGACGAACGCATTTTTCGCGTCGACCGGGGAAAAGTGCGGTCGAACGAACGGACATATTTTTTCACGGAATACGCGGTAGCGGTCATACGATGCGCCTTTTCGTCCGTGATTTTGTACGGATCATCAATAAAACACTTTTTGTGTCTGGACGTTATGTTGGCCGGACATTAGCAGCGTCTGATGTCTCCCAATCACACACACACGCCGCTATGCGCCGCAGCGCACTCTGTACGTCAGTAGTAGCGGTTTGACGTTCTCGAAAAAATGTGTTCGTTTGCACTTGCGTTGCGCGGTACGAACTTTCGTGCGGCCGTACTTCGTGTGTTCCCCGGCATTGGACGTCATTTGCTGCTAGCACGGCCGTGATTTTGTGCGGCTAAACGCACGTTAAAGCTGCGTTCGTCTGACCCTAGCCTTAAGGTGTGACGACCTCGCCAACTCGAAACTGGAAGTGACGTGTCGTTTCCGGCTACACATGTCACGACCTCGCCAACTCGAAACTGGGAGTGACGTGTCGTTTCCGGCTACACGTGTCACGACCTCGCCAACCCGAAACTGGGAGTGACGTCTCGTTTCCAGCTACACGTGTCACGACCTCGCCAACCCGAAACTGGGAGTGACGTGTCGTTTCCAGCTACAGGTGTGACGACCTCGCCAACCCAAAACTGGGAGTGACGTCTCGTTTCCAGCTACACGTGTCATGACCTCGCCAACCCGAAACTGGGAGTGACGTCTCGTTTCCAGCTACAGGTGTGACGACCTCGCCAACCCGAAACTGGGAGTGACGTGTCGTTTCCAGCTACAGGTGTCACGACCTCGCCAACCCGAAACTGGGAATGACGTGTCGTTTCCGGCTACACGTGTCACGACCTCGCCAACCCGAAACTGGGAGTGACGTGTCGTTTCCAGCTACAGGTGTGACGACCTCGCCAACTCGGCTAGGGCTAGATTTAGGGGGTTAGGGTTAGGGATAGGTTTAGGGGGGTTAGGTTTAGGGGGTTAGGGTTAGGGATAGATTTAGGGGGTTAGGGTTATGGCTAGATTTAGGGTGGTTAGGTTTAGGGCTAGGTTTAGGGGGTTAGGGTTAGGGCTAGGTTTATGGGGGTTAGGGAGTAGGGTTCGGGTTTGGCGCTGGGATTTTGGATGTCTGAAAGATGGCCGTCAGGGAGTTGTCTGTGTATGGAAGTTGGCCGTCGGGATTTTGGCATTAGGGAACCTGGCTGTAGGGATTTTGACCCAAACCCACAGTATGTATGTATATGTGTGTGTGTTTTAATGAATATAAGACAAGACCCAAGAGTGTTACCATACTGTGGTGTTGTACAAATCGATTGATGCAAATCTTACAGTTTTGCAGTGTCCATGAATGCAGCGTTTCTGCAGGCGGAGACGGGACGCGTTTGCGGACGTCTTCTGCAGGCAAACGTTTTGTTAAATTCTGCTATGATAAGCCCAATGTTTTTGCCTTCATTTGAAAATGACAAGTTAGATGAAATGTCACTTTTTAATATATGAATTTTTCTTCAGCAAAAACAAAAAAGGTGATATTAAGAAGTCCTCGTCTCCACTGCATTTGGTTACATAAACTCGGTGGTCCTCAGCACTGGGCATATACCTTTTGTTAGATATCCATAACTCCCATCCCTTATCCCTGATACCGTTCTTTTAGTAACTATTTAGGCAATATTCCCCTAATTGTCTCTTTTGTTCAGTCCTTTTAAACATCACATTTTTTGTTTGATGCCTAGAACGCAAATTCATTTCCTCTGTAAAACTGCTTGCTCGTGTCTGCGTATTGAAGAAGTAACTTTATGTATTGAAGAAGCTGCTGTTGCCAAGCAAGTGTATTAACCCTTCCTACCCCAGCCCTCTCGGTCCTGATTGGACCTTCTTCTTAAGATTAGAAACGTATTGCCTTTTGTCCAGTAAGACATATATCCAAATAAGGTAAAAAAAACACTTTTAGTCTGGTTATGCTAATTACCTTTTAAATCTGTACGTCAGAAATGTGGAAAATGTATTCTATTGGTTCTTGTCTCACTATATATGCACAATATGTACTATATATGACATGAAGCTGTCTTACTCCGTACACCTGTGTATGCGTGTTTAGCTGCTTCCCGCTCACGAGCGACCGCGTCTTACAGACAAGGAATAAAAGTAACACAGCAGAGTCGCCCCTGATCCAGGGCTGCCATCCCCTGGGGTGGTCAACTGACCTTTACACCTTTAGATAACTTTGTGAGTGTTGGATATATATGTATGGATTGGACGCACTCTTTATCTGTTTTATTTATTTTTTAAATAAACATTTATTTCATAATCGACAAGGATCGGGCCAAATTGTTTTTAAAAAAATGGAAGCTGAAACTCCTGAGTGCATCCAATCCGCCGGTATGCAAATGTATAGGACCTCAACACCTGAGCTGAAAGGACATGAAATCTAAAGGGAGAGTGCCAAATATGTTCCTTATAACATTCATGTGTGTATATATATTTATATATATATATAATGTAGGGACCACTAATGAGTACTATTACAATGCTAATGCTAACATGGGGGGCGATAACTGGGAAAATCTGCATCTGCAGGTATTCCTGTGGCGACCCCATGTTAGGGCCCATTCACACTGAGCGTCATGAAAATCCTGCATTTTTCCACGCGATTTTCATATATGCGACATTGAGCGATACCATTGTAGCGCTCACTCCCGGAGGAGCCGCTGAATTTAACCTCGGGTCAGTCTCCCCGCACTAGGGAATAAATATACACCAGCACTGTTGTAGATTTTATAAGTTATATAGTTTACTGGTCTCAAACTGGCATATATAAAGCAGCACGGTATACATATATATTTACAGGAATTCGTAATGCGAGAAACGCGCAGCGGAAAAGAAAAAGGAATTTAACCCCTTCGTTGCCGGAGTGTCAGTCCCGTACAGGTTGTGTCCCAAGAAGGTGTGCGTGTATGCGTGTGTTGGTACCCGGGTACTAGATTCAACTGGCCAGTGAATGAATTCAATGTGTCTTCGACTAGTCACGTTGGGGCCCTGTAGATTTAGACAAACTGCAGCGTGCTTTATTACTGTACTGTGGCCTGGAGGGCCTCTCACCCATCCGCCAGATACTCTGCACCCTGCTCGACTCAGGACGTCTCTCCGCTCGATTGGGCTGGGACTCTGTGCCACCGGATCCGCTTGTCTTGCTTGTCCGTCTCTGTCACAAGATTCTCAGTTCACCGCCTGCACTCCCATTAGATCATCGCGGTCTCCTAACTCGGGGTCCAATCTGCAGCTCTGTATCTGTGTAAACCTCTCAGCGGTGGATTACTAGGTCTCTGGCAAGTCACTGAAACCGATCTCCAGCGTCCGCAAGGCAGCACCTGCGCTCCGACCTGGTCACAATCGCTCCTTGTCTCACGTGCGTCTTGCTCTGTTCACCCCTTGGCGCGCACTGGCTCTCCTCTGCACGAGGTTGCGCATGTCTCCCTGTTCTCCCCACCCACTTCCTGTCCCTGTCCTAAAGCATGCTGGAAAACGTAGTCCAAAAATGTCCAGTATGGTTTACATTGCGCTCGTCTCCCCCTGGTGGCCAGAAACAAATAATTACGGCAGCAGAATTAAACCAGCGCTACACTCTCCCCCTCCTAGAACTCTTGGGTCTCTCCAAGGAGGTGTAACAGTTACATTACATTTCAACATTACATCAGTCAATATATATAGGTTCAGCAGCAATATATATATAATATATATATAGGTTCAGTCCCCATACCCCAGATTTCAAGATCCTTCAACTTCTTCAGGGGTATATGTTTCAAGTATCTCTGATAGAAGTCTCGGTAGATCAGAGTTACTTGAGCGCCTGAATCTAGAAGAGCCTTGGTGTAGATCCCTAGTCCACTGATCACCTAGTGCGCATGCGCGTACTCATCGCGGGCGCCCCGGGATGACGTATCATGTAGCCATGACAACCCAGACGCGCATTTGTCTTCCCTGACACCAGATGGAAAAAAAGTAAAAAATAGAAAAAAGAGGGCTCACCACATAGGACCTGTGGGCTAACCGCTGGGCATGCTGGTTGCAGTGGTTGTGTATTGTAGAGCGCTGTGTATGTTTGCTGTTCCTCTTTTTTCTATTTTTTACTTTTTTTCCATCTGGTGTCAGGGAAGACAAGTGCGCGTCTGGGTCGTCATGGTTACATGATACGTCATCCCGGGGCGCCTGCGATGAGTACACGCATGCGCACTAGGTGATCAGTAACGCCGTGGGTGTGGGGAGGGGTAAGTACATGCTACCTTTTTGTGTATAAAAGTGTGTCTATGCATTGTACAATGTAATAATTCTTTGTCCTGAGGAAAGCTCCGGATTGGAGCTGAAACGTTGACTCATATGATTGAATAAATTAGAAGTTAACAGTCCTGGAGTGCCGTCACTACTTTCCTTTCAAAGATATATATATATATATATATATATTGTGTTTATTATTGCAGAAGCCACCTGCACATCATAGCAATTCAAAGAATTGCATCCCAGAGCTCCCGTGCCCCATTCCCCATATGCAGCAAGGAATTCTGGGTAGGATATGCAAATGACCTCTGTCTCACTTTTATGCATCCTGGATCTGTTATTACACAGAACCCTAAAATCAATGCTATGCCAAACTGTGGCTTTGTAGCAAAGATAAGGTTTATGCAACTGGTCAAAGCCACTCCTAGGACAGCGCTGTTTCAGGTTTATTGAACCTTCATCAGCTAGGAGGCAGGCATGACCAGTTATATATATATATATGTTTATGTGAAAGGGTGTAGGATCTGAGTGGAATGGGGGAAATTCCCATTTATTTGGAAGTCAGAGGCCTTTTTGCTTAAGATGCGATAGTGTGTACAGCGCTATCCCAGAATACCTCTTATTCATCATGGAAAAGGAACTTGTCACAAAGTGTAAATTCTGCATGTTTTAGAAAGGAATCCATGGCATATACCTTTCATGTCACACATTGACACCTTGCATACCCAAAAGTATTGGGAATAATCTGAATTAAGTAAACAATTACTGTATTAATCTTTTGTTATACGTAAGCAGCAGCACTTAGTAATTGAGTTATCTCGAGTTTTGCATTGTAAAGCACACATTAGCATATGCACAGACCATATTCACACCTTTTTAAAGCAAGATTAGTGTATCCCCCGTGGAGAAATGAAATAATTAGCTTCATGTCTCTCCAAGCACCCTGGAGAGACATAACACCAGCTGCAAATAGCAAACCCAATCCTCACTGTAACAAAAATTCAAATAGATTACTGCTGCATTACAGCAGCCAGGGATTTGGCAGAATACAGGTTGATCTGTGGGGCCACTCATTGTTGTACACGGATACGATTCAGGATAATATATTGACTGAAAATCCATGTACAGTACAGATACATTGTGTTACTATAATTTCTATATACAGGCATTCTTTTTATATTTTTGGTACTTTTTTGTGGAAGCTGCATTGCTAATAATCTCATTATGTTCACTACAAATCCCCATAAGCAAAAAATCTGACCATTTTTACTATTTATCTTTATCACAGTTACTGTAGCTAACACTATGGTCCTTTCTGCCTGTATGATGATAATGCAGACCCTGTTTGAAATTGTGTAAGATAAGGGACACCATCTAGAGCTCAGAATCTTACATCTCAACAATATTTCTGTAAAGGATAAACGGATATGGATATTGAAATTTTTTCGAATATCAATTAACGTGCAAAACGTCTATTTCACCCTATATTTAATTGTTAACTTCACATCCCATGTTTCAAATAAATGTTATGATAAAATTTTTAACAAAAATCACTTGGTAGTGAAGGGGTTAAAAGGTCTAATCCATATTTTATTGCTGAATCCCTCTATTTCGCCATTTTATATTACCATCCTTCTTTTTTCAAGGTTCCTTCTCATATTCCGAGCGTGAAGGTGTGTAACAGAGATGCGAAGCAATAAAGTGACAGCAAAGAGTCTCTAAACTATAAGAAATGTTGTTAGTAATCACTTCAGGGGTTATTCAGAGAGCATCGACATGTTACCCACATTTCGGTGCTCTCTCGTTTCCCAGCACTTCGGGGAATCAAATTCCCTGACTCTGTGGTGAATTCAGCATTCGCCGCAGGGTGCCCGACGTGCAGGGAGAAGCCGCTGCAAACCCCCGCCGATAAGCTGCCAATACGAGCCGAAAAATCAGATCGTTACGAATCGCCGCAGAAAATGCACCGAACGTACCCGGCGATCCGCTGCAAACCCGCCGAACGCGCCCGAAAAAGCAGACGATCCGCCGAACACAGTGCCGACCAGCCTCCAGAATAAGTCGACAAGCCGATGAACGAGGTAAAAAAAACAAACAAAAAAAACATTGAGGGCTTTATTACAATCTTCGCGCAAAGCGAAAATTTTTGTGCCAAGCATTAAACTTCTGCGCGCGCAAATCACCGCTTGAATTACAATCCTCGCGCGTCTTTTCATCCGCCGATCAATACCGCTCACAAACAGGGCGCGGCCAAATGCTTGCGCAGTACCGTGTCGTGCAAAAAACTGTGTGCGAACAGTTTTTTTCTCGCGATTCAGCCAATCAGAATTAGGAACCACAATTATCTCACATTAAGAAATTGCACCTGTCACAGTCAGTCTGAGCATATATGCTGCAGCGATAATACATGCACACACAGCTTCTCCATTTTATTGGTTTGGGTATGTGTAGAATGTGTAACTATACTTTGCTGCGTATTTTTTTTGGGCTGGTGTATTTGGTTTCCTCCAGGTTGATAGAATTTGCCATTAACACCAGATTTTAGGAGTTGCTAAAATTATGCGCGCAGCGGCTGTGCATTAAATCCTGCGCATAGATTGTAATACCATCCGCGTACCAGCGCACATTCGCATTTGCGCTCACAATGTTAAGTATAGGACGCGCAGTACAGTAAGCTCGCGCACAGTTCGCGCAGGTTCACCCACGGTAGACGATTACGTGCGGTTGTTGTTGCGCCGACAATGTAATACGGCATTCGGCGCAAATGGTTTTACCCCTCGCGTTAATGGTTTTTTGCGCTGGCGCAAACACGCCCAAACACGCCCTGAGTGTTTCAAAATTTTAAACGCTATTTGCACAAAAAAAACCTACTAGATGAAAATGTCTGGAATTAACATATAAGGTCCTATGAATAATAATGCCTAAAAATAATTAGAAAAAATAATTCAACTTGCCGAATGAAACCACTCAAAATCAGGGCATTTCACTGACATTTCGGTGCTGTTCGGTGTTCTCTGAATAGGTTAACCATTGCTTTTCTATGGGTGATTTCACTGCCGTCGAACAGGCACCGTATTTTGCTAACAATTCGTCAATATTTGGCGAACTGCCTGCTTTGTGAATGGCCACGAAATTGCACCATATTAGAAAATTTACTGTTCAGTGCAATTTCAGGGCCAGATCAGCTGTCTCTTGTTGGTATAAACAAGATATTTTTGTTCATCTGAATTACTATTTTTTTATTGACATTGTGCGATAGGCCTCGAAGTCCTCCAGAAAGCCAGGTACTATCCTGATCTCTGGCCATGCCGCCACCGACAATCTCTATCAGGGTAATTCAAAGAGATCTGAATGGCTGCTGAAAGGGAACCGAACGCTGAAAATCAGCATCCGGTTACCTTTCTTGGCCATTCGGCTATTCAGAGAGCAGACAATTCGCCAAATCCTGGCGAATTGCCTGCACGTACGGTGCCTGTTCGAGGGCAGTGAAAACCCCATAGTGAAGCACTGCTTCGTCTATTCAGAAAACAAAAACCAGCAGTGAAAAGTTCCTGAAATGCCCTGCCATTCGGTTGTTTCATTTGACAGGTTTATTCAGGCGAATCCCATAGGCTTCAATGTTAAAAATATTCCCGTTTTAATTCAATATCTAATAAACCGTTCATTATAAAATTCTGTAGTAAAGGGTCTCTTTATTTATAGATTATTTAGGATCTTTTAGGCATTTTTCGGGATTTCTTTTTTTTTTAAACAAATTACGATTTTTTTTAAGTATACTTATTTTATCTGTAACAGCCCTTTTTATTATCATTCCCTGGACCTCATATGTAAATTTCAGACTTTTTCCCTCAGTAGTTTCTTTGCAAACAGCGTTTCACTTTTCAACCATTCAAGCAAACTGTTTTGCTTATTTATTCACTGCCTTCGTCTGCGGTGTTGGCTTTTCCCGGCGGCTTCGCTGCGAGTGATCGGCTCCTGCTCGGGTTTTTCCCGTGGTTTTCGGTGGGTTAATCAAGATGTTTTTGCAGGTTTTCGGCATGCATTCGCTGGGTTTTGCGGTGAGTGTTCGTCGGGTTTGCGGCGGCTTTTCCCTGCATTTCGGCGGCCATGTGGTGCTTGCTGAATACACCACAGGGTCGCCGAAATGGGATCGCCAAATCGAACCGATTTGAAGAGAACGAAAAGTCACCGAACGTGCGGTGGCTTTTTCGATTCTCTTTGAATAACCCTGTATAATGCAAGTGATAGAACGCAATTTGAAATGCTCGCCAGTATGGAGGAATGCTGCGATTCGTGTCGTTGGATATCTTTTTGTTATTTATAACATTTTTGTCTTTTGTCAGATAGACAGCTACACGAGCCCAGGACCATTCGTTTATATGAGATTTTCAACAACAACAAAAAAAAGAACCGTTTCATTTTCCTACGGAACGGATAAGCCAAAATCCCATTTATCAAAACATTCAACAAAAACATGAACGAGAGGGGAAAAAAAGTAATAATATACGAGACAACAATAGAAAATTAGATTGCACCTTCACAACATATTTATCGTCCCGCTCCGCGAAGGCATAGAAATCCCATAACTATGTATTTGATGGTTCCTTGTCCCAAACCTTTATTTTTTATTTTTTTATAATGGGAACTGGAGGAGATAAATAAATTCAGCGGCATTTGTGTCACATGTTAAACACACAGCATGACGCGCGTTAAGGAACCGGTGAGACTCGGACGGTGGGGGAGGGGAGGGAGGGACCTTGAGACGCCTCGGCCGGCATTTCTCGTGATAAATGTCTTGTGAGCTTAGAAGCTTTTGGGACGTAATAAAAAGAACTTAATGGACAATTTCTCGAAATTGCTAAGAAAAACCGCGTGCTGTCGGTAGGGTATAATAAGAGGATTTTTCATCACGGAGTCTGAGATTGAACGTCTGCAAAAGGGGAGAGAGAGAAGGGAGCGAGAAGAAGAAGAAGAAAAAAAAATAGAAGAAAGGATTTATCTCTTTGGTAACTGAGTAATTGAAATACAGACGAGCTTTGGTTCCAATTTGCCAGCAATAAAGTTGTAATGGGGTTTTCTCTGCAATTTTACCCTTAATGTGCTCATTCTAAGCAGCACTATTTTTTTCAAGAGAACAAATAACCTCAGTACAGCTTACTAGCAGTAATAGGCGCGAGCTGATGCTCATATTAAACCTTTTAAATCAATTCGCTAGTCTCTACAAGCTGCAGCTTCGTCTGGCTAGCGTTTATTAACGCTTTTGCTTCTTCTCGCAGATATCTCCAGAAGGCATCGCTCCAGCACGGCATCCAGAAATGTCTGCCAGGCCTAGAATGAGCCGTCCTGGAGATTCCTGCAGCTGCTGGTGTGATGTCAACTGGAAGAAACCATTCGCAATCAACAGAAACCAGAGCATTATACAATGTATCCGTATGATGTAAAACTAAAGAAAGAGATGTTTGAGCATTATACAATGTATCCGTATGATGTAAAACTAAAGAAAGAGATGTTTGAGCATTATACAATGTATCCGTATGATGTAAAACTAAAGAAAGAGATGTTTGAGCATTATACAATGTATCCGTATGATGTAAAACTAAAGAAAGAGATGTTTGAGCATTATACAATGTATCCGTATGATGTAAAACTAAAGAAAGAGATGTTTGAGCATTATACAATTTATCCGTATGATGTAAAACTAAAGAAAGAGATGTTTGAGCATTATACAATGTATCCGTATGATGTAAAACTAAAGAAAGAGATGTTTGAGGTGGAGACAACCACCTTCACTGCAAGTCACCTTAAAGTGCACTACCTTAAGTGCGCCAAAATAGAAATAAAAAACAGAGACTGGTGACTCGACGCACACGTGGGAGGGGACAAATATTGATCTTACACTTATGGATGTATAGTATGTTCTGATATCACAACGTATATGGCCAGATGTAAATCAGGACCTCAGAATAAACTCAAAGAGATAAAAAATAATACATAGTGATGTTCCGCATTACAATGTTATGAATGGAACTGTAGATGGTTACACTCACACTTTGGGGAGCCTAAGGGCTCGCTGGAATTCACCTATGGGTTCTTAACAAGGCTCACCCATCAGCCTCTTATCACGATTATTGACAGTCGTCTCACCAAATACAGCAGTGGAGGCAGATGTTGGTGTATTCCTAGCTGCAACTCTAGTGTTGCCTCCACTATGGAACTTCGTGTCCAGTGTCTTTTGGAGCACTTCAAGCTACATCTTTATTGCTGCCTCCACTGCTGTATTTGGTGAGACGACTGTCAATAATCGTGATAAGAGGCTGATGGGTGAGCCTTGTTAAGAACCCATAGGTGAATTCCAGCGAGCCCTTAGGCTCCCCAAAGTGTGAGTGTAACCATCTACAGTTCCATTCATAACATTGTAATGCGGAACATCACTATGTATTATTTTTTATCTCTTTGAGGTTATTCTGAGGTCCTGATTTACATCTGGCCATATACGCTGTGATATCAGAACATACTATACATCCATAAGTGTAAGATCTATATTTGTCCCCTCCCACGTGTGCGCCGAGTCACCAGTCTCTGGTTTTTATCCGTATGATGTGGCTACCTCTACGTCATGTCTCACAGTCTCCGGTATATGGGGTTTTTGGTACCGCAAGAAAGTGTATCATGTCTTATAGCATGGGTCGGCAGATGTTTTGGAAATACATTTCCCATGAGCCTCAGCCATCCTAATCAGTAACTGAGGATCGTGGGAGATGTAGTTCCAAAACACCTGGGGCTCTATCACTTCCTTCAAGCGAACACTAGCTGCGCTGCGGCCAGATCGCCTTCAAATCACTAAGGCCGGCTGCACACTAGACGTTTTTTTGTAACGCACTAACGCGCGTTAAAAAAAAATCCTCGTACTCGACACTCGTCTACCCCCCTTGCGTTATCTTCCATAGGAGGATAGCGGAGCACCCGTCGACGCGAATCCTAGCGCATCGCCATTCTAGAACGCTAGGATTCACGTCGACGGGTGCTCCGCTATCCTCCTATGGAAGATAACGCAAGGGGGCGTGGACGAGCGTCAGGTACGATGTTTTTTTTTTTTTAACGCGCGTTAGTGCGTTACAAAAAACGTCTCTCTAGTCTAGTGTGCACCCGGCCTTAGGGATTAAAAAACATTAGCGATTCGTAGCGCTATACCTAACATGGGGAGCGCAAAGTGAAAACACAGATTAACTAGCGTTAGGGTCACTTGGTCTTGACGCTAGTTACTAAGAGCTGGTGCTAACGGAAAAGTTACCACTGGCTCAGACGTGTAGGTAACGGAATGCGCTGCTGCAGAATCTGTTACCTGCAGCTCAAAACCCCCCCCCAAAAATCACATACTCACCTCTCATCCCCCGGCAAGAACGGCAGCCCGATCCGTTGTTTCTGGACGCCGAGAGCAGAGTGAGACTGGGGAAGAAAGTCCTCTATCTCCACCGACCAGTAGGATATTGCGAGATCTTGATGGTCATGTAACCCAGCAGGAGATGCCTCCATGGAGTCCTATAGATGCCATGGAGCAGATACTGGGGATGGCGAGCGGCATGTGTTAGTGCCCCTAGAGGGCCAAGGTTGTTGACCCCTATCTTATAGGAGTGCCTTTACCTCCTATATTGAAGTAATACATTTAATTCATATTTGTAGCATGGGATTTGCTTTTAAAGGGACATTTTCCTTGCTTTTGAACCTTAGATCATAAGTCAGGTGGTGTTTATACACTAGAGAAACAGTGTATATCAAGAACTGACAGCCTCGGCATCCGAGAGGTCTCAAAACTACATTTCCCATAATTACTACAATCCACTTTGCATGTTCGAACAAGAATTTTCCTAATGTACATCTATTATTTATCACCTACCTTTGGAACAGTGTTTCCCAAACCTGTCCTCAGGACCCACTAACAGGCCAGGTTTGCAGATATCTGAAGCACAGCACAGGTGATATCATTTCTCAGTGATTGCAGGATTCAGTCTGCATTTCCCCATGGGAATCCTTAAAATCTGGTGTGTTAGTGGGCCCTGAGAACAGGTTTGGGTATTATTTATTTATTTATTTATAAAGGATTTTACCAGGAAGGATACATTGAGAGTTCTCTCGTTTTCAAGTATAAGGCATTATTCCTATTTAAAAGAAAAGTCCATGGACTTCTTCCCCCTGACCTGGCATGCGTAAGCTCCTGCTTTACCCGCTGCTCGTGCCAAGCGCTGTATGTGAGTCACATTAATTTAGGTATTTCCGGGAGGACTTTTGTCTCAGAATCAGAGAGACTTTTCTTGTACGTAAAGGCATGTATTTACGTCAGGAAGGAGAAGTCAGCAGATGTTTCTTTAACGTAGCAATAATGCATTAAAGATAGGAGATAAAAGAATGTAGCAAATTAGGAACATGCAAAGTGGGCTGTAGTAATTATGGGAAATGTAGTTTTGAGACCTCTTGGATGCCGAGGCTGTCAGTTCTTGAAATACATACACTGTTTCTCGTGTGTATAAACGCCAACTGACTGATGATTCCTAGACCGTGCTATTCTTTTTCCTCCTGATCGTACCTTATTACTGTTTGTAAATATTATGAAGCCAGAAGGAATTTTTTTTTTAGGACTTTTCAGTTTAACCAACGACTCTGTGAGTAAACCAAAACATTACGGGCCAGATCACAACTGAAACGTTAAGGCTAGGGTCAGACTGAGGCAGTGCGAACGCGCGTGCAGGCGCACATAATCACGGCCGCACTAGCAGCAAATGACGGGCAATGACGGCCAATATACGAAGTACGGTCGCACGAAAGTCCGGCCGCGCAACGCAAGTGGAAAATGAACGCATTTTTTCGAGAACGTTAAACTGCTAGTACAGACGTACAGAGTGCGCTGCGTCCGCTAGAGGCGTGTGTGCGTGAATTGGAGATGTCAGACGCTGCTAATGTCCGGCCAACTCAGGCTAGGGTCAGACGAACGCATTTTTATGTTGTCTGTGAAAAAGTGCGTTCGAACGAATGGACGCATTTTTTCACAGAATACGTGATAGTGGTCATACTATGCGCATTTTCGTCCGTGATTTTGTACGGATCATCAATAAAACTCTTTTTGCGTCTGGACGTTATGTTGGCCGGACATTAGCAGCGTCTGACGTCTCCTAATCACACACACACGCCGCTAGCGGACACAGCGCACTCTGTACGTCAGTACCTGCGGTTTCACGTTCTCGAAAAAATGCGTTCATTTTCCACTTGCGTTGCGCAGCCGGACTTTTGTGCGACCGTACTTCGTATATTGGCCGTCATTGCCCGGCATCTGCTGCTAGTGCGGCCGTGATTAAGTGCGGCTGCACGCGCGTTCGCACTGCCTCAGTCTGACCCTAGCCATAACGTTCAGATGCACAAAGTGTTTTATTGATGATCCGTACAAAATCACGGACAGAAAATGCGCATCGTATGACCGCTATCGCGTATTCCGTGAAAAAATGCGTCCATTCATTCGAACGCACTTTTTCACAGACAACGTGAAAATGCGTTAGTCTGACCCTAGCCTTAAAGCACAACGCAAATGGAAAATTAGAGCGTCAGCTCTTTTCCATTTGCGTGACACATTTAACATCTGTATTAAGACGGAGCCGCTTTGTCACCAGCACGAGTTCTAGTACTTTGCAACTTGATATCACCAGCGGCGTTAAGCGCCATTGTGTTATCAGCTCCAGTAGACCATAAAACTCCACGGAGATGGACTCGATCTTGCGCGATCAACATCTGGCCCGAATGGCAGAAGGACACATAGAGGAACACTGGAAACTATTTGCTCTCATTGATCAGCTGCCCACGGAGCAAAACAAGCGAGGATCACACTGCTATCTTCACCAAGGGATCTAAGGTGGGTATAGTCCTTTGTGGTGGATTTAGATTTATGTGTTAACCTGCCTGGCGGTATTCCCGAGTGTGACTCGGGGTTCAATTTCGCTACCGCGATCGGTAACCCCCAGCCACACTCGGGCTGGATGCATACTCACCGCATCCTTCGCTCCCTCGCCGTCTCCGCTGTCACTGCAGTGCGATCGCGGCAGCCGGTGACTTTGCTTCCTGGTGGTTCCGCTCCCTGCGATCCACGTGATGCAGGGGGGTGGGACCAGGCGGCAAATTTGAAAAACTGTAAAAAAAAAATAATTTAAAAAATACTGTAAAAATACTGTAAAAACTGTAACATAAACTTTTTGGGTGCTGGGCTTTCCTGTGCAGATGTACACTACTTTTTTTTGTGTTTAAAGGTTTTTATTTTGAAACAAGGTCAGCCAGACAATCAAAGAAAATGGCCGCGTAGGGCCACAATTCGTTAGCTCAAAAGACCTCAAAAATACGAACTAGGTAGCTAAGAAGCACTGCAGTAAGAAGGTAAAAAGAGTCCTCTGAAAAACAACCAAAATAATGTTTATGTGGGGGAAAGGGAGAGAGGATGAAACAAAAACTCAAAGCGTTCTCAGAAAATGTCTGAAGTGTCCCAGCAGAAGGGATGTACACTACTCTGCCAATGAAATATATAGGACACGGGGTACCAAAAAAAGAGTATTTATTCCCAAAAGCAGCTTTACAGAAATAAAAGGCAAATAAAAATAATTAGTAAAATGTAATAAGGCTTTGCAATAGTTTCGTTGATGCTTGCCCAGATCCACCAGTGAAACTTGTATTGCAAAGCCTTATTACATTTTAGAAATAATTTTTATTTGCCTTTTATTTCTGTAAAGCTGCTTTGAGAATAAATACTCTTTTTTTGGTAGCCCGTGTCCTGTATATTTCATTGGCAGAGGAGTGTACATCTGGACAGGAATCCCAGCACCCAGAGGAAAGAGGCAGGTTTTTGGTTTGATTATATTATTGAATATAATTTATTTCCATTATTTTAGATACTTATTTGTGGGATAATAAATTATTATTTCGGGTTTCAAACCTTCTCTGACTGCGTGTGTTTACTAGACTCTTGCTTGCATGGATTTCAGTGAGTTATTCCTACAGAATACAGGCTTACTATATAAAACAACACATTTCCTTTACAAAAAAATTGAAACGCTTTTAGACACAAATTTTTGAAAAAATTAGACCGCCAGGGAGGTTAAGTGATTGTGCTGAAGCGCAATCCCTTAACACCAGCCTTTGAGAAATGCAGATGGAGAACAAACTGATGGGAATAGCTCATTCTTTATCTACGTAGGGTACATTAATGTCTTCCATACGACCATACCAAGTATAGGAGATGTTAATGTACACTAACGTGGCGCAACATCCGAGACGCAAGCTCAGAATAGGAAGGGCTAACTTTTAGCACATCGCACGAGCCGTAATGTTGCATTCCTTGAGCATTCTGTTTTGCATCCTGCTTGTGATCTGGCCCAAAAATTGGGCAAATATTTCGTAGTAAGTTCTTTTCAGAATATTTTCAAATGGCCAAAGAGGGGCACTTACATTCATTGAATGCCGCTGGAGGCCAGGCCAGAAATAATAAAAAAAAAAAGCATAATTTAGAGAAAGAGATTACATAGTTACATAGCAAACTAAATTATGCTTTTTTATTATGAAAGATCTTATTTACACCTGAACAATTTAAAATAAAAGCATCCTTCCAGTTTCCACTGGTTGCAGGGAGGATTTCATTGCTTTGCAGCTCTATTATACAGTCTAACACCCTGAGTATAGAGGAGCCCCTAAAAAGAGGAACATTAAGGCTAGGGTCAGACTAACGCATTTTTCACGTTGTCCGTGAAAATGTGCGTTCGAAGAATGGACGTATTTTTTCACGGAATACGCAATAGCGGTCATACTATGCGCAGTTTCATCCGTGATTTTGTACGGATCATCAATAAAACCCTTTTTGCGTCTGGACGTTATGTTGGCCGGACATTAGCAGCGTCTGATGTCTCCAATTCACGCACACACGCCGCTAGCGGACGCAGCGCACTCTGTACGTTAGTACTAGTGGTTTAACGTTCTGGAAAAAATGCGTTCATTTTCCACTTGCGTTGCGCAGCCGGACTTTTGTGCGGCCGTACTTCGTATATTGGCCGTCATTGCCCGGCATCTGCTGCTAGTGCGGCCGTGATTAAGTGCGCCAGAACGCGCGTTCGCACTGCCTCAGTCTGACCCTAGCCTAAGAGGGAAACGAATGACAGAGGGATTTGGCCCCAATATAGGGACTTTCCCTTCTAATCAGGGACACTTTGGAGATATTAACTTGAATGCAATGCTCGATCAGCTTCTTGTTTAACTCCGTGCGCTTTGTAGTTTGAACACATATGTAATGGATTCTTTAAACAAATAATTTGTGTTTTAAAACTAGAAAATGTAGCATAAAAAAACATGGTATATATTGGCAATAATATGTCTGAAGTGTAGTTTGTGGTTTTATTGCAATTTATTTGTACGGTGCCAGCAATTTCCACACAGCATGACACGGTAGTTAGCTTTATAGCATTTACACGGAGGGATTTATGTTTTTAATGTTATGCACTGAAAGAGATTTGGGATGAAAGGATAAAATAAAGAGATCCTCTAGAACTACAAAGGGGGTTAAATATGTGCCCCTTCTGGATGCCCATTCCCTCACGTTTTAACCTTAGTGTGTCTATTAATAATCGCCTTGAATGTAATGTCCCTTGGCTCTGCTTTCCAACTGACAGCTCGCAATAATTTCCATTGAAGCTGCAGCTGCCAGTGAACAGACCAAAGGCGGGATGCTCTCTCAAGCAACCAATCTGATACCTCTCCATGTGAGCACATTGAGCGCCACTGGATGGTCAGGAATGTACAGAGCTGTGCGTTCTTGTCCTAAAGCCCAGAAGGCTAATCAGCGCAGGCTCCTTGCCAGCTTTCCAGATGGGAGGAATTTCCCCATTCAGGGCCTTATTCCAAAGTTGGTGCTAACTTAACCAGAGCTGGTGTAAACTTACCCGAGCCATTATAGTCTATGGCAGGGCTCAAAATTTCAAGTCCCAAGCTACTAGCCAGGCCTTAAGAGTTACTCACCAATAGTTGCCCCACCTAACCCTTATCCTGCCCTGCCTCTGCATTCCCACTCGCCCTCATGTAATTTCCACTCGCCAAATGCGAGCAGGCGAGTGTAAATTTTGAGGTCTGGTCTATGGAGTTGTTAAGTTTACAACAGCTCTGGTTAAGTTAGCACCAACTTTGGATTGTTGCCCTCAGAGGGCAGAATCAGCCTTCTTTTGGATCAACAGCAGTAGGTGATGTGTGAAAGGCTGAACCCGATGGACGCATGTCTTTTTTCAGCCTATGTAACTATCAAGAGATCCGAATGGCTGCCGAAAGGGAACATAACGCTGAAAATCAGCGTTCAGGTACCTTTCTTGGCCATTCGGCTATTCAGAGAGCAGGCAGTTCGAGTACCTGTTCGAGGGCAGTGTAATCCCCATAGAGAAGCAATGCTTCAGCTATTCAGAGAACAAAAAGTAGCAGTTCCTGAAATGCCCTGTCATTCGGTGGTTTAATTCGGCAGATTTATTCAGGCAAATCCCATAGGCTTCAATGTTAAAAATATTCCCGTTTTAATTCAATATCTAATAAACCGTTCTTTATAATATTCTGCAGTAAAAAGTCTCTTTATTTTTAGATTTTTTGGGATATTTTAAGCATTTTTCAGGATTTTTTTGCCAAACTATTTTTGCCGATTTAAATTAAAAAAATATATTTTTTAATCATTTGTTCTTTTCTCTGTAACAGCCCTTTTTATTATCATTCCCTGGACCTCATATGTAAATTTCAGACATTTTCGCTCAGTAGTTTCATTGCAAACAGCGTTTTACTTTTCAAACATTCAAGCGGACTGGTTTTTTTTTCTTCACCTCCTTCGTCTGCGGTGTCGGCTCTTACCGGCAGCTGCGCTGCGTGTGATCGGCTCCTGCTCGGGTTTTTCCGGCATTTTCGGTGGGTTAATCCAGATGTTTTTCTGGGTTTCGGTGTACGTTCGCCCTCGTTTTGCAGTGAGTTTTCGGTGGGTTTGCGGCGACCTTTCCCTTCATTTCGGTGGCCCTGTGGTGCTTGCTGAATACACCGCAGGGTGGCCGAAATGGGATTGCCAAATCGCACCGAATTGAGGAGAACGAAAAGTCACCGAACGTGCGGTGGCTTTTCGATTCTCTTTGAATAACCCTGTATGTATGTAACTATGTAGCCACAGCTGTAGTTTGGGCACACTCATCCACCCATGACTATTTAAAATGCAGTAAATCGTTGTGATGGTTATACTAATTTTACTTGATTTTAATACTTGATTTTGGGTGCTAAGGGGTTATCTCGATTACATTTGGTAATGCATTGAAAAGCACACATTAGCACATCAAAAGACCATTTTCACACCTTTTTAAAGCAAGATTAGTGTGCCCCCCCACTGTGGAGGAACGAAATCCTTTGTTGTATGTCTCTCCAAGCACCCTGGAGAGACATAACACCTGCTGCAAATAGCAACCCAATCCTCACTGTAACAAAAGTTTCAGATAGATTACTGCTGCATTACAGCAGCCAGGGAGATCTCTGGGGTCACTTACTGCTGTACAGGGATATGATTTAGGTGGTTATAATGACTGGAAATCCTTGTACATTACAGATACAAGTTGTTACTGTAATTTCCATATACAGGCATTATGTCATATACAGATATTATATTTATATTCTTTTGGTATTTTTTTGGAAGCTGCATTGCTAATAATTATTATGATTACTACAAATTCCCATAAGCAGAGGATCTGATCATTTTTTTATTATTTATCTTTATCACAGTTACTGTATCTAATACAAAGGCCATTTCTGCCTGTATGATGATAATTGTGCCTGTATTTGAAATTGTGTAAAATAAAGGCACAAAGACGACGTCTAGAGCTCAGAATCTAACATTTTAATAATATATCTGTAAAGGATAAACGAATACATGAGCAATTAACAATGAGCAAATTAACATTATTTGAATTTTTTAACTATCTCAGAATAACCATTTCTGTGCTAAACCTCTATTTTACCCTACATTTAATTAACTTTAGTTACCTTCACATCCCATGTTTCAAATAAATGTGATGATAGCGTTACATTTCAACAAAAATCGCTAGGTAGTGAAGGGGTTAAGTAAAAACATTACTCAATGTGAGGGGGTTAAGTAAAACCATTACTAATTACAATCTCAAAATTGATCGAAGGGTCGCATAGGAGGACGTGAACTCCACCTATAGTGATTGTCGAGGAGTAAAGGGTATAAAACAGGAATGGGGGAAATAATAAAGCAATGATTAGTGTTTATCTTTTTTGATGTAACCAGAAAGGTGGTGTTTGTGCTGTATGCATAGCATAAATTCCCTACGCGTTTATTCCAGTACCGATGAGAAGCCCATAATCTATAAAGCAGGATGAACATTGTGGGTGTTTCCAATATAAAACTAGTGCTCAGGATCCCTGATGAACCAGTGCTGTAACGCCTCGGGTTGCAGAGGCCACATTTGCGATGTTTTTTTTCCCCTGTGACAGGATGACTCAAGGTTAAATTGACTGAGGGAGAGTGGGGGGGGGGGTTTAATGGAGACTGGTTTGGGTAGCAGGAGGTAGGAGGGGTGATATATTGTGTTTGTTCGTGCAAGTGGTCAAGAGGGTTCATGGCACAGACTGTGATCGTTGCACAGTGAGGTCTACCGCTGGGGAGACCCTATCGTTTATAAAGCTACTGATCTGTATCCTCAAGGGTCAAGTCGAGTGGGAACGCAGTCGCTCCACTGTTTTTGTAAAGGAAACTTAGTTCCTCGGCAGCCCAATCCGCGTCTTCTGGCCTCCGAGAGCAAAGTGAGATCTCGGAAAACAAGGATCCATTCTCCCTCCATGATCACTCCATGGACCTGCAGGATCTCAGGTCATTTGACCCACCAGCACGAGCCTCCATGGGGTCCTTTGGACTCCATGGAAGGGATGCTCGCAGCGGTACGTTAGTGCTGACCCGAGCAAAAAGGAGGCTAGTGGCCATTATGGGACAGGCTGCTGGATTCTGCTCCTGCCTCGTGATCACTTGTAAAACGGGGGGAGCGAAGGGGAAATTTGCGACTACAAATTTTTCCCCTTAGCATCCCCGTTTAGCTTAGGGGCAGATGATAGTGCCCTTCGTTTTTTAGGTCTTGAGCGGAACCCAGGGAATGTTCCTATATAGATCTGATCCAAACCTCTTTAAAACTAATAGCAGGAAGTACCATGTCAATGCGTCCCATATGAAACTGATCCAAACCCCCTTGAAATACATAGCAGGAAAAAACAAGTGTGTATTTCCATGTGTAGCAAGTGATTCGAATCCCTTTCAAATATATAGCAGGAATAGCGTATTGAAGTTCCGGGCTGCCGGTCACCAGACCGGTAACAATATAAAGTGCACAAGTCCGTAGCGGTGCGCAATATGTGGTTCCCAAGCTATGCAAGTTGCAGAGGGGCGCAAATTGTGTTGGATAGCTTCAAGGACTTCTGGGTTTTGGGAGTCACTGAGCCATAGAGGAGTTGCATGTGTCGAGGAACAAAAGATGAGTATAATCAACTTAAATAAAAAATATTTAAAAAGAAATAACTAGGCAGAGGCTGTCAGCAGCATCTGCCCAATTATTTACAAGCAAAAAAACAGAATTCTGTTTTTCAATAGAGTATCCCTTTAAATCTTTGCAAGTGTGGCCGGTGCCTGTCTAAACCATAACCATAAGTCCACTCACCCATCTCTGGTCTCATAGGGCCGATTCAGCCTTCCGAGTGCAGGAGATTAGACCCACCCAGAAACTGAGACCTATCACTTCCTGAGAATCAGGACACTCCTTTATCTAATGACTCTCAATGTCATCGCTCGAGTTTCCTCCCTCTCCAGGACACATGACATGCAGCTTACAGGACGCCAACAACATGTTGCATCCAAAGGTGCACAGTGGGTGCCCAGCACTAGAGAGAATGTTAATTTTTAACCAATCTAAAGGGTTAAAATGTAAGGGGAGAAACTGAGTGGGTCAGGAAGGGTCAATATTTAACTCTTCCTCCAACTCCCCCCAGTTTTTAAAGCCAGAGTATCCCTTCAACATATGGACATTAACAATGGTGACACAGCTTCACGCTAGAAAACAAATAGAAGAGTAGAATGATGTATGTCCAAGCTGCCTTGAGTTCGACCGCATTCCGGAGGTGCCTACAGCCTTTGCAAAACAAAGTTTAATTACAAGGAAATTGATAGATTGCTCAACCTCGAAACACTTGCATAAATTAACCCTGGCATACACCTGATATGGGCAGCTCCTTTAAGCATTTTTGTTAATACATTGTTGTATGCTTCTTGGAGCAAAGCGAGATGAGAGATTTATTGAAACTCTTTCTCCCACTTTCTCTTTTTCCTGTAGAGTAGTGGTCCCCAACCCTGCACCTCAGGGCCAACTAACAGACCGAATTTTAAGGTTTCCCTTAAATACAGACTGAATCCTGCAGTCACTGATCATATCACCTGTGCTTCAGATAACAGGCAAACCTGGCCTGTTAGTGAGACCTGAGGACCAGGGTTGGGGAACCACTGCTGTAGACATTTGATGAATAACGACCAATGGCACCTTCTGATTGTGATATGCAAAGGCTAATAAAATAGTAACTTTGCATTATATTCACTGTTCTAGTCCACCGTCTACCGACTGGATGGAGTAGAGTTAACATCACTGCTCTATAACCGTGGAGACCCAGGTTCAGATCCTGGCCAGAGCACCTCTCCAGTAAGTGTCCTTGGGCGAGGCACCTAACGGTACATACTTGCCTACCACACAATATTGGCTGTGGAGTCTAGTTTTAACGTCTCTACCCTTTGATCATGGAAAAGCAAGTCAAAATACCATTCGGCACATCCCTCCAATAAAACTGTGGAGAAGTCTTGACTTTATGAAAAGCGGGTTTAACCTAACCACCAGGTCACTGCTTTACAATCGTGGAAAGATGACTCGATCCCACTCAGAAGACGCCACCAGCGAGTGTCCTTGGGCAAGACACCTAACGATATGGATGCCCCTACCTCGCAAAAAACATGTAAGTTCCCTTGGGAACAGGGTCCCCCTGAATCAGGTCGTATCATCCATGTGTGGTTTTCTAATGTATCAACCCCTTGTACACTGATCTTGTAAAGCTCTGTGGAATTTGTGGCGCTATTGTCACGTTTTGCGTCCTCAGCCCTGTTCCTCTGCCCTCCGTATTGGTATAGCCTGTTTAGGCCTTGTGTTTTAGTCTGAAGTTCAGGGGTTAATTGGTTTTTGCAGTCTGCTCACCTGTTGATCATTGTCCTGATCTCCTGCCTATTTAAAGCAATGTGCCTATAGAACATTGCTCTGTCATTTTCCTTTGCCTGGTTTCCAGTACTAACTGTGTCCTGAGAGCTCTCTGCTGCATTTCTGTTATTCCAAGTTTGTATATTTTGTTCTAGTTATTTTTGGTCTTGGTTCCCTGTCTGTCTCTCTCTGTTACCGTGTTCTTGGTTTCTTTTGTTTATAGTGTTTCTTGTGTCATTTAGTTTTCCTAGCTGTGGTTGTTTTCTGTGTGTCCGACTGTTATTCATGTTCCTGATTTATTTTCCTGTGTTATTCAGTTTTCAGTTCTGTTGTTGCTGTATTTGGTTTGCTGTTTATCTGTTATACTGATTACCTGGTTTTGATCTTTTGGCTTGGCTGACTTTCCTCCCGGTTCAGATTCCTGCATACTGTATTACGTACTCTCTCTGGTTATGACTTTTGGCTTCTCTCTATTTGACTATTCTATGCTGTATTCCTTGTCTGTACCGTTTCCAGGGAACCATGACATCTGAATTTGCTATAAGACTCTGCACGACTTCAAGGTAACCTTTTCATTTAGAATAGATCCGGTCATTCTAAGGTCCGGCTTATCAGAACAGGGCCGCTGTGGTATTGTCGTGCAGAGGTCTCCAGTTGAACCAGTGTGGTTATTTTCTGTTATAGCTGCCAAGAGTGGTATCTCTGCTTATAGGGGCTTTTACCTGATCCAGAGCCTTGCCACAATGCTAGTTAATAATATTGTGAATTGTTAGTTCCACCCTGATGCTATTTTCTACGCTTGACGTAAAGCCATTGGCTTATCCGACGTCCTCAATCACTTTTCGTGAAATTTCAAACACATCACTTACTTTCTCCGTGACACATCCAGAGTTCTTCAGAGAGAGGTGTAACTCAGAATGACTAAAGAAGTGAAAATTCTAGGTCAAAATAGCCAAACCAGAAAAATTCTCCCATTTATCTCCCTTTCCAAATTGGCTATTTGGTCTAGATTGTTCTCTTCTCTTGCCAATTCTCCTGGTTTTCCCCTCTCTCTGAATAACCTTTTAAATACCACTATTAAAACGTTTTGAGTTCTCATCCCTATTTCCATTCATCTCAAGCCCCCTTATTCTTAATGAAATTCCATCATATCCTCAGTACTTCAGCTTGTTCTTTATGCTTCCTCTATAGACCTGTTCTTAATCGGAGTCTGTAGTCCTTCGGTGTGTCTTTTTTGCCAGTGGCCAAGAAAAAAATGGAATTGCTACCTTACCTGAGATGCCGTCTGTGCTATACAAGTCTCCAAACAAAAGACCATATCACCGTCTTTTTTTTGTAATTAAATGGTGACCAGTTGGCCTTATTCAGGTCAGCTCTGCCTTCCAACCCTCTGGGATCAATAAAATGAGTAACAGCAACTTAGAAGAAATATCAATATATCATGTGCCAATTCAGTTCAGTTGGAACGATACCCACTATTTCCCTTCGGGGTCGTTGTTATTTTTATTAACAGACAGTTTCCTACGCACAATTTGGGCTTGATTAAAATTACAATGTTTCTTCTTTCCTCTCGATCAAAGGTTGCAACTTGAGTCTCATACAGAAAGAGCAGTAAAGTGAAATAGAGAAAAGAAGCCGATAGCAGTGAATTGATTTATTGTTGCATAAATGTTCTCTAAAACTTGATATGATTGACCATTTATGTACTTGAATAGTTAAACATTCTCATGGATTTTGAAGTAAACCATCATAATTTCATCCTGGTAAAAGAATCATTTTAGCAATGAAAACTTTTTACTTATCTTTTACTGACGAGGGGCTGATCATATATATTCAGCAGCGGGAGCAGAACTACCAGGGGTGCTGTGGGTGGGCCCTAGATTCCAGAGGGGCCCACAATTGGCCGCCTGGGCCTCACCCGGACCCAGGATCTCTCCTGGGGCGTTTGGGACGGGAAACCGTTTGTTCCCATTACATACCCTATGGGTGTTATTCAGAGAGCACCGAAATGTTGCCAACATTTCAGTGCTCTCTTGTTCCCCGCACTTCCCTGCACTTCGGGGAATCAAAGTTCCCACCCTGCGGTGGTTTTAGCATTCACTGCAGGGTCCCTGGAGTGCAGGGAAACGCTGCAAAAACACGCTGAACACCTCGTAAAAAGCCGAGCCGCCTATCACAGCACAGACCAGCCACCGGAAAAACCTACAAGCTGACGAACAGGGTAATTTTTTTTTTAAAAAGTACGCTTGAAAGTGTCAAAATTGAAACGCTGTTTGCAAACAAAATACTGTATGAAAATGCATGGAAATTACATACAGTCAGATCCAGAAATATTGGGACATCGTCACAATTCTAACAACTTTGGCTCTATACACCACCACAATGGAGTTGGAATGAAACAAACACAATGTGCTTTAACTGCAGACTGACAGCTTTGATTTGAGGGTATGTACATCCAACTCAGGTGAACGGTGTAGGACTTACAGCAGTTTGCAGATGTGCCTCCCACGTGTTAAGGGACCAAAGGTAATGGGACAGAATAATAATCATAAATCAAACTTTCCCTTCTTAATACTTGGTTGCAAATCCTTTGCAGTCAATCACAGCCTGAAGTCTGGAACGCATAGACATCAGCAGACGCTGGGTTTCATCCCTGGTTATGCTCTGTCAGGACTCTACTGCAACTGTCTTCAGTTCCTGCTTGTTCTTGGGGCATTTTCCCTTCAGTTTTGTCTTCAGCAAGTGAAATGCATGCTCAATGGGATTCAGGTCAGGTGATTGACTTGGCCATTGCATAACATTCCACTTCTGTCCCTTCAAAAACTCTTTGGTTGCTTTTGCAGTATGCTTTGGGTCATTGTCCATCTGCACTGTGAAGCGCCGTCCAATGAGTTCTGCAGCATTTGGTTGAATGTGAGCAGATAATATTGCCTGAAACACTTCAGAATTCATCCTGCTGCTTTTGTCAGCAGTCACATCATCAATAAATACAAGAGAACCAGTTCCATTGGCAGCCATACATGCCCACGCCATGACACTACCACCACCATGCTTCACTGATGAGGTGGTATGCTTAGGATCATGAGCAGTTCCTTTCCTTCTCCATACTCGTCTGTTCCCATCACTCTGGTACAAGTTGATCTTGGTCTCATCTGTCCATAGGATCTTGTTCCAGAACTGTGAAGGCTTTGTTAGGTGTTGTTAGGCAAACTCTAATCTGGCCTTCCTGTTTTTGAGGCTCACCAATGGTTTACATCTTGTGGTGAACCCTCTGTATTTACTCAGGTGAAGTCTTCTCTTGTTTGTTGACTTTGACACACATACGCCTACCTCCTGGAGAGTGTTCTTGATCTGGCCAACTGTTGTGAAGGGTGTTTTCTTCACCAGGGAAAGAATTCTTCGGTCATCCACCACAGTTTTCCGTGGTCTCCCGGGTCTTTTGGTGTTGCTGAGCTCACCGGTGTGTTCCTTCTTTTTGAGAATGTTCCAAACAGTTGTTTTGGCCACGCCTAATGTTCTTGCTAGCTCTCTGATGGTTTGTTTTGTTTCTTCAGCCTAATGATGGCTTGCTTTACTGATAGTGACAGCTCTTTGGATCTCATCTTGAGAGTTGACAGCAACATATTCCAAATGCAAATAGCACACTTGAAATGAACTCTGGGCCTTTTATCTGCACATTATAATTGGGGTAATGAGGGAATATCACACACTTGGCCATTGAACAGCTGAGAAGCCAATTGTCCCATTACCTTTTGGTCACTTAACAAGTGGGAGGCACATCTGCAAACTGCTGTAAGTCCTACACCGTTCACCTGAGTTGGGTGTACATACCCTCAAATTAAAGCTGACAGTCTGCAGTTAAAGCACATTGTAGTGGTGTATAGAGCCAACTCCATTGTGGTGGTGTATAGAGCCTAAGATGTTAGAATTGTGTCGATGTCCCAATATTTCTGGACCTGACTGTATAAGATCCAATGAATGATAATAAAAAGGACTGTTACAGAAAAAAAAAAAAAACGGTTTAAGAAAAACATGGAAACAAATTTGCTGAAAAAATGCCTAAAAGATCCTAAAAAAATCTATAAATGAGACTTTTTGCTGCAGATTAAAATAATAAACAGTTTGTTAGATATTGAATAAAAACAGGAATATTTTTAACATTGAAGCCTATGGCATTCGCCTGAATAAACCTGATGAATGACACCACCGAACAGCAGGGCACTTCGGCAACTTTTCACTGCTGTTCGGTGTCTCTGAATAGATTATCCATTGCTTCTCTATGGGGGATTTCACTGCCGTCAAACAGGCACAGTACTTGCAAGCAGTTCGCCAAGATTTGGCAAACTGCCTGCTCTATGGGGCTGGAGTCAGACGAACGCAGTGCGAACGTGCGTGGAGCCGCACTTTATTACGGCCGTAGTAGCAGCAAATGACATTCAATGACGGCCAATACACGAAGTACAGCCGCACGAAAGTTCAGCCGCGCAACGCAAGCGGCAAACGAACGCATTTTTTTCGAGAACGTGGAACCGCTAGTACTGACTCTCACAGAGTGCGCTGCGTCGGCATAGCAGCGTGTGTGCGTGATTAGGAGACATCAGATGCTGCACACGTCCGGCCAACATCACGTCCATTTGTTTTTTTTAGCTCCGTCAAAAAATATGGCCGACATTGCGCATCGTATGACCGCTATCGTGTTTTCTGTGAAAAAATGCGTTCGGACATGGGTGACATTTCGGGGCCAGATCGTCTCTCTCTGAATAATCACTTATAGACGTTAACTTCACATCCCATGTTTCAAATAAATGTTATAAAACTTTTCAATAAAAAGTGCTTGGTAGTGAAGGGGTTAAAGTTGGAGGGCAGTGGCAAATAAGGTAGCTTGTATTACTTTGTATTTCTGTAACATTTCAATGTTCTTGAACCCAGGACATACTTGAAAACGAGAGAAATCTCAATGTATCCTTCCTGGTAAAATCCTTTATAAATAAATAAATCCTCAAAAAAAGCAGAAAATCCATAGTATCGGTAGCATTTCTTCGAATTTGTCTCGCACAGGAATAGTGTATGTAGGCTCAGATAAGGGAGTAACGACGCTTTGACAAAAATGCTCCAGCGAGACACGCTGTGAAAATGGCATTGTTATTTAGAAACATTAGAAAAGCCCGTCTCTGTTTTCACACCACTCGCCACTGTTTCACTGAGCCAATTTAGCTGCCTTCCTGCGGGGAGCGAATAGAGCAATTAAAATTAGGAACAGAGATTTTCACATTCATAGGATCCACATCAGGGATGAGTGATCATAAATTAAATCATTTTCCCTTCCTGCAAAGTCATATCTGTATTAAATGAGGCTGAGAGACGGATATGGCGAGGTTGGGGAGGGCGAGAGGCTCTCCTATACAATTTGACACACAAGATAGAAAGTTGGGAGTTGAGAAAAGGTCTAGCGAGCGTGGGATATTAGATGGTGTAATGAGAATGGGCTCAAGGAAATAATTTCAGGAGGTTTTGAAGAGTTAAGATTTAACGGTCTGGTGGGCACAAAGTAGCCACCAGCACCTCACTCCGAACAGGCTGCCGCATACATGTTACATCAGGGATCTCAAACTCCGACACCCCCAGATGGACTACAAGCTCCAGAATTATTTCAATGCAACAGGTGGTCAGAGACCCATGGGCGTTGTAGTTCAGACACATCTGGGGAGCCAGAGATTGAGATCCCTGATTTACAGGGTCATAGTTGACATTTACTTCGTGCAGAGTAGGGAAGTTGAAGATGGCTGTGTGTAGTGAGGTATTGGTTACTCAGAGCAGAGGACAGAAGGTGAGGATGACTTTGTGTAGTCTAGAGTAGACATGTGCATTCGTTTTAGTACTAAAACGATTTAGTCCGAATTTTGGGATAATTTAGTCTTCGTATGACTCAAGAGATACGAAACTGCTTGGTCCAAAAAACAAAAGAAACGAAAGGAAAATGCATTGCATTTTAGTTTCAGTTATTTTTGTAATATTACATTGAGTGAAGGAGACCAGCAATGATTAATGCTGGAGGATGTTCTAAGCAATGAATAAATGCAGGAGGATGTTCTATACATTATACAGAGAAGAG
Organism: Leptobrachium leishanense; assembly: GCA_009667805.1. Lineage (NCBI taxonomy): Eukaryota > Metazoa > Chordata > Amphibia > Anura > Megophryidae > Leptobrachium > Leptobrachium leishanense. Next base: position 42,239,462 of record CM019075.1, on the reverse strand, counting down.
CATTACTGCAGGAGGTTGTTATATACATTATATAGAGATGGGTAGTAATACAGGTGGATGTTATATACATTATAAAGAGAGGGGTATTAATTAATGAAGGAGGATGTTCTATACATTATACAGAGAGGGGCATTAATTAATGCAGGAGGATGTTCTATACATTATACAGAGAAGGGCATTTTTTTTAGCCCTTTAAATCCAGTGGCTGTGAGGCTGAGATCGGCTTCTTGTTACATTATCTCTCAGTACAATGTATCAGGCTCAGCTGTTACAGTAACTAACTGCTGCTCATCACAGCTCTCAGAGTTTCAGTAAAACAAGGAAATAATATTGTTATAACCTCTGAGCGCTGTGATGAGCAGCAGTCAGTTACTGTAACAGCTTTACCTGACCCATTGTGCTGAGAGTGAGAAATGCTGTAACAAGCAGCGGGCCTCAGCCCTCTGAGGAGCCACCACTACAATATTAATTGTATCTGCTGGTTTTCGGATGAATGAAATTCGTTTTCATACTAAAGAACTGAAAACGAATTTCTTTAGCAACTAAATAAATTGCATTTTAGGACTAATCCATTGGTACAAAACAAAATTTTGTGCTGTGCACATGTCTAGTCTAAAGTTCAATACTCGGTGTAGAGGACAGAAGGTGAGGATGACAGTATTTAATGAACTCTTGGTTCCTCGGTACAAAGGAGGTGAGGATGGCTGTGTATAGTGAGCTCTCGGTTACTACACGCAGAGGTGAGTAGGTGAGCATGGCTGTGTGTAGTGAGCTCTTGGTTACTACACGCAGAGGTGAGAAGGTGAGGATGGCTGTGTGTAGTGAGCTCTTGGTTACTACACGCAGAGGTGAGAAGGTGAGGATGGCTGTGTGTTGTGAGCTCTTGGTTACTACACGCAGAGGTGAGAAGGTGAGGATGGCTGTGTGTAGTGAGCTCTTGGTCACTACACGCAGAGGTGAGGATGGCTGTGTGTAGTGAGCTCTTGGTTACTACACGCAGAGGTGAGAAGGTGAGGATGGCTGTTTGTAGTGAGCTCTTGGTTACTACACGCAGAGGTGAGGATGGCTGTGTGCAGTGAGCTCTTGGTTACTACGTGGAGGACAGAAGGTGAGGATGGCTGTGTGTAGTGGGCTCTTGGTTACTACATGCAGAGGTGAGTAGGTGAGGATGGCTGTGTGTAGTGAGCTCTTGGATACTACACGCAGAGGTGAGAAGGTGAGGATGGCTGTGTGTAGTGAGGTCTTGGTTACTACACGCAGAGGTGAGGATGGCTGTGTGTAGTGAGCTCTTGGTTACTACACGCAGAGGTGAGAAGGTGAGGATGGCTGTGTGTAGTGAGCTCTTGGTTACTACACGCAGAGGTGAGAAGGTGAGGATGGCTGTGTGTTGTGAGCTCTTGGTTACTACACGCAGAGGTGAGAAGGTGAGGATGGCTGTGTGTAGTGAGCTCTTGGTTACTACACGCAGAGGTGAGAAGGTGAGGATGGCTGTGTGTAGTGAGCTCTTGGTTAGTACACGCAGAGGTGAGTAGGTGTGGCTGGCTGTGTGTAGTGAGCTCTTGGTTACTATACACAGAGGTGAGTAGGTGAGGATGGCTGTGTGTTGTGAGCTCTTACTACGCGCAGAGGTGAGTAGGTGAGGATGGCTGTGTAGTGAGCTCTTGGTTACTACACGCAGAGGTGAGTAGGTGAGGATGGCTGTGTGTAGTGAGCTCTTGGTTACTACACGCAGAGGTGAGGATGGCTGTGTGTAGTGAGCTCTTACTACGCGCAGAGGTGAGTAGGTGAGGATGACAGTATTTAGTGAACTCTTGGTTCCTCGGTACAGAGGAGGTGAGGATGGCTGTGTATAGTGAGCTCTTGGTTACTACGTGGAGGACAGAAGGTGAGGATGGCTGTGTGTAATGAGCTGTTGGTTACCTACATGCGGAGGACAGAAGGTGAGGATGGCTGTGTGTAGTGAGCTCTTGGTTACTACATGCAGAGGTGAGTAGGTGAGGATGCTGTGTGTAGTGAGCTCTTGGATACTACACGCAGAGGTGAGAAGGTGAGGATGGCCGTGTGTAGTGAGGTCTTGGTTACTACACGCAGAGGTGAGGATGGCTGTGTGTAGTGAGCTCTTGGTTACTACACGCAGAGGTGAGAAGGTGAGGATGGCTGTGTGTTGTGAGCTCTTGGTTACTACACGCAGAGGTGAGAAGGTGAGGATGGCTGTGTGTAGTGAGCTCTTGGTTACTACACACAGAGGTGAGAAGGTGAGGATGGCTGTGTGTTGTGAGCTCTTGGTTACTACACGCAGAGGTGAGAAGGTGAGGATGGCTGTGTGTAGTGAGCTCTTGGTTACTACACGCAGAGGTGAGGATGGCTGTGTGTAGTGAGCTCTTGGTTACTACACGCAGAGGTGAGAAGGTGAGGATGGCTGTTTGTAGTGAGCTCTTGGTTACTACACGCAGAGGTGAGGATGGCTGTGTGTAGTGAGCTCTTGGTTACTACACGCAGAGGTGAGAAGGTGAGGATGCTGTGTGTAGTGAGCTCTTGGTTACTACACGCAGAGGTGAGAAGGTGAGGATGGCTGTGTGTTGTGAGCTCTTGGTTACTACACGCAGAGGTGAGAAGGTGAGGATGGCTGTGTGTAGTGAGCTCTTGGTTAGTACACGCAGAGGTGAGTAGGTGTGGATGGCTGTGTGTAGTGAGCTCTTGGTTACTATACGCAGAGGTGAGTAGGTGAGGATGGCTGTGTGTAGTGAGCTCTTGGTTACTACATGCAGAGCTGAGAAGGCGAGGATGGCTCTGTGTAGTGAGCTCTTGGTTAGTACACGCAGAGGTGAGTAGGTGTGGATGGCTGTGTGTAGTGAGCTCTTGGTTACTATACGCAGAGATGAGTAGGTGAGGATGGCTGTGTGTAGTGAGCTCTTGGTTACTACACGCAGAGCTGAGAAGGTGAGGATGGCTGTGTGTAGTGAGCTCTTGGTTACTACACGCAGAGGTGAGAAGGTGAGGATGGCGTGTGTAGTGAGCTCTTGGTTACTACACGCAGAGGTGAGAAGGTGAGGATAGCTGTGTGTAGTGAGCTCTTGGTTACTACACGCAGAGGTGAGTTGGTGAGGATGGCTGTGTGTAGTGAGCTCTTGGTTACTACACGCAGAGGTGAGTAGGTGAGGATGGCTGTGTGTAGTGAGCTCTTGGTTACTACACGCAGAGGTGAGGATGGCTGTGTGTAGTGAGCTCTTACTACGCGCAGAGGTGAGTAGGTGAGGATGACTGTGTGTAGTGAGGTCTTGGTTACTACACGCAGAGGTGAGAAGGTGAGGATGGCTGTGTGTAGTGAGCTCTTGGTTACTACACGCAGAGGTGAGTAGGTGAGGATGGCTGTGTGTAGTGAGCTCTTGGTTACTACACGCAAAGGTGAGGATGGCTGTGTGTAGTGAGCTCTTACTACCCGCAGAGGTGAGTAGGTGAGGATGGCTGCGTGTTGTGAGCTCTTGGTTACTACACGCAGAGGTGAGAAGGTGAGGATGGCTGTGTGTAGTGAGCTCTTGGTTAGTACACGCAGAGGTGAGTAGGTGTGGATTGCTGTGTGTAGTGAGCTCTTGGTTACTATACGCAGAGGTGAGTAGGGGAGGATGGCTGTGTGTAGTGAGCTCTTGGTTACTACACGCAGAGCTGAGAAGGTGAGGATGGCTCTGTGTAGTGAGCTCTTGGTTAGTACACGCAGAGATGAGTAGGTGTGGATGGCTGTGTGTAGTGAGCTCTTGCTACTATACGCAGAGATGAGTAGGTGAGGATGGCTGTGTGTAGTGAGCTCTTACTACGCGCAGAGGTGAGTTGGTGAGGATGGCTGTGTGTAGTGAGCTCTTGGTTTACACGCAGAGGTGAGTAGGTGAGGATGGCTGTGTGTAGTGAGCTCTTGGTTACTACACGCAGAGGTGAGGATGTCTGTGTGTAGTGAGCTCTTACTACGCGCAGAGGTGAGTAGGTGAGGATGACTGTGTGTAGTGAGGTCTTGGTTACTACACGCAGAGGTGAGAAGGTGAGGATGGCTGTGTGTAGTGAGCTCTTGGTTACTACACGCAGAGGTGAGTAGGTGAGGATGACTGTGTGTAGTGAGCTCTTGGTTACTATACGCAGAGGTGAGTAGGGGAGGATGGCTGTGTGTAGTGAGCTCTAGGTTACTACACGCAGAGCTGAGAAGGCGAGGATGGCTCTGTGTAGTGAGCTCTTGGTTAGTACACGCAGAGGTGAGTAGGTGTGGATGGCTGTGTGTAGTGAGCTCTTGGCTACTATACGCAGAGATGAGTAGGTGAGGATGGCTGTGTGTAGTGAGCTCTTACTACGCGCAGAGGTGAGTTGGTGAGGATGGCTGTGTGTAGTGAGCTCTTGGTTACTACACGCAGAGGTGAGTAGGTGAGGATGGCTGTGTGTAGTGAGCTCTTGGTTACTACACGCAGAGGTGAGGATGGCTGTGTGTAGTGAGCTCTTACTACGCGCAGAGGTGAGTAGGTGAGGATGACTGTGTGTAGTGAGGTCTTGGTTACTACACGCAGAGGTGAGAAGGTGAGGATGGCTGTGTGTAGTGAGCTCTTGGTTACTACACGCAGAGGTGAGTAGGTGAGGATGACTGTGTGTAGTGAGCTCTTGGTTACTACACGCAGAGGTGAGGATGGCTGTGTGTAGTGAGCTCTTACTACCCGCAGTGGTGAGTAGGTGAGGATGGCTGTGTGTAGTGAGCTCTTGGTTACTACACGCAGAGGTGAGAAGGTGAGGATGCTGTGTGTAGTGAGCTCTTGGTTACTACACGCAGAGGTGAGAAGGTGAGGATGGCTGTGTGTAGTGAGCTCTTGGTTACTACACGCAGAGGTGAGAAGGTGAGGATGGCTGTGTGTAGTGAGCTCTTGGTTACTACACACAGAGGTGAGAAGGTGAGGATGGCTGTGTGTAGTGAGCTCTTGGTTACTACACGCAGAGGTGAGTAGGTGAGGATGGCTGTGTGTAGTGAGCTCTTGGTTACTACACGCAGAGGTGAGAAGGTGAGGATGGCTGTGTGTAGTGAGCTCTTGGTTACTACACGCAGAGGTGAGAAGGTGAGGATGTCTGTGTGTAGTAAGGTCTTGGTTACTACACGCAGAGGTGAGAAGGTGAGGATGGCTGTGTGTAGTGAGCTCTTGGTTACTACACGCAGAGGTGAGAAGGTGAGGATGGCTGTGTGTAGTGAGCTCTTGGTTACTACACGCAGAGGTGAGGATGGGTGTGTGTAGTGAGCTCTTGGTTACTACACACAGAGGTGAGAAGGTGAGGATGGCTGTGTGTTGTGAGCTCTTGGTTACTACACACAGAGGTGAGAAGGTGAGGATGGCTGTGTGTAGTGAGCTCTTGGTTACTACACGCAGAGGTGAGTAGGTGAGGATGGCTTTGTGTAGTGAGCTCTTGGTTACTACACGCAGAGGTGAGAAGGTGAGGATGGCTGTGTGTAGTGAGCTCTTGGTTACTACACGCAGAGGTGAGTAGGTGAGGATGGCTGTGTGTAGTGAGCTCTTGGTTACTACACGCAGAGGTGAGAAGGTGAGGATGGCGTGTGTAGTGAGCTCTTGGTTACTACACGCAGAGGTGAGAAGGTGAGGATGTCTGTGTGTAGTAAGGTCTTGGTTACTACACGCAGAGGTGAGAAGGTGAGGATGGCTGTGTGTAGTGAGCTCTTACTACGCGCAGAGGTGAGAAGGTGAGGATGGCTGTGTGTAGTGAGGTCTGATATAATATAAGAGCATATATGAAAAAGAAAGTAGGGGACACAATGAATCCCATCTCGAAGAAAGAATAAACCTCAGACACGACGTAAACACAATAAAAAAGATAACAATGAAGCGAACAAAACTTCACAAGGGGAAGGAAACCTCATCCGCCGGGGGGATCCCTAAGGACACGAGGTTCCAGTCCAGCAGCAATCCAGAGGTTCCAGACTTTGCAGTAGACCATTTTTCATAGTGCTGTGGATTCCTCATAGTTGCTACAATACTTTGAGAAGATATATGGTCTTTTTACTGCGCCCCCTGTATATAGACAATGTATACACCATGTCACTGTTGTGGTGCCATCATGACCCTGCAGTGTCCACAGGACCATACATACTGAATTGGTTAAGCAGACCATTGTGTCTTGTGAAGATGGGGTATTGATTATAAAGCCCACAGCTCATTATACAGCACTATCTAGCACTCAGCAACATTGTGGGGGGCAACAAACGCTGCCTTCTTTGGAGGGGGGTGTAATAGAGCTTCCTTGCCACAGCTGGGGGTACTGAAGTTACAGATGACCAAATGAGTATCCCAGCAGGAGATACAAATGCTCTCTATAGAAATACTGTAAAACTGAGAGGTTTTCTTTTCTGCTAGAAGAATGAACTGCTAATTATCAGGCAGACAGATCCAGTTGCTTTTACTGAGGTGCAAATCTCTGCTGAAGACCTAATCTCCGACAGACTTGTTCCCATTCGGCACCCTGCTGCTTTGTGTCTCCTGGCCCCTTTGCGTATCCCCAGTGCCCCCTCTGTGCCTAAATTTCCTTAGAATAATCATCTTGATAAGGTACAGAGTGATACTTTGTGACAACCAAGTCTTGATACAGAAATAATTTGCAGTACACTATCAGGGATATTTGGAGAGAGACGATCTGGCCCCGAAATGGCACCGAACAGTGAATTTGCCTGTACGGTGACATTTCCTGGCCATGCGGCTATTCAGACAGTAGGCAGTTCACCAAATTTTGGCGAATTGCCTGGAAATACGGTGCCTGTTCGGCGGCAGTGACATCCCCATAGAGAAGCAATGGTTAATCTATTCAGAGACACCGAACAGCAGAGAAATGTCAGAGAAATACCCTGCTGTTCAGTGGTTTCATTTGTCAGGTTTATTCAGGCGAATCCCATAGGCTTCAATGTTAAATATATTCCCGTTTTTATCTAATATCTAATAAACCGTTTATTCTTTTAATCTGCAGCAAAAATTCTCTATTTTTTCTTAGGATTTTTTAGGCATTTTTCAGGATTTTTTCGACAATTTTTTCACTTTTTTTTTCTTCATTTTTTTCTTTTTTCTGTAACAGGCCTTTTTATTATCATTCCTATGACCTTATATGTAAATTCCATACATTTTCCTCCTGTAGTTTTTTGCAAACGGCGTTTAAAACTTGACACTTTCAATCCGTTTTTTTTTTTAAACTCGTCTGGCGGCTTGTCTGCTTTTTTCGGCGCTGTGTTCGGCGGCTCGTTGGCTGCATTTGGCGGTTGTCCGGCGGGTTTGCGGCAGCTGTCTGGCGGCGGTGGGTTTGCAGTGGCTTATAGGATCGGAACCGATAATTTCTGTGAATTTGTTTTTTCTTTGAAAAAAAAAAACAACGCAGACTCGCCGAATTTATTGTATCCGATAATTTCGGTGGTTTTGCGGCAGCTTTTCCCCGCACTTTGGGGACACTGCGGTGAATGCTGAATTCACTGCATGGTCGGGGCATTTGATTCCTTAAAGTACATTATTGAACATTAAACGCATGTGTTTTTTCTTTTTCTTTTTTTCTCTATAAAGAGCAATTTGCCCAACACAGTCAGGGAGTTTAATTGAAGCCTACCTGTCGATCATAGGGGGAGATCTAGATACAGAGTGTCAGAATAATACTATCGTGTCTCGATTTTTAATGCTGAAGGATTTCTACATATAGGAGTTAGGGGGTTATTCAGAAAGCGCCGAAATGTCGCTGACATTTCAGTGCTCTCTCGTTCCCCGCACTTCCTTGCACGTCGGGCAATCAAAGTTCCCCACCCTGCAGTGAATTCAGCATTCACCGCAGGGTCTGCGAAGTGCAGGGAAACCCTGCCACAAACCTGCCGAAAACCTGCTGCAAAAACCACAACGAACACGCCGGAAAAAGCCAACAAGTCACCGATCACAGCGCAGCCACCGGGAAAAGCCGACAAGCCAACAGACGGGGTAAACGAAAAACTGTCAAATTTGTAACGCTGTTTTTTTTTAAAAAAACTACTGAACGAAAATATCTGGAGTTTACAGATAAGATCCAATGAATGATAATAAAAAGTTCTGTTACAGAAAATAACAATTTAAAAAAAACACAGTAAAAATATTTTACCAATAAAATCTCGAAAAATGCCTAAAAGATCCTAAACAAATTCTATAAATAACGAGACTTGTTACTGCAGAATAAAATAATAAATGGTTTATTTGATATTTAATTTATGTGGAAATATTTTTAACATTGAAGCCGAACAGCAGGGCACTTTGTCAACTTTTCACTGCTGTTCGGTGTCTCTGAATAGATTAATCCTTGCTTCTCTATGGGGGATTTCACTGCCTTCAAACAGGCACCGTAATAACTGGCAGTTTGCCAAAATTTGGCGAGCTGCCTTCTCATTGAATAGCTGAATGGCACCATACGGGGTAATTCCATGTTCGGTGACATTTTGGGGCTGTGTCTGAGTAACCCCTTTAATGTACCATGTATCTACTATAAATTAGCCATCTGACATCTACAATGGTCAATCTTGAGGATAATGAAGTTTAAAGACACCGTGGATACAACAATGGTATCCAATCGGAACTATTTAGTCCTGACATCAACCAAACCCACAATGGTATATTGTACTAATTTGCAGGGTTATTCAAAGAGATCCGAATGGCTGGAGAAAGGGAACCGAACGCTGAAAATCAGCGTTTGGTTACCTTTCTTGGCCATTTGGCTATCCAGAGAGCAGGCAATTCGCCAAATCCTGGCGAATTGCCTGCCCATACGGTCATGGGCGTCCACAGGTTGGGGCAAGGGGGGCACGTGCCCCCCCCTGGAGCCGCGGAGCAAATCCTTAAATTTCTTAAATTTTCACGGCGCTACACGCCTCACGCGGCCTGCCTCAGCCTGCTGCACTATTTATTTTTAAAGCAGGCAGCGTCGGCGGCCGTGACGCATGCGCGCAAGCGCAACGCTCCCTCCGCACGCCTGAGACCTCATGTGTTTGGGCGCGCTGCGGACCCGCGGTCAGGGAGACAGCGGCGCGTGCTGGAAATCCCGCTGCTGTCTTGCTCTTCTTCCCCTCGCTGAGTGAGCGCTCATCCCCCGGACCCCCTCACTCACCGCGCGCAGTGACACACCATCCAGCCTGCTGCCTGCCTGCCTGGGCTGACTCTGAGAGCCTGCAGGCGGCCAGGCAGGTGAGGAGGCTCCGAGGCAGCATCTTCCAGGCAGGCTTCCAAGTTCCAGCCCCTGCCCCTGCCCTGCGGCCTCTGACTGGGACTGGGTGTCAGTCCTCCAGGCTCCAGCCCCTGCGGTCCACTCTCCCCTCCAGGCAGCATCCAGGCAGGGCTGAGGCTGAGCATTGCAGGCTGGCTGAGGCTCCCTGCCCTGCGGCCTCCGCTCCAACATCCAGACCCAGGGTCACCACTGGCTGAGGCAGCTGCGCTGCGGCCTCCGGGCGGCTCCGGCATCCATCCCGGCCCCGACTTCCCTCCTGCATCCATTCCAAGCAGAGGCAAGCAGCCCTCATCACTCACAGACATTGACACGGTATGTGGGCCGCGGGCGGCATTTATTTGTATATTTATTGAATGAATCTGGATGGATTAATTGGTGGTGGTGACTGAGTGTGCAGTCAGTAATCAGAGGCGCGTTCAGTTCCTCAGCAGCTGCTGAATTGTTTCATTGCAGCAGTTCAATTTGCTGCAGCAGTCTCACTGAACGCTTTGGCTGTGAATATGGAAGAGAAAGGGCAGAGGATTGCTTAATGAAAGGTGCTGTTTCTGCAATATCCACTTTTGTCCATTTTATTACCACTTTAGTGTTAATGTTTACCATTATTCCAATAAAGATTTAGTGTTTTAATCCAACAAAACCTCAAACTGAACTTTTCCTTATTGGATTATTTGGTGCATGGAGGTGGCCATCTTTCCCACGTCACACCCAGCTAACCCCGCAGCACCTCTCGACTTGGCTGCAAGTGCTATGTTAGCAGAGCTGAGCGCTGAGCCACATCATAGCATTCAGTGCCAAGTTGCTAACTTAGCACTTGCACCTGCTGTGTATTACTACGCTTTATTTTATGACTGTCCCCTTCATGACATTGTCAAAAGGGCAGAATATGGATGCCATTAAAATTTTGCCCCCCCCTGTAAAAATTTCTGCGGACGCCCATGCATACGGTGCCTGTTCGGTGCCTGTTCGAGGGCAGTGAAATCCCCATAGAGAAGCAATGCTTCGTCTATTCAGAGAGCAAAAACCAGCAGTGAAAAGTTCCCGAAATGCCCTGCCATTCGGTGGTTTCATTCGTCAGGTTTATTCAGGCGAATCCCATAGGCTTCAATGTTAAAAATATTCCAGTTTTAATCCAATATCTAATAAACCGTTGATTATAATATTCTGCAGTAAAAAGTCTCTTTATTTATAGATTTTTTTTTATGCATTTTTTGCACACATTTTTTTTTAGGTTTTTTTTAATCGTTTTTTCTTTTTTCTGTAACAGCCCTTTTTATTATCATTCCCTGGACCTTATATGTAAATTTCAGACATTTTCGTTCTGTAGTTTCTTTGCAAACAGCGTTTCACTTTTCAAGCATACTGTTTTTTTTTTTTTTCACTCCATTCGTCTGCGCGGTGTCGGGTTTTTCCGGTTGGCTGCTCTGCGCTCTGATCGGCTCCTGCTCGGGTTTCTCCGGCGGGTTAATCCCCAGATGCTTTTGCGGTTTTCGGCGTGCATTCGCCGGGTTTTGCGGTGAGTGTTCGGCAGGTTTGCGGCGGCTTTTCCCTGCATTACCACGGCCCTGTGGTGCTTGCTGAATACACCGCAGGGTCGCCGAAATCGACAAATCGCACCGAAATGAAGAGAACGAAAAGTCACCGAACATGCGGTGGCTTTTCGATTCTCTTTGAATTACCCTGTAGGTATGACTATCTGGTCCTTATAGTGGCCAGTTGTTAAATCCTAAATATCCGTGAGGCGGACCATTAAAAATCTGTATTGTGTTGTGCAATATGCTCTCTATACACATTGCTGTGTACTCAGATATTCTCATCTCTGTTTATCTAGTTTGTTTTTTGTTTACATTTGAACATATGGGCTGTTTATTGTGTTTTTGTTGTGAGGGACAGATATTTCTCTGTTACAGGTTTTTAAATCTATCTACAATAACGTATGCTGTTTTTAAATCGTAAATGACTAGTTTTTTTTCTACCATAAGGCTGGGGTCAGACGAACGCAGTGTTAACGCCGTGTTGCCGCACATAAGTACGTCCGTGATAGCATACAATTGTGTTAAATGGAGCCCCACACACGAAGTACGTCCGCACAGAAGTGCGGGGACTGACGGACGCTGCAAACGGACGCAGGTTAGGCAAGAACGTAATACTGCTAGAACGGACGTGCAGAGTGCGCCACGTCCACAACGTCCGCATAGCTTTGTGTGTGAGTGATGGAGCGAGGTCAGACGGACTGCATTTATACGTCCAGCATTTTTGACGGACAGAATGTTTTATCATTGTAATTTATTTTCCATGCTACATCCGTCAAAAAATACGTCAGTGAAAAAAACGGACTGTTTGGCCTCTACCTTGTCGTCAGTCAGTAAGTACGTCCGTACTGCACCGACGCACAGTCCGTACAAAATGCGCTCATCTGACCCTAGCCAGCTCCTTTATTGGATCTGTTCACGATATCGCACAGGTCTTTTTGACCTTTTGTATTCTTATGATACCATTTCACCCAGGTTTTTAATGTCGTCGTTTACACCACCCAACATTCTCCGTTGAAGCCTCAGACAGGTTATTTATTTGGGTTTCAATAGGTATATTAGAAGGTGATAAAGCGGGATGAATTACTTGCTGATTAGCCAAATAAATAATTAATAAAATGAAATTAGTTTCCCTTTAATAGATATAGGTATATAAAAGATTAATGCTCCAATGTATTGAGTGCGGCACTGCAGGGTGTATTCCTGGAGTATACCAAAGAGGCTTCGATTAGAAAATAAAGAGCAATTATTTTCATGCTGCCCTTTAGGTTAATGATCTTGAATGGCTGATAGACCATATATAGTGCAGACCGGGCAGCTTTGGAAGTGCCGTAAACACCGTGGCCACCTAGGTGTGGTGTGGAGGTGCCTAATGTTTGCTATAGATTATATACTGCCTTAATATTGGCCATAAAAGTAATCTCTTACTACAGGTCGGATGATCACAAACTGATTTATTCACCAAACCATGAATTGTGATGTCAAAATAAGTTGGTATGACACAATTTTTGTTGATGTCTGTTATTAGATGTAGGGATACATTATCAGGGTTATTCAAAGAGATCCGAATTGCTTGAGAAAGGTAACCGAACACTGAAATTCAGCGTTTGGTTACCTTTCTTGGCCATTCGGCTATCCAGAGAGCAGGCAATTCGCCAAATCCTGGTGAATTGCCTGCACATACAGTGCCTGTTCGGTGCCTGTTCGGTGCCTGTTCGAGGGCAGTGAAATCCCCATGAAAATGCACTGCTTCGGCTATTCAGAGAACACAAACCAGCAGTGAAAGGTTCCCCTAATGCCCTGCCATTCGGTGGTTTAATTCGGCAGGTTTATTCAGGCGAATCCCATAGGCTTCAATGTTAAACATATTCCCGTTTTTATACAATATCTAATAAACCGTTTATTATTTTATTCTGCAGTAATAGTCTATTTACAGATTTTTTTAGGATATTTTGAGCATTTTTCTGGATTTTTTTTTAAAAAAAGTCCAATTTGTTGTTTTTTTTTACTTTTTTCTGTAACAGCCCTTTTTATTATCATTCATTGGACCTCATATGTAAATTTCAGACATTTTCGCTCAGTAGTTTCTTTGCAAACAGTGTTTCACTTTTCAAACATTCAAGCAAACTGTTTTGCTAATTTATTCACTGCATTCGTCTGCGGTGTCGGCTTTTTCCGGCGGCTTCACTGCGTGTGATCGGCTCCTGCTCAGGTTTTTCCGTGGTTTTCGCCGGGTTAATACAGATGTTTTTGGGGGTTTTTGGCGTGCAATCGGCGGGTTTTGCGGTTAGTTTTCGTCAGGTTTGCAGCGGCCTTTCCCTGCAATTCAGGGACCCTGTGGTGCTTGCTGAATACACCGCAGCGTCACCGAAATGGGATCGCCAAAACGAACTGAATTGAAGGGAACGAAAAGTCACCGAACGCGCGGTGACTTTTCGATTCTCTTTGAATTACCCTGTATGTATTAGATGTTTTTACGTGTCAATGTCTTAGCGGATAAACAGTGTTTGCTTAGGCTGGCGTCAGACGAGCGCACAGTGCGCCCATGCCGACGTGCCTTCTGGCGTCCGTTGCAGCATTGAGCCGCTGCAACGGGGCCAGCCACATGCTGTTGCCCACGCGCAGCAGCAGCCGTGCTGCGTCCGTGCAGCAGCCCTCTCCGTCAAAGCGCTAGGATGCACGTTGATGGAGCTGCAAAGCGCGATCCAGGGAGGTGGCCAGAAGCATGTCGAGTGGAAGGAACGTCCATTCTCACAGACATTCCTTCCACTCTTCAAATACGCTCGTCTGACCCTGGCCTTAATATATGTGTGTGTGAATAAATGAATGTATTTTTTTGTCCTGATGATTAAGATATCTTCGTTAACATTTCTGCACTGTGAATTGATACTGTCATATACTGGTTCACTTTAGGCTGGCCGTCCACTGGGTCCGTATTTGTGCGATGGTGCGATCATCTGATATCGTCTGCCTTCGTCCGTCCGATCCCACAACATGCAGGTGAATCAGCCCTCTTCCACTGCATCTGACTACCATCGGACGACTTAAGACGATTTTTTTTGACTACAACAGATTAGCAAACTTTCCCATTTATCAGACGATGACGGGATGATCTGATACAATTTACATGAAAAAGATGAATTGTATAGTTAAACTGCCGTGCTGCGGGAGGGAAATTGCCCCATAGAGAAGTGATTCAGTTCGGCAGCCCATAGGATTCAATGTAAAATTATATTTTCGTTTTCATTAATTGTTTACTCACCCGGCAATTTTTTTCACCCGCAGCAAAAAGCCTTTTTAGTCATTGATCTTTTTAAGGTATTTTTCTGGAATTTTTTAGGCAAAATTTTGGGTTCCTATCTTTTTTTTTACAAAAGACATTTTTTTTTTCTTTTGGCCGGCATTGCGGTCCTTGGTGCTGAAACCTATTTCTGCACCAGGGACAGAGGATTCTTCCCCCCCCCCACAGCCTTCAGCGAGTTATTTTTTTACATTTTCTCAGCTTCGGCTGCATTCGACGGGGTTGTCCTTGATGCTGAAATTCTGTTTCAGCACCAAGAACAGTTTTTTTTTCTCCCTACAGCGGATTTTATTCATACCCCACAGCGGGGTTTATTCTTGTGGGTTTTTTTTTGTTATGCGGCCCGTCATTCGACCGACCTTGTTCATCCACAGACGCTTCCAGTGGACAACGCTGATCAGCCAACGACGTTGTCTATAGGCGGACGACCAAGTCGGTCATCCGATTACGGACCTAGTGGTCGGTCAATCTCCCATTTGTGAGAATTGAATTCCCTATTGATGTATTGTGGCAAATGACTCCAAAGTGTGTCGATTTTAAGTAAATTTTCTTAATAGAGCCCTCCTACCACCTGCCAGTCAAATCATCGGCACAGAGTTCGGCACTGGCTGCTATGCCAATGAGGAGGTGAGATCTGGAGAGTAAAGCTATGGGCACTTCTCATGCTCTCTGCAGACATTTCCATTTTTGATGCGATGCTGAAACAGTCAGGGGGCTGAACACTTATTTGCGCATCCAGCTCAATTGCGCATCCAGCTCCATTGCCCATCCAGCTCCATTGCGCATCCAGCTCCTTTGCCCATCCAGCTCCATTGCGCATCCAGCTCCATTGCCCATCCAGCTCCATTACCCATCCAGCTCCATTGCCCATCCAGCTCCATTGCCCATCCAGCTCCATTGCCCATCCAGCTCCATTGCCCATCCAGCTCCATTGCGCATCCAGTCATTGCGCATCCAGTCATTGCGCATCCAGCCATTGCCCATCCAGCCATTGCGCATCCAGCTCCATTGCGCATCCAGCTCCATTGCCCATCCAGCTCCATTGCCCATCCAGCTCCATTGCCCTTCCAGCTCCATTGCGCATCCAGTCATTGCCCATCCAGCTCCATTGCCCATCCAGTCATTGGGCATCCAGCCATTGCCCATCCAGCCATTGCCCATCCAGCTCCATTGCCCTTCCAGCTCCATTGCGCATCCAGTCATTGCCCATCCAGCTCCATTGCCCATCCAGTCATTGGGCATCCAGCCATTGCCCATCCAGCCATTGCCCATCCAGCTCCATTGCGCATCCAGCTCCATTGCGCATCCAGCTCCATTGCGCATCCAGCCATTGCGCATCCAACTCCATTGCGCATCCAACTCCATTGCGCATCAAGTCATTGCGCATCCAGCTCCATTGCGCATCAAGTCATTGCGCATCCAGCTCCATTATGAGCCATCAACTACTCAGTTATGTATTAACTGTAGATTTCTGACCTAAATCCTGAAAGGCTCATCAATGCACGCTGATTGACAGATGTCAGGGTGCGCATAACCTCCACAGATCAGAAGACAAGGGAGGACACTCCGGTCGTCTGAACCATTCAAATGACATTAAATGGTCATGGTGCCCAGAGTGTCTCTTTATGTAATGCTACATATAGGTGCAAAAAGGTTAATGTTTGTTTGTACGTTATCCCCTGAACTTGTTTTGGGGAACCATGTGGATTTACTGTGACAGTCAGCCCTGGTTAGGTCTCTAATCAGATTCTGTAATTTGAATTAAAAGAAAATAAATCTAATACATAACATCCCAAAGATGTACAGCTATTGTTTGCACAAAGTGAAATGTAAAGGCAAATTAAATGAATATGTGTTATATTCATATGGATGTGTATAAATTATCTTTGTGTCTCCGTTGCTGCTCGTATATATCGACATGCCGGCCTGTTTAAAAAGCATTTAACATTTATTGGAACACACAAAAGAAACCCTGACTTCTGCCCTAATGCTCTGTAATTAATTTTTTTTTTTTTTTGTCGAAATGGTATTTATGATAGTCTGCATGTCCCGGCTTTATCTAATGCATAATGTTCATTCCCGGCCTCTAATTGCATTTAAATTAAAATTGTCCTAGCAGGGAGATGAATAGCGTGTGGCGCGCTGAAATCACTCAGCTGGGCCAGGCCGGGCTGGGATACAGAGCCATTTGGAGCTCAGGTTGGTGGGAGCGTTGAAGTTCATTAATTTTTATTGCTCAGGTAGTTGGAGTAAAGCAGGTTATTTTCTGTGAAATTTATATTTATGCTTGTGTCACTGGCCGAGATACAATCGTATTCTCAGAGAGTCCGGGAACACGCCTTTGCTCAACGATTTTTCGTCCACGGCTGAAGGGATCATCTAGATTTGTGATTGGTGTGGTTTCTCGTACAGTGAACCCCCTTTTAACCATTGCGTATTATCACATTATCACCTTATTCAGGGAATACGTCTGTACTGTGAAATGTAACCCAAAATATATTCAGAATTAATCTCAAACAGCAAGGCGACACACAATTAAAAAAAAAACTTTCTATGGGTATATTGTAACCCCTTCACAGCCAAGTACCTAATAGGGCCCCCCCAAAAGATCCATAACAGATTAACAACAATATATGCGAACAGGTACAGCGCCGAGCAGCTTAGTGAAGGTGAAATACAATTCTTCCTGTGGATGTTACACACGTGTGTCAAGGAGTTAATGTTCTTTTTTCAATTTCTTTGAGATAGAGGAAAACTGAAAGATAAACAAAACAAATATTGTGCAGTACATCAGAGGTTCATATATATAGAAGCATCTGTATATGAGTTTACACTCACAATGTAAAGAGCCCAAACTGGCTCTAGGAAAATTCGCCTTCTGGGGTTTTTTTCTTCTTAATTTCTCAGCCACCATAAACCTTCCACAACTCTAGAGTCTTCTTATATATGTTCCTTAAGAGTTAAGCACAATCAAGCTCTCCCTCCCAATCAAGTTAAAGAAAAAACAAAGGCATCGCTGGAAAGGTCACAATGTGACCTTTCCAGTGATGCCTCTCTTTAACCTCTTAGTCACCGGCCTGCCAATAGGCATACGGATCGCTGACTGCTCCCGGAGGTGGCTTCCGGGGCCTCTGCTTGTCAACTGAGGTTGGTGCACATGGGCGCCATGACGTCAGTTAGGGAAGTATCCCCCAGCTGCCAAGTGGTTTCCAAAAGGACAGATCTATCTCCCGATCAGTAGCAGCTAGAGGGTCATGCCAGGCATCGTTGGAAAGACCAGAGCGTGGCCTTGGCATGGCAACAGCAGAGGGAAAAATAGTGGTGGAGACTGACACTGGATGAAGACAAATACAGAGTTTAGAGGGGGTACCCATTTATTTATACAGAGTAGGGAGGAGCATAGCAGACGGAGAATCAGCATAGAATTAAACTATCAGAAAAAAAGTAGTAAACGAGCAGCAGTAGCAATATGGCAAAAATGAGTTGATTGAAGTATACCTTTCTGGGTTTCTTACAGGAAGCAGAGGGAGAGATAGCTTTGAATATGGCTTGCTTGTGTTCAGGGGAACAATGGTGGTGGCGAGTGACTTTCTGGGTTTCATACAGTGATTGATATTTAGCGATTAATACATTTTGTTGTATTAACATTTTGATCGATATTTATTCCATCATTCCGGATCCTGACTTACTATTAATCAAGAGCAAATTCTCCATCAGCTTGTTCATCCATCACGAAAAGAGTGACATGGACTAGAACATACATCCACCCTCGAGACTACCATTTGGTAACTGTAAACCCGCTCCATGGGGCTTGGGATTGACACTTCCTTGTTTATGTCATTGACCTGTGCCACAGACGATTTGCCCGTTGACTGGTAGCACTGCTCGTGGCCAGTTTATTCTGTGATTTGTTTATTGTGAATCACATTTCACGAATGAACTGAATTGCAACATCAACAAAATTTGCTTTGATTTGTAAATGTATAACAATTCTTGGGTTCTCGATAATGGCTTTGACTGATCTTCAGATATAGCTACAGAACCCTCTGGTGTTCACTCTTGGCGGAAATAAGAATTCCTTCCCGAAGATACAGAGTCACTGAGAACGAGGCGTCATTATAAGCGGAACGCTATCACTAATTGTAATGAAGTCTCGCACATTGAATTGAGCGCTCTCTGACATGTTGCAAAACATTCACACACAGGTATGTGGGCCTGTGTCTGTCATTAAAATTGAGTGTCGCAATTAACGACGACAAGTGGAGGCTTGTACGATAATAGTCCTAGACGAGCAGAATTAAATGAAAAGATGAGGAAGGAAGAGCTTTGAGAGACAACCTGGATAACTTACTACTCTTACTAATAGCACAAAGGAAACTGCATCGTGATCAGAAGAGCACGGAAAACGTAAATCTGCAGGAATAGACGTCAATGACACAGTGAGTGAAACTTTATAGGTCAGAAACAAACAAACACAATAAGGGGACTTGAGCAAAAGGTATAGGACAGCCTTTGCCACGTCCTTATCATCCCCACTAGGGGCTCTATTACATTCTTCATGCAAAAACGCACGCAGAAAGCGTGAACTTTTGCGCGAAGCGTTAAACTTTAACGCGCGTAAAACAACGCTGGTATTACAATCCTCGCGCAGTTTTTCATCCGTCAAAAAATAACGCGCGGAAAACGGACGCGCAAAAACGATATGCGCAGAAATCAGTGTGCAGATTGTTTTTTCACGCGATTCAGCCATTGTCTCACGTTACGTTTTTGCGCCTGTCAAAGTCAATCTGCGCGTATATGCTGCATCAATAAAAAAAACACGCACAACTTCTCAAATTTATTGTTTGGGTATGTGTAGAATGTGTAACTATACTTTGCTGCGTATTGTTTTTGGGCTGGTGTATTTGGGTTCGGCCAGGTTGATAGAATTTGCCATTAACACCGCTTTTAGGAGTTGCTAAAATTATGTGCGCAAAGGCTGTGCGTAACAAACTGCGCGTAGATTGTAGTACCATCCGCGTACCAGCGCAAAAACGCATTTGCGCTCACAATGTTAAGTATAGGACGCGCGAAGTACAGTAAGCTCGCGCAGGTTCACCCGCGGTAGATGTATACGCGCGTTTGTTGCGCTGAGATTGTAATACGACGTTCTGCGCAAAGGGTTTTGCCTCTCGCGTTAATGCATTTTTGCGCGGTCGCAAACGTATGCGCGAAGAATTTAATAGAGCCCTAGGTCTTGTTTGTCACCCTCATTGTGTTTTTGTCCTATTCCTGCAGAGGAATGTGGTACCAAAACATTTAACCTTTCACTGCTTTCGTGTTGGGGCATGAGTTTGGACCTGCAGGACTTTCTGCCCTTACATTATATTTTGGACCAGATGTTGACACAGACAAGCGCACAAACACTGTTAATATTATCATTATTAGCATAAAAACATCACAAATATTTCCCCTAAAGGTTTACAATCTAGAATAGCCATTTAGGCATGTATCATGCCCTCTGGTGGTTCATAAAGCATCTTGTCGGGTCTCCCTTCTCGCCATTGGAGAGGGAGGCTCCCGTCTTGCTATGCTGTCCAGTATGGACAGGACCCAGGGTCTCCATCCCTTTCAGCCTCTTGTAGAGCACACCTCTTGTCTCCTAGCCAATAGGGTTCCCAGTCAGGGTTTATAAGAACTTTACCTTTACCCTGTAGTGGTCGTTCTACCCCACAGTGTGTTCTCGTTTGTTCTTTGTATTAGACCCTGCCTTTTTTTCTGGACTCCGTTCCTGCCTTCTCTGCTCTTTGATCCCGTTTTGTCTCTGTATCTGATTTGGTTTTGACGCAAAGCCCAATCTTCCCTGTTTGCTTATATAGGTATATTCTTCCAAATGTGCATATATTAAGGTAAGTAGGAGATAGAGATAGATAGATAGATATATACAGTATATATATATCTATCAAATATTGAAATGGAAGGCGGCACGCCAGGACGATAAACAGACAGAAGTTTATTCCAAAACCGTCAACGTTTCAGCCCTAACCCAGGGCTTTCATCAGGACATAATGTCCTGATGAAAGCCCTGGGTTAGGGCTGAAACGTTGACGGTTTTGGAATAAACTTCTGTCTGTTTATCGTCCTGGAGTGCCGCCTTCCATTTCAATATTTGCTTGATATTCAGCCTAAATACGGCAGGCACCGGGCACTAAGGAAACGTGGAAGCTGGAGTGCTCAGCCATCGTTCAATATATATATCAGTTGCATAAACCTTATCTCTGCTAGAAAGCCACAGTGTGGCATAGCGTTGATTTTAGGGTTCTGTGTAGTAACAGACCCAGGATGCATAAAAGTGAGACAGATGTCATTTGCATATCCTACCCAGAATTCCTTGCGGCATATGGGGAATGTGGCACAGGAGCTCTGGGATACAATTCATCGAATTGCCGTGATGTGCAGGTGGCTTCTGCAATAATAAACACACTTATTATAGTGTGGAGGCCTTTTATCTCACTTTTTGTCCTCCACTACAACCCTTGTAGATATATATAATAATAATAATAAATGTTGGTGGTATTGGGTTGTTTAGCGAAGAGAAACCTGGTTGTCGTGTTGAATTTATGGAATTTTTCACCTGGATGATTTTTTTTCAACTTGTGTTTCTATGTGACCTCAGAGCCAGAATCGTAACAGATTTTTTAAGGATAGGACAGATAATGTCTATATAGGAAAATGATCAGGGTTATCCAGAGAGAGGTGAAAACCAGGAGAATGACTGGAGAAGTGAAAATTCTAGGTCAAAATAGCCAAACCAGAAAAATTCGCCCATTTATCTCACTTTCCAAATCAGCTATCTGGTCTACATTGTTCTCTTCTGCTGCCATTTCTCCTGGTTTTCACCTCTCTCTGACTAACCCTGTCTATATATATATATATATATATATATATATTGAAATCAACAACAAGCAGAGTAGAAAAAGTGTGGCAGCAAAGAGAAAAGAACATTAAAGGGTTTCTATAGGGTTAAACCGGAGGGACTGAACACCAACTCCCTCCTGACCCACTCTGCATCCCTCTCGTTTTAATTTAGGTTACCTGAATCAAGAGCTCGGCTTCATTGGCGTTCCTCCATTGACGTTCCTCTGGACATGACATGCTGCCAGCGGCAGTATGTCACGTGATCATGGTGTGGAAACCTGGAAGCACATACAAGCTTCCAGTGAACCCAATGGCTCTCGATGCCGGAAGGAATTTTGAGCCAATTGTGTGACTTGGAGCCCCTGATCAGGTTCTCGGGGGGACCAAGACTTTGCACTTAAATAGGTGAATCAGGAGCGGAAAATAAACTTTCGATAAACTCCAAATCACTCAAAAATGTGTGGGGGGATTAGTAACAAATAATTTTTCCCCTTGATCCTCTGGAAATAATGTGAGCATAATCTGCTTCCTCTTCTTGTCACTTACTGGAGGACATCAACTTCAAAACTTTCCTTCCATTGAAACTCAAATCAAATCAAAATAAGCTTTATTGGCAGGACCAAATACATTTTAGCATTGCCAAAACATATGAGCAGGTTATACCACTGTACAGAGCACTGGTGAGACCTCACTTGGAGTACTGTGTGCAGTACTGGAGACCGTATCTCCAGAAGGATATAGACACCTTAGAGAGAGTTCAGAGAAGGGCTACTAAAATGGTGTACGGCTTGAAGGAGAAAAGTTACCAGGAAAGGCTTAATGATCTTAACATGTACAGCTTGGAAAAAAGACGAGACAGAGGAGATATGATAGAAACATTTAAATACATAAAGGGAATCCACAAGGTAGAGGAAGGGAGTATATTTAAAAGGAAACAAAGTAGCAAAACAAGAGGACATAGTCTTAGATTAGAGGGGCAAAGGTTTAAAAGTAGCATCAGGAAGCATTATTTTACGGAGAGGGTGGTGGATACATGGAACAGCCTTCCAGTAGAAGTGGTAGAGGCCAAAACAGTAATTGAATTTAAGCAGGCATGGGATAGGCATAAGGCTATCCTAAATAAAAGATAAATCCAGGTCAAGTATCCATGTAATTGGGCAGACTAGATGGGCCGAAAGGTTCTTATTTCTATGTTTCTATATGGGGTGGAGAGGGGGGGTAGTGGGACATATATGGGGGGGAATGGGCAAGTTCATGGACATTTCAGGGTAAGGGATAATGTGAAGTGGGATAGGGGCGAGTCCGTGTTGGGGATTTAGAAGTCTGGGATCTCTCATGTTCCTCTCAGTCTGTGACATACTGTGACGCATTGGGCAGACATTTTCACCGCCGGCTCCTCTTCTCCCAGTATGATGTGGAGTTTCCTCGTCTCTTCTATAGAGGTGAAGTCCGGGATGAGAGCGGAGAGTCTCTGGAAGTGAGTGTCCCTCAGTGCTGAGTACTTGGGGCACTGTAGGAGGAAGTGGACCTCATCTTCCAGGGCCCCCTGGTCACAACGCTGGCACAGTCTATTCTCCCTGGGCTTGTAGGTCTGTCTATGCCGCCCTGATTCGATTTCCAGGCTGTGGGCGCTCAGTCTGTACCGGCTCAGGGTCTGTCTGTCCTTGGGGTCTTGTAGTAGCTCCAGGTATGGGGCCAGTTTGTATTCCCTCTGTAGGGATTGGTAAATGGTGAGTTTGAGAGTTTTCTATATCATGTCTCCATTCTCTGATATACTTTTCCCTGGAATCATTAATTAGGGCCTTTATTTGATATTTTGTCAGGTTGCATTCATGGGGGCTTTGGATGATCAGGGTGGATATGAGTTGTTGCAGCCCATAAGGTTTGGGGTGGTCCTTGTTGATGTGGGTTACCCAAAGCAGTGATTCTCCCTACTGCCTCTGGCGTAGGACGTATGATGCTGAAAGAGGTGAGCCACCAAGGGTCCATGGAGCACGTGAGACAAAGGGTAGACATGGCAGAGACACCAGGAGAGGGAGTACAAGCAGCAATCACGGAGAAGGTATGAAAAACACGCATGGCGAGGACAGAGTGACATGATAGATCGAACACCAAAAACACTTGACAGACAGGAAGGATGTGGCATTTTGACAGAGCAGTCCCAGAGAATACTGGGAGACAGAGGACAAGAACGCAATGACAGAGGACACTGTTTTGATAGACCGGGCACGGCGCAGCGACACAGAGGACGGGATATATTGACAGACAGAAGATACAGTGGACATTGACAGGCAGAGAGCACAAAGAGCGAGCGCAGCACCGAGGCAGACAAGAGTACAACACACAGCGGTATCACAAAGTACGACAGATCACAGAGCATCCAATCACTGAAATATGGAGTACGTAAAACGGCAAGGACATGGGTCATAGAGTCAGGAGGATGACACAAATCAGTGACTGTCCAGATGTTCGCTGAAGTGTTATGGTCGAGTTAGCTAACCCTGTGGACCCAGGCCTGTCTGGGGAGTCCCTTGTGTGCGAGTGAATCAATGTGCCATTCTCCAGTGCAGGTTACTCTGTAATTACACTCAGACAGTGCTCGTATTCCCACAGCGCTGATATTTTTCTGCCTGGATGAGTTATCGTCTTGTTTGGCAGGATGGAACACCAGCCGCAGGTTGTTGCTGATTCCCCGCGTCCCCCCATGTAATACAGGCTCACCCTCCCTCTTTCACCCTCGCACTGTCTGCAGTTACAGAAACGCGGGGTCGGCCGAACAGCCTTTTCCACTGGATGCAGTGCACACCTTCCCCCTGTTTTATGAACACTTTTGTGCACATATGAGATTGACATGCTCATTAACCCCCTGCTTTCCAGAGCCACCGACGGAAAAGAAACATTATACATCGTTGCAAAATAATGCCCTAATCCGTCTAAGCGATAAAATAGAAAATGACATTAATTTAACACAATCTATCAATACCTAAGGTGGCGATAAAAAATTAAAAAACACAAGTTTGTCTTATCTACTTTTATTAAACATTTTGGACAACACGTGCCCTGATCTGATCTGATAGTCACATGCTACCAAATAAATCAGGAGTCAGCAGCCTTGGCCCTCCAGATGTTTTGGAGCTACGTATCCTATGATGCTCGGCCGCCCATCAGATTAGCGGTGGCTCAAGGGAAATGTAGTTCCAAAACATCTGCAAGGCCAATGTTGCTGACCCCTGATTTAGATATAGCCCATAATTCCATATTATGTGTGCGTCAGCATGTCCGGTTTCTGTGTTATTCACTGGGGCTCTATGTACACAGCATAAAACTGTCACGATGCTCTTTGGTACAGCACCTAAACTACACAAATTGCAATCGCCCCATCTACGTGTCAGCACAAAATCAAATGGCACGCTGACCACAGTCCCTTCTCTCAAATATCTAGTTATGTGGTTAGACCCAAATCTATCCTTTGGCCCCCACATCGAAAAACTCTCATCTAAACTTTACCCCAAACTAGGTGCCCTGTACAGAAACAAACCCTGCCTGAGCCCCGCGGTAAGAAAGCAGATAGTACAACAAATGCTTATGCCGGCTATTGAATGCGGAGATGTAGTGTATGCAGCTGCCCCGGAAACGCACCTCCAGAAACTTACTAAATTGTATAAATCATTCTGCCGCTTTGTGCTACAATGTAACTACATGACCCACCATTGTGACATGTTAAAAGAACTAAACTGGCCGTCACTGGAATCTAGATGCACCCTTCACCTTTCCAACCTGGTGTTTAAGAGCTTCTCTGGGAAGCTGCCACCCTACCTGAATAGGCTGCTTCCCCCAGCAGTTCCCTCCTCCTATAACCTCCAATCCAGGACCAGCACCTTACTTGCAATACCACAATACAAAAAGAAAGTGGCTCAATGCTCATTTCCTACAGAGCACCACAATTATGGAATAACCTCCCAGACGCCATCAAATCTTCCCCCAGTCTAAAGTCATTTAAGAGATTTCTATTAACATATCTCAATACAGAATGCACCTGTAAACATGTAACATAGTGACTATATACAGAATGCACCTGTAAACATGAAACATAGTGACTATATACAGAATGCACCTGTAAACATGTAACATAGTGACTATATACAGAATGCACCTGTAAACATGTAACATAGTGACTATATACAGAATGCACCTGTAAACATGTAACATAGTGACTATATACAGAATGGACCTGTAAACATGTAACATAGGGACTATATATACAGAATACACCTGTAAACATGTAACATAGTGACTATATACAGAATACACCTGTAAACATGTAACATAGTGACTATATACGGAATGCACCTGTAAACATGTAACATAGTGACTATATACAGAATGCACCTGTAAACATGTAACATAATGACTATATACACATGTAACATAGTGACTATATACAGAATGCACCTGTAAACCTGTAACATAATGACTATATACACAATGTACCTGTAAACATGTAACATAGTGACTATATTTCCTACATATTTATTTTCTGTTAATCTGTATATTTGTGTTGTTTTTTTAATATCTTGCATTTATTACTTTATATTTCTGTAACATTTCAATGTTCTTGAACCCAGGACATACTTGAAAACGAGAGAAATCTCAATGTATCCTTCCTGGTAAATTACCTTATAAATATATATATATAGGGTGCCAGGTGAAGGATCTACATACAGTACGTGTGTTGTACCTCCGTGATGGTCTGTGTATACAAACAGAAACAGATATGTTCGAATCTTTAACTTCTTGAATTACAAAAAGTAAAATTTTATTTAAAAATCATAACATAAATTATAATAAGTACCCGGCACGTTGACGACTGGACTTGGACATTGGCTCAGCGTGGATGACAATGACAGGGAAACGGGCCATTTTACTCTCACCCTGAAAAACGCACAGTTTTTGCTGTAAATTTGCTTTACAGAACATTTTTGGAAATTCTATCTCCGCTAACGCCACTAAATGAGACGCTTCCACGCTGTCATCCATCCACTTGCCATCTTTCTTACTGTAGGACATTGATGCCATCCGGATGGGTCCCTTGGGTGCACGACAATTAGTACATTCTGCCGCAAATCTGATAAATGACTCTCACCGTTTCCCCTTTGCACCTAATTTATCCTCTCCAGCAGGCATCACTTTGATTTGGAAAATGATAGAGCATCATTTCCTACCATGTACGCGCGTAGCTTTCATCACATGAGATTGATGCAAACAGCTAGCAATCTAACAGCATCTTTCCAGCCTTTGTGACACAATGTATGCAATGATTTTGTATAGTTCTCTATACAGTGAGAGGGTAAGCTTAAAGCTTGCTCACGTTACCGATGCTTGGAATGGCTTTATTATTATCAAATACATTTTCAGGATCCGCTGTTATTGTTCCTTTTCCAAGGTGTCTCTCTTCGTGCTCATTCTTCATCAGACACGACTTTAGCTCGGCCTGTCCGTTGTAAAGTTATTTGGACGCATTGTCCCCTATACCACCATTCAAGCAAGTGTCAACTCTGGTCTCTGCGGACACTGGCATGACAGGTGATAGGAGCAATCAGTGATGGCCTCATCATCTCCTGAAGTTGGAACCTTGGCATGGGCTCTGGTTTGTATGTGTAGGGAGCCACGCCAGGCTACAGGGCCACGCTTCAGAGACTCGGAAAGGAGGGGCAAAGTGCAGCTGTCTGATCACTCAACTGGATTTGAGCCACTCCGTCCTCGCCTTCAGGTGTCAGAAACATTTCCACTGGAGGCTCCCATCACTTTATATTCCATACTGGGCATACAATAAAGCCTGGTCCAGCAGTCATCCCCCTACTCAGCCGAACCTTGTGCTAGTCTTCGCAGGAGGAGATTAAAGCCCATCAAAGGCAGCCCGATTCAGCGTCTCGCTTGTTTAACCATACATGTAATTATCAAAATGTTAAGTAGTGTAATTTAGCATATTGTTTCATGTAGGGGCTTATTTGCATAGCTTTCTATGTTTATAACGGCTGCGTTCTGAGAACTAACATCTGAATGACGCCGCCTTCCTCGCTTTTTTTATTTACGAGTCTTCTAAGGAATACAAACATACATAGTATAATGAATACATGTGCGACGCGACACCGCAATATTTATCTCTGTATGAGCTCACCGTTCCACTGATGACCACTTACAGCATGTTGGCTATTGATTTTATTACTAGAATCGGCGACATCATTCAGAATTGAATTTACTTTGGCCTACTTCAAGAGCCCAGGCTTTAAACCATCTGCATATATTTGGGATGACGACACCACGCAGGCTATCTGAATTCCTTTCCTTGTCGCCAAGATACTTGACCGCCATGTACTGTGTGGGTTGAACCAGTTGCTTAGAAACTTTGAGCCTCAAACATTCTTCCCATTCATACAGAGGAGCTTCACGTGGAGGAAGTCTAGTGGGGGGAGACGTGCCTGGATGGGAACCAGAGAGACTTCACAATCTATGGGAGCCGAAGCTAAGGAGGGCAGAAGAAACACAGTCCCACGGCTATTACCCCCCTGCGAGGACAAGGGCATTCTTTGATGGGAGGATCACATGCAAAGAGGCAAAGCTGGGGGTGACAGAGGGCTGGCAATGAAATAGAAGATGTGTTGCCACTGAGTGGTCACTGGGAATGATCACTTGCTCACACATAGCGTGATCTCAGAGACGAGAACTCTGGCACTCAGGCACTTGTGAAAGGACTCATTATTAAATCAACATTCTTCAGTTTGCATAAGGATAATAGGTACTCAATACATCACTACATCAATGCATTTTTTTTTTCTAAGGAGACTTTATTTCCATTGTTTCCATGCCGGTCGTTTATTGGGGAGAAAAGAACTAGGGTTTTCTATGAGGCGCATAGGGTTATCTCTTGATGCGCCAACCGTTAATTCCTAATGGCATCTGGCTTGTCAAATAAGTGACATTATAAACCAAGAAACACATGGACCAAGGCATCCAAAATGAACATTTCTTTCTGAACTCCTTTGACACACATCATTTCCTGCTTTCTCTAAAAATGACACCTCATAATTTGGAGATTCAATGAGAAAGCCCCAAGCTTTTATCTGGCATATTGTTTCATATGATACAGTGCTTCCTTTTGGGCCCATTCTTGGTTAAATAATCGATTTACGTCATGTACCATATGAGCTTTATCCACCAACATGGCATTTAATTCTTGATTTCCTTTAACTTCCTTTAACTTGACTTGAGTAGTCACAAACTCTTTAGCCTTTGAGCATTTTTGGGTAGACTTGGAAACCTACTTGAACCAGTCTTTCTTCCAAAGAATGTCTCGTAAAAATCCTATTTTTATTAATGATTTTGCGCAGTGTAACCATTCAAGGATTTTGTTCCAAAAACGATAGGGTACGGAACTACGGATACCAGTCAAGTGAATTTGCTTTTCTTTAGCCTTTGTGTGAGATCGAGCTTTTTTGGGTTGGTTAGGAAATCTACTTGCAGGGTTCTGGCCATTTTCTCTTGCCCCCTTTTTTCCAGTCCCACATGTGTGGACCGAAAGCTCATTGTTGCCTTTGAAGCCCTGTGACTAAACAGAGCAGGAAAACGTATTTAAACAAAATCGGAAAATCTGGAGGATGATCAGTTGTTATCTGTTGTCAAATACGATGTCTCCAACAAACAGGCACAGTCACTCAGAGAAATACACACAGGCTCATAGACTCCGTCAACATGCTTCAGGGCAGGCAATTTCCATCTGAATGATGTTCATTTGCATATAATGCATCCCATCTGCATACATCAGATCTCATTTGCATGTGAAATTACTGCTTGTGGCCTACTGGTGGCTGTAGCTGGGATTGGGGGACCAAGGTCACAGTGACAAGAGTAGAGGGCGGTCCAGTTGGGAGGTGTATGCTGAGCACACCACGAGGACGATCCATTAGCAAGACACTGGTAGCATTTCACACTCTGCAATTAATCCCATTAAACACTTTTCCTTTTCTAATAACCCGAAATCTTTAAGTGACCCTGACTAATTGATCCCTAACTCATTAATTCTACAGGCAAACACAATGTTTTAGGCATGGCCACCTCAAAGGCAAAGAGTCCCACCACTCTGGTCTATCGATTGCTTGATTTTGGATGTGTGTATGTATGTATATATATATTTTTTTTAAATATTTGTAACTTTTATTCACCTTGACTCAACGAGAGGTTACACTTGCCCGTGGAAGGTTTGGCAACTTGAAAGATGGAGACCGTGACCAAATCTCTCGACTTGTAATGAAGGGAATAATACTTATTCTGCGGATTTTTCTTTGAAGACACCAAGTGTAACAAAGCGATTGCAATGCAACTTTAACAGCTTTATGGCTCAATGATAAAGCACCTTTTTAGGTTATATGTGTGTTGGGGGGGGGCATGAACTAGTCTTTCTTCCAAAGAATGTCTTGTAAAAATCCTATTTTTATTAATGATTTTGTGCAGTGTAACCATTCAAGGATTTTGTTCCAAAAAAACGATAGGGTACGGAACTACGGCTACCAGTCAAGTGAATTTGGTTTTCTGTAGTTCTCTCTTGAAAAGTAAAAAAAAATAATAAATAAATAAATCTTTTAATGGATTCATTCTAATTTCAGCATCTCGGAACGCGCAGGTTAATTACACCTCGTTAATCAGGACTCGCCACTGTGGCCCAAAAGTGTCATTTTGAATTTAGACTAATATGGAGTGAGATAACGGTCTGGTTCATCGTAGGGCCCAGAGCTCCTTCCATCAGCCACAGCAAGCATTATCCCACACATAAAGGAATGATTGCCACACAGATGGGGGGTCTGCAGCTTGATTGGTTCAGGGATCTGCCAAGTCTGAAGCTTCCTACCCCTCAGATATTGCTTTTCTGAACAAATATACAGATATTATATATGAGAGCGCAGGGGGTGTCCTTGGAATGCCCGCTTGAAATCCTAAAGTTTGGTAAAGTTTTGTTTCAAAATGAAATACATTTCGTCCGAAATTTTGGCGATTCGTATTTTGGAAGTAGTTCCGAAACACAAACCGCATTTAGGTATCATCTGAAACGAACCGAATCAATATATATAATGAATCATTTCAGATCGATTCGGAATGATTCAGCACCACAGGCTAATGGACAAGGAGAAAAGGTGCATTTCGCTGCACTTCGTCGATCTGTATATAGAGGAATCATTCAATAGTTCTCTATGGAACAATTTTGCTGCTGCCAAACTGCGCCGACTTTCCTTGTCAATTGGACTGTGGTGTTGATTTTATTACGTTCAGCACCACAGGCCAGTTGACAGCGAAATACGTTGCAGTTTGGCGGCACCAATATTGTCCCATAGAGAAGTAATGGATGATTGTTCTATATACAGATCATTGAAGTGAGTCAAAATAAATCTGAATAGCGGAAAGAAAAGCCTGAGTCGAAGAGGAGGAGCTGCGCGTAGCGAGGGACAGAAGGTGAGTAAAATTAGGCAAAATTAAAAATGATTGGGCAAAGGGTGTCACAGTCTGAACCTGGAAGTTCCTGTGGCTTTTTTACGCTATTTGTGTTTCCTGCACTACTTGCGTAGTGAAGGAAATGCAAATTGCGCACCGCAACAGGACTCGCGAACATTACATACGCAAGTCCCGTAGCGCCTGCACAGAATGATGGATCGGAGCTGCTCACATGCACAGATCTGATCCATCGCGGCCTCTGAGACTGATCACTACCGTGATTGTTCTGAGATAGTGACGTTGCTATATATCTATATTTATGATCTATTCTAATGTGTTTATTAATGGTGCTGATATTTTTGTATGTATAATCTGTCTATTTTTAACCCTATTTATGCTATTTATTTTTGGCTAATGTTTGGCAGCTTTTTTTAACTCTGTAACGCTGGTTCGATTGTGGCAGGCAGGCCTGAAAGCCGCGGGGTGGCACAGGACACCCCACAACTCTCTAGCGACTCCTCCACCCCTCTTCCCTTGCCGATGCAACGTGTGTGTCATTGATTGCAGAGGGACAGCCTGAGTTCAGGTCGTCCCGCGGCAGCCAATGACTCGCATGCCGCGTCATCAAAGGAAGCGGGCCAGGAGGTGTACAATGAAAGAGATATGCTATGCCGTCCCATGGCATTAAGACCCACCCTCCACAAGGACGCATTGCACCCCTGTGGCAGGAAGGGGTTAACATAGAATTTGCTGTTTTTAACGTTTTCATGGCTTGCATTGATTTTAGAAGAGTGTTTGTTGTGACTGGGAATTGATACATTGTATGTTTGTAGGCGGTTTAATTTGTATTTCTCATGATTGCAATTGTTTTCAAAGTAAACGTCCTGACTTTTATAATGTATTATATGATGTGCAGAATTTGAAATTGTTTTCGATGTTTAAGTACTGTTTAATATATATGAAACCAGAGTATATATTAAATAATTTCGTGAAACACAGAACGATGTTTCATTTCACCCCGAGCCATTATCAACCTTGACAATGACTCGGGTGAGCTGAAACATTGGTCTTTATTTAATGAATAGTTACATTTTTTATTAACACTTGAGTGCGGTCAGAACTCTGGCTTCATATTTAACTACACTGAGATTTTTTATTCTTTAGCTTTTTTTCTTTTGAGATTCTGTTATTAAGGCAGGGGCAGGTGCTGGATTAATTTACATTATATATTCATATATAAATATGGTATATTGGTTGATTGCAGGGTTTGAGGACAAGGTCCCTTTAGTATGTGACGTTATGTGTGCATATTTTCACTGTTTCTGACCTTGTAGCTTGCATTTAGTTTACCGGTAATTCTTACGATACAGGCTTTTTATTTATTGCGTGTGCCGGTCAAGTGTTTTATTTTGGTTGGATTGCAGGCTTTGGGGACAAGGTCAATTCATTATACAATGAACTGATCTGAAACGATTCATTTTATATACTGTAGATTCAGTTTGCTTCAGAGAAACTCTGAACGTACACCCAGAGACCCTGAGACTCTGAAGATACACCCAGAGACCCTGAGACTCTGAAGATACACCCAGAGACCCTGAGACTCTGAAGATACACCCAGAGACTCCGGACATTCACCAGAGACCCTGAGACTCTGAAGATACACCCAGAGACCCTGAGACTCTGAAGATACACCCAGAGACCCTGAGACTCTGAAGATACACCCAGAGACCCTGAGACTCTGAAGATACACCCAGAGACCCTGAGACTCTGAAGATACACCCAGAGACCCTGAGACTCTGAAGATACACCCAGAGACCCTGAGACTCTGAAGATACACCCAGAGACCCTGAGACTCTGAAGATACACCCAGAGACCCTGATACTCCGGACATTCACCAGAGACCCTGAGACTCTGAAGATACACCCAGAGACCCTGAGACTCTGAAGATACACCCAGAGACCCTGAGACTCTGAAGATACACCCAGAGACCCTGAGACTCTGAAGATACACCCAGAGACCCTGATACTCCGGACATTCACCAGAGACCCTGAGACTCTGAAGATACACCCAGAGACCCTGAGACTCTGAAGATACACCCAGAGACTCCGGACATTCACCCAGAAACCCTGATACTCTGGACATTCACCAGAGACCCTGAGACTCTGAAGATACACCCAGAGACCCTGAGACTCTGAAGATACACCCAGAGACTCCGGACATTCACCCAGAGACCCTGATACTCCGGACATTCACCAGAGACCCTGATACTCTGACCAGAGACCCTGATACTCTGACCAGAGACCCTGATACTCTGACCAGAGACCCTGATACTCTGACCAGAGACCCTGATACTCTGAACAGAGACCCTGATACTCTGAACATATACCCAGAGACCCTGAGACTCTGAAGATACACACATAGACTCTGAGACTCTGAACTTACACCTAGAGACCCGGAGACTGAAAATAAACCCAAAGACCCTGATACTCTGAACATTCACCAGAGACCCTGATACTCCAGGCATTCACCAGAATGGTGAATGTCCGAACAGAGACCCTGATACTCTGAACAGAGACCCTGATACTCTGAACATATACCCAGAGACCCTGAGACTCTGAAGATACACCCATAGACTCTGAGACTCTGAACTTACACCCAGAGACCCTGAGACTCTGAAGATTCACTCAGAGACGCTGAGATTCTGATCATTTACTCTGAGACCCTGAGATTTATTTCACCGCACTTCGGCGATCTGTACTTCGTATATTGGCTGCCATTGCCCGTCATTTGCTGCTAGTGCGGCCGTAATTAAGTGCGCCAGAACGCACGTTAAAAATGCGCTGGTCTGACCCCAGCCTTAGGCAACCGATTCTGTCCCTTCTTATGATTTGAGCTCAGAGAGAAACTGTTTTCCTTTTTTTTTATATATTATTGTTTTTTTTAGTTTGCCCCACAATAAAATTTTAAAAGTCATTTTGGCATGTTTCTTTTTCTTTCTTTTTTTTGGGTAGGGGCGCTCCAAATTTCTGTGCCTACAAGCTCCTGAGATGCAAATCCGGCCCTGTTTGTCAGTGTAACTACAGAAGCCCCCATTTAGGGCCATATTACATAGTTGGTGCTAACTTAACCAGAGCTGTTGTATTTTAACTGAAAGCCTTCAATTGAGCAGCACATGCTTAACCTGCACATGTGTCGCTTGTCAAAGTACTTATTCCATGCTGCTTCCAGCAGGCAACCGAGAAGGGTGGTGAGCAGGGCCGGATATATAATTAGGCAGAGTAGGCATGTGTCTACAGGCACCTGCCACAAGGGGACGCCTTGCTTTGTGTGTAAAAAAAAAAATGTTTTTTTTTTTTTTTTTTTACACTTTGCAATAATTTAGACCACTGTATCTCTGGAGCCCATAGGGCTAGAGCGACATATGAGGTATCATTGGAAAGGTCAGCTTATAACCTTTCTAATGATACTAAATATAACTAGGTTAGATTTATGTAAAAATAAAATATCTATTAAAATAATATTTGTCTCCTTTTTTTTCTAACACGTCATTATTATTCAGTTTACAATTATAAAGTGAACAGTGATGCTGCAGTAACTCACCTCATTTACCATACTGGCAGCAAGTGTGTATCTGGTGAAGCAACGCATTGTTTAATTCACAACCTAGACCGTGGCACTGCAGTGAGAAGAGACAGGGGGCTTTGGATCCTGCAGCCCTGAATTGTACACCGCACAAGGTTAAGTGAGGTGTCATTGGAAAGGTCAGAGTCTAGTCTTTACTATGACACCAAACATGACCATGTAATGTTTAAAAATGAAAAAAGTTAATTACATTTTTTTTTTTTTCTGTTCTACAGCAGAGGCAATGTATGCTTTTACATATAAAACAAACAATGCTGCTGCATTCACTGCCCTCCTCCTTTAACCATTCTACCCACTGACTCCCTCACTCCCTGATCCCTCTTCTACTATGTCTTCCTTTTCTCCAGCCTTGGAGGAGAATGTAACAGAACTTCTCATATCCTCCTACCCAACCACCTGTCCACTTGATCCTATCCCCTCGCACCTTATTCAGCCTGTCCTACCAGTTACTGTCCCTGCTTAGACTCATATTTTTAACCTCTCCCTCTCCTCTGGAATCTTCCCCTCTGTATTCAAGTGTGCTTTGATCACCGCCATTCTAAAAAAGCCATCCCTTAATCCTACCTCCCTCTTGAACTACTGTCCCATCTCTCTGCTCCCCTTTGCCTCCAAAATCTTAGAACATCTGGTCTATAACCAGCGCACCAGTTTTCTTGCTGCTAACGCTCTACTTGATCTGCATCAGTCTAGCTTTCGCTCCCAACAATCTACTGAAACTGCTCTGACCAAGGTGACTAATTATTTAGCTGCCGCTGAAACCAAAGGTCACTCCTCCCTGCTTATTCTTCTTGACCTTTCCGCTGCATTCGACAATGTTTATCACCCTCACACTTGATCACACTTGGCCTCAGTGACATTGCTCTCTACTGGTCCTCTTCTTATCTCTCTTTTCGCTCCTTCAGTGTCTCCTTCGATGGTGTTGCTTCACCAACAGTTCCTCTTTCAGTAGGAAATAAAAGAGATGTAGCGCTGATCAAATATGTAAGGAAAATCGCTCAAACACTTAGAATGGTCCTTGTTGCTCAACCATCAACACAGACATACAAAACAGAGGGGTAGTGTAGCGATAACAATGTCCTTCTTGGATGTGATGAGTTTCAAGACTTTTCGTAATCCTCTTCAGAATATCCCTCAAATAAGAATACAAAGAAAAGGAGACATCATAGTGCGACCCATATATCACTTGTGTGGCAAGGGTAAATAAATCTCACTCACATGAAGTGGAACCCTCCTGGTTCTGGGTCAATCGTTTTTAGGGTTGTTCACCGGCCACCCAAATGCCCCTCCTGGAATGGATCAGTTCTCCGTGTAGCACAGGCTCCTCCCCGTTGTTGTTGTTCTCGGACATCAAACAAACGAAAGTTCCTCTTTCAGTTGGGGTACCTCAAGGCTCTGTTCTGCGTCCATACTCTTCTCAATCTATACCACCTCTTTGGAAAACCTCATCTCTTCCTATGAATTCCAATATCACCTCTATGCTGATGACACCCAATTCTACCTTTTCTCTCTCGATCTCTCTCCGGTGTTGGACCGTGTTACAGCCTGCCTATCGGCTGTCTCCGACTGGATGACTTCCTATTTCCTAAATCTCAACCTCTCGAAAACTGAACTTCTCATCTTCCCTCCCTCTAAGGCTAGGGTCAGACGAATGCATTTTTCACGTGCGTTTAGCCGCACGAAATCACGGCCGTGCTAGCAGCAAATGACGTCCAATGCCGGGGAACATACGACGAACGGCCGCACGTAAGTTCGTCCGTGCAACGCAAGTGGCAAACGAACGCATTTTTTCGAGAACGTCAAACCGCTACTACTGACGTACAGAGTGCGCTGTGGCCGTATAGCGGCGTGTGTGTGTGATTGGGAGACGTCAGACACTGCTAATGTCCGGCCAACATAACGTCCAGACGCAAAAGGGTTTTATTGATGATCCGTACAAAATCACGGACGAACATGCGCATCGTATGACCGCTATCGCGTATTCCGTAACCTCCATTCCTACGCCAATTTCTCTATAGGTAAATGGTGCCACCATTACTTCTACCTCTCAGGCTCATTGCCTCAGGGTCCTCTCGGACTCCTATCTATCCTTTACTCCTCACATTCAGTCTCTAATCAAATCTTGCTACTTCCACCTAAAAAACATTGCAGGCATCCATCCCTTTCTTAATCCAGACTCTACTGCTAAATGCTCATCCAAGCTCTTATTAACTCCCGCCTTGACTACTGTCACCTCCTTCTCTCTGGCCTGAAGATATCCCAGATTCTGCCACTGCATTCTGTAATGAACGCCTGTGCCGGACTCCTACACCTCACCTCCTGCACCTCTCACGCCTCACCTCTCTGTCAATCACCTACACTGGCTCCTGTTTCCTTTAGAATCCAATTCATTATATAGGTGACTGGTCATATACAAAGCCCATAACTGCTCCGCTGCCTACATCTCCTCCCTCATTAGCAGGTATGTCCCATCCCGACCACTTTGCTCTGCCAATGATCTGATGCTATCAGTTCCTCGTACCCGCACCCCCAACTTTCGCCTTCAGGACTTCACTCGAGCTGCACCCTTTCTATTGAACTCCCTTCCCCCACAACATCAGACTGGCCCATATCTCTGGTCCTTCAGGAAGTCTCTGAAAACGCATTACTATAGAGAAGCCTATCAGTTCACTCCATGATCCCCCCACTGCACATTTCTTGCTCTTCTTCCCATTCAGTCCTCATGCAACCCACTACTTCAAATACCCTATTCTTCCTCAACTAATGTGTCACCCCTCTCCTCTTAGATTGTGAGCTCTCGAGCAGGGTCCTCCCTCCTTCTGTTCCGTGTGTGTAAGATATATGTATATTTGTTATTCTGTCTCTCTCGTTGTACAGCGCTAAGGAATTTATTGGCACTTTATAAATATTTGTAACTGTAACTAATTCAGCTAAGGCAACAGATTCTGGTTCTTCTTTTGATTTGAGCGCGGAGAAACACCATTTCAGGTTTTTTTAAATGTATTTTTTTTGTTTTCTTAGCCTCAAAACAAAAATGTAAATAGTCATTTTGGCCTGTTCCATTTTTTTTGTTGGGGGGGGGGGGGTGGGGCGCTCCACATTTCTTTGCCTACAGGCTCCTGAGATGCAAATCCGGCCCTGGTGGTGAAAGAGAATGTGGTGTGGGATATTATTACACTTTAAGTTAAAGAAGGTGGGAATAGAGGTCTGTTTTCTCCGCATCCCCTTGTTTTTTTGTTTAGAGTAATAATATGTGATACGATAGGGTTGTCTTGGAAGCTTTTCCCTTGGCAGACCATTATTATTTCGTACCAAAATTGCTTTGTGGCTGCAGTGGCTCTAATGACTAAAGAAATGAATATTCAATTACTCAACATAGTGTTATGGATTTTTACTTACAAATTTTAATTTACTTGACGTTGATATTCAAATTATTCTTGCAATTGGATTAAATAGTTAAAAATGCGAGATGCGCCTGTGTTTTGTCACTGTGGCTTTTTTTCTAGGTCCAGGATGGGCTTGTTGTACAAGACTGAATATTTCACATAGACAGACACAGGGGAGGGTGTAGTTATTTTGTAACTATGCGCTTTTGGGTTTTATTCTGATTTCTCAATCTCACAGTGAGAATAGCTCATTCTAGATTTATAGGTACAATGCTTTCAGAAAGTATTCAGATCTCTTTGTTTATTTCATTTTTATATATTGCAGCCTTATGCTAAGATTGTTTTATATTTTATGTCTCATGGCGACCTACACTCAATACCCTATCACGATGAGTAATCAAGACAGAGGCTGAACTCCAATCCAGTCAAGCATTTCTAGAGGGACCTGAAAATGGTCATCCACCAATGATCCCTATCCATCCATCACCAAAAAGCAGCACAGTCTCTGGAAGCCTAAAATGATGGTTCTACTGAAGGCCTTAAGGAAAGTAGACCGACGTTTTGGTCTAACCGGCCTTAGTCACGATTTCCGCCCCCAATAAATCAATCATTTTAGCCTTCCAGCAAGAGTTGCCTGACCTGCTGTTCAGTGGTGGTCCATGTCTTGGAAAAGAGGGCCAGGGTCACCTGGGATCGACCCACATGCTGTATAACTTGAGCTGGTGTCCATATAGACCCTAATATTGGACCTCTGTCTTGTGGATTGGACCTCAGTTTGTAGAGTCTTTGTGAAACGAAGAGGAATCTCTTTCCCGCTCACACTACCATTTCTAGGATCTACGGTCGGACTGGTTTTACAGACATTGGTGATTTTATTCACTATTAGTATCATTATTGTATTATTTATTTTTTTTAAATATTTTTAATTTTGGATGTTTTAACCTTTCGACGGTTAAGCGCATTTGGCAGGTGTTTTAGCTTTACTGGTTTTGCAGTTGAGAAACAGCTATTTTTTTTGTTTCTATTTATTTATTTTACTGTATCGTCTATTTTACTGCCCATTATGACATTTGGTTTACTGTATTCGTTATATACATGCATATAGGTGGCAAGGCATTAAGGCAAGGCATTAAGGTACCTAGGAATATGTTACACTTGTACATGGTACATTTTAACCTTGCCTGAGGCCACACTAACTCGAGAGCCACCTTTTGTTGTCAGCTTGCGTTAATCATAGCTGGGCTTCGTGGGACATGTAGTTTTGACGCATGATCGGTGAACCCGATAGCATTGACTCCGATGGCTTAGTGCAGATTTTAGAAGTCCTCAGAGATGTGTTTCCACCCATTACCCCCCATCCATTATCTGTGTAGCCATGTCTTGTCTTTAAGTGAATTTATATATAAAAAACCACAGGAAAGCATGTCTCAAGACAAAATCTTGACTCAACAGCCTCGTGTGCTCTTTGTACTGCTTTCAAATTAATTATTTCCTGTAAATTAGTTTTCCCCCTTTTTCTTGTTATGCCAGGGCCTGTGGATGATTTGGCTTTTTGCCGAATTCTCCATAGGGTGTTGGTTTCCACATGGGCCTTTCCATGACGGCAGCCAAGTCAAATCTCCGCAAGGTTCTGCATGGTTTTCTACGTGGAGTGATAATGTGCCGATTCTCTGGAATTGGTTTGTAGTATGATGTATAGCATGGCTGGATGGTTTACACTGTAATACCAGATACACAGAAATGATCCGCAGATAATGCAGTGAGAAACAGAACGGAATAACTCATCAAACCCCTGAGCAACACCGTTTTGACCAAGGGCAGAAAAGAATCGAATAGTCTGTCTTGTAGATCAGCCTCTCAGATGTACAAATTGCTGCTGATAGCCGTGAATGCCACCAAACCGCTGCTGTGAAATTCCTTCATAGTGTGTCCACGATACGGATACTTACATCTCAACCTGCAAGCGTTGTTTTAACCCTCTCCTGCACTTCTCTAGCATTTTGTACCTCACTCCTGGGTATTATGTGCCTATTAGGTATACCCGCAGAACATTCTTTACATCATGGATTTACCTGCAGATCTTTCCTTATATCATGGGTATACACGTAGAACATTCCTTACATCATTCATGAGTATACATGTAGAACATTCCTTACATCATTCATGAGTATACATGTAGAACATCCCTTACATCATGGGTATACACGTAGAACATTCCTCATATCATGGGTATACACGTAGAACATTCCTCATATCATGGGTATACACGTAGAACATTCCTTACATCATGGGTATACACGTAGAACATTCTTTACATCATGGGTATACACGTAGAACATTCCTTACATCATAACTATATACCCGCAGCGAATTCCTTACTTCATGGTCATACCTGCAGAGCATTCCTTACTTCATGGGCTTACCCGCAGAGCATTCCTTACTTTATGGGCATACTCGCAGTGCATTCCTTACTTAATGGGCATACCTGCAGAGCATTCCTTACTTCATGGGCTTACCCGCAGAGCATTCCTTACTTTATGGGCATACTCGCAGTGCATTCCTTACTTCATGGGCATAGCCGCAGGTCATTCTTTACTTCATGGGCATACCTGCAGATCATTTCTTACTTCATGGGCATACTCGCAGAGCATTCCTTATTTTATGGACACACTCGCAGTACATTCCTTACTTCATGGGCATACCTGCAGAGCATTCCTTACTTCATGGGCATACTCGCAGAGCATTCCTTATTTTATGGGCACACTCGCAGTGTATTCCTTACTTCTGGGCATACCAGCAGATCATTCCTTACTTCATGGGCATACCAGCAGATTATTCCTTACTTCATGGGCATACCCGCAGAGCATTCCTTACTCCCTGGGCATACCAGCAGAGCATTCCTTACTTCATGGGCATACCTGCAGAGCATTCCCTACTTAATGAATATTCCCACAGAACATTTCAACCATATTTCATGGGCATACCTGCAGAACATTCCTTACACCATAGACATACCAACAGAACAATCTTTACATCATCAGTATATCGACAGAACATTCCTTACATCATGGTCATAACCATTGAACATTCTTTATACCATGAATATACCCTGCAGAACATTCCAACCTTACTTCATGGCTATACCTGCATAACAACCTTTACATCATTAGAATAGCCACAGAATATTCCTTACATCATTAATATACCCCCCGCAGAACATTCCTCATATCATAAATTTACCTGCAGAGCATTCCTTTCATCATGAGTATATCTGCAGAACATTCCTTATATCACAGACGTACCCACAGAACACTCCTTATATCTTGGACATACCTGCAGAGCATTCCATCCTAACATCTTGGACATAAATACAGCATATTTTGGCCTTTTTCTCCCAGACATACCCTTGGTTCATTCCAGACGTTCCTCCTGGGCATACCTGCAACATGGTCAGGTGCCCTCCTATCCTAAATTCCACTTTTGTAGTCCATATTTTCTTATGTATTCTAACATCTGTGTATGTCGTCGTTTTTGCAATGACTTTGATGCCAAAATGAGTGAAATTACGGTAGTTCCCTTTTGGTCATTATTTCAGTATATAACCGAGTAATGTGTGAAAACACGATCTGTATATGAGCTGTACACAAAATGCCTTTGGTATGAGATTTTAGGTTTCGAGCAAACCTTTCTAATTAGTAGTTTCTGTTTTCCTCCCAGTTATAGGATCTCAGAGGAGGAGAAGTCCCAGTTCCGTAGCAATGGACGTGTTTGAAACTCATCTTGGAAGCCACATTCTGCAGGTAAGGGAATTCTATTCATTCATTTTCTTTTAAGAGTCTTTATATATTTTCCTCAAGATTCAGGTTGTCTAAAAACATCTGGGTAAGTACAGTATTTAAAAATCCGACCCTTAATTACGAAATCACAAAAAAGGGTGAACAAAAGCAATCTAAAAGATAGTAATACAACACAATATAGCACACCAG
The DNA here is from genome assembly GCA_009667805.1 of Leptobrachium leishanense. NCBI lineage: Eukaryota > Metazoa > Chordata > Amphibia > Anura > Megophryidae > Leptobrachium > Leptobrachium leishanense. Next base: position 42,198,001 of record CM019075.1, on the reverse strand, counting down.
TATGATCATTGTATCTATATTGCAGGAATGCTTTACAAGTGTAAGTGGGTACTCACCATGAAATGCTCAAGTACAGAGGCGCGTTCAATACCTCAGCCGCTGCAAGTGCTAAGTTAGCAACTTGCCATTGAACGGCGTTCTGCCGCTCAGCGCTCAGCACTGCTAACTTAGCACACAGCGCCCCGAGGAGATGCTGCGAGTAGCTGAGAGTGACGTAGTAAAGATGGCCGCCGCCATGAAGCAAGTAACAATACAGTACGGCAATGTTAATTTTGAGGTTTTTGTTCACCCAAGCACAAAATATTTATTTATTATTTACCCCTGCACATAGACATATATTACAGCTCAATTATATTTTGTTTCAGAAGTAAACATAACGTTTATTCAATAAAAACTGTCATTTGTGGTGTGTGCATACAAAACGGATTGCTTTTCTTTATCATACATACCTCAAATATTGTCCGAGTCATACGAAAAACAATCTGAATCTTTCATTAAGAAATTGTCGGCCATTTTACTTCGAAATTCGCATCCAAAGCGTTCAATGACACTGCTGCAGCAAACTGAATTGCTGCGCTGCAGAAATTCAGCAGCTGCTGAGGTATCGAACGGGGCTCTGTACCCCATTCTTCTGTCTGTAGACAAATTTCTTACAAAAACTCTTATGCAGTGGAAAAGTGGAAATCTATTTAAAAAATAAAAACTACGTTGAACAAGTACCAAAGCATCCAACACATTCAATAAAATGTATGAATCTTCCTCAGGGATAAAGCGAAAAATAAAAACAATATGAATGAAAAAGTTCAGTAAAGTAAGAACCATTATTGTCCCCAAAATTCTTCTAACAATTATCAGCTGGTCGGTCACATCTGCCATTATTGCAGAGTCCTTTGCACCTATCTGCTTAGGTCCGTTGCCCCATGCTGGCTCATCATGATGACGCGTTTCCACCAGATGTCCGAATTTGTAAAGATGCAAATCCTAAAAAAAAAAAACAGATCTCATTTATAGAAAAAGAACTAAATCCAAATCTGGATTAAAATCTTATGATCAAGAGTGCCCAATTGGGAAATCCAAAAATGTTCCCTTTGGGATAACATCTTAGCATGTCTTCCCCTGTATATGATCTAATCCTAAAAAGTTAAGGTTCCGTATGCAGATATTGGAGCATTTTTGCAGACACCCAGTACATGGTGTTTCTCAGAACTTTTCTTACTATTTCTTAAGTGTTCCAGAATTCAGATTTTTACTTTTCCAGTAATGCTGCCAACATATTGTCGACTCCACGGACAGACCAAAAGGGAGGTCAATATAGCAGCATATGGAGGATCTAATGGTGAAACTCTCTGCCGTTTTGAAACTGGTTAACGTAGTAGCTGGTTCCTCCTCAGAAAAAATTAACAAAGTTTACACTGATGACATATATTATAGTCTGCTGATATTGTTACAGGCAGAATTTCTCTTCCTTGATCTATATTCACTATACGTTTTAATATTATGTATGGTAGGAGGTTTAGAAGTAGATTTTTTTAGAATGGGATCATTTAAATAAGAGACCAATGTTTTATAATATTGTTATGAGTTGAATTGTTTGAAAAACACCATATGAAATCGCTCTTCACATTTTTTGTCCAACAAAAGTGCATTTCTGTCCAATTCCTTTTACCTGTCAGATAGTTGTTTTCCAAATTATTATTTTTTTATTTTTAAAAAATCTGTACTCTGTAATATGGGTTTCTCGTTGATTATCTGAGGTTCTTGTACAGTTACATCTCAGTCTTAAAAGTATCCACTAAAGACAATTTTTAAGTCTGCTCTTATTATGACTACTGTTGCTATCCGTAGACTTGAAAATCATTTGGAAAATAATAATTTTTCTCCCACATATATAATGATATATAGAAAATTAATAGAAATGGGGTCCAGATTGGCAGTAAGCGTTGGTTGAAATTGAAACTCGTCTGATGTACCGCACCAGATAATTAGGGATGCACCGAAATTTCGGCCACCGAAATTATCGGCCTAAAATGGTGCTTTCGACCAAAAGGAAAGCAGCTGAAAAAATCGTCCAAAAATCAGCCATCCGAACCTGGCTGGCCTCCAGGCTCAGGCGAGCCCCTGGCTTGGCTGGACCTGGAGGCCAGCCGAGCAGGGAGATCGGTCAGGCCTCCAGGCCCAGGTTTGGATGACTGATTCTTTTTTGGGGGGGAGTGAGATCGCGTTGCCTGCACATACTCACCTACATCCTCTTACTTGACAGCGGCGGCAGTCCCATGGTGGCAACCTCCTGCATCCAATTCCTGCTCTCTGTCAGACACCAGTCGCAGGGATGACGTCACGGAGGTGGAAGCCTTTGACCCGGCTCTCTGCAGGGTCATAGGCTTCCGCCTCCATGACGTCATGCCTGCGACTGGTGTCTGACAGAGAGCAGGAATTGGATTCAGGAGAACTGTCACTGCTGGAGGAACTCATGGCCAAAGTATGTGGATGTAGGTGAGTATGTGTAGGAAACATACTCACCTACATCCACATACTTCGGCCCTGAGCTCCTGCAGCCGTGGCAGTCCCATGGTGGCAGTCCTCCTGCATCCAGTTCCAGCTCTCTGTCAGACACCGGTCGCAGGGATGACGACATGGAGGCAGAAACCTTTGATTCTGCTGTCTGCAGGGTTAAAGGCTTCCACCTCTGTGACATCATCGCTGCGACCGGTGGTTTTGGCATCGGTTTTCGGCCGAGCTGATCCCAAATTTTAGGCTTCAGTGTCGGCCGGAAATTTAAATTTTGGTGCATCACTACTAGTTATCTGAGATAATTATTAAAATGTCGTCAATAAATCGACACTTGGAGAATCAGGTTTGCCACCCAGTCATGCTCGTCCTCAGACCAAATAAAAAGATCTCCCCAGTGACCCTCGAACATGTTCATTGAACTGGCGTCAGTCCTTGTTCCCATTGTGGTTCCATACACTTTTAGTGAATAATGACAAAAATAAAATAATTGTGTTTTAAAATTAACCATATGCAGGTAAGCAAGAATCATCAAAATCCGAGGTAGCTTCTGGTTCTTAGTTAAGGTTAAGTCAACTGATTTTTATCCTATATGTATGTCTGTATGCAGAGAAGCAAATTCCAAGATTGCCTACTGATAATCATTCTGCCGTTCGATAGTACATAGCTCCTGGTGTATAGGAATAGTTTCATTATTATAAGAGGAGGTTCTCCCTACACGTGTCTGTAGATGATCTTCAATATAAACACATACAGGGTTATTCAATGAGATCGAATGGCTTTCCTGGCCATTCGGCTATCCAGAGAGCAGGTAATTCGTCAAATCCTAGCGAATTGCCTGAACATACGGTGCCTGTTCGGTGCCTGTTCGAGGGCAGTGAAATCCCCATGAAAAAGCACTGCTTCGGCTATTCAGAGAACACAAACCAGCAGTGAAAGGTTCCCGAATTACCCTGCCATTCGGTGGTTTCATTCGACAAATTTATTCAGGAGAATCCCATAGGCTTCAATGTTAAAAATATTCCCGTTTTAATTCAATTTCTAATAAACCGTTCATTATAAAATTCTGCAGTAAAGAGTCTCTTTTTATTTATAGATTTTTTAGGATATTATAAGCATTTTTGTGTTTTTTTTTTTTTCTTTTTTAAAAGTCCGATTTTTTTCTTTTTAAGTTTACTTCTTTTTTCTGTAACAGCCCTCTTTATTATCATTCCCTGGACCTCCTGTGTAAATTTCAGACATTTTCGCTCAGTAGTTTCTTTGCAAACAGCGTTTCATTTTCACACATTCACACAAACTGTTTTGCTAATTTATTCACTGCCTCGTCTGTGGTCTCAGCTGCTTCGCTGCGGGAGATCGGCTCCTGATCGGGTTTTTCGACGGGTTAATCCAGATGTTTTTGGGGGTCTTCGGCGTGCATTCGGTGGGTTTTGCGGTTCGTTTTCGGCAGGTTTGCATTAGCCTTTCCCTGCAATTCGGGGACCCTGTGGTGCTTGCTGAATACACCGCAGGGTCACCGAAATGGGATCGGCAAAAGGAACCGAATTGAAGAGAACGAAAAGTCGCCGAATGTGCGGTGACTTTTCGAATCTCTTTGAATTATCCTGATAGATATTGAGGTTATTCTGCTTCCAATCGTGTGTCCTAAAAGGTTGTGTAAATCCTTGTGGATCTTTGGAAATAATAACAATGGGGATGACTTGAAATTCGTTATAAGGAATATCAGATTTACCCTTAGAGATTAGATTATTATCTTTAACAGTCTCCTCTAAAACTGGCTTTAAAGCCGTATTACGAACTCTAATAGGTTCAGGTGAAAAAACTGTCTTGAACAATGCGACAATAACCCCTCTGCTTTTTTATTATAACCAGAAATTTATTGGGCAAAGTCATCTGGAAAAATGATACGTGTACGTTCCCTCAAAAAAGGGGATCCAGAACATCAGAAGGGCCACAGTTGTTGACCATTGCCTTAAATCTTGGCCTGGCAGAGTTAATGGACAACATAATGTTTGGAACAGGAGACGTGAGATTTTAACCTTTAGATATAGGGTTTCCGTCCCCTAGTGTTCATCTTGAGATTGTAAAATAAGAGATTTTTTTCCCAGATACATTATGACACAGTTGACCTTGTTAATGTTGTATACACTTAACAAATTGTTCTAGACCTAGAAGTTATAGGAAGGAGGTTAAGGTGCGTTTGGTAAATGTCTTTACCTTTTTTTTCCAGTTCTGTTCTGTTTATACGAGTAAAGAAAGGTTCCACTTAATTAAGTTGTGTTTGCAGTCGTATAAGTATTCCATTTCGTCAAATCAATGGCCTCCTGCCTCATTGACATTACCTTTTTCTGTCAATGGTAAAATGAAAATACAGTTTTTCTAGTAAACGGGATTCATCATCTAAAAGGAAAGACAGGCCACCCCACGTCTTCGAGATTGCCTATACGTTTTGTCAATCTCTTATAAACTTATTATTATATTATATGATATTTTTATAATTTGTGTTTTAGTTTCTGGTTCACTTGGTTTTCTAGATTAGCCAACAGTTTCTGCAGCACTTTACAATAACCAAAGGGAGCGAGATACAGATAAATGGACAGAAGATGGAAACAAGAGGTGCAGAGGGCCCTGCTCATAGGAGCATACAGTCTAGAGCAGTGTTTCCCAAACCTGTCCTCAGGACCCTCAACCAGGCCAGATTTTGCAGATCACCTTGGGGTAATGCAGACTGAATCCTGCAATCACTGAGCAGCAAATCATATCACCTGTGCTGAGCTTCAGCTATCTGGCAAACCTGGCGAGGTGGAGGGTCCCGAGGACAGGTTTGGGAAACACTGGTCTAGAGTGATTGGGGTTGAGGAAGACCAGGGGAATTTTACTGGACGGCAGGATCATTAGTGCGAGTGGTTTGGGAATGGTGGCGTCATCAACGATCTGCTGAATGTCACATATCAATAACGGAAGTAAAACAGGATCAAGAATTAAAGTTTGGGTGAAAAGGTCTTTATCTTTTAAATGGTCACATGCTGAGCCTCATCTTATAGGGAACCATATCTTAATGTATTCGGAACAGTTTGGCAGAAACCTCCTCCTTACAAGGGAAATTGACCAGAGCATTAAAAGGCATGGATTGGTCGGAGGTAATCAACATACTTAAGTTGTCATATGGTCCACTTGGCAACCAAAGGACTCGTGTAGTAGGAAACTATTAGAGTGACACATTCTGCAGTGGAAGGCTGTCCATGAGGAGAGACTAAAACCATAAATAAGCTTTTAGTGTCTTGATACAAAGGCAAACAATTGATGGCTGCACATTAAGCCACAGTGACTAACAGGACAAATAAAAGTTTATTTAGAACGCTGGGCCATCTGATTTGTCCGGGCTAGGAAAATTAACTTCCTGCCATAGATCATGTAACAAAGCACAATGCTTACTAGAGTTCACAGTAAGCTTTTACCACATTCCGTTTTGTGCTGTGATCTAATGGTCGTGAGAGCTTATCGTACACTAGAGATGTGCATTCGTTTCGGAAAAATTCGAAATCTGGAACGAAATTTGATAATTCGTATTTTGGAAGTACTTCCGAATAACAAATCGATACGAATTCGAAACGAAACGGTATATAACAAATTTATTTAGTTTTACACGGTGTCATCATAAAAGAAACATTTGAATAATTGATATCAACTATTGAATTTGAAATAAACTATCAAATGGATATCAACAACTATCGAATTTGAAATCGATTCGAAATTTCAAAACGAAACGAAATACGAAATGAAATTAGTTGCGAAATTCCGAAAATGAAATCTTGGAGGTCAGCCCGGCACTCCGGGACCCCGGCGGGGACAATAGATGTCATTGCGCTAGCGCGATGATATCTATTTCAGACGCCCCCTCTCTCCCTCCCGATCGGCCGGGGGCAGTGGCTAAAGGCAGGCACCGTTTGGAAGGGCACTGCCTGCCCTTTCAAACGGTGGCTGGCTTTAACCCCTTGGGGGCCGGATCACGATTCGGCACCGAAAAGCACCAGATTGTGATCCTCTCCCGGAGCTGGCCGACATCTTTGTCGGCCAAGCTTCCAGGAACTCCCCCTGACGACTGCCGTCATCGTGCATAGAGCGATGACGTCAGTTTTGGAGTTAACCCCTAGCTGCCACCAATGGTGGAGATAGGGGTTCCAATGAACCCTCTATCTCCCGATCATTAGCAGCTAGGGGTTAATGTTTGGTATCGTTGGATCGACCAGAGCATGACATTTCCAACGATACCAAACATGACCATGGTAAATGTTAAAAAAAATTAAAATAAAATAATATTAAAAAAATAATAATAAAAAAATTTTTTTTGGGGTTTTGTTAATTCAGCAATATTGTTCCCATTTCATTTATAATGTGAACAATGATGCTGTACTAACGATTTTTGTATGGGGTGCGTTTGTTAAAAATAGCGTAATTGTCCCCCAAAAAAAATGTAACGAGACCCATTTCTAATTTTCTTAACAAGCGCAACTCATAAAAAATATAACCGCAAACGCTCGCATGATAAAATGTGAAAAAAAAAACACTTTACACATTGTAAATTATTGAAAATTAAAATTTTATTGCATTTTTTTGTTCCAATATTCAGATAGGTCATGACGTATACATATAATAATGATATATTATGAATGTGCCGAGTCTGCCGGAAAGAACGATATATGATATGTCTGGGTCATATTTAATAAAATATGACTTGAAAACACGTTTAAACATGATGAGCGAAACCGGTAAAAAGGAGCTCAGCACAGAGGCGTGAAATGCCTCAGCAGCGCAAAGGTTAAAAACGTAATGAAACGAAACTAAACAAAACTAATTTTTCTGCCATGCACATCCCTATTGTACACAGCAGGGTAGCAAACATTTTCTGATATATATATATTTTTTTTGTGTTGCATGTTGATACCGCCTTAACTGTATGTGGACGTTTTCCAACATTTTCAACAGCCCATGGGGTAAATATATCAAATTATAGATCCATTCTAAATTAATGGTTACTGTCCTTTTTTTGGAATTTCTGTAACTGCCCATATTTTCCTATCATGATTCTCTATAGGAGACCCCTTCATACTAACCATATCTCCTTTGTTGATTTGTCTGCAGTAGGCCTTTCCTAAAGGAACTGGCTGGACTTGCATCATTCAGGCTATACTTCTCCTGACTTGTGTCATCCAGGCAATGCTTGCCCTAATTTGCTTCATTCAGGCGATGCTTGCCCTGATTCACATCATCCAGGCAGTGCATGCCCCGATTTGCCTCATCCGGGTGATGCGTGCCCCAATTCACATCATCCGGGTGATGCTTGCCCTAATTCACATCATCCAGGTGACGCTTGACCTGATTTGCGTCATTTGTGCGACGCTTGCCCTGATTTGGGTCAGCTGGGCGACGCTTGCCCTGATTTGTGACATCCAGACAACGCTTGCCCTGATTTGCGACATCCAGACAACGCTTGCCCTGATTTGCGACATCTAGACAACGCTTGCCCTGATTTGCGACATCCAGACAACGCTTGCCCTGATTTGGGACATCCAAGTGACGCTTGCCCTGATTTGGGACATCCACGTGACGCTTGCCCTGATTTGGGACATCCAGATGACGCTTGCCCTGATTTGGGACATCCAGGTGACGCTTGCCCTGATTTGGGACATCCAGGTGACGCTTGCCCTGGTTTGGGACATCCGTGCATTGCGGGCCTTGATTTGTGTCACCTCAGTGACATTTGCCTATAGCCCAGTCATTCTGTTGATGCAGTCACTCCGACGACGCTTCCTTGCATCATATTTCTGCATGCTGCTTTTATCACACCTTCTGGTGCACACCCCATATCTCCACCAATCAGAGCACTCCTCAGGGTATTTCGGTATTTTGTTTATCTGGCTAGTTGTGCTGTCGTGGTTTCCTGTATCCCAGTCAGTGTGCTCTTTGCTGTTGTATTTTCTGTATTTTGACCTGTTTCTGTCCTGACTGTTTAAACTCTCTCCTGTGGTTTTGGTGTTATTTTTTACCTTGCCTTATAATTTTCATATATGTGTCTGTCTGGTGGAATCCTGACCCTGGCTTGTTTCTCTGACCATTCCTTCGTTAGATTAGCTACGCTGCCATTTGAACTACCGGGTTAGATTTCCTCCTCTCTGTCACTCCCGAGGTGTCTGCGTTTTGGGTCGTTCTCTGTCCTGACACTTCTAGAAATTGGGTTTCTAACCAGATCACAAGGACTGTGGGATAACTAGGGGTTTCTTGATCCTATCTGATACTATTGTTTTTCATTAAAGAGATGACTATTTATGTCTCTGATGGAAAGTGACATTTTTTTAATTTGCCATGTTTTGGCGCAGAATTATCATTTTGTGGAATGTTGTATGTTCTGCTCCTAGCAGAATGAATGCAATCACCCATTCTTCCAAGGTTGAGTAGTCTAATAACATGTACATCTTGTGACATTTTAAATCAATAAAAGATCTGGGTCCTTATTCCATCCATGTTATTAAAGGAAGTCAGTACGGAGAAATATTGACGCGGACCAGTTACCCACAGCAGCTCCCTGCTGCCAACTGCGCTCCTACTACCCAGCTGCTGTATTTCTGGTTTGAGTTAGTATATTTGGGAGCTGCAAACAGATTCTGGCAGAGGCACTGTGTGCCATCGCTGGGTTCGGCTCTTGGAGCCCATGTGCTTGCGTATAAGCAGGGTTGCACTGAGGCCATGGAAGGACACTGGGTCTTAAACACCAGGGCTTTGTGGAATACTGTCTAATCCGAGAAGAGTGAGCTACCATGGAATAGCTTGCTGTTGTCTTGCTTTGCCATTATTAATGGCTCTTATACTTTGTCGTTAATGTACAACAAGCACCCGCTAATGCCGAGTTGCAAACAAAGTTTGCGGAATGATTGGAATAATGGCTTGAGAAGCTATTAAATGGATGTCACGTCCGCTGATCCAGGGGGGTGGCAGGCTGCTTCACGGGGGTCCCAGCACCCGGCAGCACCAGCCGTGCCATTAGTTGGCTGGGTGTCAGGTGACGTGTCGGCTTCCACGGGTCGCGTGGCTGCTCGGGATGCAAGTTGCGGCATTGTGACCTGGAGCCGCCGGGTTTAAAGGCAGACAGCGCGATCTGGCTCATTGCCCTGTCGTGGAGTTACTTCCCCCAGTGCTGAGTGATTCGTCTTGTACGATTCACTGATTCGTTTTGCGACTTACTGATTCGATTACTGATTTCTGACCCGGCTTGTATGAGAACCAAGCCTTGTGTACCAGTTTGATGATCTCTGCCTATTCTGACTTCTATATACGTTTTCATGATATATACGTGTCACGGTTTGTGTTCTGTCTCTCTTTGTCTGTATATTGCTCACAGGCAGCTCTTGTTAACCCTGTCTTATTTGTACGTCTCTGCCTTAAGACCATATCTGTGAAGGCCTGCTTGTGGTATAGCTCCTGGGGCTAGTTAACCCTTATCTGTGTTTGTGTCCCTAAGGAGAGCCAGATCACCGACCACTCAAGGATCGGAGGGATAGATAGGGAACTGTCGAAAGGGACCAGCGTCGTATCATCCGGAGGGATTCGTGACACTGGAGTCTTTATTTATAACAATTGCAGTGGTTAAGGGCAGTGTCCGAAGAGGGTCCTAAAAGTGCGTGATGTCTTGGTCCTGCACTGATCGGTCATTTTTCCCTGGCCAGAATTTTTTTTTTTTTTAGAAAGGATTTTACCAGGAAGGATACATTGAGATTTCTCTCGTTTTCAAGTATGTCCTGTGTGGCGAGTATGTACCGTTAGGTGTCTTGCCCAAGGACACTTACTGGAGAGGTGCTCGTTGGGATCGAACTCATGTCTCCACAGGCTCTCTCCACGCAGAGCAGTGATGTTACCTCTACTCCATCCAGCCGGTAACTTAGAGATGCCGTAACAAAGCCTGGATGGGTGTGCTTAGAACTTACGTTCTAGCAGTATGAGTGTTCTAGCGAGATGAGTGTCCTATCACCTGATAAGATGTTTGACCTTCAGTTGAGGAAGACCCCCAGTAGGACGACAGTGTAGCAAATTCAAAAAATAAATTTGTTTATTGTTTTACAGATTACTAATTATGCCTTAAATAGGACATATAGTTATCACTGTTTTTGTTGCCATTTCTTAACAAATCTGGCAGTGTCCCTCGCAGGAAGCTGACGGTGCTGTGACCTTGCGATATTGACAGCTCACGCTGCACAAAGCTCTGGAATATCCTCATCCATAAGGCTAGCAATTCCTCGTGCAAAACCAGACAATAAGCAGACTGGGTGCTACTCCGAGAACGGGTTAACTCAGCGCTGCTCTTTCTCCGACACCGCTGATCAATGGGTAGATGAATGGATGGCTGCAGCCGCAGCACTGACATTTAAACCGGGCATCTGCTGGTGATTGATAAAGTCCCACAGGCGGCCATGAGCTGCGAGAGGGCAAGGAGGGGAATGCATGCAATGGAATGTCCTTGCACCCAGTCAAAGCAGCCAGAAACTGCTGCACACCCTGTGACATACTGAAATATACTGAAATATACAGAAATATATATAATCTTGTCAAGGCTGGGCCCCTATTGTGTTACTATACATTGGGTCCCTCTCTGTACCATAATGCAGTGTTTGGCATGGCGGCACAGACACAGTCACCCAATACCTGCCACGCCTGTCCTAATTAATTTCCATTAATTGCAATATGATTGACTTATATTAGGTTGAGTGCGTACATTCTGTATTTATATCAAACCCTTCCACAGTATATATACCAGGAGAAAATCCCATAACAAATAGCTCCCAGGACAAGATTTCAGGAGAACAATAGTACAGCAGATTCAGATTTTACAGTATTTGATTGATACCACCACGGAGTGATTATTATCACATTATTTTAATAACAAACAGAAAATACAAATATCTGGTTCCAGCAAACCTGTATTTTCCCTTATAGCAGGAAATCCATACAATAGAATACAGTCTGACATAAATGTAACCAGGTACAAACAGACTGAGACGTTAACCCCTTTGTAACTCCAGACTTGAGGAAAATTAAAATCTAATGGAACCCCAAATCTGTCACATCCAAAACCCAGGTGTGACAGAACACCCTGTCACTATGCTACCTGGAGGGGGGGGGGCTGTGGGCTTGACTCCTGCCTACAGACTACGGCTCAGCAGTTAAACGGGAGAATTTGGGGCTGTTTGCCATCTCCTGCATCAGACACACACCGCTAAGTATCCCCGCGGTCACCGGTTCCTCTGAACTAGGTGAACGTGGCTTTTGTAGCCACGCGTCTCGAACTATTATCGACTACTTTTCCATATTAGTCTCTCTGGGTTAAATGTACAATTTCCTCCCAGAAAGTGACAGTTTTCCCCTGATTAAAATATATGTTTAAATGGCTGGAGACAGAATTTGGGTGTTAGGACAACTCAGAACAAAATGGATTTTTTATAATTTAATTAGGTTTGTGTAATCTGGATTATGCAAGAATGCTATTGTCTATCTGTTTAGATTTGAATAGGTTATAAATCTGCTATCTGTATCCTGTTTGTCAACCACGATTCCCATTGTACGGCCTCAATAGTAATGTTACGTAATGTTTAATTTAACTGTCTACCTAATGTCATTTTGTTTCACATTCCAAGAAGTAAATGTTTGGTCAATTATCTGTATCAGTCTGATTAGGTCCCCCAACAGTTTCTAGGGGGGTTTTGAATATGTAAATGACCCATGTGTGACCTTAGAAATATATGTGTGTGTTCCTGATTAAAACAGTTCTATTCTGACCCTACGTGCAGTCACAACTCATGGTTTGGGTAGCCGCTATATTCTGCTCACCGTGCCGAGGAAAGGCTCTCTATGTTTAATTGACTTTAAGTTGCGGCTAAGGACTGGAGAAAGACACGGGAGACATGAGAACCCGGGTGTCCAGCAACGAAGTGACATTGACAGATATGACCCGGCCTGTCGGGATACAGAGATCTGTTACACCAGGTTTCTGGCATTTTAATTTCTGGTCACACAAGTCCCTCCTCTAGCACATGTGGAAAAAACTGTGCGTCTACTGATTAAAGGATCATCGTAAGGACGTGTCCTGGTTCATTTGCCCCATAGCATTATGCGTTTACCCCGCTGCAAAGGGTTGGAAAGCACACCTAAAATTGTGCTCCGATCTCAGGATGCAAAACAGTTATATTCTGCAGAAAATATATGGTCATCTAGCACTCTGATTTGCTTTTGCACCAGTGGGAACTCAAGTAACCCCTGACTGTCGTTTCGGCCTCGTTAAGCCTTGTCAAGAGGGTATATCTGACACCCCTGTAGGCACTTATTCTGATACCCTTTCTCAGTATTCTCGCAAACTCTGTTTTTGCTTACGTATACGGGGTATTCCAGATGTGGAGCCTTTGCTCAAAGTGCTTAGAGGGCTATCAACTATACCCTCCTGACGAGTCCTAACAAGGCCGTCGGGGGTAGCAGCAGCTCTCCTGCAGAGGGGACATCCTTGGCACTTCAGTACCAGTCGCCCTTTCAGGGTGATATCAGTCTGATTTGCATATGGAATAGTCTACTCTATAATGACTCCATCTACATAAAACCTTGTGAGACGCAAGCGGGGAACCACCGCAGAACAGGGCACATGTGCTGATGCCTGTTCTCACTATTCCCAGAAACTTTCTTCACCCAAGTTAAATTAGGTTTGTAATCCCTATTCGGTTGGAGTCAAAATGGCATGCCTTATTGAAACGGGACATGTCAGTTTGGTTTAGTTAGGCCAAATTGTGACCCTACCATCTGAATGTTGCAGCAGAAATCGAGACTCCTCAGACCAGGCAATCCAATCTTCTATCGTCCAATTTTGGGAGCCTGTGTGAATTGTAGCCTCAGTTTTCTGTTATTAGTTGACTGGCACCCGATGTGGTCTTCTGCTGCTGTAGCCCATCTGCTTCACGGTTGGTCATGTTGTGTATTCAGAGATGGTATTCTGCATACCTTGGTTGTAACAAGTGGTTATTTGAGTTACTGGTGCCTTTCTATCGTCTCGACCAGTCTACCCATTCTCCTATAACCTCTGACCTATTATCGCCCACACAACTGCCCCTCACTGGATATTTTCTCTTTTTTTGGACCATTCTCTGTAAACCCTAGAGATGGTTGTGCGTGAAAATCCCAATAGATCAGCAGTTTTTAAAATACTCAGACCAGCCCGTCTGGCATCAACAACCATGCCACGTTCAAAGTCATTTAAATCCCCTTTCTTCCCCATTCTGATGCTCGGTTTGAACATCAGCAAGTTGTCTTCACCACCTCTAGATGCCTAAATGCATTGAGTTGCCGCCGTGTGATTGGCTGATTAGAAATTTGTGTTAACAAGCAATTGAACAGATGTACCTAATAAAGTGGCCGGTGAGTGTATATGATCCTCGTGATTGTGTTTTTTTTATGTTAATGTATCAATATTTTATCGCAATGTACCATAACATTCTGTATAATCTCTTGATTTGAAGAAGTGGATTTGGGTCACCCTATTCTAGCTAAGCGCTTCAATTTCTAAATAATTATAAAACAACTACTACAGTTATGGGAATAGCAGGTGGGCACGAGCGCCCCCCCCCCCCAAACCTCACTCCTGCGGAGAATTTCCCTTTATAGAGCTCCTCATGCCGCGCTCTGGACCCTGAAGGACGCCACCCAATCCTCGCAGCAGGGGCTGATTTTCAGAGCAAAATAGCACCTGGAAGGGAAAAATCATCCCAAATCACCGAACTAAACATAGAAAAATGGCAAAAGTGAATATATTTGCATATGCAGATTAGCTTAATTGATCCTGCTCGCCTCTACAGGGATTTTTCATTACAAACTGGAGTGCTACATTGTTCGGCTCATATTGAGTAATTTACTAACTAATGAGACCCGTTTGCACTAATTTGCATATGATAAATGGTCTTAATTGCAGTAAATAACTTGGAGGCATAATTAAAATTACTTAATTTTTCCATGTTGCACGGCTATTAAATCCAGGCGCGGTCAGAACAGGAAGACCTGTGTGTGAGGTGGAGTATAAAGGAACATAGATTAGCTAATAGGGCGTCTCGGCAGGTCTTCCACCGAAAGGATGATCTGTATTTAGGTCTGTCGCTCGCTTTGTGTTTGTGTATATGTGTTTATGTACGACTTTGTGTATAATATGCAGGTGTGTGCATATACAATATTCAATGTGTTAGTGTATATATTATGTATAGTATGTATATGTGTTTGTATATACACAGGTTTTACAGATGTACACATGTAAATATACGAATATGATTCCCAAATTACTAATGCATTGCAATGCACCTAGTATTCCCATAGAGAATAAGCCTCTCTGTAGAAACTGTAGTGATTTACCCAGGGCCACAATTAGCTGTGAATGTGGAAATTAATTCATGCTCTCCTGCACTCTGGGGTCATTTTGTTCCGCAAACCCCTCTAGCTCTGGGTCTGGCCCACTTTTCCAAAACAGACAAAATCTTTGTGGGTCAGATTCCTCAAGATGTATAAATCCCATTCAAGTCTGCTTCATGTGGATTTGATAATGTCATGCCGGTTGTGTGACGTAGTGACATCTGCATGACATGTGCTCAGTCTGTCCCTAAAGCTGGATGGGGTCCAGATACAAGGAATGTAGAGTCCCAGGCCAAAAACGTTTTGAGATCATGGGTATTACCTGTGCCGATATATCACCACTAGGTTATAGACCATTGATGGGTGAAAGGATGATGCAGCTTTCTCTTTCAAAGTCATGGGTTTGCAATCCAGGGTTATCACTCTTTGAGTACAGTGGAATAGCGTTGGGGGGGGGCCTCGGGGGCGGTCGCCCCAGGCGCAATTTTCTTAGGGGCGCAAAATTTCAAAAGAAGTTTGAACCATTAAGATTTTCCAGCAGGGATCTGCAAGGTGTCCGCGAGAGGCCCCTGCACTGGCAGCCGCCAGTTTTGCAGTGCCGGCGGTGACTTAGCACTCAGCGACCGGAAGGGAGGACCAGGACAGAAAATTCTGGCCCTGTCCTGACTCCTCCTTAACACTGACATGCGTGAAGCAGCGCAGCATTATTCCACGGAACACCCTCTACCACACTTGTCAGCCGCCCTTGAAGCCTTGTAGCAGCCTCCCGCCGCTGTCAGCCCTTCAGCTGCTGAACAGGAAGGAGGGAGGGAGGCACCTGCCCTGCAACACATTTAAAATACGGTCCCCACTAAGCCCCCTGGACAGCTCCCCCCCCAGGCCACCAGCAACTCCATGCAGGTAGGCAACACTGTGTGACACCAGAGCAGCGTGACCAACACACAGTGCACAGTGAGAGGGATCGGGTAGAGAGTGACTGGAGGCAGTGGCGTCACTAGGGTCGGTGTCACCCGGTGCGGTAATTTATGGTGTCACCCCCCCCCCGAGTTTTTCAGATTTTTTTTTTAACTACTCTTACTCCTAAATCAGTACTCCCATATAACACTGAATGCTCATACACACAGCGCACATTACTGTGAGGTTTATTGCTGTGGAGCTCTCTCATATGCTCACACAACTTTTTGCCAACTGCCAGCAAGTACGTTGCCTGTTCGAAGGCAGTGAAAGCACACATGGATATATATTGCCCCCAGCAGCTCTGGATATATATTGCCCCCAGCAGCTCACCCATGGATATATATTGCCCCAGCTCACATATGGATATATTGCGCCTCAGCTCACATATGGATATATTGCGCCTCAGCTCACACATGGATATATTGCCCCAGACCAGCTCACACATGGATATATTGCCCCAGACCAGCTCACACATGGATATTGCCCCAGCTCTCATGGATATGCCCCAGCTCCTCTCATGGATATTGCCCCAGCTCCTCTCATGTATATACTGCCCCAGCTGCTCTCATTGATAATGCTCCAGCTGCTCTCATGGATTTTGCCCCAGCTCATGGATATACTGCCCCAGCAGCTCATGGATATACTGCCCCAGCAGCTCATGGATATACTGCCCCAGCACCTCATGGATTTGCCCCAGCAGCTTATGGATTTGCCCCAGCTCCTCATGGATATGCCCCAGGCCCCCATGGATTTGCCCCAGCTCCTCATGGATTTGCCCCAGCAGCTCATGGATTTGCCCCAGCAGCTTATGGATTTGCCCCAGCAGCTTATGGATTTGCCCCAGCAGCTCATGGATTTGCCCCAGCAGCTTATGGATTTGCCCCAGCTCCTCATGGATATGCCCCAGCAGCTCATGGATTTGCCCCAGCAGTTTATGGATTTGCCCCAGCTCCTCATGGATATGCCCCAGCAGCTCATGGATTTGCCCCAGCAGTTTATGGATATGCCCCAGCACCTCATGGATTTGCCCCAGCAGGTTATGGATTTGCCCCAGCTCCTCATGGATATGCCCCAGGCCCCCATGGATTTGCCCCAGCTCCTCATGGATTTGCCCCAGCAGCTCATGGATTTGCCCCAGCAGCTCATGGATATGCCCCAGCAGCTTATGGATTTGCCCCAGCTCCTCATGGATATGCCCCAGGCCCCCATGGATTTGCCCCAGCAGCTCATGGATTTGCCCCAGCTCACCTCCTGGTCCTGGTCCCAGCACATGGATAACGGCCCAGGCAGCACCTCTCTGCCGCGTTTTTCGCTCCTTCTGAGCGTCCGGCGGCACGCAGCTTGGGCGCTCGTCTGGGGGAGCCACGTGACCAGCCGCGATTGGCTGGTGACGTATTTCCTCCAGGCGAGCGCCGAAGCTGCGTGCTTCGGACGCTCGCACGGAGCGAATACGCGGCGGTGGCGGGCGGTGGGTGTGTCACGGATCCCTCTGATTACCAAAAGTGTGGTCCCTTTACGCAGACCGCTCTCTACCCTTCCGATCCTTGAATGGTCGGCAATACTAGACAGACAATTTACCAGACAATATATAAACAAGGGGTAACACCAGACAGAGGTATGGAATAGAGTATTGTCACAAATCTTTCTGACTACCAAGATATTGATCTCTTTATGTAGCTCCCTTTCTACTCTTCCGATCCTTGAATGGTCGGCAAAGCTATATAGACAATGAAGCAGGTAACAGATAAAGAAAGGGAAACACCAGACAGGGGTACAGACCAGATCACAAGTCCTCCCTAGGACTTTAGTAATAGCAGAGGTAGTCTGATGCGTGCTTAGGGTGCCACATAGACTGACCTCGGTACCAACGTTAAGGGCAGAACCTAGCGCAGAGTAAATGCCAATGCCAGGAGTCATACACAGGAGGGTTCGTTTGCCAATGCCGAAGGGTCATACACAGGAGGGTTCGTTTGCCAATGCCAAGGGTCATACACAGGAGGATTCGTTTGCCAATGCCAAGGGTCATACACAGGAGGATTCGTTTGCCAATGCCAAGGGTCATACACAGGAGGTAGCCAAAATAACACAAGAGCTCTGCGGGAGGTGAATACCACGTCAGGGCACCGGTGTATTGGAGAGACTGGGTTTTAAAGCCGGCGGGTCCGCGTCATAACGCCAGGCCCCGCCCCTCGGCGTCCCACGTGAGCGCCCCCGGAAGCGTTTACATTCGGCGCCTGGCCAGCGAGCAGCGAGGAAGCTGCTGCCAGGCGCCCCATCCCCTGAGCCACCGTGACAGAACCCCCCCTCCAGGGGCGGCCACTGGACGACCCCCAGGGGCACGGGGGTGCGCCAAATAGAAGGCCTTCACTAGCCTAGGAGCATGAACTTCCGCAGCTGGTACCCAAGAACGATCCTCCGGACCGTAGCCCACCCAATCACCAAATACTGCAAAGACCCCCTAGACATCCTGGCACCCAGAATGGCCTTAACTTCGAACTCCTCCTCGCCCTCCACAGAGACAGGAGGCGGTGGAGCATGGACTTTGGTGTACCGATTACATAATAACGGCTTCAAAAGGTTAACATGGAATACATTGTGTATCTTAAAATGGGGGGGTAACGCCAAAGCATAGGAGACAGGGTTGAGTCGCCGTAGAATCTTATAGGGACCGATGTACCTAGGAGCCAACTTCATGGAAGGCACTAAGAGCTTGATGTTACGTGAAGACAGCCAAACCCTGTCCCCAACTTGATACACGGGTGCCTGCCTCCTGTGTCTGTCGGCCTTGGTTTTCTGGATGGCACTACTCTCCTCCAGTGCCCGTCTCACTCTCCCCCAAGTCTCTTTCAATGATGCCAGTTGCTCATCTAAAGCAGGAATCGTGGTATCAGGAAACGTGGCGGGGAGCACGGGAGGATCAAAGCCATAAACAGTGAAGAAAGGAGAATGACCTGTGGATTCGCTTACTGCGCTGTTAATAGCATATTCTGCCCATGGTAGCAGGTCTGACCAGTTATCTTGTTGTTCTGAGATAAAGCACCTGAGATATTTCTCTATATTTTGGTTTGCTCGTTCTGCTGCTCCGTTGGTCTGGGGGTGATAAGCCGAAGAGAAAGAGAGGTCTATCCCTACGTTCTTGCAAAACCCTCTCCAGAATCCGGAGATGAATTGGGTCCCCCTATCAGAGACTATCTCCCGAGGGACACCGTGAATGCGGACCACATTGGCAATGAATATGGGCACCAGTTCAGCTGCCGAAGGTAGTTTCCGAAGAGGAACATAGTGACCCATCTTGGAAAATCGATCTATGATCGTAAGTATCACTGTATTCCCTCTTGACTCAGGTAACTCTACTATAAAATCCATGGCTACATGTGACCAGGGTCGTTCGGGGATCGGCAAAGGCTGGAGTAAGCCAATGGGTGCTGTTTTGGGACTTTTCTGTCTTGAGCACACTTCGCACACGGCAATGTAATCTTTGACATCTCGGCGCAACGTGGGCCACCAGAGGAGTTTACTGATACTAGACACAGTCTTGGTGATACCCATATGCCCGGAAGTTTTATTATCATGATAGATGTTAAGTACTTCCTCTCTTTCGTTCTCAGGTACAAAGAGTCTCGCAGGAGGTTTTCCCCAGGAGCTGCGCCCTGGACGGTCTGCAGCCTTTTCATTAGAGGAGACGAAACACTAATCGTGGTAGCGGCTATAATCCTTTCCTGGGGTACAATGGGATGCTGATCTTGGATATTATGTTCATAAGACTCATACTGTCTCGACAATGCGTCTGCTTTAATGTTTCTGGACCCAGGTCTATAGGTAAGCACGAAATTAAAACTTGAAAGAAACAATGACCATCTCGCTTGTCTGGAATTTAAACGTTTGGCATCTCCAATGTACGTGAGATTCTTATGGTCGGTTATGATAACAATGGGGTCCTTAGACCCTTCTAATAAATATCTCCATTCGGCCAAGGCCGCGATGACTGCTAACAATTCTCTATTTCCAATGTCATAGTTCTTCTCTGCCGGGGACAACTTCCGAGAATAGAAGCCGCATGGATGCAAGGGTTTGTCAGGAGCCTCCCTTTGGGACAAGACTGCACCAAGACCTAGTTCGGAGGCGTCAACTTCTACTTGGAAAGGCAGAGCCGGATCTGGATGTCGGAGAACAGGGAGTAGTAAAAGCTTGCTTTAGTGCCTCAAAGGCTTGAGTGGCTTGAGGTGTCCATTTCTGATTTCCCACCCCTTTCTTTGTCATAGCCGTGAGGGGGGCCACCAAGGCCGAAAAATCTTTAATGAACCTTCGGTAATAGTTCGTAAACCCCAGAAACCTCTGAATGGCTTTAAGTCCTTGGGGTAGAGGCCAGTCAAGAATAGCTGAGAGCTTCTTAGGATCCATTTGAAAACCCCAGGAGTTATTATATAACCAAGGAATTGCACAGTCACTATGTCGAATAGACATTTTTCTAGCTTACAGTACAATCCAGCCTTCAATAGTTTTTTCAACACTTGTTTCACGTGGACATGATGAGTGTCTACATCAGGAGAGTATATCAGGATATCGTCTAGATATACTATGACGAATTCTTGCAGGAATTCCCTTAGAGTGTCGTTTATGAGGTCCTGGAAGACGGCTGGCGCATTACACAACCCAAAAGGCATCACCAGGTATTCATAATGCCCGCTACGTGTATTAAAAGCCGTTTTCCATTCGTCTCCCTTTTTAACCCTGACCAGGTTGTACGCTCCGCGTAAATCAAGCTTCGTATAGATCCGAGCCCCTTTTAATCGGTCGAACAATTCTGTTATGAGGGGTATGGGATATGCATTTCTTATAGTGATCCTATTCAAACCCCTATAATCGATGCAAGGTCGCAGGTCTCCCTCTTTCTTGGAAACAAAAAAGAAACCTGCTCCTGCTGGAGAGGAGGACCGTCTAATGAATCCTCGTTCCAGATTCTCCCTTATGTATTCCTCCATAATGTCGTTCTCTCTTTGTGATAAAGGGTATACATGACCCCTAGGAGGCATCGTACCAGGGAGTAAATCAATGGCACAGTCATATGGACGATGTGGTGGTAGGACCTCAGTCCTGGCTTTAGAGAACACCTCCTTTAATGCCAGGTAACTTTCAGGAACCTCTGTGGACAAAGGAGGGGCTGTGGCAATATTGAGGCTACCAATCACATGAACTCTGCTTAGGCACTTAGACTGACAACTCTGATCCCAACATTTTATGTCTCTCTGGACCCAATCGACAACTGGGTTGTGCTCTGTTAGCCATGGAAACCCAAGAACGACAGGACATGAGGGTGATTCAATGATTTGAAATCTTATAGTTTCCTGGTGCAAAACTCCTGTTTTCATACATACATCGACTGTATCGTGAGTGATATATGGACATGACAGGGGTTTACCATCTATGGCCTCCACCCTTAGAGGTCTTTCCCTGAGCACCAGAGGTATGAGGTTTTTGACAGCAAAATTCTTATCCATAAAATTGCCTGAGGCCCCAGAGTCTAAGAACGCCTCAGTCTTGAGGTGAACCCCCTCCCAGGTTAGGGAGACCGGTAACAGAATCCTGGATTTTTTTTCTCATTATCCACAAAGGAGGCACACAGAGAACCGACAACCTGGGTGTCTCCTGTTCTGAATCCCACTCTGCTATGTTCAGCCCTGCTAACCCTGGGTCTCTGAGGACATCGAAGGCGGAAGTGATCTGCCCCTGCACAATAGAAGCAGAGCCCCTTTTCTCTTCTGTGCGCTCTTTCTGCTTCTGAAATACCTGTCTTCCCTATTTGCATGGGTTCAACGACTGGTAAATCTGTTTTCACATTCTCCGAACCACCTGACGTACTGGTGTGTCTGGGTAACGAGGGTAAAGGAGGCAAGACCCTTCTGGGTCTATCTCTGGGGTGTCTCCTTTCCCTGATTTGATCGTCCATGGCTATACAGAAATCTATCAGGTGGTCCAGACTTTCTGGTAATTTTAAGGGAGCCAGTTCAAACATAAAAGCCTCGTTCAAGCCTTCGGTAAAGGCTAAGGTTAAAACGTCGTTCGGCCAAAGTACCTCAGAAGTCAAAGTTTTAAACTCTATGGCATAATCGGCGACCCTCTTATTACCTTGTTTGATGTGAAACAAGGACCTACCCGCATTGGTAGCCCTCCTAGAGGGATCAAAGGTACGTTTTAACTCAGAGGTGAAACCCTCATAGTCATAAATGATGGGTTTCTTATTTTCCCACAACGGCGTAGCCCACAATAAAGCTTTTTCTGTTAAATGATTGATCAGATATCCTACTTTGGCTTTATCAGACATACAAGAACCTGGATTGTTCTCAAACAAGATCTCGAGTTGAGTCAAAAACCCCGACATAGGCTTGGTGTACCATCATAGCGTAGGGGTGCCTTCATACTAAGCCTATGTCCCTCAGGGGGGACGGAACTGACCCTAGGCAACACTGGATCTGGAGGGTTGTAGTACCTGTATTGGACCGATTTAACAGGGTTTGCAGAGCGAGAGAAATCTGGTCCATCCTATGGTCCTGTTCCTCTTGTCTGGCTGCGATACGTGCCAGCTGGTTAGAGAGGTCTGCGGGATCCATTGGCCCTGACGTAATGTCACGGATCCCTCTGATTACCAAAAGTGTGGTCCCTTTACGCAGACCGCTCTCTACCCTTCCGATCCTTGAATGGTCGGCAATACTAGACAGACAATTTACCAGACAATATATAAACAAGGGGTAACACCAGACAGAGGTATGGAATAGAGTATTGTCACAAATCTTTCTGACTACCAAGATATTGATCTCTTTATGTAGCTCCCTTTCTACTCTTCCGATCCTTGAATGGTCGGCAAAGCTATATAGACAATGAAGCAGGTAACAGATAAAGAAAGGGAAACACCAGACAGGGGTACAGACCAGATCACAAGTCCTCCCTAGGACTTTAGTAATAGCAGAGGTAGTCTGATGCGTGCTTAGGGTGCCACATAGACTGACCTCGGTACCAACGTTAAGGGCAGAACCTAGCGCAGAGTAAATGCCAATGCCAGGAGTCATACACAGGAGGGTTCGTTTGCCAATGCCGAGGAGGGTCATACACAGGAGGGTTCGTTTGCCAATGCCAAGGGTCATACACAGGAGGATTCGTTTGCCAATGCCAAGGGTCATACACAGGAGGATTCGTTTGCCAATGCCAAGGGTCATACACAGGAGGTAGCCAAAATAACACAAGAGCTCTGCGGGAGGTGAATACCACGTCAGGGCACCGGTGTATTGGAGAGACTGGGTTTTAAAGCCGGCGGGTCCGCGTCATAACGCCAGGCCCCGCCCCTCGGCGTCCCACGTGAGCGCCCCCGGAAGCGTTTACATTCGGCGCCTGGCCAGCGAGCAGCGAGGAAGCTGCTGCCAGGCGCCCCATCCCCTGAGCCACCGTGACAGGGTGAGACACCCGCCCTTAGGGTGATGGTGTCACCCTAAAGGCGGGTGTCACCTGGTGCGGGCCGCACCCACCGCCCCCACGTTACGACGCCACTGACTGGAGGTTCGGGTAGCGAGTGACTGGAGGAGAAAGGATAGAGAGAGACTGAGGTTACTGGGAGAGAGTGATTGTGGGTACTGGGAGAAAGTGACTGTGGGTACTGGGAGAAAGTGGGGGTACTTGAAGCGTGAGTGACTGGGGGTACATGGAGAGTGAGTGACTGGGGTACTGGGAGAAAGTGTGGGTACTGGGAGAAAATGATTGTGGGTACTGGGAGAAAGTGACTGTGGGTCCTGGGAGAAAGTGGGGGTACTTGAAGAGAGAGTGACTGGGGGATACTGAGAGAGCTTGACTGGGGGTACTGGGAGAGAGTGACTGGGTATAATGTGAGAGTGGAACTATGCTAGGGTATACTGGGACAGGGTGACTGGTAGCTGTGGCGTAGCGTGGGGGGCATGTGTGTGGTTCATCTTTTTATTATATCAGTATTTTGTTAATATACAGTACATGTGCGTGTGGGGTAAGGGGGTCAATACTCTACTGGTAAAAGAGAATCAGGATGTGTTACCGTGTCCACAGGTTGGGGGAGTGCGCGATATTTGCCTTGCCACGGGCCCCAACAACCCATGCTACGCCACTGTTTGATTGATACTATCGATATCGGCATAGCATGTCCCACTGGCGCTGATGCCGGCCTTCGACCTGCCTGCACTGCACTTGCGCTGATCGCATCATTGGCTGCCACAGCTACAGCGGTCCTTCGGCAGTCAATAACGCGATCGGTGCGTGCACACAATGTAGGCGGGCCGATTGTGTCTATGGGCAGGGCATGGGGTGTACTATGCCGGCCTGCGGCGTATAGGCCCACTGCCGCAGGGGCAGCATATTACACCACAGGGCGTTAAAAGGTTAAATTAAGAGACAGAGGGATTTGAGGCAGCCTACATGATCTGGAAAATATTTGGAACAATCTGAGTTTCCTCAAAAACTGCGTTCAAGTCTACCTAAAAGAACTGATGCTGTTATGCAGGCAGAGGGAGGTCACACCATATATTGATTGGATTTGGATTTCTCTTCTCTTCATTTACTTTCCATTTTGTTAATTGTTAAAATTAACCCATTAATACCTCATAAATACCTTGTACATATTTTTGAAAGCATTCTTACTTTATAGCACTTCTTCACACCTGCCTATGCCCAATATTACATACTGCCCGTCAAAACGGGGCGTAAGGCCTGGATCAGACGAGCGTTTTTAAGAGCAGAAGGAACATCCCTGAGAGTGGACTTCCTTCCACTCGACGCCCGTCTGGCCACCTCGCTGAGCGCAGTTAGGGCACTAAGCGCTGCAAGGCTCAATCATCCTATGGAGGATCGCGCTTTGCAGTCCAACGCACGTCTAGAGTTTCGAAGGAGTGGCTTTCGGCACGTCCGCTTGTAGCGCACACAATTCGTGCGCGCTCCACAGCGTGTGACCGTCCCCGTTGAAGCGTCTGACGCCAGTAGGCACGTCAGTATGGGCGCACCTAGTGCGCTCGTCTGACCCTGGCCTAAGGAGGAAACCTGCACCTGCAAGTTTCACCTTAGCGTCCCCGTTTTAGCTCCATGTTACGGAGCAGGCGCTGATTCAGCAGCCTGCCCTGTAAGGCAACGCTAAGATAATGCTCCGCCCCGAGCATCCCCTCAATGGAGTCCATAGGACTCCACTCAGTCTTTGACTGCCAGGTCACATGACCTGCAGGATCTCGCCTCTCACGAAATCCTGCAGGTGGGCTCCGCGAAGTGATCGCGGACGGAGACTAGGAACATTTTTCCCCAGTCTCATTCTGCTCCCGGCAGCCAGAAGCAGCGGATCGGCCGCTGTTCTCGCCGCAGGACGAGAGGTGAGTATCTGATTTTTGGGGGATTTTTCAGCTGGTGCTCCAAGCTCTGGTTAACTTTTGAGTTAAACGTAGCAGGACATAATTAGCGTTAGGACTTTGTAATCCTAACGCTAATTAACTCTTTGCACTCCCCATGTTAAGCAAAGGGAGTGAAAAGTACAGTAAACTCACGCAATCTCCGAATCACTAACGTTTTTTTTTAACCCGTTAGCGTTCGGAATGTAATATGGTCCCCTGCTAGGGCCACTTAGCATAACGTTAACGCTCACACGCTGAGCGCTAATTACATAGTTACATAGGCTGAAAAATGACATACGTCCATCGGGTTCAGCCTCACACACAACACCTACTGCTGTTGATCCAAAAGAAGGCAAAAAACCCAGTCTGAAGCGCTCGCTAATATGCAACATACTGGGACAAAATTCCTTCTTGACCCCAGAATGGCGTCAGATTTCTCCTTGGATTAAGAAGCTTTTACCCACATATTAAATATTATAGCCCTTAATATTCTGCGTCTGCAGGAAGTCATCCAGTCGTTTTTTAAAAGTCTGTACAGTCTCTGACCCAACCACCTCAACAGGCAGAGAATCCCACAGCTAGAATTCTGCTAATGCTAGCGTTAAGTATGTAATACTGTTCTAAGACTTTTGCAATGTACTATATATCTCAAATCTAGAAGCCAGCGTCACATTTTTAGGAGTGAGCAAAGTTTTGTACATATACTTACTGTAACGATTTAATCCATTTAGGATCCAGCTGTAAAATTCAATCAGTGGCTACCTGGCTCCCAGGTTTGTCCAGCCCCAATGCAAAGCGTAGAGTCACCTTGGGGTTTAGCGTTGCGTCGCGAATAAACTAAATGATGGAACAACACTATCCTGTGCCATTTAAATGTCTGATGTGACTCCCCTGCAATCCAAAGTACAATAATGTATCCCCTAACTATGATTTGATCTGTGCACATGCTAGCAATCATTAATACCCCTGTCACTAATGCAACTCAGACACATTAAAACACTGAATATTTGTAGCAAACCCAAATTTCTCCTCCATATGGCCTGCTGATAACTGATGTGATTTATTGGTGAATGTGAAATCTGACAGCAAAGCTTTTGTCTTGCTTTTCATCTATACATTTGCCTGACAAAACTTAATAGATCGCAGTGTGCGCTTTGCAATATCCATCGCTGTCATGTCTGCCATATACAGGTGGCAATCCAAGTACCCGCGTACCCAACCCAATGTCTACATGCGTCTAGGCTGGACGTGTTAATTGTCTGTACCGAGAGCAGAGATCTCGCAGCTTGTGTTTTACTTATCAAAGCCCATTCCCAGCGCCTTTAGCCTCTCCCTATCGACTAAAAATGATATATTCACAGCAAGGCTGCACTAAATTACTTGTTTGCATTAATTACACAGCCGTGCTCATCAGAGACATGACGCAAGCGGGATCAGAGAAACCCAAGCGTTATGTTAGTCATGGTTAACACCTGTCGAAAAGCCTCATCCCCGCTATAGAGAATATGTTTCCCTCTGCGCTAGGCATTTGGGAGACATGATTAATATTAAATATTAATATTGTAAAATGTGCAAATACCTGTAACCTTCAGCTTACAAATTAAAATATGGTACACAAGGAACTACATAAATAAATGATTTTAAATCCTCCAGCCCCGCTTAGGTTTTAATTACTTTTGTGTGTTTTTATTCTTTTTTTTTTAATAATTGAATAAATAAAGACAATGATATATTAGTGAGATAACACGAAAATACACTGGGATATTGCCACTAATTTATATTAAGCCAGTTAGCGATACCAGTGAAATAAAAATATAAGCAGGTTCTCATGACCGTACGTAAGGCAGCCGTCACTTTTTCCTTGTTGTTTTTGGTTCTAATAAATAATTTCACCCATTTGGGTTATGCCAAAAAAAGCATGTAACCAGTTCTAACCCATGTACCATGGAGCAGGGCTTGACAAATCCAGGCGCCAGGTTGCCACAGGCACCTAGACCTTTAGAGTCACCCAGGGCCAAAATAAAGTGTTGTTCATAAACTATGGTGACATTGCTAGCGAGCTAGCACAAAGCTCACCCTAGGAAGGCTATCCAGTGCAAAACTGGTTGACAGCCTTCAGGAAGGATGGACATTCACTACACTTACTGGGTTATCCCTATAGTGACCAGGCGATTTTACCATTGCTGTTTTCACATTTCTGCGCTGTTTTTGTTTACTTTTTCTAATTTTCCTCTTACTCATTTATGGAACCCACACATGTTATATACCGTTTTTCTCACCATTAAATGGACTTTCTAAAGATCCCATTCTTTTCATCATATCTTATGTTTTACTATAAAAATCTTTATGAAATATGAAACAAATGGAAATAACACACTTTTTTGAACTTTGACCCCCAAAATCTACAATTGCCAAAAAAGACCCCGCTGCAAAACCCCCCGAGTTGATCTGAAAAAAGCTGCCAAGCCGCCAAAAAGGGGTAAAACCCCCCCAAAAAAAATGACTTTTAAAAGGCGTTTTAAAAATAAACTGCATGAAAATGCCTGGGGATAATATGTAAGGTTCTATGAATAATAAGAGAAATGTCTGGTACAGGAAAAAAAATGCCATTTAAAAAAAATCAGGAATATAATTTTCACCGAAAAAATCCTGAAAAATGCTTAAAAAATCCTAAAAAATAAATAAATAGAATTTTTGCAGCAAATGAAAGGAATAAACGGTTGAATGAATAATTAGGAAAAATGGGGATTTTTTTAAAACCCTGAAAGCTATGGGATTCGCCTGACGAATGAAACCACTGAAAATCGGGGCATTTCGCTGACATTTCGGTGCTGTTCAGAGTTCCATGAATAGATTAACCATTACTTCTCTATGGTTATTTCACTGCCACCAAAGATCGCTGTATTTTGCTGGCAATTCCCCAATATTTGGCAAACTGCCAGCTTTTTGAATAGTTGAATGGCCACAAAATTGCACCGTAGGGGGATATTCAGTGTTCGGTGCAATTTTGAGGCCAATTCGGTGCTCTTGCTTTGACTAACCCTGATAGGTATGGGGGCAGTCAGCACAGCATGACCATTTTATAAGAAGAAGAAAAATATGGAGGCTTCAGTATCCGATAGATGCACGGAGTTGATATTCAAGGGAACCAATCGATATCTTTCTTTCAGGGATAGGATAAAATAAATGGATAAAATAATCCAAATAATTTAAGATCTTTTATTGAAATAAAATGATATAAATATAATCATTAAAATGCCCGACGCGTTTCGTCTATAAATAGACTTTTTCAAGGTTTTACCTTTTTACTATATGAATGTTATTGCCCTTGATAAAGTCTATTTATAGACGAAACGCGTCAGGCTTTTTTAATGATTATATTTATATCATTTTATTTCAATAAAAGATCTTAAATTATTTGGATTATTTTTCCCTATCCCTGAAAGAAAGATATCGATTGGTTCCCTTGAATATCAACTCCGCGCATCTATCGGATACTGAAGCCTCCATATTTTTCTTCTTCTTGTGAATTTTGGAGGAGTGGACCATCTCCTGGGAGTCGACTTCAGTAATAAAAGCTAAGTATATTTATCCTCCTAATCCCCAATATTTTCTATTTCGCCTCAATAAATTTATATTAGTATAGTAATAAGGTATAAGGATATATTGGGGATATTCAGCCTTGTCTCATATGCTTTATCTATCCTGCTCTCTGGACCTTCTCTGGTTCATTTGGAAATGGAGCCGTTTTCCGATGTTGTGTTGCAACATATTCCGTATACTGTATCTCCGTCTAATAGAGCTATTTCATAAAGTGGTGTCTGCCCTCCCCCTACCACCACTCTATATGGCTTAATGCATAAATGACATACCCTCCTTGTAGAAGAGAAAAGCGCATCCCGGGTTCTATGCATACATCTCCCCCTCCCTCCGCATATAAGGAGTCTCTGAAAGGGTCACAGGCGGCTCGTACAAGGTCAGCAGTTAAATACTTGCATTTTAGCTGCTAAGTCCATCAATACAGCTCTATGGAAACCACTCTACGTCATGTACGGCACCTCAGTCGCCCGTTCAGAGGAGGAAGGGGCAGCACAACCAGGATCAATACTAGCAAAGACCTGGCGGTAAACCCCTTCATTACCAGAGCACGACCAACCTACTTGGTCATTAGAAGGCTGAAAGCCCTTTGGAGGGTTGAGTTGCACACAGTTAGCAAGTAGGTTAATGTCCTCCCTTCCCAAGCACCTCTAATTAATTACTTCAATGCCAGGGTACCCTCTAGTGAACCCACTTTACGAACATGAAACTGCCAAAAGAGATGCGCATATAAAAACGGCTCTGCACTAACAAGCTAATTTATTGCTCACGCGCATATGTGGCCTATTTGTTATCACTGCTTTAAAGCCAAACTCTGACATCAGGCTCTGCTTACAGCGTTCGTCTGGAGGGGGTGTAAAATCGTTTTTCCTGCTAGTAAACCTGTCTATCATTATGCTCCCCCTATGATCATCATATAACTTTTTTCTTAATGATATTGCACTCACTTCCCAGTTTACTGACATTCAGGGTTATTCAAAGAGAATGGAAAAGTCACCACACGTTCGGTGACTTTTCGTTCTCCTCAATTCGGTTCGATTTGGCGATCCCATTTCAGCGACCCTGCGGTGTATTCAGCCAGGGGCGGATCCAGAGACTAGTCTCGGGAGGGGCACTTACAGAAAATAAGGTGTTTTAGCAGAGAGCCCGACTCACGAGAATTTACAGAGGGCCCGGCTCACAGGAGCTTACAATCTAGAGGAGCAGAGGGCCCGGCTCACAGGAGCTTACAATCTAGAGGAGCAGAGGGCACCCAGGAGCTTACAATCTAGAGGAGCAGAGGGCACCAGGAGCTTACAATCTAGAGGAGCAGAGGACACCCAGGAGCTTACAATCTAGAGGAGCAGAGGGCACCCCGGATTTTACAATCTAGAGGAGCAGAGGGCACCCCGGATTTTACAATCTAGAGGAGCAGAGAGCCCCCGGCTCACAATGAATTGCCCCCAGCTCAAGGATTTGCCCAGCTCATGGATTTGCCCCCAGGTCATGGATTTGCCCAGCTCATGGATTTGCCCCCAGGTCATGGATTTGCCCCCAGGTCATGGATTTGCCCAGCACATGGATTTGCCCAGCTCATGGATTTGCCCCCAGGTCATGGATTTGCCCAGCTCATGTATTTGCCCAGCTCATGTATTTGCCCCCAGGTCATGGATTTGCCCCCAGCTCATGGATTTGCCCCCAGCTCATGGATTTGCCCCTCAGCTCATGGATTGCCCCAGCTCATGGATTTGCCCCAGCTCATGGATTTGCCCCCAGATCATGGATTTGCCCCAGCTCATGGATTTGCCCCCAGCTCATGGATTTGCCCAGCTCATGTATTTGCCCAGCTCATGGATTTGCCCCCAGCTCATGGATTTGCCCCAGCACATGGATTTGCCCCAGCTCATGGATTTGCCCCAGCTCATGGATTTGCCCCCAGGTCACACATGGATTTGCCCCCAGGTCACACATGGATTTGCCCCCAGGTCCACACATGGATTTGCCCCCAGCTCATGGATTTGCCCCGAGGTCACACATGGATTTGCCCCCAGGTCACACATGGATTTGCCCCCAGGTCACACATGGATTTGCCCCAGCTCATGGATTGCCCCCAGGTCACACATGGATTTGCCCCCAGATCATGGATTTGCCCCAGGTCATGGATTTGCCCCCAGGTCATGGATTTGCCCAGCACATGGATTTGCCCAGCTCATGGATTTGCCCCCAGGTCATGTATTTGCCAGCTCATGTATTTGCCCAGCTCATGTATTTGCCCCCAGCTCATGGATTTGCCCCAGCTCATGGATTTGCCCCTCAGCTCATGGATTTGCCCCTCAGCTCATGGATTTGCCCCAGCTCATGGATTTGCCCCCAGCTCATGGATTTGCCCCCAGATCATGGATTTGCCCCCAGCTCATGGATTTGCCCCAGCTCATGGATTTGCCCCAGCTCATGGATTTGCCCCAGCTCATGGATTTGCCCCCAGGTCACACATGGATTTGCCCCCAGGTCACACATGGATTTGCCCCCAGCTCATGGATTTGCCCGAGCTCACACATGGATTTGCCCCCAGGTCACACATGGATTTGCCCCCAGGTCACACATGAATTTGCCCCCAGCTCATGGATTTGCCCCCAGGTCACACATGGATTTGCCCCAGGTCATGGATTTGCCCCAGGTCATGGATTCCCCCAGCTCTCACCTGGATTGTTGCCCCAGCTCCGGCAGGGGTTGAGGGACCCAGATGCCGGGCAGCGCGGGAGCGCCTGCCCGATCTTGAACAGTCCGTCCTGTGAAGTGGATGCGGCTGTGTGCCGTGCGCAGCCGGTCTCGCGGTCCGGCCAGTCAGGTGGTACAGAGACTCAGTACCAACCTGATTAGCCGGACCACGTGACCGGCTGCGCACGCACAAGCCGCATCCACTTCACAGGACGGACTGTTCAAGACCGGGCAGGCGCTCTCGCGCTGCCCGGCATCTGGGTCCCTCAACCCCCGGGCCAAATCTCGGGGGGGTCAATTGCCCCGTTGCCCCCCCTGGATCCGCCCCTGTATTCAGCAAGCACCACCGGACTGTCGTAGTGCAGGGAAAAGTCGCCTCAAACGCGCCGAAAACTCACCGCAAAACCCAGCGAAGGCACACCGAAACCAGCAAAAACATCTGGATTAACGCCGCCGAACACGCTGGAGAAACCCGAATAGGAGCAGATCAGAGCGCAGAGCAGCCGCCGTAAAAACCCGACACCTCAGGCGAATGGAGTAAAAAAAAAACGTACGCTTGAATGTTTGAAAAGTGAAACGCTGTTTGCAAAGAAACTACTGAGCGAAAATGTCTGAAATTTACATATAAGATCCAATGAATGATAATAAAAAGGGCTGTTACAGAAAAAAGTAAAATCGATTTAAAAAAAAAAAAAAATCAGCAAAAAATTTTTGGCAAACAAATCCAGAAAAATGCTTAAAATATCCCATAAAAGTCTATAAAGAGACTTTTTACTGCAGAATATTATAATCAATGGTTTATTAGATATTGAATTACAATGGGAATATTTTTAACATTGAAGCCTATGGGATTCGCCTGAATAAATCTGCCGCATGAAGCCACCGAATGGCAGGGCATTTCGGCAACTTTTCACTGCTGGTTTTTGTTCTCTGAATAGACAACGCTATGGGGATTTCACTGCCCTTGAACAGGCACCGCATGTGCAGGCAATTCGCCAACATTTGGCGAACTGCCTGCTCTCTGGATAGCCGAATGGCCAAGAAAGGTAACCGAACGCTGATTTTCAGTGTTCGAGTACCTTTCGGCAGCCATTCATATCTATTTGAATAACCCTGATAGTGTCACGGATCCCCCTTAGTTCCAAGAGGTCGGTCCCTGTAGTACCCTATCTACCCCTCCGATCCTTGAATGGTCAGTATAGCTAATTACCTTCAGGGACTCCATCCTATAACACCCAGCAAGGGTTAACAAGCCCCAGAACAGTATAACACAGCAGGCCCTGACAGCATAGGAACAAATACGTAACTGGCGGCGCGATGCCAATCGCTGCAGGATCTCTTGGTGGTTCTCTTTGGTGGTACCGTCCACATATATGAAAAATACAATAGTGCAGACGAAAATACAATTTTCAGTCGGAATGCGTATTATAATGTTACCACTCACAAAGGAAGAGCCCCAACACTGGCTCTGAGCGGGTCAGCACATTTGGTCATTTAGTCTTGTTCTGAAGGAGGCGACCTACAACCCTCAGAAATGGTGATCCGCTTCCAATGCCAGTGCATGAAGAAACATGTAAAGAAAGAAGAAACTTTCTTTCGTAGATCCGTTGGAAATCTAATCAAACTACGTGTGTAGGAATTAAACTCACGTGTGGTGGAGCTTAAAGCCAAGCTCTAGGATCAGACGCCTGTGGACTTATTTGAGGTAAAGCCCATGGAAAACCTCTTTAGTCAGCAGCACACCAGGGATTGATGAAAATTACCAAAATTTATTAAACATAAAAATAAATAAAATGCAGTAAAAAAGATCAATCTGGCTCAGCCAGTATACCCAGACGCGTTTCGCCACATATGCCACATGACAGCATAGGTCTTAATGCCAGGATAACAGGTCAGCCTTATACCAAGGGTTATACACAGAGCAGGGGTATCAGCAATAGCCGGGTCGGCACACAATGCAGGGTTATCAGTAATAGCCGGGTCGGTACACAAAGCGGGGTTCTCAGTAATTGCCAGGTCGGTACACAAAGCAGGGTTCTCAGTAATAGCCGGGTCGGCACACAATGCAGGATTATCAGTAATAGCCGGGTCGGTACACAAAGCGGGGTTCTCAGTAATTGACAGGTCGGTACACAAAGCAGGGGTATCAGTAATA
The DNA here is from genome assembly GCA_009667805.1 of Leptobrachium leishanense. NCBI lineage: Eukaryota > Metazoa > Chordata > Amphibia > Anura > Megophryidae > Leptobrachium > Leptobrachium leishanense. Next base: position 42,164,278 of record CM019075.1, on the reverse strand, counting down.
GCCGGGTCGGCACACAAAGCAGGGGTATCAGTAATAGCCGGGTCGGCACACAAAGCAGGGTTCTCAGTAATTATCGGGTCGGTACATAAAACAGGGGTATCAGTAATAGCCGGGTCGGCACACAAAGCAGGGGTATCAGTAATTGTCGGGTCGGCACACAAAGCAGGGGTATCAGTAATAGCCGGGTCGGCACACAATGCAGGGTTCTCAGTAATTGCCGGGTCGGTACACAAAACAGGGTTCTCAGTAATTTCCCAGTCGGCACACACAGAGGGTTCTCAGAATAAGCCAAACGTCAATTAGCAGAACAGAAATTGCCAAAGCACTGGGGAAGCAAACTCCATGTCAGGGCAATGAGTCTGCCTAAGCAGACTGATTTTAAAGCCGGTGGCTTTGCGTCATCATCACGCCGCGGCCCACCCCCTGACCACCCAGTTGACCACCATGGTTCTGTATATCACTCGGCGCCCAGCCAGTGAGCAGCAAAGACAGCGCTGCCGGGCTGGGCGTGACACATGGTTAATCAATTTTGCTTCTTTTCCTTTTTACAAGAGCTCTGCCATGTTTTTCTCCAAAGTCCAGGAGCATCTTGCTAACTTATACCAGAAACAGTCTCTGGCTACTATTTAATACAGGTACAGGTTGAATCCCACTATGCAAGTAGTAAAGCATAACTTAAAGATGGACAAGAGAACAAAACATTGTTTTAATCCTATTTGTCCCAAGAATGGGTGTAATCACTGGAGATTTTAAGGGGTTCAGCCTCATCAAAGAGACCAATGTACTATCCAACTGAAAACCAGGAGGATACCATCTACTACCTGTGATATTCTTAAAACTTAACCTTTATTATAGATCAATTATTGTTTAAAACCACCTTGACATTGAAGATGGTCAGAGACACGCTTCACAAACATCCCATAATTAATTATCTAACGATGTGCCTAGAGGGGTGTCGGCTATACCCTCCCAACGAAGTCTAACAAGGCCGAAACGATCATCGGGGGTTGCTGCACCTCTCGTGCAGGGATGACGTCCTTGGCAGTCAGTACTGGCCACCCTTTCTGGGTGATTGCGTCTGATTTGCATATGGAGCAGTTGTCCCTGTAATGGCACAATCGAGCTAAAACCTTGTGAGATCTGAGCGGGCCCCACCGTAGAGCAGGCCACTAGTGCTGTTGTTCGGTCTCAGGACCTTCACAAACCTCTCTTTTTCTCACTAATTTTATCATTTGCCAGACTATATACAAAATGCCTCCACTTGTCTGACCAGTCACGGTATCAATCGGTCTCAGAGAGGCAGCCGATGGAAAAGATCTACGCAAGGAAGCAGCTCCTATCCATTGTTCTGCCCTGGCGCCCAAAACATGTGTATGTAAAGTGTGCAAGTCCCGTCGCGGTGTACAAATGCCTGTTTCTACACTACATAAGTTTCATAGGAGCGCAAATCGCGTATGAAAGCTTCAGGGAGTTCCGGGTTCGGACGTTTCTGAGTTGAAGAACAGGGATGAGCCGAATACCCCCGTGTTCGGTTCGCAATTCGAACTCGAACAATTTCAAAAGTTCGAGTTCGGACGCGAACACGATCCGAACTCAATGCCCCAAGCAGTTGTTTATGAATAGATTAAAGGAAAAGCATTTACCGTCATTTGAAATGTCATTTTTTTGTTTTTAAATGTTTCTATACATCCTAGAAATCCGCCACTTCACGGGCAGGTTATGGGGACCTCCTAGGCACGATATTTGAAGGGATTTTTCGTTTTTATGCTTAACCCTTATTTCATGGAAAACTCACTGTTCCTTTAAAAAGTTTTTTTTAAAAACTTTTTGTCCTTGTTTCCTGTCCCCCAGGGCACTACCCGGACCCCCATACACCTTTTATGGCAAATATCTTGCATATGTGCCCTCTTGGAGGGCACTCTAAAAATCGAACGTTCGGGTCCCATTGACTCGCCAAACGAGAGTAGGCGAGTGGAAATTTTGAGCCCTGTGTATATATATATATATTTAAATCCTTGCTGCCTTAACATCAACAGAATGAGCTCTGAAAAAAAATGGATGAGAATGTTAGGGTTAATCCTAAATGTAACCCTAACCCTAAAATAGACACAAATAGTAACCTAACCTAACCGATAGTTTCTGGAAATGATTCAGTTTAGCAACAATTGTAAACTTTCGGGGTGCAACAGATTTTTTTTTTCCTATTGCTTTTGAAAAATACATCCAAAAATGATGCCTAGGCTGATTTTGTTTAGCGTCATTTTTAGCACATCATTTTTTTTTTTTAGCATCATTCCCCTACGATTTCCTAAACTTATGTGGATGATGATTTTTGTGCTGCTCTGGCAGTGAAATAGCTGAACATCACAAGGAATTTGGTCCGCACCAGGTGTAGGACCAATGATTCCCCGCCAAATGATGTGTTTGTGTTACAATGTAGCAACTATATCATAATATCTTAACAGTTTGTTGTGCCTTTTCATAGTATATTTGGTAACATTTGGCACATTCCACGTTGTAAAACATTTCCAAATTGTCCGGGGCTGAAACGGTTACCATAAAATAAATCCTCCTGAAAAAACGAGCCGCAAAGCCTGCTCCTTAAGTGTTCAAGCCGGTGGCCCCCTTCACCTGTGAATGAGCAGGAGAGAGGAGGTGGTATGTGTGATCCCCCAAGGGAGGCGCAGTGGGACCTGCACACATACGCTTTGCCTGCTTTTAAAGTCTAATAGCATTTTAAGGTTATTATCTATTTCAGATCCACGGCAAGGGTCAGAGTTCGGGGCTAGTGGACATCCTCTCCCCTCCTTTCACCAGCACCCCGGCTTCTGACTGACAGCAATCAGTCAGGCTTTGGCCTCCTGAGGAGGGGAGAAGGAGGAGGGTCCAGAGGTCGGCAGCGGGCGAGATTCAGCTGTCATTTTTAATTATCTAAATGATATTCAGTGTGCAGAGCATCCTGTCTGTCAGCCCAGGCACATTAGCATGGCAGTGTTTGTGTATAGAAGGGAGAATTAAGGATGCAGACAAGACGATGGAAGAGGCGCATGAATTATAAGATCACCCCCCACCATGAAATAGATAAGGAGGCTGCTGGTCACTGTGCATGGAAAGACCAGGAACGGTCAAAGGTGAGCGTGGTAGATTGTCAGCTCTGCAGGATAGCATCTCCTTTATTATTCCTTGCTAATTATTAAAAGATCATCGCCACATTAGAGGAATGAATTTATGCCAGTCTTGGACAGATATTCTTATCGCCAAAAGAGTGTTTGGTTGTACGAGATCTACAGGCGTTTTGGAATCTATTCAGGTGAACTGGGTATTGAATGCAAACAGGAAAGCTTTAACATATACCTATTTTCCATGCAATCTTCTGCAGTACAACAGTTCATGAACTGCAGGTGATCGAGCAGGACGGTGTTTGCAGATACGACCTGTCATATGAGCTGAAAATATAACCTCAAGCTCTTGATACGGTATAACTATGTGTGTTTAAAAAGTTGCGGTTTTATTTTTTAAGAATTTGACAGTTTTTATTGTGCGCGCATGGAAGACATAATAATGACATCAGTTTTCCAATGAAGAATAAGCATAAATGGTATGAAACGTAAAGAAGTCCAAAGTAACAGAGAATGAGTAAAAACGCAAAAGGTGTTATTCACAGAGCACCGAAATGTCGCCGTCATTTCGGTGCTTTCTCCTTCTGCACACTTTGGGGACTCAAATTTCCCCACCCTGCCGTGAATTCAGCATTCAGAAGTGCAGGCAATCAGCCGCCGAATACCGTCTCAAACCCGCCGCCGCAAACCCGTCGCCCGCTGCCACCAGCCCACTGGACTTATGCTGTAAACCCGCCGGAGGGCCGCCAAGCTAGGGATGTGCATGGCTGAAAAATTTGTTTTGTTTACTTTCGTTTCGTTACGTTTTTAAATAATTTAGTTTTCGGAATTTCGTAACTACTGTAATTTCGTTTTGTATTTCGTTTCATTTTGGATCGATTTGAAATTTCGAATCGATTTGAAATTTCGAATCGATTCGAATTTCATATTCATTCGATAGTTGATATCAATTCGAATTTTGGATCACTAAATAAAACCTCAATTAATCAAATTTTGCTATTAAAAGAAAAGCTAGGGTTACATTTTAAGCTGTGTCACAGATTTAGTATTTGAGTCAAATTAAACCGTGAAACAAAATTAATTTGTTTTATAAAGTCCTTTGCTGAATATTACTTGTATTGTAAGTTACAGTAAGATCAATTCAATAGTTGATATCAATTCGATAGTTCATTTCAAATTCGATTGTTGATATCAATTATTCAAATTTTTCTTTTATGATGATGACACAGTGTAAAACGAAATAAATTTGTTATATACTGTTTCGTTTCGAATTCGTACTATATCAATTCGTTATTCGGATGTACTTCCCAACTACGAATTATCAAATTTCGTTACAAATTCCCATATTTTTCCAAAACGAATGCACAGCTCTATGCCAAACGCAGCTGATGAGCTGCCGAGCAAAGCACCAACCAGCCACAGAAGAAAGCCGACAAGCCGCCGGATGGGTAAAAAACAAAAACAATACAATTGAGGCCGGCGTCAGACGACCGCAGTAATCACGTCCGTGTTGCCGCACAGTTTAACATCCGTTGTAGCATAGAATCATGATCAACAGAGACCCACATACGAAGTACTTGCGCACCGAACTGCGCACGCACAACGCACGTGGTAAATGGACGCAAGTTAGGCAAGAACGTAAAACCGCTACCACGGACGCTCAGAGTGCGCCACGTCCGCGTAGCGTTCTGTGTGAGTGATGAGATGTCAGACGCAGCGCATTTGCGACGTCCAGCACCTTGACGCACAAAATGGCTTTTCATATCCTTTTCAAATTATCATTTTTCATATTAATTTTATTTCCCATAGTTCCCTTTTTATTGCTACGTCCGGCAAAAAAAAACGGACCTTGTGGTGTCTACAGTATCTTCCGTCAGTACGTCCGTCCGTTGTGCACGCACGCAGAGTGCGCTCAGACTGCGTTCGTCTGACTCTAGCCTAAAAGTGTCAGAATTGAAACTCTGTTTGCAATAAAACTACTAAACGAAAATGTCTGGAATTTACATATAAGGTCCTATGAATGACAATAAAAATGCTGTTACAGAAAAAAGAAAAACCGTTTTTAAAAAAAATGCCTAAACAATCTTAAAAATAAATGAATAAAGAGACTTTTTGCTGCAGATTAAAATAATAAACCGTTTATTAGATATTGGGTGAAAACGGGAATATTTTTAAATTTGAAGCCTATGGGATTCTCCTGAATAAACCTGCTGAATGAAACCACCGAACAGCAGGGCACTTCGGCAACTTTTCACTGTTCGGTGTCTCTGAATAGATGAACCATTGCTACTCTATAGCGGATTTTACTGCCGTCGAACAGGCACCGAACTGGCTGGCAGTTCTCCAAGATTTGGCAAACTGCCTGCTCTCTGAATAGCCGAACGGCCACAAAATATCACCGTACGGGAAAATTCCCTGTTCAGTGCCTTTTCGGGGCCAAATCGTCTCTCTCTGAATAACCCCTTATGTCCAATGCATAACGTTTTTGGTTAACAGTTTGTAACTTATTGAAAGTAATTAATACAAATCTTGAATGAAACAAGAGAAATAGTATAACAAAGTAAAAAAGGGAAAAAAAATTATAACTGCCAGGTTAGGATTGTCTGTTGTTTTATTTAAGGTCCTGAGTGCATCCATAGTGCTATTTGGATTTTATTGGATTTAAGCACCAGGGCTTTAACCCCGTCAGGACAACTAAGGATCGAGTGCAGTTTTTTTGCTTAATATAATGTGTGTGCATATATATTTATGAAAAATTAAGATATACCTGCTAATAAGAGAGGAGATGTAGGTAGGGGCACAGATGACGGAGACCTTTGTATGTGAGCACTATTGTTCTGAACTGGATTCTAAAGGAAACAGGGAAGCAGTTGTTTAGAGATTGACAAAGCGGTGAGGTGTGAGAGGTACAGGATGTGAGGTGGATGAGCCTGGCAGAGGTGTTCATTACAGACTGCAGAGGGAGGATGTGGGCTCACTTAAGGCCAGTGTGAAGAGGGTTACAGTAGTCAAGGAGGGAGATTATTAATGGTCTCATCCAAGTTTTTATTGAGTCTTGATTGCTATGCCATCCCCACAGCGGGTAGGGCCCAAACACCGTGGGCAGGAATAGCTTGCCCCATGGCCTCCACATAGACTCAATTGGCCTGCCTACATTGCACGCGCACTGATTGCATCACTGGCTGCCGCTGAACCACTGTTCCACGTCAGCCAATGACGCGATCAGCCATGCGCAATGTAGGCCAACTGAAGGCTGGCCTCAATGCCAGCGGGCAAGCTATGCCGCGCCGCGGCATTAAGGTACCGCCTTGCCTCTGGGAGATCCCAGCGACAAGAGGTTAAGAAAGGAGTGGATGCATCTAATGGTTTTTAGGTAAAAATAGCAAGATTTGATTAGTGATTGAATGAAGGAGAGAAGGGGACATCGAAGAGCACACCAAGACAATGAGCCTGTGCTGTAGAAGTAACGGTGGCACCATTCACCTGAAGGGAAGTGGGTGCAGGAATGTTAGCCGTAGAGGGAGGAAGACAAGAAGTTCAGTTTTGCAGAGGTTGAGCTTGAGGAAACTAACAGTTATCCAGTCGGAGACAGCAGACCGGCAGGCATTAACACGGTCCAACACAGGAGGAGAGAGATCAGGAGAGGAGAGGTAGATTTGGATGCCATAAGCATAGCAGTGATTTTGAAATCCGTTGGAAGAGAAAGGGTTATCAAGAGAGTTGGTATAGATAGAGCCTTGAGGGACCCCAACTGAGAGAGGATCTGGAGATGAAGAGTCACCAGCAAAGGAGACACTGAACGATCGAAGAGAAAGACGGGAAGAAAACCAGGAGAGAACGGTGTCACTGAGGCCAAGTTGTGTTTTTGTGGGCCAAACTGTGTGCGGGCCAAGTTGTGTGTGTGGACCATGATGTGTTTGTGTGTGTGGACCACGATGTGTTTGTGTGTGTTTGTGTGTGGACCAAGATGTGTTTGTGTATGTGTGTGTGTGTGTAGACCAAGTTGTGTGTGTGTGGACCAAGTTGTGTGTGTGTGTGGACCAAACTGTGTTCGGGCCAAGTTCCGTGTGTGGACCACAATGGGTTTGTGTGTGTGGACTAGGGCTGAAACAACTAGTCAATTAATTGACAACTAATCTATGATTAAAATAGTTGTCAACTATTTCTGTAATTGATTAATCGGTGTCGCTTAATCATCCTGTATACAGCACACACTGTTTAGAGTCAGACTGAGGTAAATGTAAATAATTTCAGCTTCGGAGCTGATTGGAGACGACGCGCCACTGCTTTACTCGGTATGATTTAGTTCTAGGGTTATGTCACACACAACCAGTTTGTTTTTATTCCGTTTACAACAGTAGCAGAACTATAACACAAAACAAAAGGATACTGCCACTGGGTGAAGGAGTTGTATGCCTGTATTTAATCCTTACTTGAAGCTGGAGTCCTGTGCCACCACCCCACCCTCACTGCCACACCCTCTTTGGTTGGGAACTGCCATTCCCTCCCTTTGGTCTGGTCCCTTTCCCCAAACTCTCTCCCACACTCATGTCCGGTCTTATGCCCATACCCACTCACACTCAGGTCAAGTCACTTGAGCAAAGTCCACCTTCCACCTCTGGTCCCTCCTCCTACTCAGCTTGTTCACAAAATTATTTAAAAGGGACGCTCTACGCAGCCTGACCACTTTAGCTTATTAACCCCGATTTCATGCTGACATCATCATCATCTATGACCAAGTGCTTGTAGCCACGTTCATTTGAGAAAGCAAACCTGGGCTTAAGCTGTGCATGCAGCATCAACACATCCCTCTGACCAAGCACTCGCAGCATCAACCCATCCCTCTGACCAAGCACTCGCAGCATCAATCCATACCTCTGATCAAGCACTCGCATACCTTGTGCGAAAAATATGGATGACTTCCTGCAAAAATATAATATTATGGGTTATAATATTTAATATGTGGGTAAAAGCTTCTTGTTCCAAGGAGAAATCTGACGTCGTTCTGGGGTCAAGAAGGAATTTTTTCCCACTATGTTGTATATTGGCGAGCGCTACAGACTATGTTTTTTGCCATCTTTTGGATCAACAGCAGTAGGTGATGTGTGAAAGGCTGAACCCGATGGGTGCATGTCTTCTTTCTGCGTATGTAACTATCAGGGTTATTCAAAGAGCTCCGAATTGGGGCCGAAAGGTAACCGAACAGTGAAATTCAGCGTACAGAAAAAACTTAAAAAGTAAACTTAAAAAAAATAAAAAAAAAAAATAGGACTTTTTAAAAAACAAAAATCAAGAAAAATGCTTAAAATATCCTAAAAAATCTATAAATAAAGAGACTTTTTACTGCAGAATTTTATAATGAACGGTTTATTAGATATTGAATTAAAACGGGAATATTTTTAACATTGAAGCCTATGGGATTCGCCTGAATAAATCTGCCGCATGAAACCACTGAAAGGCAGGGCTTTAGGGGAACCTTTCACTGCTGGTTTGTGTTCTCTGAATAGCCGAAGCAGTGCTTTTTCATGAGGATTTCACTGCCCTCGAACAGGCACCGAACAGGCACTGTATGTGCAGGCAATTCGCCAGTTTTTGGTGAATTGCCTGCTCTCTGGATAGCCGAATGGCCAGGAAAGGTAACCGAATGCTGATTTTCAGAGTTCGGTTACCTTTCTCAAGCAATTCGGATCTCTTTGACTTACCCTGATAGAATTATCAGTGATCATTCAAGTACAGGTTCACCGCTTGGTAACAGCCCCTGTGTAGCTATAGGAAGGCTTTTGTTTTCTGATCCTAGAATTATTATTTTTACATTTTTTTTTGTGCATGCGAAAATAAACTTGACAGTCTTTGAAGCACAGTCTTATGAAACTCACTTTGATTTTTTATTAGTCAAAACTGACCTTCTAGTCATATATCAAAGTCAAAATGATATACGGGGGACATTGCAAGGTTTGTTTTTCTTTTTAAACCGAGAGAGCGCCCCCTTAAGACTAATGTCGTGTAAATGCTATGCTTCCCGCAAAGTAAGCCCTGTGCTCTGTTCAATGATCTCCAAATTTACCGATCTCTCTGACAAATTGAAACTATCAGGGTTATTCAGAGAGCGGTGAAAAGCAGGAGAATGACTGGAGAATGAATAATTCTAGGTCAAAATAGCCAAACCAGAAAAATTCTTCCTTTCATCTCACTTTCCAAATCGGCTATTTTGACCTAGAATTTTTCATTCTCCAGTCATTCTCCTGCTTTTCACCGCTCTCTGAATAACCCTGTATATATGGTTGATTTATATATAGTGTGTGTATGTGTTTGTATGTGTGTTTGTGTTCTGGACGAAAGGCTGTCAACCTTTGTAAAAGTCCGCTGTGATGTGCCTGCACTGAGGAGGCAGTAGGTCAGAAAGCAGGCCCGCCTGGAGTACCTTGGAATAGAGAAAAAAAAAAAGTTAAAATAAATTTAAAAAATGTAATTTAATTAAGGGAGAGGTGGGAGGCCAATTGCGAAGCAAGCAGCATCGCCTACCGCTACCATGGTCTTCTTTAAAACGGTCCAGGCCCTTCCCACAACTCATGACTCAGCATAAAAAAAATATATATATATATTTGTATTATACGGATTCTGAATTGGTTACGCAACATTATATATGTTCTATAAATGCATTGAATCCGTTAAACTTAATTGGATGTCAATACGGTGGTGGATGGCGTTACTCATTTTTGTGAAACTTGGCCGATAATGCAACCAGTAAAAAAGCCCCTTATCGCCAGGTACCCCGATCCCATCCCTGGCACGCCAGGTCCTTATCCCCCTTGTGCAGTACAGGGTTAATGTCTGCAAGTGCCTGTTTGCATTCAACTTCACCGTCAAGTGAGGCCATTTTTTCTCCCCCCGCGCAGCTGCTTGACAGCACCTAATAATAACACACGAGGACAGTCAGACAGAATGAAGACAAATACCGTGACTTCTTACAGAATCCTAATGTCCTGAGGCCCGTGGGAACCGCTTATCTGCAGACGGAGCCTGTGTGCCAGGTGTCCCCACGCACACACGTGCATATACATGGGTGTGATTTTACATATATCTATGCATGCAAATACAGTAAACAAAAGATCTAAAAGATGAAAACAAAGAATACTTTCCGCAGAGATAGAATGGAGGTTGTCTAAGTGGTTTTATTAGTATATTTTCTCTCTCTTTTTTTTTCCCCCGTGTGTTTTTGTAGATCTATTTATCTATTGTCTATCAGTTTATTTATAGCTTGATAAACATTTGTTGTACTAATTATTTTTTAGTGTTAATTCTTTAATAGTTAATGAGGGAAAATACGTCTATATATCAGATACCGAATTCAGAGCACACTACCCAAACACATTGACCATCAAAAAATGAAATATTCTGATTTTGTTTATTTTATGTTGCTGAATGCTGATATCTTACTTGTACTTTGTTTTACTCTTGTATGTTTAGGTAAGAAAATATTTTACTCTATATGTGCCACTGGGTGCATCCATTAACTAACCCCCTCCCCATTTCTTTACAACACATGCTCCTCACCCAGTGGCATTGGCCATACAATGTGGTGAATGCGTCAGAAGTCCAAAATCGGACTCATAAGGATTACCTTGTCTGGGATGTATGCAGAGTACATCACCGGGGGTATATTAGAAGTCTTTTAACCCATTCACTTCGATTTTGCGTAGTAATACATTGAAAAGCACTCGTTAGCATACCAAAAGACCATTTTCACGCCCGTTTAATGCAAGATTAGTGTGCCCCCTGTGGAGAAACAAAATCCTTTGCTTTTTCTCTCTCCTGTCACTGGAGAGTGATAAAACAAGCTGCAAATAGCAGCCCCAAACCACATTGTAACAAAATTTTCAAACACTTTGCTGATGGATTACAGCAGCCACAGAGAGAAGGCAGAATACACTGAGAGCTCTGGGGTAGCTCACTGCTGTACAGGGATAGGATTCAGGGGTTTATAATGACTGAAAATCCATGTACATCATAGATACCAAAATAATATAGAAATATCTGTATTTTTTTGGAAGCTGCATTACTAATAATCGCATTATGATCACTACAAATCCCCATAAGCAGGAGATCTGATCATTTATGTTATCTATTTTCAGTGCACGTCCTCTATTTGACGAAAAAGCCGTTTCTGCCTGTATGCTGATAATGCAGACCCTGTGTGGAATTATGCAATATAAGGGACACCATCTAGAATTCAGACTTTTTCGTTCTAACAATAATTCTGTAAAGGATAAAGAAAAACATGAAATTTTTTACATTTTTATTATTCATTTAATAAATTGTTCTCTGTTCTAAAACGGTGGCATTACGTGCTGTTACATATAAAGCAAACAATGCCACTGCGTTATCTCACCCTCTCCCTTCCCATGCCAGGAGCTACTGTGTAGGTGATATTGCAATGCATTATTACACATTGGTTCAACTAAAACACAAACCACCTCACCTCTGCAAGGAGAGTGGGGGTTCCTCGGACTCCTGTATCTCCATTCATTACACTCTACAATGTCAAGTTAGCCGTCATTGGACAGGTCTTAGTCTGGCCTTTCTAATGTTACCAAACATAATAATGTAAAAATGTCTCAAAAATAAATAAATAATCTCTTTTTTCCACACTTATTATTTTTTATTTATTTTACGAAGAAACACTCACTCAAAGAAATAAATGAATAATTAAAAAAGCAACAGGCAAAGGAAATGACCTGGTACACCTTGTATTCCACGATAGACACTTTATTGGGAATGTAACATTTCAGCTGCAAGCACATCTTTTTTCCGATAAGCTTGCAGCCAAAACCTTGCATACCTAATAAGGTTCCTTTTGTGGAATATACGGTGTGCTGGGTCTCATCCTTTGCCTGCTGCTGCTGCATCAAGAAGCTGGTTTCTCCAGGGATTTACTGAGCATCCAGCATTGGCTCAAGAATGACAGGCTGAGTGCTATATTCTTTTTTGTTTTTGTGTAAAAAAAAGTAAAAATCGCAACTTCTCTACAATCAGAGCCATAAGGGGTTATTCAATAAGCGGCGAACTTGCCACCGAATTGCACCATATGGAGAATATCGTGGCAGGTCATCTAGTCACCAAACTGTTAATTTGCCAAATACTGGTGAATTGGCGGCGAAATACGGTGCAGTTCGACGCAGGTCGCAGCAATTCGGCGAACTTCAACAGCAGCGAAATTGTCCTGTAGAGAAGTAATGTTCAGAGGATGCCAAACTGCAGTGAAATGCCCTAATTTTCAGTAATTCAGTTCGACAGGTTTAAACAGGCGAATGTAAAAAACAATATTATTGTTTTTATATATTCTTTATTCAACAGTTTCTTCTTTCCATTTTCAGCAAACTATCTTTTTATTTATTTTTTGGAACATTTCGTTGTGTTTTTTAGACAATATTTTTGATTCCCAATTTTTTTTTAAAGCCGTTGTTTTTTTTTATTCCGTAACAGACCGTTTTATAAATTTTTTATTATTTCCACACATTTCCATGCATTTTTATTGACATAATGTATTTGTTTTTTGGAACGTTTTGTTGTGTTTTTTTAGACAAAATTTTTGATTCCCAATTTCTTTTTTTAAAGGCGTTTGTTTTTACATTCTGCAACAGACGTTTTCTTAAAAAAATTTATAGGACTTTATTATTTCCGCACACTTTCATGCATTTTTATTGGTTTAAACACCTTTTAGAAGGATAGCAGAGCCCAGTTTTGGGTTTTTTTCTGCAGTTCTGCGGTGTTTGGTGGCTCCATGTTTGGTGCACTTCGGGGACCCTGCTGTGAATAGTGAATTTACCTCAGGGTTGGCAAAATGGAGCCGATGTGCGCTGAACCAGGAAGTGAAATCTCAGTGCTTTCTTAATAGCCCCTATAGTGTTACTTCATGTGCGGAGCCACCTCCATCAACACAACATTTTAGATTTTTAACCTAAACTGAGGAGCACGGTGCACCCCAATTATCCAATACAGCTCTTTTTTTAGATTCTTAAACCCCCATTCCTCCCCACTTTCTCCTCCAAGTGGGGTTCATATCACCCCCTCCACATGTACGTTCCTCTGTTGGAGCGTGCTCCGTGCTGTGGCTAATGACAGCAGATTAGCATGCATTACAAATAGCCTAAATAATGAATTATTCTATGTAATTATCACCTCACCCACTAATGCAATTACCAGATGCCTTGTGTGGTTATTTCAGGGCTGCGACTCTACCTGCTGGGTGCCATTTAAGGGTGCGTTCGCTTATAATTGCTGGTAGTGAGAAATGCTCTTTAAACGTCTTTATCGAGTGAGTATGTAAACTTAACAGTAACCCTTTAGTGCATGAGCCGTGCGGATTTTTTCTCTAAATCGCTCCACACTCACAGGGCTAATGAGGGCACGAGGGAACCGCTTTCTTCACTCTAACTCGCTAACCGCTTGTGACAAGAATGTTATTTTTTTTTCCCCCTTCATTGACAGAAAGGGCGATGAAACAGATAGGCAAAGCGCAGAAGATGTCATGTCAGACACCTCACAAAACTGCAGCGCGGTTAATCCCTTAATCACACACTGGTGCATGCTGGGAGACGCAGTAGGGAAGCGCTTTGATAAACCAATGTCTGGAAGAGCAGGGAATCATTGGCAGGTAATGCTTTAAGCCAAGATCTGTGTCTGTTCCAATATTTAAGAGGAATACGGAGGTGAGACGGGAGCGTGCGCTGCGCTGCTCTGTCACCAACCGGGTGCACACAAACACAGACCATGGCCTCTAGTTGTGCATGGCAGGTTCACTGACAAATCAAAAACGCATGTTTATCTTTCACAGACAGTGAAATAAGCAAAATAAAACCATGTGATGGAGCTTCGTACTCAGACCTAAGTTGCTCCCCTAGTCCGCGGTCACACAAGCGCATTGAGTGTGTCCGTGTGACGCTTCCTCCCTACGTCAGTCGCATCTTTTTGACGACTCGACGGGGAGGTCCACACGGTGTGGCGTGCAATAGTATCACACAGTACACCGGACGTGCTGAAACCCTCCCCAACAAAAAGCTACGACGAACGCTCGACGGGCCTACAAAGCGCAATCCTCCATAGGAGCCCGTCCTCATGGACATTCCCTCCGTGCTCGTGTGCGCTCGTGTGACCGCGACCTTAATGTCGATTCCTTGTAGAGAATCTGTTCTCCGACCAGAGACTATAGCAGAGATGTCACACACCAGCACCCCAGAGTCGGGGCCCCCTACCCCTACTAATTTCTAAAAAAGCTTTAGGTACATCTGGGTTTGGGAGTCCTTGAGGGCTGAGCCGTCGAGGAGCTGCATGCAGTGAGGGCAAAAGTTCCGTAAAATGGTCTAGAATATTTTTTGCAGCTATTAAAAATTGGGCAGAGGCTGCTGATAGAATGTGACCAATTATTTCTTAATTCTTTTTGTGTGATTTTACTCCTCTTTTTGTCCCTTGCAGCTCCTCCTCGTCGGCTCAGAGACTCCCAAATCTGGAAATCCCCAAAGCTTTTCTGTACAAATTTGCACTACTACGAAACTTGCTGGGCATAAAAAACGTAAATAGTGCACCGCTATGGGACTTGCGTACTTTACATACTTTGCGCTTGCTCAGAACGAAGGATCGGAGCTGCTCCGATCTGATCCATCTGCTGCCTCTCTGCGACTGCTCGCTGCAGACTGTGGGTGGTCTCAGAGAGGGTGACGTTGGCACGCTCTCTGCATGCTGACGTCACTAGTGACCGATCTGGTGACTGGCGCCGAGAAATTCAAAATCCCAGGTGCTGGTGACGCTGGGTGGGTGGAGGAAACTCCTCCACTTCAGATCGAAATCTCCAGATCGGGGTAGCAGGAGGGAGAGGTGACTCTACACATCCTGGCCACTTTAAATCAATAAGTAGAATGTCCCTTTAAAATAAGAAAAGGACCTAGGATTGCTGTATTTTAGGTATTTTATGTTAGAAAAATAATGTGTAATTTGAAGGGTTTTCTCTGGCACGCTGCACTTAATTCACTGCTACACTGGTGTTCTAGTCCTGCATATTTCTCTTAGGTGACTCACCACGTCTTCATACTTGTGCTTGCTTTTTGTGTCCGAGTTGATTATTGGAGCGACGGTATCAAAAATATCCTCAATCCATCCAATTAAGGAGTCCCATTCCACGGTCGCTTGTAAGATTAACTACCGCTTAACGTTGAGAATTGTTATGCCTCTCATGACGCAAGCTGAACACGTTCCTTCTGTAAATAACCATCTCTTATACTTTGTATAGGAGGGATTAATTTGCGCCTGACTTTAGAAGAACAAGCTATTTCAAGGTAACTCACCCTTCATTCCTGGAGACAGTATTTCTGAAAGAAATACCTTCTCCAAAAATATGGTGTTAAGGGATTTGGAGAATCACTTAACACACAAAGAAAAAACCTTAAAAAGCCCTGTAATCACCTCTCATTCCACACTGCTTCCCCTCACTAGGTGCAGGAGCTCCTCGCCATGGAGCTCCCCTTTCAAGTGGAAACATGTTGGCTCTTGTTCAAACCACGCCCCCTAAGATGTTTTTATTATTTTGTGATTTTTATTTGTTATGTTTTGTTAATATCTGAGCTATCTTAGTAAAATATTATGATTTTTATTGAAATTGCTCTTCCAATCTTTAAAATTGTGTTATGTCCGACCGTTCTTCTGTTGTTGTTTTCTATTTCAGCTAAAACATTGTATTGCCTATTGTTACTATCTCATACATCTGCTCATAGTTTGTTTCCAGATATGGAATTAGTTCTGATATCCCCAGTATAATCTGTTTTTGCGTTCACTGGTACAAGATTTATTGATACAGTTTCTATTTTTTTTTCTCTAGTATTTAATTTCAGCTCTGAGTCTTTGTGAAACGTGAAGAATTTCAGATAGTGTTTATCGGTTTGGTAATACTGGGGAAGCTATGTCACTGGCAAGTGCTGCTGTGCAAGCTCTGGTAAAGCTTGGGCAGAATCTGTTGATGACACACACACCAATGATGGCAAGGGGCATCTCTGTTTGGTGTTTTCGTTTCGCAGAATCCCCATCAGTTTTTCCCAAAGGGCTTAGTGAAAACATTTTGTTACCTACCGCGCTAAGGTCTTCAGGCGCCCGGCAGCATCATCCTCGCTGCTCGCTGGCCGGGCGCCGAATGAAGGAAATCCCGGTGGACAAGTGAGATGCCTGGGGCGGAGCTGAGCGTGATGACGCGGTCCCGCCGGGTTTAAAACCACAGGCAATGCATACCAGCATTGCCCTAACGTGGTTCCACAATCTCTTAGAGCTATCCTTGATTATTTGGATTCTCTCTGGCATGCCGACCCCTGGCAAACGGCTTCCGACACTCTCTGGCGTACTGACCTCTTGCTTTTGGCTTTCTGACATTCTCTGGTATCGTACCCCTGGTTTCACTATATTTTCCCACGCTTGGCTAAAACATTTCCCACGCTTGGCTAAAAAATTTCCCACGGTTGGTTGCTTATTTTCCAGCATAGGGATATATATATATATATATATTAGACCAACCACTTATAAGGATCGGAGGGAATGGATAGTGTGCTGCTTGCGAGGATCATTTACCCCATCCTGTTGGGGATCCGTGACACATTTATAGAATCTTCTAGTTATTTGCCATATGTTTGAATAGAGTGCAGGGGTCGAGAGTGAGTTTGGTGCACGCTAGCTTAATGTACACATACACATAAAGGTGCACAGCCTAATGAGTATAAAATAGCCCTAATGCCACACTATTAGTATCAAGTAGACATACTGTTGTGTCGCACCTGAATTTAATTTGTTTAGAGATTGTGGATTGCTATGGTTGTATGTAGAAATATGCAAAACGAATAAATCGTTAAGAGGCGTCAGGAATTCTGATTGAGTGAGTCCACTTAGTAGCATCTAGGGATGTGCATTGCTGAAAAATTAGTTTTGTTTAGTTTCGTTTCGTTAAATTTTAAATAATTTAGTTTTTTTCGGAATTTCGGAACTAATTTCGTTTTGTTTCGTTTTTTCGTATCGATTCGAATTTCATATCTCAATATGATAGTTGATATCAATTCGAATTTTGGATCACTAAATAAAACCCCAATTAATCAAATTTTGCTGTTAAAAGAAAAGCTAGGGTTAAATTTTAAGCTGTGTCACAGATTTAGTATTTGAGCCAAATTAAACAGTGAAACGAAATTAATTTGTTTCATAAAGTCCTTTGCTGACTATTACTTGTATTGCAAGTTAAGATCAATTCGATAGTTGATATCAATTTGATAGTTCATTTCAAATTCGATAGTTGATATCAATTATTCAAATTTTTCTTTTATGATGATGACACCGTGTAAAACGAAATAAATTCGTTATATACCGTTTCATTTTGAATTCGTATCGTATCGATTCGTTATTCGGAAGTACTTCCGAAATACGAATTATCAAATTTCGTTCCAGATTTCGAATTTTGCCGAAACGAATGCACATCTCTAGTAGCAACCCCATCCGTCTTCACTGTATGAAAGATCTCCACTTTCAAGGTCTATGTAAACTGTAAAAATTATGTAGAGCAGCGAGAACCCCCACACCCGGCTAACAGATTGTGGTGCTCCACTGATTGCCATCGCTCCTTAGTATCTCCTCAAGATGATCAATGATCATATCAGACAGATGCAGCAACAGCGACATTTTGGCCTGGGTAGGCCTTAATCATGCATGATGCCATTTCTGCATCTGTCAGATATGACCTACTATAGCAGTTGTGGGCAACTACGGCCCTCCAGACGTTTTGAAACTACATTTCCCGTGATGCTCGGCTGCTCATTAGTAAGGTTTGCAGAGCATCAAGGGAAATATAGGTCCAAACATTTGGAGGGTCGGGGTTGCTGACCCCTGATTTATAGGAATATTTAACATTACAATATGTAATTTTGCTGCCCTGTCCTGGGATACTTGTAATTAATAGAAATCCTGGTGTATTTATAAAATGTTTATCAGAAACAAATTACACCAGGATTTCTATTAATTACAAGTATCCCAGGACAGGGCAGCAAAATTACATATTGTAATATGTTCATCAACCCCGACCCTCCAAATGTTTTGGAATGATCAGGGTAATTCAAAGAGAATCAAAAAGTCACCGCACGTTCGGTGACTTTTCGCTCTCTACAATTCGGTTCGTTTGCCAATCCCATTTCGGCCACCCTGCGGTGTATTCAGCAAGCACCACAGGGTCCCGAATTGCAGGGAAAGGTCACCGTTAACCCACCGAAAACTAACCGCAAAACCCGGAGAATGCACGCCGAAAACCCGCAAAAAGATCTAGATTAACCCACCGAAAATGCCAAAAACCCCGAGCAGGAGCCAATCACATGCAGCAAAGCTGCCGGAAAAAGCCGTCACCGCAGACGAGTGAAGTGAATAAATTAGAAAAACAGTTTGCTTGAATGTTTGAAAAGGGAAACACTGTTTGCAAAGAAACTACTGAGCGAAAATGTCTGAAATTTACATATGAGGTCCAGGGAATGATAATAAGGAGGGCTGTTACAGAAAAAATAAGTAAACTTAAAAAAAAAATCAGAATTTTTTTATAAAAAAAAAATCCCGAAAAATGCTTAAAATATCCTAAAAAATCTATAATTTTTTTTTTTACTGCAGAATTTTATAATGAACGGTTTATTAGATATTGAATTAAAATGGGAATATTTTTAACATTGAACCTATGGGATTCGCCTGAATAAACCTGACGAATTAAACCACCGAATGACAGGGCAATTCGGCAACCTTTCACTGCTGGTTTGTGTTCTCTGAATAGCCAAAGCATTTCTTCTCTTTGGGGATTTCACTGCCCTCAAACAGGCACCGAACAGGCACCGCGTATGTGGAGGCAATTCGCCAGGATTTGGCGACTTGCCTGCTCTCTGGATAGCCGAATGGCCAAGAAAGGTTTTCTTTGGATAACCCTGTATATATTTACCTTGAGGCTCTGCAAACCTAATGAGCAGCCGAGCATCATGGGAAATGTAGTTTCAAAACATCTGGAGGGACATAGTTGCCCACACCTGTACTATAGTATCCCATTACTAGCATATGCCGAGTCGCCAACTGATCTTCTTTCATGGGCATTTTCAAGGGCTGTCAAAATGCCCAGGGGCAGCCTGGAGGATCATGCCACGCATCCAACATGACTATTTAAAATCACTAGCCTGGTCATGGTGGCTATATAGTGTCTCTTTAGATTATTTCAATAAAGTGCTTGTTTAAAACGAGGGATCTGTATTGTTTCTGGAAAGCAAAGGAGAATAATGACGGCTTTTATTATTGTGTTTATGCGTTTTGGTAATGAAAGGATTTAGCATCTTGTAGTCTTGCCGTTATTATATACGCTGTTAATATGGGTACAGCTAGGTTCCTCCAAACTGGGCTCTTCTTCATAAAGTGACTTTGTCTTGCTTGCCTGTCATCACTCAATATCTGAGGTTACTTTGCTCAAAGCCAGACCCGTACCCACTCCCTCATGCGTTGCCCCGCCGCGCCAGCAGGTCAGCAGCCCCAGACTGACAGACTGAGAGCAGTCAGACATACCTGCTCTGGCAGGTAAAAATCAGCACAAAAGTGTCACGTACCCCCGTTCCGGCGGCGCCTGGCAGCAGCGTCCTCGCTGCTCGCTGGCCAGGCGCCGAGTAAATAGCGCCGGTCGCTTCCGCACACGTGGGACGCCGGGAGGCGGGGCCTCGCGTGATGACGCGGACCCGCCGGGTTTAAAACCCAGCTTCTCCACTATGCCGGTGCCCTGACGTGGTAGTTACTTCCCGCAGAGCTCTTGTGCGTTTCTGGCTAAGAATTATTCTGTGTATCGACCCCTGGCATTGGCAAAACGACTATTCTGTGTATCGACCCCTGGCATTGGCAAAACGACTATTCTGTGTATTGACCCCTGGCTTTGGCGAACGAACCATTCCGTGTATTGACCCCTGGCATTCGCAAGCGACCATTCTGTGTCTCGACCCCTGGCATTTGTATCACTCCTCTATTCTGGTACGGAGGTCAGTCTGTGTGGCACCCTAAGCACATCAGACCACCCCTTGTATTTTGTATGTGCTCTGTACTGCCATCCTAGCAATCTGTCTAGACGTGCCGACCACTCTAAGGATCGGAAGGGTAGAGAGTGTCCTGTCTCAAGGGACTACTAGTCAGAGAGTAGAGGGATTCGTGACGTCTCTTTTTGTATGTGCTCTGTACTGCCATCCTAGTAGTCTGTCTAGACGTGCCGACCACTCTAAGGATCGGAAGGTTAGAGAGAGACCTGCGTATAGGGACCAACACTATAGTAATCAGGGGATCCGTGACATTACGTCAGGGCCTATGGATCCCGCAGACCTCTCTTCTCAGTTAACAAGAATTGCAGCCCGACAAGAAGAGCAGGACCACAGGATGGACCAGATTGCTCTTGCTCTGCAAACCCTGTTGAATCGATCCACTGCTGGTACTGCAAGTCCTCCAGAACCAGTATTGCCTAGGGCCAGTTCGGCCTCACCCGAGGGGTGTAGGCTCAGTATGAAGGCACCCGTACGCTATGATGGTACGCCTAACTTGTGTTGGGTTTTTTGACCCAACTGGAGATTCTATTCGAGAACAATCCGGGGTCCTGTGTATCCGATAAAGCCAAAGTAGGCTACCTAATTAACCATTTAACTGATAAAGCGTTACTGTGGGCCACACCATTGTGGGAAAACAAAAAGCCCATCATATATGACTATGAGGGCTTTACCTCTGAACTAAAACGTACGTTTGACCCCTCTAGAAGGGCCACCAATGCAGGCAGGTCCTTATTCCACATTAAGCAAGGTAATAGGAGAGTCTCTGACTATGCCATAGAATTTAAGACCTTGACTTCTGAGGTACACTGGCCTAACGACGTTTTAACCTTGGCGTTTACCGAAGGCCTGAACGAGGCTTTGATGTTTGAGCTGGCTCCCTTGAAGTTGCCCGAACATCTGGACCATTTGGTTGATTTCTGTATTGCCATGGACGACCAAATTAGGGACAGGAGGCATTCTAGAGACAGACCCAGAAGGGTTTTGCCTCCTTTACCCTTAGTACCCAGACACACCAGTACGTCAGGTACTCCAGAGCCAGAAAGAACCGATCTATCGGTCGTGGAACCCATGCAGATAGGTAGAACAGGTATTTCGGAGGCTGAGAGAGCTCACAGAAGGGAAAGGGGGCTCTGTTTTTACTGTGCCGGGGCAGGGCATTTTCGTCTTCAATGTCCTCAAAGACCCAGGGGTGGCAGGGGTGACACTGGCAAGCCGGGCCAGAGAACACCTACTAGCCAGGTAATCGGTTCACTCTATGCCTCCTTTGTTGATAACGAAAAAAAAAAAAAAACCCGGATTCTGGTGCCCATCTCCTTAACCTGGGGGGGGGTGCACCTCGAGACTGAGGCGTTCCTAGACTCTGGAGCCTCAGGTAACTTTATGGATAGAGTGTTTGCCTCCAAGAACCTCATGCCTCTAGTTCTCAAAGAAAGACCTCTAATGGTGGAGGCCATAGACGGGAAACCCTTGTCATGTCCCCATATCACCCACGACACTATAGAGGTATGCATGAAAACAGGAGTTTTGCACCGGGAAACCATACGATTCCAGATTATTGACTCTCCCTCATGCCCCGTCGTCCTAGGGTTTCCATGGTTGACTGAGCATAACCCGGTGATTGATTGGGTCCAGAGAGACATAAAATGTTGGGGTCCCAGTTGTCAGTCGAAATGTATGGGCAGGGTCACTGTTATTGGTAGCCTTAATATCGCCACAGCACCTCCTTTATCCACAGTAGTCCCTGACTGTTATCAGGCATTAAAAGAGGTTTTTTCGAAGGCCAGGACTGAGGTTTTACCACCACATCGCCCGTATGACTGTGCCATAGAGTTACTCCCCGGTACTATGCCTCCCAGAGGACATGTATACCCCTTGTCGCAAAAGGAGAACGATATTATGGAGGAATATATAAAAGAGAATCTTGAGCGTGGATTCATTAGACGGTCCTCCTCCCCAGCAGGAGCTGGTTTCTTTTTCGTCTCCAAGAAAGAGGGAGACTTGCGACCATGCATAGATTATAGAGGTTTAAACAGAATAACCATAAGAAATGCATATCCCATACCCCTTATAACAGAGTTGTTCGACCGACTGAAAGGGGCCCGTATATACACGAAGCTCGATTTACGAGGAGCCTACAATCTGATAAGGGTGAAAAAGGGGCACGAGTGGAAGACGGCTTTTAATACGCGTAGCGGGCATTACGAATACCTGGTAATGCCCTTTGGGTTATGTAACGCGCCAGCTGTGTTTCAGGATCTCATAAATGACACCCTAAGGGATTTTCTGCAAACATTCGTCATAGTGTATGTCGATGACATCCTGATATACTCTCCAGATAAGGAGACCCATCACGCCCATGTGCAACAAGTGTTAAGGAGACTATTGAAGGCCGGGTTATACTGCAAATTAGAAAAGTGCCTATTTGATATAGAGATGGTGCACTTCCTTGGGTATATCATAACCCCTGAGGGGTTTCAGATGGATCCGGGTAAATTGTCGGCAATCCTCGACTGGCCCCTACCCCAAGGGCTTAAAGCCATCCAGAGGTTTCTAGGTTTTACCAACTATTATCGAAGGTTCATTAAAGACTTTTCGGCCTTGGTAGCTCCTCTCACGGCCATGACTAAGAAAGGGGTGGGAAATCAGAAGTGGACACCCCAGGCCAGGCAAGCCTTCGAGGCCCTCAAACAGGCATTCACGACTGCCCCTGTTCTCCGACATCCTGATCCAGCTCTGCCCTTCCAACTCGAGGTTGACGCCTCCGAACTCGGTCTTGGAGCAGTCTTGTCCCAAAGGCGGGCACCCGATAAACCTTGCATCCATGCGGTTTCTATTCCCGGAAGTTGTCTCCGGCCGAGAGAAACTATGATATCGGTAATAGAGAGTTGTTAGCAGTTATTGCAGCCTTGGCAGAGTGGAGATACTTATTAGAGGGATCTACAGACCCAATCGTTATCATAACCGATCATAAGAATCTCACGTACATCGGAGACGCGAAACGATTGAACGCCAGACAAGCGAGATGGTCTTTGTTTCTTTCAAGTTTTAATTTCGTCCTCACGTATAGACCTGGGTCAAGAAACATTAAAGCAGATGCGTTATCTAGACAGTATGAATCCTATGAACATAACATTCAGGATCAACATCCCATTGTACCTCAGGAGAGGATTATAGCCTCTACCACGATTAGTGTCTCGTCCCCTCTGATGATCCGATTGCAGACTGTGCAAGATAAGGCTCCGGGGGGGAGGCCTCCCGCGAAGCTCTTTGTACCTGAGAAGGAAAGAGAAGAAGTCCTTAAGATTTACCATGACAATAAAACCTCTGGGCACATGGGGATCACCAAAACAGTGGCTAGCATCCGAAAACTGCTATGGTGGCCCACGATGCGCCGGGATATTAAAGATTACGTAGCCGTGTGCGAGGTATGCACAAGAAATAAGAGTCCTAAGACAGCGCCCATTGGTTTACTCCAGCCCCTGCCTATCCCCGAACGACCATGGTCGCAGATAGCCATGGATTTTATAGTAGAGTTACCCGAGTCCAAAGGGAATACTGTTATACTCACGATTATAGATCGCTTTTCCAAAATGGGTCACTATGTTCCTCTTAGGAAACTACCGTCAGCAGCCGAGCTGGTGCCCATTTTCATCGCCAATGTGGTCCGCATACACGGTATCCCTCTTGGGATTGTTTCTGATAGGGGGACCCAGTTTGTCTCCAGATTCTGGAGGGGGTTCTGCAAGAATGTGGGAATAGACCTGTCCTTCTCCTCGGCCTATCACCCCCAAACGAACGGAGCAGCAGAAAGGGCCAATCAAAATGTTGAGAAGTATCTCAGGTGTTTCATATCTGAACGACAGGATAATTGGTCAGACCTGCTACCTTGGGCCGAGTATGCCCTAAACAGTGCCGTGAGTGAAGCCAGTGGTCATTCCCCTTTCTTCACGGTTTACGGATTTGATCCTCCCGTGCTTCCCACTGCATTTCCTGATACCGCGATTCCTGCTCTGGATGAGCACTTGGCGTCATTGACTGAGACCTGGGGAGGGTTAAACAGGCACTGGAGAGGAGCAGTATTGTCCAGAAAACGAAGGCCGATAGACGTAGGGGACCAGCACCTGTGTATCAAGTCGGGGACAGGGTTTGGCTTTCTTCGCGGAACATTAAGCTCTTAGTACCATCGATGAAACTAGCCCCCAGATACATAGGCCCTTACAAGGTACTGCGGCGACTCAGCCCGGTTTCCTATGCCTTGGCACTGCCCTCCCATATCAGGATACACAACGTTTTCCACGTGAGTCTGTTGAAGCCACTGTTGTGTAATCGTTACTCCAGGGTCCGTGCTCCTCCGCCTCCTGTCTCTGTGGAGGGCGAAGAGGAGTTTGAGGTGCAGGCCATTCTGGACGCCAGGAGGTCTAGGGGGGCCTGTACTACTTGGTTGACTGGGTGGGCTACGGTCCTGAGGATCGCTCCTGGCTTCCGGCTGCCGAGGTCCATGCCCCTCGGTTAGTGAAGGCCTTCTATTTGGCTCATCCCCATGCCCCTGGGGGTCGTCCAGTGGCCGCCCGTTGAGGGGGGGTTCTGTCACGTACCCCCGTTCCGGCGGCGCCTGGCAGCAGCGTCCTCGCTGCTCGCTGGCCAGGCGCCGAGTAAATAGCGCTGGTCGCTTCCGCACACGTGGGACGCCGGGAGGCGGGGCCTCGCGTGATGACGCGGACCCGCCGGGTTAAAACCCAGCTTCTCCACTATGCCGGTGCCCTGACGTGGTAGTTACTTCCCGCAGAGCTCTTGTGCGTTTCTGGCTAAGAATTATTCTGTGTATCGACCCCTGGCATTGGCAAAACGACTATTCTGTGTATCGACCCCTGGCATTGGCAAAACGACTATTCTGTGTATTGACCCCTGGCTTTGGCGAACGAACCATTCCGTGTATTGACCCCTGGCATTCGCAAGCGACCATTCTGTGTCTCGACCCCTGGCATTTGTATCACTCCTCTATTCTGGTACGGAGGTCAGTCTGTGTGGCACCCTAAGCACATCAGACCACCCCTTGTATTTTGTATGTGCTCTGTACTGCCATCCTAGCAATCTGTCTAGACGTGCCGACCACTCTAAGGATCGGAAGGGTAGAGAGTGTCCTGTCTCAAGGGACTACTAGTCAGAGAGTAGAGGGATTCGTGACGTCTCTTTTTGTATGTGCTCTGTACTGCCATCCTAGTAGTCTGTCTAGACGTGCCGACCACTCTAAGGATCGGAAGGTTAGAGAGAGACCTGCGTATAGGGACCAACACTATAGTAATCAGGGGGATCCGTGACAAAAAGCAGCTCTGATTACGGCTCAGAGAACGGAGCCAAAGTTTCTGCCATAATGACAGTGCCTGTCGGGTAAGTATGATAGTCTTTTTAAATCAAAGGGCACTTGACCCAGCAGCTCTGAAGACTGTGCATCAAATGATGAATCCTCAGAGCCCCTCCTATCTGACACCAAGTATCAAGAACATAAATCGAGCCTTAGAATTCTAGGTCTTCCGTGTTTTTTAACTGGTCTAGATTTTAGTCGACTTTTTTTTTCTTCTCTATGTGATGTTTAGATTTGCAAGGTTTGTGCGGAAGAACTGGTCTGGTGATTTGAGGTTTAACAGATGGTTCTCGAACTGTGCTCTGCAGCCGCTCGCCGTGTCCTTTCGTCTGCATTCGCATTAATCTGCTTCTCATTGATTTTTCTGATCGCTGAAACGCTGTGCAAAGGCCGGATTCTTTAAGAGAAAAATAGCATCTTCTCCCTGGCTCACACTTTAATCAGGAAAATGGCTTTTCTTTATCAGAATGGCCTGGCTGAGAGGAAGTCTCGCTATAAAAGAATGAAAGCGGGGAGGTGGGGCAGCAAGACTAATTTAACTCATGTTCTGCCTGTTTATTTCTACGAAATGTGAGATTTTAAATGTAATTTTTTTTTAAAAAAAAAAAATTCTATCCAGCAACACATGCAAGTTAAACAGTTCTTGAAAGATGTTTCTCCACCCTCACATTCTTCTCTATATGTAAAAAAAAAATACATTGGTTGTCATTTCATATGTAAAATATATATACATATATATATATATTTGTGACAGTGCGATTAGGGGATGGTGGTAGACCACAGGTTTATCAGCAGGCAAATGGGGAACTCCCTTTTACCCCTATAGGGTCAACGCACAGTTGCTTCCTGATTAATGACTAGCATGCCCTTATAGGAGATGTGGTTCCCTCTGAGAGGTCAGTCTTGGTCATGGGTGCGGCAGGTAAGGAAGCGCAAATCTGACCACAGGGGGAAAGTATATTTGATTTTGTTTTTATTGATTGGTAAACGGCTTAGCCACCCAATACTTCAGACAGGAACTCTGAATGTTTATTTAGCCTTTGCATAAAAGGAGTAGGTGTTTGTTTTATATTTGTTTATTTTCTGTTTGTAATGTACCCTGCAAATTCCATGACTGCACAAGAACAGTGATTCCCTGCATCCAGTGACTATATCACAATATACACACATACACGCACGCCGGTAGTAACTGAATTTGAAAAGAGAGAGAACACAAGATTTTGGTTTCAGATATCAGTGGGCAATTAAAAAAAAAAAATTAAAAAAATTTGAGAAAGTATTTTACCAGGAAGGATACATTGAGATTTCTCTCGTTTTCAAGTATGTCCTGGGTGGTGACTATGTACCGTTAGGTGTCTTGCCCATGAACACTTACTGGAGAGGTGCTCTTGCTGGGATTGAACCTGTGTCTCCACAGTTATAGATCAGTGATGTTACCTCTACTCCATCCAGCCATTTTAACATTTAATATAAATATATACGGGGCCGTTATAAACCATTGTCTGGAAACCTATTCATTAACAAACCTATACACAGGACACGGGGTCACCCATTTACACTGGAAGAAAGGAAATTCAGCCTGAAGCATAGGAAGAAAATAAATAAACTCCGAATTCCACAATATTATTTCAAGTGGATTTATTCCAACACCAAGTAACAACAACGATGACGTTTCGACCACAACTGGTCTTTGTCAAGCCTAATTCAAAATGTCATGAACAGGAATTAAATAGCATCACAGATCAATTAACAATCAATCAATTATTGCAAACAGTCTGTGCATACTTAACCCAGTGATTAAAAACATATATGCCTATAGACTGGTTCTTTTATTAAGTCACATTAATTCACATCGTCTTTATTACAAAAAAGATTATTATTCATATATTAACTACAGTATATACCAGATAATAGACATACGTTCGCCAATGATGAAATCGATAGGAATTTCAGAAAAATAGAACACCTTAATATTACAGCTACACTGCCATTCTCAAAAAAAAATTTCCCCCTCTCTTATATCTGCGAGAAAAGGAACAGTAAAACATTTTTTAATTGTACACAATATGAAGAAAGTGTATATACAGAAAAATATATACGCGATCGTATATGTCAAAGAGGAAAAAGGACATAATTATAAAAACGGTGAAAAGTCTGCTTCTCTATTGGTTGTTAAAAAAGATGGCAAATTATTCACAGATCTTTACCGTAAACCAACAGATAGGAATTCCCTACTAAGGTACGACAGTGCACACCCCACCACATTATTTGATTCCCTTCCGCTTAATTAGTAGTTAAGTAGTTAATTAATGCAAGTAGAGAGGGTGGTCAATTTACCTGATGTTAAGGAGAGGAGACTTGAGGAAATGATCGAGAGATTCAGAGTAAGGGGGTATCCCAAACGATTATTGAGCCAAGAAGTGTCCAGACTTAACCAACAGATAATTAGGGATGAGCCGAACACCGCCGTGTTCGCATTTGAACTCGAACAATTTCAAGAGTTCGAACGCGAACACGAACCGAATTCCATGCAAGTCAATGGGACTCGAAAGTTAGAATGTTAGAGTGCCCTCCAAGAGGGCATATATGCAAGATATTTGCCATAAAAGGTGTATGGGGGTCCGGGTAGTGCCCCGGGGGACAGGAAACAAGGACAAAAAGTAAAAAAACCCAGTTTTTAAAGGGACAGTGAGTTTTCCATGAAATAAGGGTTAAAAATTAAAACGAAAAATTCCTTCAAATATCGTGCCTAGGAGGTCCCCATAACCTGCCCGTGAAGTGGCGGATTTGTAGGATGTATAGAAACATTTAAAAACAAAAAATTGACATTTCAAATGACGGTAAAAGGTTTTCCTTTAATCTATTCATAAACGACTGCTTGGGGCGGCAGCCTGTATGAAAAGAGGAGACATTTTAGGACACGCAGAACAAGTTTAGTGATTTTTTTGGCTAAATTATGGTGAAACTTATGCAGGCTTTGGATGAAAGTAACAATAGGTGCTTTAAAATTGGGCCTTTAGTGTCGGCAACAGTGCCGTCACACCGTAACCTCTCTGTGGTATTGTGGAAGAGTGCAGGGTTGTACCCTGTTCTCCAATATTAAAATATGAATCTGGTATAGGCGTCAATGGCAGTGCACCCAAATACTACTGAGCTATAGTGTATGGCAGGATGGAAGCGCACCAGCAGGAACAAGCAGCGGAATATACCAGACAGGGACACAGAGCGAGAGTAGTTGTTATAACAAAACCAGCTCAACAACGTTTAGGCACTAGTACTGCGCTACTGTATATGGTGAGAATTGGCGCACACCAGTCCCGGCGGCTCTGCGTCATCACGCCGCGCCCTGCCCCCCTGATCACTCACAGCTGCGCCGGGTGCTGCCGGAGCTCCTGGCATTTGGCCAGCTGGCGGCACCATGCGTCCAGGGCCCCCTCGATCGCCACCCGGGGCCCTGGATGTCACAATATTACAATCCGAACGCAAATGGGTTAAGTAACCAAATTTGGAAGAAGAAGAATTAATGCAGCATATGAATCCTCACACTGCCGGGCAGCACCTTAAGGCCCGGTTCTCACCTAAGCGTTTTGCAGCGCATTCCTGCACGCTGTAAAACGCATAAACAGGGAAATCCCATTATTTGCTATGGGACCCGTTCATACCTGGGCGTTTTACAGCATGCAGGAACGCACCGTAAAACGTCCTAAGCCCAAAGAAGTACAGGAGCTTCTTTGGGGCATATTGCAGCGCGTTCACTCTGCAGTCTATGGCCGTGAACGCGCTGCAATGCCCGTTCGCATGCTTTTCACGTTTGCGCGATACACGCGTTAAAAAACGCACGTATCGCGTGCGTAAAAAAAACGCAGGTGTGAACCCAGCCTTACAGTATAATTAATGCAGCATATGGTTCCGCACACTGCCGGGCAGCACCTCTACAGTTTGTGGATCCAGGAATAAGGTGAGTATTAGAAAGAAAAAAAAAAGTTTTTTATTTTATGTTGCTGGGGACATTTAAAAATGTGTCGCCTTACCTTAGCCTGGTGGTCAGTGGGGGCTCCCTGGATCCTGGTTGTGGGGAAGGGGGGTCTGCCGTGGCTCCCTCCCTGGAGTCCCTGCGCCACCTCTCTGCCACATGCACCTGGCTGGCCAGCCCGCACAGTCGCAGCTCTGTAATCTTGCGGCCGCATGCTCCTCAAGGGTCCTAGGGAGGGAGGCTCCAGCAGGCTGCCCTCTACAGTTCCTGATTAGAGGGCCTCGTCTGCCTGATGTTTTAGCAATAAGAATATTTTATCCCATAGGCTTCAATGTTAAAAATATTCCCGTTTTAATTCAATATCTAATAAACCATTGCTTATAATATTCTGCAGTAAAGAGTCTCTTTATTTCTAGATTTTATAAGCATTTTTTTCTTTCGAATGGCCAATGTTCGAATCGAACTCTGAACCGATCGAACCGAACAGCTCATCCCTACAGATAATGCCCCATAGGCGCCAGAATCAGAAATATGGGAGAATTCCATTTGTGTCCAAATATGGAACCCATTCACAACAAGTTAAGAATATCTTGGGTAAATACTGGTATATTTTGAGGGATGCATATCCTATGATACCAGAGTTTCAGATAACTCCATTAATGTCCTACAAGAAAGAGAGATCATTTAGAGAGACTTTAGTGAAGGTGGAATTTAAACATGATACAGGTAGAAGACCATTCTTTGGGAAACCAAGGAATGGTACTTTTCCATGTCTTAACTGTTCATGTTGTAATGCAGTCATACGTGGTGAGTTTTTTTTACACCCTCATTCGGGGAGGAAGTTCAAAATCAAAGGGTACTTCACTTGTAATTCCACTTACGTGGTTTACTTATTGAAGTGCCCATGTGGTCTGATCTATGTGGGTGAGACCACACAAAAAGTTAAGAATCGGTTTATCAAACATAGATCGGACATTAAAACAAGAAAAACTGAACTCCCAGTTCCAGAACATTTTTTATCTAGTGGACATGATATTTTACAGTTGCGTTATCAAGTTATTAACGAGGTACCTAAATTAACACGAGGTGGGGATAGAGAAAAATTACTTAAGAGAAGAGAATTCTATTGGATCCATCATCTTAATACTCTCCCCCCACATGGCCTCAATAGAGAAGCAGACTATTCACCGTTTTTATAATTATGTCCTTTTTCCTCTTGGACATATACGATTGCGTATATATTTTTCTATATATACTTCATATTGTGTACAATTAAAAAATGTTTTACTGTTCCTTTTTTCGCAGATATAAGAGAGGGGGAACATTTTTTTTTGAGAATGGCAGTGTAGCTGTAATATTAAGGTGTTCTATTTTTCTGAAATTCCTATCGATTTCATCATTGGTGAACCTATGTCTATTATTACTGTAGTTAATATATGAATAATCATCTTTTTTGTAATAAAGACGATGTGAATTAATGTGTTAATAAAAGAACCAGTCTATAGGCATATATGTTTTTAATCACTGGGTTAAGTATGCACAGACTGTTTGCAATAATTGATTGATTGTTAATTGATCTGTGATGCTATTTAATTCCTGTTCATGACATTTTGAATTAGGCTTGACAAAGACCAGTTGTGGTCGAAACGTTGTTGTTGTTGTTACTTGGTGTTGGAATAAATCCACTTGAAATAATATTGTGGAATTTGGAGTTTATTTATTTTTTTCGAGTATTGAGGCTGTACAGCAAGAGACCTCTACTCCGTTGACCCACTAAGAGGGATGGTGCCTGAGCCCTATTTTTTTTTGTGAAGCATAGGAAGGGTTATTTTACTTTGATAACAATAAAGCTGTGGAATTCTCTGCCTGTTGAGGTGGTTGGGTCAGAGTCTGTACAGACTTTTGAACAACGACTGGGTGACTTCCTGCAGACATGGAATATTAATATTGGTTTCAAGAAGGAATTTTTTCCCATGATGTTGAATGTTTGGCGAGTGTTTTAAACTGGGTTTTTTGCCTTTTTTTTTGATCAACAGCAGTAAGTGATGTGTGAAAGACTGAACTCGATGGACGCATGTCTTTTTTCAGCCTGTGAATCTATTTTACTAACTATACTGTTTTCTCTACCACCCCCATGCTTTAATTATCCTTGTTTCCACCCAAATTGCTCCAGTTGCATCATAGTCTTTGATAAATCCATCAATTCTCGCTTCTCGTCTGACCTTTTGCCTTCGGTCTAATCCTAGAGGATACCTGCCCTGTGACCTTTAGACACAGAATTTCAGCAGCTCCTCAAGCGTCCTCCCTCACAAACCATCTGTATTAGCCTTCCTCAGGCACAAAAAAATAATAACGTATAAACTGTTTCCCTCCTACAGTGAAGCAGACCACATTTCATTGTAATCTGTCGCTGATGGAGAACACTTTTGTGTTTGTAGGGTGTTTCAAAAGGAGTATGACCAGAGCACGATGCTATCCACTGCAAATGACCAGTTGAATGTGGATGCATGCTTGCACAATAATTGCCATCAATCTGGAATCCACTCCCTCTTCTTCTGTGATTACCACTAGATAGAATTTGTGGACCTGTTTCTGTTCATCCTCAAGATTTCTCTGCATTCTATGGAGTTGGAGCTCAACGGTGTGATCTCAGGACTCAACACAAGCCAGTTAGTTTCACCCACCGCAATCTGTGTGATGGCGTGTAATGCATTCAGTTCACAGGAGCTTTGCCATTCTACATATAGAGACTGTAATGTCTCTGGATTGTCAAAAGTCCCTCGGAAAAGAGAAGACAAAAAAATAGTACAATAAGGTACAACAAAAGAGTCCTCTTATGACAGGTGGGTATCCAATACTCTCTCGTGGTTCAGAGCACACAGCTCTTGATGTCGCGTGTGTGGGTCGTTACATGGGCCTACACATCTGCCTCAAGCTCCTGGTGCAGAACCTCACCCGTCCTCAGGACATAGGGAGGGAGAGGAGAACCAAATATGGTGTAGTATATAATAACTCATATATATGTGAAAAATGCAACCCACTCACCTATTTTGGGGCTCGTCTTCCCGCCCAGGAATAACGGCATGGGGGTGTAGTGGAATAGGCACAACCTTTGGAAAGCATCTAAGAGAACTTCGCGCGGAGGCTTCATTCAGCCTATATTGGGTTTTTCAATCAGTGATTGACGGTAGCTGCATCCACGGGAGGTTCCCTTGGAGGCTTTCCAAAGGTCGTGCCTATTCCACTTCAACCCCCAAAATAGGTGAGTGGATTGCATTTTATTTGCATTTTTCACATATATGGATCATTATATACTACACCATATTTGGTTCTCCTCTCCCTCCCCATGTCCTGAGGATGGGTGAGATTCTGCACCAGGAGCTTGAGGCAGATGGGTAGGCCCATGTAATGACCCACACATGCGACATCAAGAGCTGTGTGCTCTGAACCTCGTGAGTGTATTGGATACCCACCTGTCATAAGAGGACTCTTTTGTTGTACCATATTGCACCATTTTCTGTCTTCTCTTTTCCGAGGGACTTCTGACAATCCATCTATCAAAGGAACTCTCCATTCACCACTGGTTGTCATTATTTATCCCACACAGGACATGTGGCGTTGTACTGGTATTTTATCTGAAGTGTTGTATTTGGGGGTGAATTGGGAAACATCACCTTGATACTTAGCGACCGTGTCCCGTTTTTATCCGTCTTGTGTGCCGCGTTATTGTCTATTGCAGAAATCAGAGTAGGACAGATTACAGGATACATAAGCAGGAACATAAGGATACTTGGTGCCAGATGGACAAAGCAGGAACAGAATGGAAACTTACACAAAGCGGGGAACATAGCACAATGGAACCAGATGGGGATTGCAGCAACAGTCTGGCAGAGCAGGTATTTGCTTCAGAGGTCCACACAGAGTGGTTCAGGGCACAACATAACAGGTATACAAAATCGTTGGGCTGGTGGAAATGTCTTTAAATAGAAAGGGAATGAGGAGCATTTAGGGTATTAGTGTGGTCTCCAAGGGGTAAGGCAGCAAGAAATCCTGGTCTGGATGTGTGCAGGGCTCCCAAGGGCACAGAGATGGGAAGAACATGAAAGGAGCTGCCGTGCATCAAGTCCTGTACAGAACTTTCTTCAAGCAACCCTTCTGCTTTACAGGGCACGGTACGTGGCAAAAATTCTCGTAATTGCCACTGTTCGCTGCTCTCATCTTATTTTGTTTTAAGCACGGTTGACTTTTGCTTCTTTGTGCCCCTTTGTCACTGTAGGTAGATGGGCACAGTGCAGCTTCCTACAGACTCGGCACTGCCGCGTCTAGCACTGGCTGTGTCTGTGACAGATCCCGTGCATCACTGTAGCAGAACACACTGTAAAACTCATCTTAAGAGCTTCAAATGGTGGAGAAAACCCAGCCGGAATAAAAGAGACAAGTGATTAGCGTGGTGGAAGAAGGGAAATTGCCGGAGATCCTATCAGCGAGGC
Organism: Leptobrachium leishanense; assembly: GCA_009667805.1. Taxonomy (NCBI): domain Eukaryota; kingdom Metazoa; phylum Chordata; class Amphibia; order Anura; family Megophryidae; genus Leptobrachium; species Leptobrachium leishanense. The sequence continues at coordinate 42,130,226 of CM019075.1, read as the reverse complement.
CGCGCGGTGTACTGTGCCGACGTTAGCCTTCAAGGTGCTTTTGAGATTTCAGAGAGATGTATGGGCCACTTAACCTGCATCAAACCCAAGACAAAGAGTACTCAGCTTCTCCGTTGGAGGATGTGTCAAGAGCAGCTCGTGGAGCAGACAAATGCCTCTCTGGGCCACTAAGTAGCGCGTCTGTGTGATCCGTATCTCCTCCTTCAGCGTGATACTGAATCTGGGCTGTAACCCTTTATCTGCCATCCGGTGACGCCCTCATTACATGTCAGCAAAAGATGATTATGTCTGTAATACAAACTGATGATGTGAACCAATTAAAGACTACTGATATTTAACGACTTGCTATCTGCCAGACACGCAGAACCTTTCAGCCCTAATGGATTGGATTGACAAAGCTGTGTTCAAAAGTACCATCTCTTCTGTTATGCTTTAAATTCAAGAGTGATTGAGGAGTTTTGCGCACTTTAATGGATAGACTCTGTTGATATTAATAGAAATGACATTCCCTTCATAAATTTCCTTCATTATATTGGTGGATCCATTTGAGACCCATCCTACACTTTAAGATGACCACGGTGGATGCCAAAGCTCACAGGCCTGTTTTGAATTTGCCATTTGTAATCTATTTATTATTATAATCCTTTATATAGCGCAGCATATTTCCGCAGCGCTTTACAAGATCGGTGTACACGGGGTTGATACATTAGAATATTACACATGGATGATACGACCTGATTCAGGGGGAACCTGTTGCCAAGGGAACTTACAATCTATGAGTTGTACAAATATTTTTGTGAGGTAGGCGCATCCATATCGTTGGGCGTCTTGCCCAAGAACACTCCCTGGTGGCATTTGGGATCGGGTCGTCTTTCCATGATGGTAGATCAGCGGCCTGGTGGACAGGTTGAACCCGCTTCTCGTAAAGTCGAGACTTGCTTCTCCACAGTTGTATTGGAGGGATGTACTAAATGGCATTTGACTTGCTTCTCCACGGTCAAAGGGTAGAGACGTTACCACTGAACCCCACAGCAGATATTGTGTGGTAGGCAAGTATGTACTGTTAGGTGTCTTGCCCAAGGAGACTAACTGGAGTGTCTGGTATTCGAATTTAACCTCGGGTCAGTCTCCCCGCACTAGGGAATAAATATACACCAGCACTGTTGTGGATTTTATAAGTTATATCGTTTACTGGTCTCAAATAAACTGGCATATATAAAGCAAGCACGGTGTATATATATATATATAATATATATATATATTTAGGAATTCGTAATGCGAGAAACGCGCAGCGGTAAAAAGGAATTTTTAACCCCTTCGTTGCCGGAGTGTAAGTCCCGTACAGGTGGTGTCCCAAGAAGGTGTGCGTGTATGTGTGTGTTGGTACCCGGGTACTAGATTCGACTGGCCAGTGAATGAATTCAGTGTATCTTCGACTAGTCACGTTGGGGCCCTGTAGATTTAAGCAAACTGCAGTGTGCTTTGTTAACTTTACTGTGGCCTGGAAGGCCTCTCACCCATCCGCCAGATAATCTGCTCCGCTGCTCGACCAAGGCTGCTCGATTTGGCTGGGACTCTGTGCCACCGGATCCGTTTTTCTTGCTTGTCCGTCTTTACAACAAGATTTTTAGCTTACCGCCTGCACTCCCATTAGATCATCGCGGTCTCCTAACTCGGGGTCCAATCTGCAGCTCTGTGTCTGTGCAAACCTCTCAGCGGTGGATAACTATGTCTCTGGCAAGTCACTGAAACCGATCTCCAGCATCCGCAAGGCAGCACCTGCGCTCCGGCCTGGTCACAAATCGCTCCCTGTCTCACGTGCGTCTTGCTCTGTTCACCCCTCGGCGCGCACTGGCTCTCCTCTGCACGAGGCTGTCCGCGTCTCTCGGTTCTCCCCACCCACTTCCTGTCTCTGCCCCAAAGCATGCTGGAAAACGTGTCCAGTACAGTTTACATTGCGCTTGTCTCCCCCTGGTGGCCAAAATGAGTAATTACAGCAACAGAACTAAAACAGCGCTACAATTTAGAATTTTTTTTTAACCCCTTCCCTATGGAGAACGTGTGGGGAACATCCTCATTGACCCCCGCTGTATGCGGAGGACGTTCCCCACACATCTTCGGTTCGGCAGGGGGGTCAGAGAGATACTCACCTCTCTGGTCCAGGTCCCGCGGCGTTCTGACTTCCTTGAAGGCAGACGCCGCTTTTATAGACCCTCTCACCGTAATGATGTCACTGCATCGGACGCGATGACGCATTTCCAGGCTTACCCCCCCCGGCAAAAGCCGGGAGATCGCCTGAAGGGAGGGGGGATCCGTTCGGATTCCTCTCCCTCCCGATCAGGAGGGTCTACAAACAAAAGCCAGGCACTGCTTTGAAGGGCAGTGTCTGTCCTTCAAAGCGGTGCCTGGCTTTAACCCCTTAAAAGCCGGACCGCGATCTGGCGCTATTCAACGCCAGATCGCGGCCAAGATCCGGTGGGGGCCGCCATCTTGGATGTCAGCTCCACCTCCAGGTCCTCCCTCGGCAACAGACGTCATCGCGCAATGCCGGGGAAGCCGGGGAACCCCTAGCTGCCCACGGATTTCCCAAGGAAATCCACTGGTGGAGATAGGGGGCTCCTGGTGGCAGCTAGATAGACCTGAGCATGGCCTTTCGAATGATACCAAACATGACCAGGTTTAAAGTAAAGAAACACATAAATAAATAAAAATAATACAAAAATAAAAACGTGGGTTTTTTTTGTGTGTTTCTTATTGATGCAGCAATATTGTTCACATTTCAATTATTATGTGAACAATGATGCTGCACTATTGATTTTTTTTCTATGGGGTGCGTTTGCTGAAAATTACGTAATTCCCCCCCAAAAAATTTAACTAGTCCCAATTTCAATTTTTTTTTAACAAGCGCAGCCCATAGAAAATATTGACGCAAAAACTCGTATGATAAAATGTGAAAAAAAAACACTTTGAACGCTGTAGATGATTAAAAATTCTAATTTTATTGCATTTTTTGTTATAATATACAGACAGGACATGATGTCAGCGGCGTCACTAGGGTTGGTGTCACCCCCCCCCCGAGTTTTATGGGGTTTTTTTAAACCACTTTTACTCATAAGTCAGTACTCCCCTATAACACTGAATACTCATAATACACAGCGCACATTACTGTGAGGTTTATTGCTGTGGAGCTCTGTGATATGCTCATACACAAATTTTGGCAAACTGCCAGCAAGTACGGTGCCTGTTCGAAGGCAGTGAAAGGCCCCGTAGAGAAGTAATGGTTAATCTGTTCTGAGACACCGAACAGCACAAAATGTCCTGATGTCCGGTGTTTTCATTTGGCAGGTTTATTCAGGACGAACGAACACCATAGGTTTCAATGTTAAAAATATTCCTGTTTTTATCCAATATCTAATAAACCGTTTATTCCTTTAATCCATAGTAAAAAATCTCTTTATTTATTGATTTTAGCTTTTTAGTATCTTTTAGGCATTTTTCAAAAAAAAAATCCATTTTTTTTCTGTAACAGACCTTTTTATTATCATTCATAGGAATTTATATGTTAATTCCAGACATTTTCGTTCAGTAGTTCTTTTTTAAACAGCAGGCGACGGGTTTGCGGCGGCATTCGGTGGCTGATTCCCTGCACTTCAGGGACCCTGTGGTGAATTCCCCGGGGAAGTTTGATTCCCCAAAGTGCGGGGAACACTGAAACGTCAGCGTCATTTCGGTGCTCTGTGAATATCCTTTTTGTGATGTTTTTTTTACCACCACCCGGAAAGTGCCAGCCTAGGCCTTGCCTACCCAGGACATACTTGAAAATGAGAGAATTCTCAATGTATCCATCCTGGTAAAATATTTTTGTGTGTAAAAAAAAAAAATTTTTTTTAGGGTGTCCCCTAGTGTGGGCCGCTCCCCCTAGCGACGCCCCTGCATGACGTATACATATAAAAATGATATATTATGAATCTGCCGAGTCTGCCGGAAAGAATGATCTATAATATGTCTGGGTCATTTAATAAAACGTAGTGTCAGGGATCAGTACCTGTGCAGGTGCGTAACCATACCTGCATGTGTGCATACATGTAAAGTGCTGCTCTCAGTCCTGTCCAGCACTGAAGGGGGTTAAAAGTGAAAACACACACCACACCCCCTTGTCTGTCAATAAGAGTCACTCCCCCCAATGCAACTTGACTTTGCATTAGAAGTCATACTTTGCATTAGAAGTAGTGAGCTGACCTACTCTGTGATCCTGCTGATACCGTGTAGCAGACCACCTGCATTACCCACCGGCCCTGCCTTCTTGCTGCCAGCCCATTGACCTAAGGACCGTTCTGACCACTCTTTATATATACCCTTTGACTGCGCCATGGATTACTACCAGCATCAGTCAGCCTACTCTAAGGTACAACCTGCATATCCCTACGCTAAAAGCTCAAACCCATTGAACTGGGGTCCCACCACGGCGTATGCCATGTGCCACCCTGACACATAGCTTCAAATCGCGTTTAAACATGATGAGCAAAAGCAGTAAAAATTAGCTCAGTACACAGCGGTGAAATGTCTCAGCAGTGAAAGGGTTAAATATATATACTTTTTTTTATTATGGATGTAGAAACATGAATGATAAAGCTCAGTCAAACGTTTTACAAGAAGAAGAAAAAAAACACCAGTCTTACAATGGAAAGAGATGGAGTTCAATATCTTCCGATGGTGTGTTTTTATATTTTTGTACTACTGTACCCTTCCTTTGTAACAAACATAAAGCTTGATTAAATAGTTTGAGGAGGCAGAATGTAGAGCAAACAATGGGAAATGAGCCAGGGTTATAGATTGTGAGGTCATCTGAGCAGAGCTTCTACATCTCTTGTCTCCGGTTCCTAAGTTTGTTATTTAGATAGGTTATAGTTCGTGCGATATATAAATGATGATTATAATTAAGCCCTTGCAACAAAGTCAATGACTAGGTGTCCAATCAGAGGACTATATGAAAACCCAGAAAAGATTGGGTATGTAAGATAATGGTTTGTAATTAAGGCATTTCTGAGGACTCTAGCACTTTCACTTGGCCACCAAAAACTCCTAGGTCTTTGTAACAGATCTCAGTACCCCGACCGGGTCACATCTGTCAATACCACTCACTTGCCGGAACTCCCCACCATGTTCTCCCCAGCAGGCCTCCGTGCCTTCCTCCAGTCCTCAGGAGATGCTTAAGGACCGGGACACGGACACGTAAAGAGCCTTGCTAGCATCCCCCAGAAATAAGACAAGGCTGGATATCTGGAGGTATTAAGGGTCAAAATGGAACTGTTGTTTTGGGGACAGGCACAGCTATCTATACGGTCAAACATGAGTTATTTACATAGAAAATGTTGTGAGATTTTCTTACGTTACTGCTCCTTCTGCTTCACGGCATTTGGGACATAATTAGACTAGGACAGATAATGGAGTCATAATAATGGATCATTTGCTCAATATTCCTAGACGAGACAGGACAATGACAATCGTTGATGGCAAACAGACTGCAGTCCAAAATCAGCAGATAATGGGGCAGTGTTTGCCTGCCAAAGCAGATTTACAAACCACGCAAATATACAGCAGATATCAACTGATACACATGGATCATAACGATAGACAATAACATAAATTGCAATTGCCCCATCTATGTGTCAGGACAAGATCAAATGGCACGCTGACCACAGTCACTTCTCTCAAATATCTAGGTATGTGGTTAGACCCAAATCTATCCTTTGGCCCCCACATCGAAAAACTCTCATCTAAACTTTACCCCAAACTAGGTGCCCTGTACAGAAACAAATCCTGCCAAGCCCCGCGGTAAGAAAGCCGATCGTACAACAAATGCTTATGCCAGCTTTTGAATATGGAGATGTAGTGTATGCAGCCACCCCGCAAACACACCTTCAGAAACTTACCACATTGTATAACTCATGCTGCCGCTTTGCGCTACAATGTAACTACATGATCCACCATTGTGACATGATAAAATAGCTAAACTGGCCGTCACTGGAGTCTCAACGCACCCTTCACCTTTCCAACCTGGTGTTTAAGAGCTTTTCTGGGAAGCTGCCACCCTACCTGAATAGACTGCTTCCCCTAGCAATTCCCTCATCCTATAACCTCCAATCCAGGACCAGCACCTTACTTGCAATACCACAATACAAAAAGAAAGTGGCTCGATCCTCATTTTCCTACAGAGCACCGCAATTATGGAATAACCTCCCAGACACCATCAAATCTTCCCCCAGTCTAAAGTCCCTTAAGAGCTCCCTATTAACATACCTCAATACAGAATGCACCTGTAAACATGTAACATCGTGACTATATACAGAATGCACCTGTAAACATGTAACATAGTGACTATATTTCCTATATATTTATTTTCTGTTAATCTGTATATTTGTGGGGTTTTTTAATATCTTGCATTTTATTACTTTGTATTTCTGTAACAACCGTAACATTTTAAAGTTCTTGAACCCAGGACGTACTTGAAAACTAGAGAAATCTCAACGTATCCTTCCTGGTAAAATCCTTTATAAATAAATAAATAAATAAATAATTCAGAACACAAAGACTCCGCACACAAGAGAGGGCAAGGAAATAATCTAGACAATCAGCCTGCACCTCCCAAACATATCTCCAGGTCAATGCACCCCAATTCCAAAGTGACGCACGTCACAATCTTAACTTAATACATTAGCTTTTTGACTCCTTGTAGTTTTATGCACTTTCTCGTTATTACATTGGTGCTTTGCGCTACAATGTAACTACATGACCCACCATTGTGACATGTTAAAAGAGCTAAACTGGCCATCGCTGGAATCTAGACGCACCCTTCACCTTTCCAACCTGGTATTTAAGAGCTTTTCTAGGAAGCTGCCATCCTACCTGAATACACTGCTTCCCCCAGTAGTTCCCTCATCCTATATCCTCCCATCCAGGACCTGCACCTTACTTACAATACCACAATACAAAAAGAAAGTCGCTCAATCCTCATTTTCCTACAGAGCACCGCAAATGTGGAATAACCTCCCAGACGCCATCAAATCTTCCCCCAGTCTAAAGTCCCTTAAGAGATCTCTATTAACATACCTCAATACAGAATGCACCTGTAAACATGTACCATAGTGACTTTAGGGGTGGACCGAAATGGAAATTTCCGGCCGATACCGAAAGCGAAAATTTGGGATCGGTTCGGTCGAGAATCGATACCGAAAATCAGACATGAGAACATGGGCGTGGAGGCCGGGGACTCGCCTGATCCCGAAGGCCGGCTGAGCAAGCTGCTCGGTCGACCTCCAGGCTGGAGGCCGGCCGAGAAGCCTGCGGCAGCCGGAAGTCTGTCACCGCTGTAGCTCAGGACCAAAGTAGGAGGATGTAGGTGAGTATGTTGCCTACACCTACTCACCTACATCCTCCTACTTCGGCCCTGAGCTACAGCGGTGGCCGTCCTCCGGTTGTCGCAGGCTGCTCGGCCGTCCTCCATGCTCAGGCGAGCCCCCAGCTCGGCTGGGCTTTGAAGGATGTAGGGTATGTTGCCTACACATACTCACCTGCATCAGCCCGAGTCCTCCACGGCGGCAGTCCTCCTGCATCCAGTACCCACTCTCTGTGTCGGTCGCCGGGATGACGTCACGAAAGCCTTTGACCCAGGGTCAAAGGCTTCTGTGACGTCATACTGGCGACCACCGGAGAGAGGACACTGGATGCAGGATGACTACCACCGGTGGATGCCGATGTAGGTGAGTGTGCAACCGGTGCAGGACTCAAGGTCGATGTAGGGGAGTATGTGCTCTCCACCCCCCCCAACAAAATCTGTCACCTGGGCCTGGAGGCCCACCCGAGCCCCCTGCTCGGCCGGCCCAGACTCAGACTTCAGACTCAGACGAGCCCCTTGCTCGGTTGGCCCTCCAGTCGAGCCAGGGACTCACCTGAGCCTGGAGGACGGCCGAGCAGGCAACTCGGCCGGCCTCCAAGCTCAGGCGAGCCCTAAGCTCGGCTGGGCCTCTAGGCCCAGGCCAAGCCGGGGGCTCGCCTGAGCTTGGAAGATGGCCGAGCAGGCAGCTCGGCCGGCCTCCAGGCTTAGGCGAGCCCCCAGCTCGGCCCGGGCCTCCAGGCCCAATTTTGAAATGGAAATTTTCAGCCGTTTTTTTTTTCCGGCTGAATTTCCATTTCGGCTGATACGGAAAACACCATTTTCGGCCGATAATTTTCGGTGGCCGAAATTTCGGTGCATCCCTAGCGACTATATTTCCTATATATTTATGTTCTGTGATAATCTGTATGTTTGTGTTGTTTTTTAATATCTTGTATTTATTACTTTGTATTTTTGTAACAATTCTTGAACCCAGGACATACTTGAAAACAAGAGAAATCTCAATGTATCCTTCCATGTAAAATACTTTATAGATAAATAAATTATTGCACGAAGAAATGTTTACCAATGCTGTTGCTTTATGTCACCGCATAAGTTCAGATGTTAAATCCATGGTCTACAGCCTAAAACGTTGTGGATCTGGACAATAGCAGAACCCCCCCTAACCCGAAACCAGATCCAAACCCGCAGTCTTAGAAAACATTGATACTATTAGTAGGGACTGAAATTACACATTATTATGACCTTACCTCCTAGGTTGTTTTGTTTCTAAAACATGTATATTTTATATGCATCATCCAATGTCTGTTATGATCAGTCTCCACATTCCCACAATAATTATGTACACTCATATATGTATGTATCTATTGCATTTGTCCTGCTCCAGTTCCATATCTTGTCATATGCAAGTCTCTCCAGTCTCTGCCCGTGTCACAAAACGATTTAATTATAAAAGCAGACAGACCCCAGTGTCCCCCCGGCTGTACAGGCACACAAATAAGCGTGCAATCAAAATCGGCAATTACCTCTGGAATTTTGTGTAAACAGACCTATAATCAGACAACAAACAGAGCTGTTTAGCATTCCTCCTTCACTGCGCTGTGCACGGGGCAATTTCCCTTTATTTATCTTTAGCTGTTCAGTGAAAAAAGGGGGGAAAAAAAATCAAGCAAGGGCATTCATGCAATTAGCATAATTACTGCATATCGGCTGTATACTGAGTGGATTCTCTGTGGAGCCCCTGCTCTTAGGTACCATCAATTCTCCCCCCACCCTCATCTTACCTTTTGGCTTAATAGCAGGGTATATTTCATACTGTATTCGACCGGTAGGGCAGAATCATGTTAAAACCATCATAAAGCATAACAAGAAAAAAAGATGTAATCTGCGCTTATCCCTATAGCTCCATATGAAACAAAACACAATCAGAGGTTTTGGTTTGCTTAAATGGACATTGAAGTGTAAGCTCACCTGCCACGTCACGGCACCTCTGGTAGGTGAGTCCTACCTAATGAAACCAAAAGCTGCTTTCTAAGCAAGCCACATATCCTTATGCTGCTTCTCAGTCCTGAGAGAGACTGTTGGGTTTTCATTTATACCCTCCCAGGGACAATTCCAGTTTGGGATTAAAAGCAAAAGTGCAGAACGGGACTGCAGTAAGGATGACCCCGCTGGAGATACAACAAAATATGCGCAGATGACAGCTTTTTTTTCTTGTTATGTCTTACACATGTTACTGGGCTGGATACCTCTGGTAATTGCAGCCACCCTGGTCAGCTCTCCTTTCCAGCTGTCTCCACCTCCATATCTAATTACTCCCACTAAACCCAAACTTCTGGTCCTTCCCATGCATTCCCTACGATATTCTTCTGGCCACCAGTTTCACCTTTCCTCTGCTCCCATTTGTTTCAGTTACCTCTGTCCCTTAGATTGTAAGCTCATGGGGTGTCTGCCTGAGCACTTAGTTTAAAGTGCTGTATTACCTGGACTACGGGCAGGGTTGTATTTCCTCTTGTATCATGTACGTCTCCTGTTTGTGCTTCCCCATTGTAAAGCGCTACGGAATCTGTTGGTGCTGTATAAGTACTTGTAACTGTAACTGGTAGGGATCAGTCGCGACACTGTTTTTTTCTGTATGTGTGCAAGAGTCATAAAGGTACATAGCTATGGAGGGGGGCAATTATTTGGTATATGGAGCCGGTGATGAAGATTTTGTAAAGTGAATAGTGAGCACTAATGTCTGCAAATGACCCACGGAGGAGGCACTTGCCAGGCCTCATTGCAGAAAGAGTTGCACTTGGCACTCATTGAATATAGACAAACTAATGACACTTATATTACATTTTTTACATTATATAAAAATGTGGTACTGAAAGTTATTTCCATTTGTACACATGGGCTAGACCTGTTAATTTAAGTAACTTGGAGAAATGGAAGATTTATATTCCAACCAGTCGTCTTGTTTTCTTTTTATCCCCTCTGAATAAGACCATTTTCGTGTAATTTTAGTTTTTTATATATTTTTTTTCCTTTCTTTCTCTCATTTGATGTTTATCTGCAGGAGAGAAAAAAAATAGCAAATAGCTCTCTACCCCCAACCCTGCCCGTTCAGAGATAGATTGAGGCTGACTCCTGCTTACCTATACATTACTGGTCAGTGCAGCCACCCAAGGTGACTGTTATCACTTAATTAAATCCTTGCACGCTGAGATGAAAAAACAACAGTGCTCATTCATTCATAACCTGAGGAGAGAGGCATGTCCTCCCTCCTTTCTCTCCCATTTTCCTCAGTTCCCTCCCTTCATCTCTCTATCCTTTGCCAATGCTCTCTCTGCCTCTTGCTTCACTTTGTAATAGCCAACGATTCTATGTGTCTCTTGCTATGTGTATGTCAGGTCCATGTCAGAAATTCTCTCTTTCTCCTACTGTGTCTTCAATTTTATTTTGTCTCGACCTTTTTTAGTGTCGGCAATTCTTGCTCTTCCGTTCTTCCTTCATTCTCTGCGTCAGCAAGCTCTCCCTGTGTCATGCTTCACTTTGTATCGGCAATTCTCTCTCTGCCTCTAGCTTCACTCTGTCTGTGTCACAAGTCTCTCTCTTCCTTCCATCCCTCACTCTCTGTCGGGAATGCTCTGTCTGTTGATTCACTTTATCAGTGTTGATGATTGCGGATCTTCTTTTACTCTCTCTTAGTGTCTGGAATTCTCTCCCAGCCTATTGCTTTACTCCGTGTTGGCAATTGTCTCTTGATTCACTGTCGGCAATTCTTTCTCTGACGCTAGCTTCGTCTGTGTCGGCCTCATGCTTCACTGTTTCAGTGTCAGCAATTATTGCTGTCTTTGGCTTCTGTTTCTGTCTTCTGTTTCTGTCTTCTGTTCACTCTCTCCTCTTGCTTTATTCAGTGTCGGCAATTCTGTCTCTTGCTTCTGTTCATGTCTTCTGTTCACTCTCTCTCCTCTTGCTTTATTCAGTGTTGGCAATTCTGTCTCTTGCTTCTGTTTCTGTCTTCTGTTAACTCTCCTCTTGCTCTTTTCGGTGTCGGCAATTCTGTCTCTTGCTTTTGTTTCTGTCTTCTGTTCACACTTTCCTTTTGCTTTATTCATTGTCGTCAATTCTGTCTCTTGCTTTTGTTTCTGTCTTCTGTTCACACTTTCCTTTTGCTTTATTCATTGTCGTTAATTCTGTCTCTTGCTTCTGTTTCTGTCGTCTGTTCACTCTCTCTACTCTTGCTTTATTCAGTGTCGGCAACTCTGTCTCTTGCTTCTGTTCCTGTCGTCTGTTCACTCTCTCCTCTTGCTTTATTCAGTGTCGGCAATTCTGTCTCTTGCTTCTGTTCATGTCTTCTGTTCACTCTCTCTCCTCTTGCTTTATTCAGTGTTGGCAATTCTGTCTCTTGCTTCTGTTTCTGTCTTCTGTTAACTCTCCTCTTGCTCTTTTCGGTGTCGGCAATTCTGTCTCTTGCTTTTGTTTCTGTCTTCTGTTCACACTTTCCTTTTGCTTTATTCATTGTCGTCAATTCTGTCTCTTGCTTTTGTTTCTGTCTTCTGTTCACACTTTCCTTTTGCTTTATTCATTGTCGTCAATTCTGTCTCTTGCTTCTGTTTCTGTCGTCTGTTCACTCTCTCTACTCTTGCTTTATTCAGTGTCGGCAACTCTGTCTCTTGCTTCTGTTTCTGTCGTCTGTTCACTCTCTCTACTCTTGCTTTATTCAGTGTCGGCAATTCTGTCTCTTGCTTCTGTTTCTGTCTTCTGTTCACTCTCTCTCCTCTTGCTTTATTCAGTGTCGGAAAGTCTGTCTCTTGGTTCTGTTTCTGTCTTCTGTTAACTCTCCTCTTGCTCTTTTCGGTGTCGGCAATTCTGTCTCTTGCTTTTGTTTCTGTCTTTTGTTCACACTTTCCTTTTGCTTTATTCATTGTCGTCAATTCTGTCTCTTGCTTCTGTTTCTGTCGTCTGTTCACTCTTTCTACTCTTGCTTTATTCAGTGTCGTCAATTCTGTCTCTTGCTTCTGTTTCTGTCTTCCGTTCACTCTCTCTCCTCTTGCTTTATTCAGTGTCGGCAATTCTGTCTCTTGCTTCTGTTTCTGTCTTCTGTTCACTCTCTCTACTCTTGCTTTATTCAGTGTCGTCAATTCTGTCTCTTGCTTCTGTTTCTGTCTTCTGTTCACTCTCTCTCCTCTTGCTTTATTCAGTGTCGGAAATTCTGTCTCTTGCTTCTGTTTCTGTCTTCTGTTAACTCTCCTCTTGCTCTTTTCGGTGTCGGCAATTCTGTCTCTTGCTTCTGTTTCTGTCTTCTGTTCACTCTCTCTTGCTTTATTCAGTGTTGGCAATTCTGTCTCTTCTGTTTCTGTCTTCTGTTCACTCTCTCCTCTTGATTTATTCAGTTTCTGGCAATTCTGTCTCTTGCTTCTGTCAGGGTTATTCAAAGAGAATTGAAAAGTCGCTGCACGTTCGGTGACTTTTCGTTCTCTTCAATTCTGTGCGATTTGGCAATCCCATTTCGGCGACCCTGCGGTGTATTCAGCAAGCACCACAGGGCCGTCGTAGTGAAGGGCAAAGCCGCCGCAAACCCGACGAACACTCACTGCAAAACCCGGTGAACGCACACCGAAACCCGCAACAGTAAAAAACAGTGTCACAACACTGCGTCCGACGCCGGAAGGCACAACAGTACGGGTGCACATAGTACACTCTTCTGACCCCAGCCTTTCCCGTAGGGCAAACCAATAAGTATATATATATATATATATATATATTCACCACCTTTTGTGTGACCATAGTTCACCATAGATGCTAACAAAAAGAGTGTCACCGTTGTAGCAACTGCAGTGAACTCTCCACAGAAGGAAAATACAACAATGGCAGTTGATGTTGATGCAAACAAGATACCGAACGGTATGGATGGGCCTACCTCACAATGTACTGTATGTAAAAATGTCTTATATAGATTGTAATTTCCTTTGGAAACAGGGTCTCCCTGAATCCTGACATATCATCCATGTATGGTATTCTAAAGTGCCAACCTCTTGTACAAACTGATCCTGTAAAGCTCTGCGGAATCTGTGGCACAATATAACTAAAGGATAATAATAACAATACCACTGTTGTTCATATGTAAAATCCATAAGAAACAGCTATTATCCATTCAGTTTTTTTACTACTGTTTCTTGCAACACTGGAGAATATACTTCAGCAGCGTTAAAGTGGTGATCTATAGGGAATGGGATGCACTGATACTTGTTTCAGTATCGCTGCCGATACCAGCATTTGTACAAGTAATTGTACCCAGTGCCGGCTGGGTGGAGTAGAGGTAACTTCATTGCTCTGCGTGGAGAGAGCCTGTGGAGACATGGGTTTGATTCCGGCAAGAGCACCTCTCCAGTAAGTGTCCTTGGGCAAGACACCTAACGGTACATACTCGCCACCCAGGACATACTTGAAAACGAGAGAAATCTCAATGTATCCCTTCCTGGTAAAATCCTTACTCTCAAAAAAAAAAAAATGCCCCCAATTCTTATACCGATACTGGAAGCCAGCACTGGGCTGGCTTTACCAGGCAGTATCCGGGGGGTTGTGGCGGCTGGCAGAATGCTCTAACAGCATGACATTAAATAAAAGTATCGGTTTCCGCACTCAGTCTTAAAAACAGATGGTATTGGTGCATCCCTGGTGATCTCCATTGAACTCAGATACAAACAATGGTGGAAAAAAAGGGTAGAAACAAAGATGGACAACTCTAACTGAAACATTGGTGAAAGCAAGTGTGAAATCTATGCTAAATACCTTTTGTAGAAACTACAGAGGAAACACTGGTAGAAACCCCATAGAAAACTGTGCTGTGAACCATGTGAGACAGCTTCGGCAGACACGACAGTAGAAAGAACGATGGAAAGTATGGTAAACTACAGTGACAGTTCCCTGAATGGGAAAAAGTTGTTTCACCGTACTTTTTCCATTGAAGATTCCTGAAGGAAATCCTTAATTTTTTTTTAAATTAAAGTATAATAATTTGTAAACAACCTTTTATGTGGATATATTGTTATGTGTGGGTATTTGATTGACAGCCTGACTCTGATCATCCGATTGGTACAGGTTTATAAGGTGTGTGTGTCCCATACACTTCCAGTCACACAACCTGACTTATTCTCCAGTAAAAGAGAACTACAAAATCCTGATTTATAACCATAGTCTTTTTGATCTGTTTATCTGCAATATATTCTTTCCGACAAGAGGGTTCTAGATCATTAGGGCAACAGCCTTAGTGAAAAGAAAGAAAAGCAAACATTGTATCTATCTGTCCAGAGATAGATATGTACATACTTATATATCAATAGTAATCTCGCCCGCTTTTTCTTACAGTACAGTCCTGTTTTATGTAGCTGGATCTCCATCCATTTGGTGCGGTGTCTATCTTTCTGTCTTGCCCTGTATCACAGTTTCTTTGTTATTGTGTATCACTGTCTTTGTGTAATCCTCCCAGTGACTGTCTCCTTCCTCCCTGCCTCTCTGTTTGTGACTGTCTCTTGTTCTTTTCCCCCTGCAGTCTCTGGACGGATTTGTATTTGCACTAAACCAAGAAGGAAAATTTTTGTACATTTCGGAGACTGTGTCCATCTACCTTGGCTTGTCTCAGGTGAGTGTCCCCTCATCTGTCGCTTCATGCTAACACGATGGAAACATGGCATCAAGGCACCCACACTACTAACAGAGCCTCATGTCATTGTATGGAATGTGTACCATGTCTGATTACCACATCCAATCTTAAGGCAAAGCAATTACATCATCTTCTAGTGCACTATGAGTATCCAGGCGGGGTTCATAAATGATTTCCTCCCCATCTTAACTGTAATCACCATCATGTATCACCATACTACACTATATGTTTCCTCTTAATCGTTATTATCATGAATACAGAACAAATTGTGCTCTATACGGTTACAGTTACAAGCATTTATAAAGCGCCAACAAGTGCCGTAGTGCTGTACAATGGGAGAGACAGAATAACAAATATACATACACATTACACACAGACCAATAGGAGAAAGGACCGTGCTCGAGAGCTTACAATCTAAGAGTGGAAGGGTGACACGCTAGGTGAGGTTGAGTAGAGAGCATGAAGTATCGGGCGCATGTGGGCTGGGTGGGAAGACGGAGCAGGAAATGAACCATGCGGGATAATGGAGTGAGATGATAGGCTTCTCTAAAGTAATGTGTTTTCAAAGACTTCTTGAAGGACTGGAGATGAGGAGAGTCTGATGTTGCGAGGGAGGGAGTTCCATAAAAAGGGGCAGCTCGGGAGAAGTCTTGAAGATGGGGGTTCAGGGTATGGGTACGAGGAACCGATAGCATCAGATCATTGGCAGATTGAAGTGGCCGTGACGGGATGTACCTGTTAATAAGGGAGGATATGTAGGCAGGGGCACGGTTATGGAGAGCTTTGTAGAGGAGCACCAATATTTGAAGTGGATTCTACAGGAAGCCGGTGTAGAGATTGACAGAAGGGGGAGGTGTGAGAGGTGCGGGAGGTGAGGTGGATGAGACTGGCACAGGCGTTCATAACATACTGCATAGATAGAATAGTACATTTGCCATGTCACTTGTGCACTGCATATAAATTATTTTTATACATGTATACATAGGCTCTCCCAAACCATAGAATTATAGGTTGATAGTGAATGACATGAAAGCACACACACCTTTAAGAAAACCTATGTATTCACTTGCCCCATCCCATCTGTTTTGCCCTTTGTTTACTGTCTGTTATGTGTATTACCCCCTGCACAGCAAACAAGCTCTTCCATGGGCATTACCCAGCAATAAATGCAGAGGTTTTTATCTGCTCCCAATGGACCTTGGGGATCTGCCAGAGGTTACCCAGGCAGGAGCAGCGGAGTGTAAGCCGGTTGTCCCCGGTGTCCTATTATCGGCTGTTCCTGGCGAGCCTTGCGATGTGGGACCTGACACTGTCGCTGCTGTCTGCTCACCTATCCCATTAAATAGGGCCCAGCAGAGCGATACCTGCCATGCATCCTAATGTAACTCAGATGGTGACGCATGGGTCCAGCCAAGGACCTCTTGCTACTCTCGAAACCTGATCCCTTGCAGTTCCGTACATCGCTAATAAGTCTGGTTAAAGTACAGTCTTGCGTTTGGTTTTAGTTTTTTTCTCCTGTAAATCAAACAGGGAGCAGACTGAAGAAGAAAAACAGCATTTGACATCAAGTTATGAAGGCTGAGATCGCTGGTATTTAAATGTCAGTTGTGCATTGCTTTGGTTACATCTTTGGTTCCAAACTGTGAAAGAAGAGCAAGTTTAATGAGCAGGAAGGCTAAAGCTTCGAACATTTTGTGGTAATTTCGGTTTCTGGTATAATTAACAGTTTCAGCTGACATCACCCTGAAACCTGTATAATGTATCCTGCACATCGCCCGGCTGTATAATGGATGAGCAGGTTAGAAAGACGTCCAGCCATGTAAAACGTTTTCCCAACATGATAGCGCACATTTTTAAATACTCCGTTTGTCTGCATGCAGGTACATTGTAAAGCAGCGCAGAAGCACAATCAAGCGAACACGTTATAATACAGTTTGTAATTCAGCAAAATCTGTTCGTTAGGCGTGGTGTTACAACGTAGTTCTGTAATTTAGTCCACTGGCGACACTGTGATCATAGAACAGTTATAACTCTTTATGATCGAGAGCAGGTTACAGAGTGGTTGTGCAGCGTGATGGTGACATGTCTAGGGAAGTCTAGTAGTGTAATAATGAGCAGGTTACAGGACAGTCTACTGGTGTAATGGTGCACAGATTATAAAACGGTCTAGCAGTATGACGCTAAGAAGGTTATAGAACAGTCTAAGCAACGTGATAATGAGCAGATTACAGAGTGGACCAGGAGTGTGATAGTGAGCAAGTTACAGGACGGCCTAGTAGTGCGAAGGTGAGTAGGTTATGGGACAATCTAGTTGTGTAATGGGGAACAAGTTTCGGGACAGTCTAGTAGTGTAATGGTGAGTAGGTTGAGGGACAGTCTAGTAGTGTAATGGTGAGCAGGTTAAGGGATAGTCTAGTAGTGTAATGGTGAGCAGGTTGAGGGATAGTCTAGTAGTGTAATGGTGAGGAGGTTATGGGACAGTCTAGTAGTGTAATGGTGAGGAGGTTGAGGGACAGTCTAGTAGTGTAATGGTGAGCAGGTTGAGGGATAGTCTAGTAGTGTAATGGTGAGGAGGTTATGGGACAGTCTAGTAGTGTAATGGTGAGGAGGTTGAGGGACAGTCTAGTAGTGTAATGGTGAGCAGGTTAAGGGATAGTCTAGTAGTGTAATGGTGAGGAGGTTATGGGACAGTCTAGTAGTGTAATGGTGAGCAGGTTAAGGGACAGTCTAGTAGTGTAATGGTGAGGAGGTTGAAGGACAGTCTAGTAGTGTAATGGTGAGGAGGTTATGGGACAGTCTAGTAGTGTAATGGTGAGCAGGTTAAGGGACAGTCTAGTAGTGTAATGGTGAGGAGGTTGAGGGACAGTCTAGTAGTGTAATGGTGAGGAGGTTATGGGACAGTCTAATAGTGTAATGGTGAGGAGGTTATGGGACGGTCTAGTAGTGTAATGGTGAGCAGGTTGAGGGACAGTCTAGTAGTGTAATGGTGAGGAGGTTGAGACAGTCTAGTAGTGTAATGGTGAGCAGGTTAAGGGACAGTGTAGTAGTGTAATGGTGAGGAGGTTATGGGACAGTCTAGTAGTGTAATGGTGAGGAGGTTGAGGGACAGTCTAGTAGTGTAATGGTGAGTAGGTTGAAGGACAGTCTAGTAGTGTAATGGTGAGTAGGTTGAGGGAGAGTCTAGTAGTGTAATGGTGAGTAGGTTATGGGACAGTCTAATAGTGTAATGGTGAGCAGGTTGAGGGACAGTCTCATAGTGTAATGGTGAGCAGGTTGAGGGACAGTCTAGTAGTGTAATGGTGAGCAGGTTAAGGGACAGTCTAGTGTAAAAGGTGAGTAGGTTATGGGACAGTCTAATAGTCTAGTAGTGTAATGGTGAGCAGGTTAAGGGACAGTGTAGTAGTGTAATGGTGAGGAGGTTATGGGACAGTCTAGTAGTGTAATGGTGAGGAGGTTGAGGGACAGTCTAGTAGTGTAATGGTGAGTAGGTTGAGGGACAGTCTAGTAGTGTAATGGTGAGTAGGTTATGGGACAGTCTAATAGTGTAATGGTGAGCAGGTTGAGGGACAGTCTAGTAGTGTAATGGTGAGCAGGTTAAGGGACAGTCTAGTGTAAAAGGTGAGTAGGTTATGGGACAGTCTAATAGTGTAATGGTGAGGAGGTTATGGGACAGTCTAGTAGTGTAATGGTGAGGAGGTTGAGGGACAGTCTAGTAGTGTAATGGTGAGGAGGTTGAGGGACAGTCTAATAGTGTAATGGTGAGGCGATTGAGGGACAGTCTAGTAGTGTAATGGTGAGGAGGTTGAGGGAGAGTCTAGTAGTGTAAAAGGTGAGTAGGTTATGGGACAGTCTAATAGTGTAATGGTGAGCAGGTTATGGGACAGTCTAATAGTGTAATGGTGAGGAGGTTGAGGGACAGTCTAGTGTAATGGTGAGGAGGTTGAGGGAGAGTCTAGTAGTGTAATGGTGAGGAGGTTGAGGGAGAGTCTAGTAGTGTAATGGTGAGGAGGTTGAGGGAGAGTCTAGTAGTGTAATGGTGAGGAGGTTGAGGGAGAGTCTAGTAGTGTAATGGTGAGGAGATTGAGGGACAGTCTAGTAGTGTAATGGTTGGTGAGGAGGTTAAGGGACAGTCTAGTAGTGTAATGGTGAGGAGGTTATGGGACAGTCCAGGATCAAGTTGGTACAAAACCAAGTTGGTTGTTTTCAACCTGAACAGGTGTTTTTTTTACACATTTGAGATTCCAGTGAGCAGAACATCCAAACATACAAAATCCAGAGGATTCCACTAATGCATGGTCTTAAAGATTTTAAAATTACCTGATGTGAAAATAAATGATGAAGATTTTTATTACAAGCTCACTCGTTGCATTACACTGCCATAACGTAAATGTACTCCTCCCCAACAGGTCCAACGCTATACCAACCTTACGACTGCTCTTCTGCACTATATGGTCATGGTTTATATAGGACCTACAACGAACACATTAGCGTTGTGGGAGGCTTATGCAATATATGATCCGATTTTTTGGTCATATACAGTCAGGTCCAGAAATATTGGGACATCAACACAATTCTAACATCTTTGGCTCTATACACCACCACAATGGAGTTGGAATGAAACAAACACAATGTGCTTTAACTGCAGACTGTCAGCTTTAATTTGAGGGTATGTACATCCAACTCAGGTGAACGGTGTAGGACTTACAGCAGTTTGCAGATGTGCCTCCCACTTGTTAAGGGACCAAAGGTAATGGGACAGAATAATAATCATAAATCAAACTTTCCCTTCTTAATACTTGGTTGCAAATCCTTTGCAGTCAATCACAGCCTGAAGTCTGGAACGCATAGACATCACCAGACGCTACGTTTCATCTCTGGTGATGCTCTGCCAGGCCTCTACTGCAACTGTCTTCAGTTCCTGCTTGTTCTTGGGGCATTTTCCCTTCAGTTTTTTCTTCAGCAAGTGAAATGCATGCTCAATGGGATTCAGGTCAGGTGATTGACTTGGCCATTGCATAACATTCCACTTCTGTCCCTTCAAAAACTCTTTGGTTGCTTTTGCAGTATGCTTTGGGTCATTGTCTATCTGCACTGTGAAGCGCCGTCCAATGAGTTCTGCAGCATTTGGTTGAATGTGAGCAGATAATATTGCCCGAAACACTTCAGAATTCATCCTGCTGCTTTTGTCAGCAGTCACATCATCAATAAATACAAGAGAACCAGTTCCATTGGCAGCCATACATGCCCACGCCATGACACTACCACCACCATGCTTCACTGATGAGGTGGTATGCTTAGGATCATGAGCAGTTCCTTTCCTTCTACATACTCTTCTCTTCCCATCACTCTGGTACAAGTTGATCTTGGTCTCATCTGTCCATAGGATCTTGTTCCAGAACTGTGAAGGCTTTGTTAGGTGTTGTTTGGCAAACTCTAATCTGGCCTTCCTGTTTTTGAGGCTCACCAATGGTTTACATCTTGTGGTGAACCCTCTGTATTCACTCTGGTGAAGTCTTCTCTTGATTGTTGACTTTGACACACATACACCTACCTCCTGGAAAGTGCTCTTGATCTGGCCAACTGGTGCGAAGGGTGTTTTCTTCACCAGGGAAAGAATTCTTCGGTCATCCACCACAGTTGTTTTCCGTGGTCTCCCGGGTCTTTTGGTGTTGCTGAGCTCACCGTTGCATTCCCTTTTTTGAGAATGTTCCAAACAGTCGTTTTGGCCACACCGAATGTTCTTGCTATCTCTCTGATGGGTTTGTTTTGTTTCTTCAGCCTAATGATGGCTTGCTTCACTGACAGTGATAGCTCTTTGGATCTCATCTTGAGAGTTGATAGCAACAGATTCCAAATGCAAATAGCACACTTGAAATGAACTCTGGGCCTTTTATCTGCACATTGTAATTGGGGTAATGAGGGAATATCACACACCTGGCCATGGAACAGCTGAGAAGTCAATTGTCCCATTACCTTTGGTCCCTTAACAAGTGGGAGGCACATCTGCAAACTGCTGTAAATCCTACACTGTTCACCTGAGTTGGATGTACATACCCTCAAATTAAAGCTGACAGTCTGCAGTTAAAGCACATTGTGTTTGTTTCATTCCAACTCCATTGTGGTTGTGTATAGAGCCAAAGATGTTAGAATTGTGTCGATGTCCCAATATTTCTGGACCTGACTGTATATGACTGCCTTGCAACCTGTAATCTTAACCATGTAGAGGTAACATCACTGCTCTGCATGGAGAGAGCCTGTGGAGACATGGGTTCGATCCCGGCAAGAGCACCTCTCCAGTAAGTGTCCTTGGGCAAGACACTTAACGGTACATACTCGCTGCCCAGGACATACTTGAAAGCAAGAGAAATCTCAATGTATCCTTCCTGGTAAAATCCTTTCTCAAAAAAGATCAGGTTACAGAGTGGTCCAGTAGAGTTACGGTGAGCAGGTTACAGAGTGGTCCAGCAGTGAGATGCTGAGCAGGTTACAAGATGATCTATCAATTTAATGGTGAGCACGTTACTAGATGGTTTAGCAGTGTGATTGTGAGCAGGTTTTAAGGTGGTTCTGTTGTGTGATTGTGAGCAGGTTTTAAGGTGGTTCTGTTGTGTGATTGTGAGCAGGTTTTAAGGGGGTTCTGTTGTGTGATTGTGAGCAGGTTTTTAAGGTGGTTTTGTTGTGTGATTGTGAGCAGGTTTTAAGGTGGTTTCGTTGTGTGATTGTGAGCAGGTTTTAAGGTGGTTCCGTTGTGTGATTGTGAGCAGGTTTTAAGGTGGTTCCGTTGTGTGATTGTGAGCAGGTTTTTAAGGTGGTTTCGTTGTGTGATTGTGAGCAGGTTTTAAGGTGGTTTCGTTGTGTGATTGTGAGCAGGTTTTAAGGTGGTTTCGTTGTGTGATTGTGAGCAGGTTTTAAGGTGGTTGCTTTGTGTGATTGTGAGCAGGTTTTAAGGTGGTTTCGTTGTGTGATTGTGTGCAGGTTTTAAGGTGGTTCTGTTGTGTGATTGTGAGCAGGTTTTAAGGTGGTTTCGTTGTGTGATTGTGAACAGGTTTTAAGGTGGTTCTGTTGTGTGATTGTGAGCAGGTTTTAAGGTGGTTCTGTTGTGTGATTGTGAGCAGGTTTTAAGGTGGTTCTGTTGTGTGATTGTGAGCAGGTTTTAAGGTGGTTCTGTTGTGTGATTGTGAGCAGGTTTTAAGGTGGTTCTGTTGTGTGATTGTGAGCAGGATTAAGGTGGTTCTGTTGTGTGATTGTGAGCAGGTTTTAAGGTGGTTCCGTTGTGTGATTGTGAGCAGGTTTTAAGGTGGTTCTGTTGTGTGATTGTGAATTTTTGAGCAGGTTTAAGGTGGTTCTGTTGTGTGATTGTGAGCAGGTTTAAGGTGGTTCTGTTGTGTGATTGTGAGCAGGTTTTAAGGTGGTTCTGTTGTGTGATTGTGAGCAGGTTTAAGGTGGTTCTGTTGTGTGATTGTGAGCAGGATTAAGGTGGTTCTGTTGTGTGATTGTGAGCAGGTTTTAAGGTGGTTCCGTTGTGTGATTGTGAGCAGGTTTTAAGGTGGTTCTGTTGTGTGATTGTGAGCAGGTTTAAGGTGGTTCTGTTGTGTGATTGTGAGCAGGTTTAAGGTGGTTCTGTTGTGTGATTGTGAATTTGTGAGCAGGTTTAAGGTGGTTCTGTTGTGTGATTGTGAGCAGGTTTTAAGGTGGTTCTGTTGTGTGATTGTGAGCAGGTTTTAAGGTGGTTCTGTTGTGTGATTGTGAGCAGGTTTTAAGGTGGTTCCGTTGTGTGATTGTGAGCAGGTTTTAAGGTGGTTCTGTTGTGTGATTGTGAGCAGGTTTAAGGTGGTTCTGTTGTGTGATTGTGAGCAGGTTTAAGGTGGTTCTGTTGTGTGATTGTGAATTTGTGAGCAGGTTTAAGGTGGTTCTGTTGTGTGATTGTGAGCAGGTTTTAAGGTGGTTCTGTTGTGTGATTGTGAGCAGGTTTTAAGGTGGTTCTGTTGTGTGATTGTGAGCAGGTTTTAAGGTGGTTCTGTTGTGTGATTGTGAGCAGGTTTAAGGTGGTTCTGTTGTGTGATTGTGAGCAGGTTTAAGGTGGTTCTGTTGTGTGATTGTGAATTTGTGAGCAGGTTTAAGGTGGTTCTGTTGTGTGATTGTGAGCAGGTTTTAAGGTGGTTCTGTTGTGTGATTGTGAGCAGGTTTTAAGGTGGTTCTGTTGTGTGATTGTGAGCAGGTTTTAAGGTGGTTCTGTTGTGTGATTGTGAGCAGGTTTAAGGTGGTTCTGTTGTGTGATTGTGAGCAGGTTTTAAGGTGGTTCTGTTGTGAATTTGTGAGCAGGTTTAAGGTGGTTCTGTTGTGTGATTGTGAGCAGGTTTAAGGTGGTTCTGTTGTGTGATTGTGAGCAGGTTTAAGGTGGTTCTGTTGTGAATTTGTGAGCAGGTTTAAGGTGGTTCTGTTGTGTGATTGTGAGCAGGTTTAAGGTGGTTCTGTTGTGTGATTGTGAGCAGGTTTAAGGTGGTTCTGTTGTGTGATTGTGAGCAGGTTTAAGGTGGTTCTGTTGTGTGATTGTGAGCAGGTTTAAGGTGGTTCTGTTGTGTGATTGTGAGCAGGTTTAAGGTGGTTCTGTTGTGTGATTGTGAGCAGGTTTAAGGTGGTTCTGTTGTGTGATTGTGAGCAGGTTTAAGGTGGTTCTGTTGTGTGATTGTGAGCAGGTTTAAGGTGGTTCTGTTGTGTGATTGTGAGCATGCTAAAGAAGGGTTTAGCCTTGATTTATATAAGGAAATCTGCAGTGAGTTTATAAGACAGTTGAGACATGTTGTGTGAAACCTTTTACTATGCAATGTGATATATGTGATTATTTTAAAGGAACTGGAGGATCACTTGTCAAGGTCTCCTGACGGCTAATCATTGGTCTGTTTTGAGGATTCAAGGTGATCCAGAAATAGCAGTTGCGCCAATTCTTGAAAATTAAAGTGTAGTAACCCTTTGTTGTCAAATTGTTTAAGGAGACACTCTAGGAACCATGACCATTTAATTTAATTAGAAGCAAACCTCTCTGAGTTCAAGGAGCTTTAATGCACAAATAAAGTCCCTCAATGTTCTGGTCTTCGCAAACCCCTTACTCAAGCACCAAAGTGCAGATTCCATCTTGCTAATTAATTTTTTATTTAAATGGGGTTGGCTTCTTGGCACCCAGAAAGTTTGCAAACCTTCCTTGCTGGGCAGATTTCTGTGGTTGCAGGTAGAATTTCATAGGTTTTGCAAAGCTGATGATATCATGCTTCTCAATGCAAACGGAGCTGTGCGAGGCATCTGGTTGGTTGCGTACATTCTAGTTGCACAAATGCAGAAAGACAGCGCCGAATTGCACCGAACCGTGAATTTCCCCCTGTACAGTGCAATTTCGCGGCCATTCGTCTATTCAAAAAGCTGGCTATTCGCCAAATGTTGGTGAAATACGATGACCTTCGGCGGCAGGGAAAAATCCCCCAGAGAAGTAATGGTTAATCTAGTCAGAGAACATTGAACTGCACCGAAATGTCAGTGAAATGCCCTGATTTTCTTAAGGTTTAATTACACCCCATAGGTTTCCCTGTTTTTCTTAAATATTTATTCAACCGTTTGTACTTTCCATTTGGCATTTTTCTGGATTTTTTCGTCAAAATTTTTAAATCCGATTATTTATTTATTTTTATTTTTTTTATTATTTTTTTAATAGCGGTTTTTTTTTCTGTAACAGACCTTTCTATTGTTATTCATACGACCTTATATATTTTTTTTTCCCAGTCATTTTCATGCACTAGGTTTTTCTTAAAACGCCTTTTAAAAGTTTGGGTTTTTTCTCTTCTGTTTTCTTCTTTACCACTGATCGGCAGCTGGTCGGTTCTTTTTTCAGATTGATTCGGCAGATCGTCGGATGCATTCAGCGGTTTTTCAGATCGATTCGGCAGTTTTGCGATAGTTTTTCGGATCAATTCGGAGGTTTTGCAGCAGGTTATCGGATCGATTCGGTGGGTTTTTGATGCTTTTTCGGCAGTTTGTGGCTGCATTCGGCTGGTTTATTGGTGACGTTCAGTGCATCGGTTCGGTGCACTTCGGGGACCCTGCTGTGAATGCTGAATTCACCGCAGGTTTGGGAAATTAAGGGTGCCAAAGTGCGCCAAGGAAGAGCGCACCGAAATTTTGCTTATATTTCGGTGCTCTCTGAATACCCCCCAAGTGTCACTGCTTCACTGGAGAAAAGGTTACAGTTACAAGTTTTTATAAAGCGCTAACAAGTTCCGTAGCGCTGTACAATGGGAGGCAAAATAACAAATATACATACAGCTTCAACACACAGAACAGTAGCAGGGAGGTCCCTGCTCAAGAGCTTACAATCTGCAGAGAGGGTGACACACTAGGTGAGGGTATATAGAGAATATGAAATAGTGGAGTACATGTGGGCTGGGTGGGAAGATGCAGTATGAAATGTACAGCGGGGACTTCTTGAAGGACTGGAGAGACAGGGAGAGTCTGATGTTGCAGGGGAGGGAGTTCCATAGAAAGGGGGCAACTCGGGAGTAGTCCTGAAGGCGAAAGTTGAGGGTGCGGGTACGTGAAGCTGATAGCATCAGATCATTGGCAGAGAGAAGTGGTCGGGATGGGATGTACCTGCTAATAAGGGAGATGTAGGCAGGGGCGCGGGTATGGAGAGCTTTGTAAGGCACCAATATATTGAATTTGATTCTAAGGGAAACAGGGAGCCAGTGTAGTGATTGACAAAGTGGTGAGGTGGATGAGCCTGGCACAGGCGTTCATTACAGACTGCAGATGGAGAATCTGGGATCTCTTAAGGCCAGAGAGTAGGAGGTTACAGTAGTCAAGAAGGGAGATACTGTAATAAGGAAGTAGCAAGATTTGGTTAGCCTTTGGCATTCTCTACTAAAACTGAAAGGGATTGTTAGGCAATTCAAAACCACCCCCCGTTTCTAGTCCAGTGTGTTCATTTAATAAGGATCTTATGAATCTGATGCTTGGGTATTTATCCAGTCATTAGCTGAGGATCTCTACCCTCCAATCCCCGTGTGATAATATATGGTGCACATTTTCTTCCTTTATCGTCTAGAATGTATTTCATACATCTTGTCCCTTTCGTTGTTACATTTATTACGTTTCAGATGCAAGTTCCCTGAGTTGACCTAGTTTAATTTATTGTTTTTTTTTTGCTTCGTTTATAACCTCAGACAATAATTTCCTTGTATGATTATTTTTTACCAGTGTAAACAAGTTCACTTTGACCAGTCTTTTCTTATAACGAGATTATCCAATCCTCTTCATGTTGTTGATACTGTGCAAACCTTTCAATTACGTAATTTTATTATTTTTGTTATGAACTTATGCCAAAATCCAGTCTCCTTGGGCAAGGTGAGCATTTTTTCTCCTAAGGGACGATTTTTAAGTGAGTCTGTCCCTTAAAAGAACTTGAAATAAATCAATAAAATATATTAAATTGGCCAATTGTGGGGAACATTTTAAAAGCAATTTTTAAGACTGCTTTTTTCGGTTAAGTGTTTGCACATACATTATGGCTGTGAAGTTATGTTGCTCTTCTGGATGAGCTGGTCATCATATTCTCTTAACTGCATAAAATATACTCATAAGTTCTCTCGTACCCCGCACTTCGGAGAATCAAATTCCCTGACCCTGCGGTGAATTCAGCATTCACTGCAGGGTCCCCGAGTGCAGGGAACGGATCCAAAAATCTGCCGCAAAACTGCCGAAAGATCACTAAAAAAAAGCTGAAAAAAACGCAGCCGATATGACCCAAAGTATCGGATCATTTCGAACCGCCACAAAAAACACGCTAAACACATCCGGAAAAAGCCGACGATCTGCCGAACACAGCGACGACCAGCCACCGGAAAAAGCCGACAAGCTGACGAACGGGGTAAAAGAAAAAAAAATGGATTGAAAGTGTTAAAATTTAAACACTGTTTACAAGAAACTACTGAACGAAAATGTCTGGAATTAACATATAAGGTCCTATGAATGATAACAAAGAGGGCTGTTACAGAAAAAAACGCTATTTAAAAAAAAAATAGGTCAAAAAATTTGTAGAAAAATGCCTAAAAGATCCTAAAAAATAAATCAATAAGGAGAGTTTTTGCTGCAGATTAAAATAATAAACGGTTTATTAGATATTGTATAAAAACGGGAATATTTTTAACATTGAAACCTGTGGGATTTGTCTGATTAAACCTGCCGAATGAACCCACCGAACAGCAGGGCATTTCACTGACATTTTTCTGCTGTTTATTGTTCTGTGAATAGATTAACCTTTGCTTCTCTATGGGGGATTTCACTGCCGTTGAACAGGAACTGTATTTGCTGGCAATTCGCCAAAATTTGGTGAACTGCCTGCTTTCTGAATGGTTGAATGGCCACGAAATGGCAACATACGGGGAAATTCACTGTCCGGTGCAATTTCGGGGCCAGATCGACTCTCTCTGAATAATCCTGAAAGTAAAGTAATTTCAGTTTATCAAAGTGAACCTGCCATGACCAAAATAGTTGCTCCGGACACTGTGTTAAGAGACTTGTTAACAAGTGTTTATAGTTTTTAAAGTAAGCAAAAAAAACAAACAAACACCCTGCTACTTCATTAACCTTCTTTCACCATAGAGGGCTATAGAAACGATGGAACCTCCATTCTGGGCATCGAGTCATAGCAGAGATTGTCAGCAGGAGTAGTAGGAGTTGCCTCATCAACCTCAAACCTTTTCTGCATGTAATACTTTGTAAAAGACACGTAGAAGTGTTAGATAATGCTTCTGCCGTAGAACAGACAAAAATTATTTTGCATTGACTTTTTTCAATTTTTTTAATTTTTACACATTACATGGTCATGTTTGGTATCATTGAAAAGACCGGACTCTGACCTTTCCAATGACGCCTCACTTAACCTTGTGCGGTGTGCAATTCAGAGTTGCGGGTTCCAAAGTGTCTACTCACTGAAGTGCCATGGTCTAGGTTGTGGATGAAAGGTTGTCGATTCAGAGAGAGCCAATCTGGCTGAGAAATGTATCCGGATACCAAAATTCAACGTATGGTGACATTTCGGGGCCATTCGGCTATTCAGAGAGCAGGCAGTTCGCCGAATTTTGGCGAATTGCCAGAAAGTTCAGTGCCTGTTCGAGGGCAGTGAAATCCCCCATAGAGAAGCAATGGATAATCTATTCAGAGAACACTGAACAGCAGAGAAAAGTTGCCGAAATGCCCTGCTGTTCAGTGGTTTCGTTCGGCAGGTTTATTCAGGCGAATCCCATAGGCTTCAATGTTAAAAATATTCCTGTTTTAATTCAAGATCTAATAAACCGCTTATTATTTTATTCTGCAGTAAAAAGTCTCTTTATTTTTTTTCTAGGATCTTTTTAGGTATTTTTTGGGACAAATTTGGAAAAAAAAATCTGTTCTTTTTTTTTTTTTTTTTTAAAGGCCCGCATCAGATGAACGCAGTGATCACGTCCGTGTTGCCGCACAGTTTAACGTACCATAGAATCATGAGCAATAGAGACCCACACACGAAGTACGTGTGCACCGAACTGCGCACGCACAACGCACGTGGCAAACGGATGCAAGTTAGGCAAGAACATAAAACCACTAGACGGACGCGCGGAGTGCGCCACGTCCGCGTAGCGTTCTGTGTGATTGACGAGATGTCAGACGCAGCACATTTGCGACATCCAGCACCTTGGCGCACAAAATGCCTTTTCATATCCGTTTCAAATTTTTATAATTTTTCATATTAATTTTTTTCCCATAATTCCCTTTTTTTTTTTCTTCAATGTCCATCAACAAAAATGGACCATGTGGTGTCTACAGTATCTTCCGTCAGTACGTCCGTCCGCTGTTCACGCATGCAGAGTTCGCTTAGACTGTGTTCGTCTGACATTAGCCTAAATCGTTTTTCCTGTAACATCCCTTTTTATTATCATTCATTGGATCTTATATGTAAATTCAAGACATTTTTGTAGTTTTTTTGCAAACAGCGTTTAAATTTTCAAACTTTCAAGCCTACTGTTGTTTTGGGTTTTTTTTACTCCGTTTTTATGCTTGTCGGCTTTTTCTGGTGGCTGCTCTGCGCTGTGATCGGTGGCATTTTCTGGTGTGTTCGGCGTGGTTTTTGTTTTTTTGAGTGGTTTCTGCGGATTTTCGGCAGGTGTTCGGCAGGTTTGCGGCGGCTTTTCCCTGCATTCTGGGGACACTGCGGTGAATGCTGAATACACCGCAGGGTGGGGAACTTTGAATCCCTAAAGTGCAGGGAAGCGCGGGGCACGTGAAAGCACTGACATGACGGTGACATTTCGGTGCTCTCTGAGTAACCCCTAATGTGTTGCATCATCAGCTCCGCACTTGCTGGCAGTGTGGGAAATAAGAAGGTGAGTTAGTGCTAGGGCATAATCTGGCCTTTCCAATGATACCTCATCCATCCCTCTAGCCCTTACGGAGCTACAGGGGTCTAAATTATTGTAAATTTAAAAATATATATTTTTTACACAGACCGAGGCGCCTGTAGCCACATGCCTACTCTCATGGGCGTCCACAGGTTGGGGCAAGGGGGGGCACGTGCCCCCCCCTGGAGCCGCGGAAGCAATTCCTTAAATTTGTGGCGCTGCACGCCGCACGTTGCCTGCCTCAGCCTGCACTATTTGTGTTTAAAGCAGGCAGCGTCGGCGGCCGCGACGCATGCGCGCAACGCTCCCTCCGCACTCCTGACACCACATGTGCGTGGGCACGGCCGCGGACCCGCGGTCAGGGAGACAGAGACAGTGGTGGGAAGGAATCGGGATTAATGCACCGGCGGCGGCGCGTGCTGGAAATCCCGCCGCTCTTCTTCCCCTCGCTCGTCCCCCTCACTCAACGCGCGGCACCACACCATCCAGCTTGCCTGACTCTGAGAGCCTGCAGGCGGCCAGGCAGGTGAGGCAGCATCTTCCAGGTTCCAGCCCCTGCCCCCTGCGGCCTCTGGTTGTCAGTCCAGCCCCTGCGGTCCACTCTCACTCTCCCCTCCAGGCAGCATCCGGGCTGGGCAGGCTGAGGCTCCCTGCCCTGCGGCCTCCCTCATCCTGGCAGGTGGCTGCTGCGGCCTCCGACATCCAGGCAGCGGCTCCGGCATCCATGCCGGCCCCAGCTTCCCTCCTGCATCCAGGCAGAGGCAAGCAGCCCTGCCCTGCGGGCTCCGACATCCAGCCAGCCAGCTGCGGCCTCCGGTCGAACGTCTGGCCTGTGGGCTGCGGCCTCCCCTCCAGGCAGCATCTGATCCAGGAAAGGACAGTCCAGCCTGCTAGTGAGTGACCTCAGGCTCTCCACTGAGTGACCTGCTGCCCATCACATCCGACATCACTATCAGCCAGCTGAGCAGCTGCCTGCAGACTGCAGTGTGTCACGCTCACAACTCAAGTCATCACAGACATTCACACGGTATGTGGGCCGCGGGCGGCATTTATTTATATATTTAATGAATGAATCTCGATGGATTAATTGGTGGTGACTTGAATTAAAATTTTGCCCCCCCTCTGTAAAAATTTCTGCGGACGCCCATGCCTACTCTGCCTAGTTATAAATCCGGCCCTGATCAGGACGGTATAGCTGATACTCTTCTAGGCATCTCAAGCAATCCATTTAAACACAAACAGCCACCCCTAGAGTAATGCTGTATAGATCAGTATTAATCGCAGCAGACAGATGATGTTATACAGGGTAATATTTAGATTGGGTGGGGATAGTATAGGGGTAAGCAGTTTCTGTAACAGGGGATGTTGTTTAAGGCTAGGGTCAGACGAACGCATTCTGAGCGCATTCTGTGCGTCCGTGCACAACGGACGTACTTTCTGACTGACGACAAGGTAGTGGCCACACGGTCCGTTTTTGTGACTGTCGTTTTTTTTGTCTGATGTAGATGGGAAATAAAAATGAATATGAAAAAACATTTTGTCAGTCAAAAATGCTGGACATCAAAAATGCAGTCCGTCTGACTACGTTCCATCACTCACACACAAAGCTACGCGGACGTGGCGCACTCTGTGCGTCCGTCCTAGCGGTTTTATGTTGTTGTCTAACTTGCGTCTGTTTGCCGCGTCCCTTGTGCGTGCGCACTTCTGTGAAGATGTACTTCGTGTCTGGGGGCTCCATTGATCATAATTGTATGCTACCGCGTTACGTTAAAATGTGCGGCAACACGGACGTGATCACTGCGCTCGTCTGACACGGGAGGTAAATACAGCAGCAGAGGTGACGTATATCCGATATGACATTCAAGGTGAGCATCTCGTATAGCAGGACTGGCTCTGTGCAAGGCGCTTGCCGAGGTACCTAATTACGTGGCAGACATACCTGGCTGCAGACATTGTAGCCTGGCTTTGTTGCGCTGTGTAGTATGCGTATCGACAGGGTAATGAGACCGTCATGTTGTGGGTGTTGAAGTAAACCCATTTTGTGTCTTCTTCCCCCGCACCCAGCTGCAGACACGAGTCTGCCTGTCAGTGCATTGGCATTTGCTTGTAATTGAGACGTGTGTGTTTTTCTTGTTGAACAGATGGTAGAGCGCGTGTGCTCAGGGAGCCTGTTAAACTATTGCTGCCTTTCATGGGCCAGCGCAAAACCAGCTCCCGGGTCCCGCCACAGGCAGGGCATCCTGTGCCAGGAGAGCATATGCCCACAGAAAGCTGGGTACTTTCAGGAAAATAGCACATCTGGAGCATTTATTGCCCTGACAGAGTCAAATTTAGGAAGAGCGGGGTGCAGCCCGGAGCCTCAGCTTTATGGAGAAGCAAACGGTGTGATTAGAGACGGAAAACTCGTGATAGATTTACTGGGTCTGGGTTTGCTGATGCTTTCCAGCAAGTGAAGGCACTAAAGATTTTGAGCGTATTGATTCATTGGGAAGGGCTGGGATGGGTGATAAGGGATCACTATCCCCTGGGCTACAAGAATACAGGTTTGGCACAACCTCTGTGCACCCTTAAACATAGAAACATAGAAAAATGTCGGCAGATAAGAACCTTACGGACCAATTACATGGATACTTTACCTGGATTTATCTTTTGTTTAGGATAGCCTTATGTCTATCCCATGCTTGCTTAAATTCAATCACTGTTTTGGCCTCTACCACTTCTACTGGAAGGCTGTTCCATGTATCCACCACCCTCTCAGTAAAATAATGCTTCCTGATGTTACTTTTAAACCTTTGCCCCTCTAATCTAAGACTATGTCCTCTTGTTTTGCTACTTTGTTTCCTTTTAAATATACTCCCTTCCTCTACCTTGTGGATTCCCTTTACGTATTTAAATGTTTCTATCATATCTCCTCTGTCTCGTCTTTTTTCCAAGCTGTACATGTTAAGATCATTAAGCCTTTCCTGGTAACTTTTCTCCTTCAAGCCGTACACCATTTTAGTAGCCCTTCTCTGAACTCTCTCTAAGATGTCTATATCCTTCTGGAGATACGGTCTCCAGTACTGCACACAGTACTCCAAGTGAGGTCTCACCAGTGCTCTGTACAGTGGCATGAGCACTTCCCTTTCCCTTCTTTTGCTGATTAAATGCAGTGCCGGGTGCTCTGGTTGTCTGTACACCCAGCACTTCAGAAGAGTGGCTTCCGAAGGGTTAATTTGCTTATTTATTCATTTATGAAGTATTTTACCAGCAGGAAGGAAACACTGAGATTTCCCTCGTTTTCAAGTATGTCCTGGGTACTTATTTTTATAGCAAATATGAAATATTCTTCCTACAAATTCTAATTTTAAGGGGTTATTCACAAAGCACCGGAACTTCGGTGCTCTGCACTTCGGTGCACTTCAGGGATTCCATTTCGCCGACCCTATGGTGAATTCACTATTCACCGCGGGGTCACCATAGTGGACTGAAGATAGAGTCGCCAAACACCACCGACCTGCAGAAATAAAAAATAAACTGAACTCTCCTATTCTCCTAATAGGTGTTTAAACCGATTAAAAATGTATTAAGATGTGTGTAAATAATAATAATAAAAAAGTTCCTTTAATAAAAAAATAATAAAAAAGTCTGTTACAGAATAGAAAAAAAAGCCTGTTTGGAAAAAAATGGAAATCAGAAATTTTCTCCAAAAAATACATAAAAGTTTTCTAAAACATAAATAGTGAAGCCGCTGCCTCCGACTTCCATTGGATGACTTCAGACGATTTTTTTGCGACTGCAACAGACTAGCGATCCTTCCCATTTCAATGGGGTCTGTCAGATGAAATAGGACGATCTGGTTCAATTTACACGAAAAAAAGCTGAATTGTATAGTTAAACCGCCGAGCTGCGGCAGGGAAATAGCCCCATAGAGAAGTGATTCAGTTAGACGGTTCGATATTTTGATTTTCAATCATTATTTCTTTTTATCCGCAGAAAAAAAGCCTTTTCAGTTATTGATTTTTTAAATTTTTTGTTTAATTTTTTTGGGGTATCTTTCTGGCGAAATTTTGGCTTCCCATTCTTTTTCAAAAAGACATGGCTTTTTTTTCTGTCGCCGAACGCGGGGGGTTTTTTCTCTTCAGGCTGGCTGCCTCCGGCGTTGCCATCTTTGGTGCTGAAACCTATTTCAGCACCAGGGACAGGGTGTTTTTCTCCCCCTGCACCGTCTGGTGATGGATTTTTTTTTTTGTCTGCAGCTGCGTTCGACAGGGCTGTCCACGGTGCTGAAACCCAGTTTAAGCAGCAAGGACAGGTTTTTTTTTTCCCCACAGCTGTTTTTTTTTCCACCCCGAAGCAGGATTTGTTGGAGGTTTTTTTGTTCGGCGGCCTGTCCATCGGCCATCCCAAGTTTTCTACACACACTTCTTGATCGGCCAACGACGTTGTCCATAGGCGAATGACCAAGTTGGTCATCCTCCTACAGATCCAATGGACGGCCAGCCTAAAGCTCAGTATCCTCTAAGCTTTGAGGTCAAAGAAACTGAGAATCTGTAAATGTACATGGTTATGTTCTTAGAAATACATATATAACAAAGTTTATAATTGTAGAAGACATTTACACATCCCAGCAATTCAAAGAACTGCTTTACAGAGCTCATGTGCTACATTCCCCATATGCAGCAAGGAACTCTGGGAAGGAGATGCAAAAAGAAGTCTGCAATTTCCCACTTTTTTTGCATCCTGGGTCTGTTTTAACACAGAATCCTCCTTGCCAGAGCCATGACATACTACATGACTTTTTATCAAAGGTCAGGTTGTGCAGCGAGCCACAGCCACTCCTGGACAGTTATTTTGGGCTTTGTAACAGCAACTGGGGTGCACTGGTCTCCAGCTTGTGGACCAGACCCAAAGCTGCTACAGCGTCCGTCCCTTCTCTTCAGCCAAGCTGATCCGTAGCAGATTCTCTTCTCACAACCTTCATCCAGAACTTGAGGGAGTGCAATGTATCTCTCCCCAAAACACCAGACACACACTTAGCGCATGGGGAAAATTAATGAATTCTTTAATGAAAATGAGAGGAGTTTTATGGACAGCAGAGAAAGGGGGGGGGGGGTGACATGACCCAATCAACAGAATACATTACCTACATGAGTTTCTTTCCTAGACAGGACACTGAAGCCTGATTAGTTACACAATAGACGGGATTAACAAACAAATCAGATTCAACAAAGAACAAACAGATCAGAACAGAAACGTCTACATTGTATCTCTAACACAAACTAACTCCTAAAATAGCATTTCAAGATTAAATGTATTTGTAAATCATTGGGCATTAGGATCAGCTAATGGTTATTGTCCTTGAGAACTGACTTTGCCAACTTGGTCCACGATCTCTTGGCAAGAGGCCAGCATTTACACCTCTCCAACAGGCACAGAGGCCAAGTAAAGTGTGGGCAAGGAGGGTGAGGGCACAAAGGTAGAGGGAGCTTCGGTTACAGGCTTATTATGCCCTCATCAGCAGGAGATAGTGTGTGTGTGTACACTCTATAGGAAGGTAACCTTATAGTCTTACAGGGTTATTCAAAGAGATTCGAAAAGTCACCACACGTTCGGTGACTTTTCGTTCCCCGCACTTTGGGGCGATCCTAGTTCGCCGACCCTGCCGTGTATTCAGCAAGCACCACAGGGCCCCTTGTAGTGCAGGGAAAACTCGCCGCAAACCCGCCAAACACTCACTGAAACCCGCAGAAACAGCTGGATTAACCCTGCCGGAGAAACCAGACGAGCCGCCGCTCACAGAGCAAAGCAGCCGCTAGAAAAAGCCGACACACAGACGAACGAGGTGAATAAAAAAAGTGCGCTTGAAAGTGTGAAAATTGAAACAATGTTTGCAAAACAACTACTGAATGAAAATGTCTGGAATTTACATATAAAATACAGGGCTGTTGCAGAAAAACAAAAAGTTTGCCAAAAAAATCCCCCAAAAAATCTATGAATATAGAGACTTTTTACTGCAAAATTAGGGTTGCACCGATACTAGTATCGGTATCGGTGCCGATACCGGGTACTGCAGGAGTACTTGGTACTCCTGCAGTACCCCCGATATTTTCCCCAATACCAGAAGCCGGCATTGAGCCAGCTTGCCGGCATCCGAGGGGCTGGGGCGGCTGTCCGAATGCTCTATCGGCATTCGGACAGGCCCTGCAGCTGCTCACTGTGTTCATACTTACCTTCCTGAGCAACGCCGAGAAAGTCTCCGCACGTGCGCTCGTTGGAAGGCCCCCAGCCGCGACCACGTGGGACCATGTGATCGCGGCTGGGGGCCTTCCATTGAGCGCACGCGCATAAACTTTTCCGGCGTCGCTCAGGAAGGTAAGTATGAACACAGTGAGCAGATGCAGATAGAGCATTCGGACAGGCACCTGGAGCTCTCCGCGATGATACTTACCTTCCTGGGCGACGCCGGGAAAGTTTCCGCACATGCGCTCGGTGGAAGACTTACCTTCCTGTGCGACGCCGGGAAAGTTTCCGCATCTGCGCTCGTTGGAAGGCCCCCAGCCGCGATCACATGGTCCCACGTGGTCGCGGCTGGGGGCCTTCCAACGAGCGCACACGCGGGCACAGGCAGAGACTTTCCCAGCGTCGCCCAGGAAGGTAAGTATCATCGCGGAGAGCTCCAGGTGGGGGGGGGGGAATCCATGTGTGAGCTGGGGCAAATCCATGTGTGAGCTGGGGCAAATCCATGTGTGAGCTGGGGCAGTATCCATGAGCTGGGGCAGTATCCATGAGCTGGGGGAGTATCCATGAGCTGGGGCAATATCCATGAGCTGGGGCAATATCCATGAGCTGGGGCAGTAACCATGAGCTGGGGCAGTAACCATGAGCTGGGGCAGTATCCCATGAGCTGGGGCAGTATCCCATGAGCTGGGGCATATCCCATGAGCTGGGGCATATCCCATGAGCTGGGGCAAATCCATGAGCTGGGGCAGTATGAATATATATATATCTTGGGGGGGATATATACATGTGAGCTGGGGGCATTTTTATATGGTCTGTTCTTATTGGAAAGTGTCACATGACATTAAAGAAAAGTATCGGTACTCGGTATCGGTGAGTACTTTTAAAAAGTATCGGTACTCGTACTTAAAAAAGTGGTATCGGTGCATCCCTATGCAGAATATAATAATAAACGGTTTATTAGATATTGGATTAAAACGGGAATATTTTTAACATTGAAGCCTATGGGATTCGCCTGAATAAACCTGTCGAATGAAACCACCGAATGGCAGGGCATTTCGGCAACTTTTCCCTGCTGTTTTGTGTTCTCTGAATAGAAAAAGCATTGCTTCTCTATGGGGGATTTCACTGCCCTCGAACAGGCACCGTATGGGCAGGCAATTCGCCAACATTTTTTGACGAACTGCCTGCTCTCTGAATAGCCGAATGGCCAAGAAATGTAGCCGTATGCTGAATTTCAGTGTCCTGTTACATTTCGGGGCCAGATCAGCTCTCTTTGAATAACCGTGTTAGTTTATGTAGTGAATAAAAAGATTTGACACACGAACACAAAATATAATAATGATACTCGAGAACAACGCATTGTGCAATAATAAATGAGCACTGCCCCCCCCAAGCCCCTTTGGAATGCACTCACAGAATAGATACATTTTTGCATGAATTCTCTGTCCTGTGAGTGCGACCCAAAGGGACTGGGGGGGGGCAGCGATAATTTATTGCACATTTTTTGTCTCTCTGATTTGTGTCGTTATGTAGGTAACTATCTTTGGTTTCACTAATGGTTGATTAATGTCCATGGAAGGAGACGTTCTAAGAAGCTACAATAAATATCTGTTGTTATTTTGGTAATAGGAGGTACGCACTCATTTTATTGTTATTTATTTGATGTAGCTGAATGTCCTTGAGAAATAATAATGAAATAGAATGGATTGTAGAGAAAGAGGACACAGACTGATAGTCCGAGAGAGAGGGGAAGATGATGAGCAAAGATCTGAGACGGGAGAGAGGGAAATCGTACGATCCTGTAGGAGGGATGTTAAATTCCCAGGACACAGTTCACTGGCTGTATTATCAGCGAACCACGTTTCGATGTCTCACTGCGCAGCCGACAAGGGCATTCTGAAAAGCAAATAGGGGGCCTGGTGAGGAAATTGATTTCTCAGGGGCTGGGATTTTGCCCTCCCCGCCGAATGGAGCCAGGCATATGGCTGCCGATGGCTGGGAGCTGTCCAAGTGCTGGAGAGAGATAATGCCAGCGATCCCAGGGGAATCTTATCGCCAAGCGCAGGGTCTGACTTTCAGAGTCAAGGTTCCTCTGCATAATTTGCTTAGGGGAGAAGGAGACAGGTGTATTCAGGCCATAAACCTGGCCACGAGGGGGTAATCGCCAGCTTTTGGTGTTTCCGCTTTCACGCCTTTTGGATCTATCAGCGCTGCGATTAAACTATGAGCAAGCAGACACTTAGGAGCATTGGAATAAATCACACCCAGTGCTACAGCTGCTTGCAGCGGCATCCTCCGTGACATGTATATTTGGGAATAGTTGCCTATGCAAACTCTGTATCCCTGCCAAAATATTCAAAGGGACTGATTTTACAGCAGCCGCACAAAGCTCAATTAAACAAATATGTGTTTATATTTACATTATTTTCTTTGCGTGGCTCCAGGCAAGGCGCGAATAGCAGAGAAAGTGGAAAACAAAGCTATTTTTATTAATAAATTCACAATGCTTTCACAAAGGCAACGAAAATGTTTAATGCTTTGTTATATTATATATTTATTTTGTTACGGTAATTGCAATTCTTCCTCCCTATATCTGAAATATTTCTTCCAGTGATACCTGGATGTAGAGGGACATGCTGTGGTGCAGGGGTCAGCAACCTTGATCCTCCAGATGTTTTGACACTACATCTCCCATGATGTTCAGGTACTGTTAGATTGACTCAGCCTCATGGGTAATGTAGTTCCAAAACATCTAGGGCCCTGTTACATTCTTCACGCAATTTCGCCCGCGCAGCGCATTTTTTTTTTTTGCGTTGTCACGCAAAAATTAACGATGGTATTACAATCCTCACGCATTTTGTCACCCGTCAAAAAATAACGTTCATAAAACCGACGCTCAAAAATGCTCGCAAAGTACCGTTGCGCGGAGAAATCAGTGAGTGCAATGTAATTTTTGATGCGAGTCCGTCATTTGTTTGCGCGCGTCCGTCATGTTTGTGCGTACTGCGCACAACAGACATATAGGGCTGAAACAACTAATCGACAACTAATCGATGATTAAAATAGTTTTCAACGATTTCCATTATCGATTAATCGTGTCGATTAAACAGTGTGTGCTGTATACAGGACTATTAGAGTCAGACTGAGTTAAACGTAAATATCCTCAGCTTCGGAGCTGATTGGAGAAGATGCGGCGCTGCTTTACTAGGTATGATTTAGTTCTAGGGTTATGTCAGACACAACCAGTTTGTTTTTATTTCGTTTACAACAGTAGAACTATAACACAAACAATATGATACTGTCACTGGGTCAGTGGCGTGGGGGGGGGGCTGGAGGGGGCCGTGGCCCCGGGCGCAGTTTTGTTAGGGGCGCATTTGCGCCCCTAAAACTGGCCCGGGGTTGAGGGGACCCAGATGCCGGGCAGCGCGGGAGTGCCTGCCCGGTCCTGAAGAGTCCGTCCTGTTAAAGGGAAGCGGCTGCGTGCAGGCGCAGCCGGTCACGTGGTCCGGCTAATCAGGTGGTACTGAGTCTCTGTACCACCTGACTGGCCGGACCGCGTGACCTGCGCACGCACGCCACGCAGCCGCATCACCTTCAACAGGACGGACTCTTCAGGACCGGGCAGGCACTCCCGCGCTGCCCGGCATCTGGGTCCCCTCAACCCCTGCCGGAGCTGGAGCAATATCCAGGTGAGAGCTGGGCAAATCCATGTGTGAGCTGGGGGCAAATCCATGAGCTGGGGCAAATCCATGAGCTGGGGGCAAATCCATGAGCTGGGGGCAAATCCATGAGCTGGGCAAATCCATGTGCTGGGGCAAATCCATGTGTAAACTGGGGCAAATCCATGAGCTGGGCAAATCCATGAGCTGGGCAAATCCATGTGTGAGCTGGGGCAAATCCATGTGTAAACTGGGGCAAATCCATGAGCTGGGCAAATCCATGTGAGAGCTGGGGCAAATCCTTGTGTAAGCTGGGGCAAATCCATGAGCTGGGCAAATCCATGTGAGAGCTGGGGCAAATCCATGTGTAAGCTGGGGCAAATCCATGTGTGAGCTGGGGCAAATCCATGTGTGAGCTGGGGCAAATCCATGTGTGAGCTGGGGCAAATCCATGTGTGAGCTGGGGCAAATCCATGAGCTGGGGGAAAATCCATGAGCTGGGGGCAAATCCATGAGCTGGGGGCAAATCCATGAGCTGGGCAAATCCATGAGCTGGGGCAAATCCATGAGCTGGGCAAATCCATGTGTAAGCTGGGGCAAATCCATGAGCTGGGCAAATCCATGAGCTGGGCAAATCCATGAGCTGGGGGCAAATCCATGAGCTGGGCAAATCCATGACCTGGGGGCAAATCCATGACCTGGGGGCAAATCCATGACCTGGGGGCAAATCCATGAGCTGGGGCAAATCCATGAGCTGGGCAAATCCATGTGTGAGCTGGGGCAAATCCATGAGCTGGGCAAATCCATGTGTGAGCTGGGGGCAAATCCATGTGTGAGCTGGGGGCAAATCCATGTGTGAGCTGGGGGCAAATCCATGTGTGAGCTGGGGGCAAATCCATGTGTGAGCTGGGGCAAATCCATGAGCTGGGGCAAATCCATGAGCTGGGGGCAAATCCATGAGCTGGGGGAAAATCCATGAGCTGGGGGCAAATCCATGAGCTGGGCAAATCCATGAGCTGGGGGCAAATCCATGAGCTGGGGCAAATCCATGTGTGAGCTGGGGCAATATCCATGTGAGAGCTGGGGCAATATCGATAACGTGTCCACAGGTGGGGGGGGCGCACAATTCTTGGCTAGCCCCGGGCGCTGACAACCCACGCTACGCCACTGCACTGGGTGAAGGAGCTGTATGCCTGTGTTTTATCCTTACTTGAAGCTGGAGCCCTTTGTCACCACCCCACCCTCTTTGGTTGGGAACTGCCATTCTCCTCTCTTTTGGTCTGGTCCCCTTCCCCAAACTCCCTGCCACACTCAGATCCTGTCTTTTGTCCATACCCACTCCCTCTCACACTCAGGTCAAGTCACTTGAGCAAAGTCACTCCCTTCCACCTCCAGTCCCTCCTCCCACTCAGTTTGTTCACAAAATTATTTAACAGGGACACTCTACGCAGCCTGACAACTTTAGCTTATTAACCGACATCATCATCATCTCTATCCAAGTGCTCGTAGCTGTGTTCATTTGAGAAAGCAAACATGGGCTTAAGCTGCGCATGCAGCATCAATTACTCTGACCAAGCACTCGCCTACCTTGTGTGTCAAAAGTATGCAAAATACGCAATTTGCTTATGTACGTATGTAAGTGATGTACACTACGCAATTTGCTTATGAAAGATGGGGGAGGGGTTGTGGTTATTTTTTTCTATTTTTTTTTTTTTATCGGATGAATCGTTTTAATCGAAAAACTAATCGATTATGAGAATAATCGTTAGTTGCAGCCCTACGACATGCGTTTTGACGGAAGACAAGGTAGTGGCCGTCATTTTTGACAGATCTAGTAAAAAAAACGTGCGCATCGACGTTCTCCGTTGTGAATCTGCAGTTTGGTACAGTCAGCTTGTTACAATTTGCCGTTACCACCAGCTCTTCAAAGACGTTAAAATCATGCGCGCAACCGTTGTCCGTTAAATTTTGCGGAAAGATTGTAATACCATGCGCGCACAAACGCATTCGCCCTCACAATGTTAAGTATAGGATGCGCACAGTTCATCACACTCGCGCAGGTCCATCCGCATTAAACGTTAACGCGCATTTTTTGCGCAAACGTTGTAATACGACGTTCAGCGCAAAGGGTTTTGCCGTTCGCGTTAATGCGTTTTTGTGCACGCGCAAAATTGTGCGCGAAGAATGTAATAGGGTCCCTACACAGCCAAGGTTCCTAACCCCCCGCTGTACAGAGAATACCATGCATAGGTGTGTGCAGGGGGTGTCCTCAGGCACACCCTATTGTTGGGTGAAGAGGTCCTCCCTCTTTCACCTCCTACATTGACATTTTAGATGCCCCTTATCTGCTTCATGAAGAATAACACAAAACAGACTGTATCTCTGATTAACCCTTTTCCGGCCGCAGGACGTTCTATGCTATCCATGCGGCGGGTGGGCATTGAAGGCGTGGGGCTTACTGGTACTCCCCTTGACTTCAATGGGCCGCCTCAGCCCCTCCCCGCGGCTGACATGCACCATTGGCTGCAGTGGGACGGCCTCAACTCAGGCCGTCCCCCAGCAGCCAATGACACACGTTGTGCGTCGGCTGTGTGGACGGGGAAATCAGAGGTGCCGTACCAGTATGCCTAGCCGGCGTTAACCCCCTCCTGACAGGCAATGCCCGCCTGACATGAAGGGGTTAATTCTTGTTAGTTCTAATGAAAAATTTGCATTTTGCACAAAATCTTCTACACATATGTTTTCAATTAATAAACATCCCATTGGTGCACACCCTAATGTAACAGGCCGCGCACGGCAGTGATGCCATGGTTGACTTACCTCTGGCATTTCATTTGTTGTGCACTACATTTCCCATGGGTCTCAGTCAATATGATCAGGAATGATGTTCACAGCGGGTTGTGTCACAGAGACTGACCCGGGCTACCACAGGCTATTCTGGAGAGTGGTGTGGCTTCTCAGGGTTGCTACCCGGACAGTCCAGGTTTTAATGTGTCTACCCGGGTGTCCCATGAGACCCTGACATGCAAATGATCAGGCCAAGCTGCGGAGATTCAATGTGACATGCTGGCTCTGACCCAGGGCTCGAGTCGAGCGGGAACGCGCGGGAACGGCGTTCCCGCACTTCTCCCATAGCGGGAACGCTGCGTTCCCACTGTGGCCCGAGCCCGAAAGGCTGGAGCAGGCGGCCGCCGCACATTGCCGGCGGCCGCGTGCTTCCTGTTAGAACGGCCCGCTGACAGGAAGTGGAGCCGCTCGCCTGGCTGTTTCATCGATCCCAGGCGAGCGGCTGCACTTCCTGTCAGCGGCCGTTCTAACAGGAAGCACGCGGCCGCCGGGCGCAGAGAGGTGAGTGGGGGGCATATCCATGTAATGCTGGGGGCATATCCATGAGCTGGGGGGGAAAATCCATGAGCTGGGGGCACTATCCATGTAACACTGGGGGGCATATCCATGAGCTGGGGGGCAAATTCATGAGCTGGGGGCAGTATCCATGTAACGCTGGGGGCATATCCATGAGCTGGGGGGCATATCCATGAGCTGGGGGGCAAAATCCATGAGCTGGGGGGCATTTCCATGAGCTGGGGGGTATATCCATGAGCTGGGGGTATATCCATGAGCTGGGGGTATATCCATGAGCTGGGGCATTTCCATGAGCTGGGGGGCATATCCATGAGCTGGGGGGCATTTCCATGTGCTGGGGGGCATTTCCATGTGCTGGGGTATATCCATGAGCTGGGGGGCATTTCCATGAGCTGGGGGCATATCCATGAGCTGGGGGGCATTTCCATGAGCTGGGGAGTATATCCATGAGCTGGGGCATTTGCATGAGCTGGGGGCATTTCCATGTGCTGGGGGGCATTTCCATGTGCTGGGGCATTTCCATGAGCTGGGGTATATCCATGAGCTGGGGGCATTTCCATGTGCTGGGGGGTATATCCATGAGCTGGGGGGCATTTCCATGAGCTGGGGGCATATCCATGAGCTGGGGGCATTTCCATGAGCTGGGGAGTATATCCATGAGCTGGGGCATTTCCATGAGCTGGGGGGCATTTCCATGAGCTGGGGGGCATTTCCATGAGCTGGGGGCATTTCCACGTGCTGGGGTAATATCCATGTGCTGGGGCATTTCCATGAGCTGGGGCATTTCCATGAGCTGGGGGTAATATCCATGAGCTGGGGGCATTATCCATGAGCGGCAATATCCATGAGCTGGGGGCAATATCCATGAGCTGGGGCACTATCCATGAGACCTGGGGGCACTATCCATGTGACCTGGGGGCACTATCCATGAGACCTGGGGCATTATCCATGAGACCTAGGGGCATTATCCATGAGACTGGGGCATATATCCATGAGTCCTGGGGGCACTATCCATGAGACCTGGGGGCACTATCCATGAGACCTGGAGGCAATATCCATGAGACCTGGGGGCACTATCCCTGAGACCTGGGGCAATATCCATGAGCTGGGGGGCATTTCCATGAGCTGGGGGGTATATCCATGAGCTGGGGGGTATATCCATGAGCTGGGGCATTCCATGAGCTGGGGGCATATCCATGAACTGGGGGGCATTTCCATGTGCTGGGGGCATTTCCATGTGCTGGGGGGTATATCCATGAGCTGGGGGCATTTCCATGAGCTGGGGGGCATATCCATGAG
The DNA here is from genome assembly GCA_009667805.1 of Leptobrachium leishanense. Lineage (NCBI taxonomy): Eukaryota > Metazoa > Chordata > Amphibia > Anura > Megophryidae > Leptobrachium > Leptobrachium leishanense. The sequence continues at coordinate 42,086,222 of CM019075.1, read as the reverse complement.
CTGGGGGCATTTCCATGAGCTGGGGGGTATATCCATGAGCTGGGGCATTTCCATGAGCTGGGGGGCATTTCCATGTGCTGGGGCATTTCCATGTGCTGGGGCATTTCCATGAGCTGGGGTATATTCCATGAGCTGGGGGGTATATCCATGAGCTGGGGGGCATATCCATGAGCTGGGGGGCATATCCATGAGCTGGGGGGCATATCCATGTGCTGGGGCATTTCCATGAGCTGGGGGTAATATCCATGAGCTGGGGGCATTATCCATGAGCTGGGGCAATATCCATGAGCTGGGGGCAATATCCATGAGCTGGGGGCACTATCCATGAGACCTGGGGGCACTATCCATGAGACCTGGGGGCAATATCCATGAGACCTGGGGCATTATCCATGAGACCTAGGGGCATTATCCATGAGACCTGGGGCATATATCCATGAGTCCTGGGGGCACTATCCATGAGACCTGGGGGCACTATCCATGAGACCTGGGGGCACTATCCATGAGACCTGGGGCAATATCCATGAGACCTGGGGGCTATATCCATGAGACCGGCATTATCCATGAGACCGGGGGCAATATCCATGAGACCTGGGGGCATTATCCATGAGAGCTGGGACATATATCCATGAGACCTGGGGGCAATATCCATGAAGACTGGGGGCAATATCCATGAGACCTGGGGGCACTATCCATGAGACCTGGGGGCACTATCCATGAGACCTGTGGGCATTATCCATGAGACCTGGGGGCATTATCCATGAGAGCTGGGGGCATTATCCATGAGAGCTGGGGGCATTATCCATGAGAGCTGGGGGCAATATCCATGAGAGCTGGGGCATTATCCATGAGAGCTGGGGGCATTATCCATGAGAGCTGGGGGCATCATCCATGAGAGCTGGGGCAATTATATCCATGTGAACTGGGAAAATATATCCATATAACCAGTGCCGTGTTATTATTCTGGGGTCCAGTGCTGTGTATATAATTCTGGGGGGTCTGGGCCTGGATATATATATATAGATTATATATAAAAAGCGTTAGTCCAGTTGCCAAAATCGCGAGTATACCTGTACGTAGTGATACCTTTCACTGATCAGTATAGTTTCCAGTTTACACTCTTGAAAGCTTGTCTTTTAAATGTAAAGTTAACCCAATAAAAATGGTATCACCGGCTCGTCCGGCTATACTCGTGATATATATTTTTTTTCTTCAGGTAATAGGGTTTGTGGAATTCGTGGGTGAGTTCCCTCACTTTTTTTCCCAGGACTTGACCCCTGCTCTGACCCCTCCCTCACGTGCTGCATGTTTAATTCTCTATACACTGGCATGGTGGGAGGGGAGAGAAGCAGCTCACTCGGCCAGGACTGCGGTACCACATACTCGGTCACTGTGAATGAGTCTGTGCTGCAAGTGACAATCAGCTGCTGATTGCTGCTGCAAGCTGCCACTCACAAAGCCAGCAAATCAGCAGCCAGCAGCATGTGAATCCCTGTCCCAGCTGCTGGCTGAATAAAGGCCCGGCTTCCTGCTCAGAGCCTCCCTCTCTCAGCACAGCCTGGGAGACCGCGGGAGAGGGATGCTGCTGAGCTGGCAGCTGGTGTGGCTGTCAACCCGGGCAGCACAAAGAGAGAATCTGAGGAAGCAAAAGGCCAAGCCTGGAGGCATTTAAAATGGAAAAAAGAAGTAAGCGCAAAAAGTAAATAATCAGTTGTAATTAGGGCAGAAAGCTTCTAAATAAAGTACTTGTTCATTGTTATGCAGGCTAAACATGTCTGCTTGTCCATTCGTATATATCCTTCACACCTCAATCACTCTGTGCTTCTGTATGCGTCTATCTGTCCCTCTGTAACTATTATCCCTCTCTGTTGATTTTTCCTTCTGTATCTTCTTATCCATCTATCTGTGGCATTCAGTCTCAGTGGCGGTACCCGGCATGTGCCGAATAAGGCCCAAGTACAGGAAAAGTCCCTATAAGCAGATGCAGAACACTAAACAACAATAGATATATATGTATATGAACACAGAAGAACTGGGGACCTCTGCACGGCTATACCAAAGAGCCCTATGCTGATAGATCGGTCCTTAGAGTGGCCGAATCTGCTCTAATGGAAAAAGGTTACCTAGAAGCCGTGCAGAGTCCTAGGGAGAACACAGAATACCAGAAGGAGTTATACTCCACAACTTGCAGGGAAGGACTTCAATCACAAAACCCGTGGTCAGCAGGGACACACAACAAAACAACTAGATGCCCTGTGACTAGGACACAAACCAAATTGAATACAAGAGACCTAGGGACGGTAGGTGAATATACTAGACAGGAGGGCAGACCTCTAGACAGAAACATATAAACATGCACGGTACAGTCAAGGATATCCAAAAAGAGTCGTCAGTAAGTAAGCCAGGGGTCAAAACCAAAACAGTTACCTTATACCGAAGCAGGGATACACCACCAGGAAATCCGTCAGCCAGGCCAGAGGGTCAATACCATGAAATCAGTTAGAATATGAAACTTAGACAAAGGAGATACACTAGAACTGATAACATGAAAACACAAGACATAAACTGGAACCAGGGGATACTAAAGAAACAACAGACGGATAAACAAAAGAAATAAGGTAAACCTTAAACATAAACTCAATCAGACAGAATAACTGAGAGCTCTCAGGAGCAAAACTATTAGACTAAAGTGAACCAGATGGAAGAGCATAGTGATATGGGCCCATGGCTTTATATAGGGAAGATATCAGCCCACATTACCAACAGCAGATCTTAACAAGCAGACACTTAACCCCTGAGCTGCATCCCAGGGAAAAGCAACATAGGAAAACACATGGGAAAATAGACACGAGGAATACAGAGGGCAGGGGGACAGGGTTGGAACGTGGAAAACGTGACACTATCCTTCTGTCCGTTTGTGTCCCTCTGTCATGGTTCCACATTTCAGCCAGGCCCCCTGGTGGTGAGAGCGAACTGGGTCAGCTCTTGTGGGTTTCTGGGCTAGCCAGTTTAGGCCATCCGTCCCTGGACTTCCCTGTGGCTGATTGGTCTGTGGTCACATGACATGCCCTGCTCCATAAGTATGGCCAGCAGTGCATCAGCTCCCTGCTCCTTGATAAGTCTTTGTTACTGAGTGCCTGCTTTTGATATTTATTATGCTATCCTGTGTATGATCCTGGTCTGTTAGATTACTATTCATTTGGATAATCACTGTCTGCTATATTCTGGTTTTCTGTGTATGACTTTGGTCTGGTTTTAACTATTCTCCTGTCTGCTCCCTGTACCCTGTATATTGTTATTCCTGTATACTGACCTCGGCTTGTCTGACCTGCTTTCCTGGCTCTAGATCCCTGGCATATGGCTGACACTCTATTCTGGCATTTATACCCTCTTTGCTATTTCCTGACTATTCTATACTGTGTGTCCTGTTTCCTTGTCTTTTTCTATTTGCCCAGCAGCATATTATAGTCTGTGTCAGAGGTCAGATAAAGGACCTCCTTTCTAGTTCAGGGTTCTGTGTTTGCTGCTGAGCATTTCGTATTGTTGTCTCTTACCTACCCCTGTTGTTATTGTGGTGTTTATTCCATGCCCTGTATCCTGCATAGATTTGGAAGGCCACTATAAGGACCTTACCCCAATGCAGGGATTCCTCTTGTATGTGTATCCTGTCTTTTGTGTTCAGCAGCTGGGTATATTCTGTGTGCTATACTCTGCATCATGCAGCCAGCAACAAACCTGCCTCAAGGGCTTAACGACACTCAGTATAAAGTGCCCACCTTGGCCAAAGCCTGGGGCGCCCGTGACACCCTCTGTCTGGCTGTATCCATCTATACCTTTGTCCGTCTGTATCCATCTATAAATGTGTCCGTCTTTAGCCATCTATCCCTCTGTCCATCTGTATCCATATATCCCTCTGGACATCTGTATCCATATATCCCTCTGGACATCTGTATCCATATATCCCTCTGGACATCTGTATCCATCTATCCCTCTGTCCATCTGCATCCATCTACCCTCTATCCGTCTGTATCCATCTATCCCTCTGGACGTCTGTATTCCTCTGTCTACCTGTATCCATCTATTCCTCTGTGTGCCTATATCCATCTATCCCTCTGTCCGCCTATATCCATCTATCCCTCTGTCCGCCTATATCCATCTATCCCTCTGTCCGCCTATATCCATCTATCCCTCTGTCCGCCTGTTTCCATCTATCCCTCTCTCCGCCTGTATCCATCTATCCCTCTGTCCGTCTTTATCCCTCTGTCCGTCTGTATCCCTCTATCCCTCTGTCCGTCTATATCTCTCTGTCCGTCTGTATGCATCTATCCCTTTGTCCATCTGTTTCCTTCTGTCAGTCTGTATCCATATATCCCTCTATCTCTCTGAATCCACCTATTGGTTTGTCGTTTTGTATCTATAATTTCATCTGCTTCTATCTATATATCACTCTGGAGGTTATTCAATAGCTTCCTGGGTGGTTTGCTGAAGATGTAAACACAGGGCCAGAATTATAAATAGGCAGAGTAGGCATGTGCCTCCAGGCACCTAAAATTAGGAGGTGCCTAGCTGTGTTTTAAAAAAAAAAAAGAAGTAAATTTACAATCATTTTGACCCCTGAACCTCTGGAGCCCTACAGGCTAGAGGGATATATAAGGTATCATTGTAAAGTATGGCCTTTTCAATGATACCAAACATGAGCAGGTTTATGTCAAATTAAATAACCAATAAATAGAAAGGAATTTTTTTTTTTTTATTGCAGCGCTATTGTTCACTTTACAATTATAAGGTGAACTGTAATGCTGCACTAACACCTTTTTCCCCACGCCAGGAGCAAATGTGGAGGTGATGGTGCAATGCGTCATGACGCAATGGTTCCTCTAACACATAAGCTCTGCTGCGAGAAGAGCCAGAGTACCTGTATATACATTAGTTATACCCCCACAAGTTTGTAAGTGAGGTGCCGTTGGACAGGTTGGAGTCTGGCCTTTCTAATGATACCAAACATGACAATGTGAAATGTAAAAACAAACAAACAAACAAAAAAAGACCCCCCCCCCACTCCTTTCTTTTATTCAAAAGAAAGCAAGTTTTGATATCCCACTAAAAAAAAGCTGAAAATGAAGCAGCATCAAATAATGAAGTGGTAAAAAGCCACATCTAGAAAAAGGCTTGAAGAATGTGGCGGATGCCAAGAATTCTGGTTGCTCCAGACCAAAATGAAGGATCATTTTCCATAGCTACGATTAAAAATTAGGGTTAGACTTAGAAATTAGAGTTAGATTTATATTTGTGCTTGCTTGCTAGGTAGATAAGAGTTTTGCGGGAAATGTAGTTCCAAAACATCTAGAGCAGGGCTGTCCAACTCAAGGCCCCCCAGATGTTGATGCCTACAATTCCCAGAATTCTTATAATGCAGCAGATTGCCAGAGAAACATGAGAGTTGTAGTTATGAAACATTTGGGGGGTCGGAGTGTGAAAGCCCCCATAGAGAAGCAATGGTTAATCTGTTCACAGAACACTGAACAACAGTGAAAAGTTGCCAAAGTGTCCTGATGTTCGGTGGTTTCATTCTGCAGGTTTATTCAGGCGAACCCCATAGGCTTCAATGTTAAAAAATATACTCCCGTTTTTATCCAATATCTAATAAACTGTTTATTCTTTTAATCTGCAGGAAAAAGTCTCTTTATTTAACTTTTAGAATCTTTTATTTGTCAGGATTATTTCCGCCAACTTTTTTTAAATAGTTTTTTTTTCTTTTTCCTGTAACAGACCTTTTTATTAATTCCATGTTAATTCCAGGCGTTTTCGTCCAGTAGTTTTTTTGCAAACAGCGTTTAAAATTTGACACTTTCAATCGTGTTTTTTTCTACCTTGTTCACTGGCTTTTTCCAGCGGCTGGTCAGCACTGTGTTCGGCAGATCGTCGTCTTTTTCCAGATGCATTCGGCGGGTTTACGGCGAGTTTTCAGCGGCGTTTCATATTGATCCGATATTTCGGATCGTGTCGGTGGGGGTTTTCTGCGGGATTTCGGCAGTTTGGCTGCAAATTTTCGGGTCAAGTTCCCTGCACTTTGAGGAGCCTGCGGTGAATGATGAATTCACCACAGGGTCGGGGAATTTGATTCCCCAAAGTGCAGGGAACGAAAGGGCACTGAAATTCCGGTGGAATTTCGTACTCTGTGAATAACCCTGTTAATGTAATGGTCCTACAGCTCCATGCTATAACTCCATGCTATAACTCCATGCTATAATTCCATGCTATAACTCCATGCTATAACTCCATGCTACAGCTCCATGCTACAGCTCCATGCTACAGCTCCATGCTACAACTCCATGCTATAACTCCATGCTACAACTCCATGCTACAGCTCCATGCTACAGCTCCATGCTACAACTCCATGCTATAACTCCATGCTACAGCTCCATGCTACAGCTCCATGCTACAGCTCCATGCTATAGCTCCATGCTACAACTCCATGCATAAAACATTGCTAGCAGTCATAAATGCTATTTCCAACTTCTCGGCTAATGAAGGGCAGTGATGTCAATCTCTGACTCTCCTCATATTCCTGAACTATGATTTTCTGGCCATCTATTGCATTCAAAGATTTTTTTGGGGAATTGTAGGCCATCAACATCTGCTGGGCCAGTGTTTGACATCCTTGATCTAGGGAGTTACGGTGGAATAACGGTTTTCGAAAAACCTGACAGTTTGCGTCACTGTGACTGTTGTGGAATTGCACCAATATCTTCCAAATAACTGGAGTTTATTTCCTAAATCTGGAATCGCGGAAGAACAGACGTCGAAATGGGACATTGTAGAGTACCGTGCCGAAACCAGAAAAATAACAGTATTTGAGTGTCCCTTCAAGGTCAGCTTAAAATTGCAATGCCGTTTTCCACCCTCATTTGCCACAATTTCAAGGATAATAAAGCAAAGCGTCCTGTGACGGTTATAGATTTAAAAAAAAAAAAAACATTGAGGGTGCAGGTTGCCAGCAGCCAATCAGAATGGCCGATTCGGATGGTTGATGGTAGTGTATTATTAATACCCCTATGCGGGTATTAGAGGATGGTAATTTTTCTTGACAGCTGACAGGGAACCTTATATAATGATATAAAGGGGGTACCAGCGGCACAAGTGACTGATGGTCACTAGAGCTCCCATGGTTTCCGTGCCCCCTTGACATTCCATGTGACGTGCCCCCTGTGCCCCTCCACATTGTGTAATTTAGTTTTGCAGCCCCGTCGCCCTGAGCAGAGCCTCCCGCCTGCTGCATGAATGATGTGCTAATCCATTCTGCGCCTCAGACAAGTGTATCGACCTGCTCTAAACAGACCGCAGGGCTCGCAGCGAAATGAAAAGCTCAGCTGCTCTCAATTCAATGGCCAAGGCTCCAGCTTTCCTCCCACCTCTCCACACTGCTCTCTCACCTTTTTATCTTCTTCAGCTCACCTTCCATCATTACCCCAGCATCACCTTGTCGCCCTCTGTCATCTCTACACCATCTGTCCTTCATGGAGGAGATGGAATACAATGTGATGACTTGAAGAGTTTCCGGTTCCAAGAAAGAACTGTTTTATACAACCTATAACAGTATAACCCCCTAACAGGGCGATACCCTTACTCTCTCCATCCTACAGGTCAATGCCCATTAATTTCCGTTCGATTGAGTCTCGCCTAGCTCAGTCTTGCATATTCTAGCAGTCTGTTCTTTTTATATAAATGAGCCATAACAATTGAATTTGTATTTATGTCCCTCACCATCTCCGGTAGTCTTTCCCCGCTGTCTTTATTATGGTTTTTCCGTGTCTCTCCCCTTCTCTCTCATCTCTTAATATACCTTCAGCCCCCCTTTCCTTGCCCTTCTTCCCTCTCTGTGTTTCGCCTCCTCTTGCACTCCTGGATTCCCCATGGTGGAGTGCGTTTCCAGTTAGTGAAGGTTGGAAGGTGAGCTGGCCCCGGCCCCAGTGCAGCGAATGCTCAGCCCTGATATTTGTTTGTGTAAATGGAATGAATGATACTAGGCACGGTGTGTGCCAGATGGGTAATAAAGATTCAAGCCGAGAATATTATACCCAGCTCAGCATGTGAAAACAAACAGTTAGACTGCCAGCCAGAGCCGGCTCTGTACACACATATATCATCCTGCGAAGCACGTGCACTACATCAACTGTTATGTATCTATATACACTATATCTGTATAATTAAAAAATATATATACATGCCGATTACATAGCTAATATATCGAACGCAAGGGCCAGTGATAGGCAAGATCTTAAAAAGAGCAGCATTTCTCAACAAAATTACCAGTGAATAGAAAAAGAACCAGAGATTGTATGACCATAGTCCTTAATTAAAGAATTCCTTCACCTATTAGCCAGGCTGGAATGATGCTGGGACTACACAAACACAACCACACACACTGTACATACACAATACGCATATACACGCACTATGCATATACGCATACATACACACACGATAGACATATACACACTCATACACCCACTGTACATACGCAATAGTCATATTCACACATACACACACACACAACAGATATATATACACATTTGCATACACACATAGATACACAATAGACATGTACACACAGGCTACATGCATGCATACCCACTATATATATATTCATACATACCAGTACACAGACACAAAAACACACACACTATATACATAACTAGACGTAAGCATGCACACGCATCATATACATAACTCCACGTACATACACATACATCATCTAAATTGTGATATAGTCACTGGACACTAATATCGGCGCTTTGGTTTCTTGCTTTATTGTGCCGCCATTGCAGAGTAGAATACAAATACAAAACAAACACCTACTCCTGGAAGCGAAGGCTAACTTCACACTGTAACATATCTGTCTAGCAAGGTGGACGGCTAAACCGTTTACCAACCTATAAAAGCAAAATCTTGTTTACCTTCCTCCTGGGCTCAGGATTAGGCTTTCTTCACCCTCCACACAAGACTGCACACTGAGGGAACCACACACCTCCTTTAAAGGGCAGGGCAATCCTAATTAGGCCTCAGCTGTTAGTTAACACTATAGAGAAAAAGTGAGTCCTCCATCCGCCGGCTGATAAAGATCTGGTCTACCAACCTGCCCCTAATCACACTGTCACAACATATATGCCTATTATATACATACCCGCAGATACACACACACTGGTATCTTTGGAGGTAAATCCCTTCCTGGATCTTTTCCAGATTGTGCTTTCAAACGCCTGGATATTTTCAACCTGTGTATATAACCATGTAATTTCTACGCCATGGTGGCTTTATTTGGTCCTGGTATTGTTCAGCTCTGGAGGTGATGCACCTGGCTCTTGTGATAGAGGGAAGGTTAGATAATATTTTATTCACTCGCTAATCCCTTCAGACGTTGCCACAGGTTAGAAAGCTTCTTCTTGTGTTTTTAGTAATTGTTATCATGCGTTTCATTGCTGTATTCATTTGACCAATCTTTGTTGAAGAAATCACATAGGCTCTTTTTTGTGTGTTAATAATAATCTGATTTCTGTTGTATGTATGAAAACAAAAACGACAGAAACAAAGAGCCGGTCACACCATGGTTAGAAAAAAAAAACGGAAAAGCTGTTTATCAGAGCAATGTTTCGGCTCCTACAGGGATGCTTGACAAAGGCCCCTGTAGGAGCCGAAATGTTGCTCTTCTCATTTTTGGAACCATGGTTTGACCTGCTGTTCATTTTTGTATTTTTTGTTGTTGCTGGGCTAGCTGCCTGAACTCCCTGGACCTGTGGAATTGCCCTTTGTGGATGGGTAAATAGAGTGTGCTGTATCAAATACAGATATTCTGTTGTGCGTATGTTGAGGCATGATAAGCCATGCAGATGTTGAGGATCACTAAGCTGCCGTTACCCAAGGTATGGAGCAGCGGCGCCAGCAGTGTCTTCAGTGGAGCTGGTATTACCCCAGCATTCAATAGTTTGTTATTACTAATAAACATGTAGAATTAATCCTTCTCATGCCAGGGGGGACAGCAATGAAGAATCAGAGGTGATGCTGAGGAATTCGCTCCATCTCCTTCTAGCCTCACTCCTCAGCCCCCCCCCTTAAACGTCTGAATTTATAATCCAACAAGACGAACAGATGTAAAAAGTTGTAATTCAATGATTATGTTGCTATCTTTGTCTCTTTTTGAGGAATTAGGTATTGCACTCGTGGGAAGTCACATTTTATGCCTTGTTGGGATAATGAATATTATGGTAATATGCGGAGAATGTGAATTTTGGGAAGTCGGGGAGGGGAGAGGCAGCACTCTCGTCCCCTGTGCACAGTAATAAATAGGAAGTAAATTTATCATTATAGCCTGAACCGCAGTGTGCTGGGGGGTTGTTCTAGGCACCAGATTTAATTAAATCCTTTTTTAATATACAGACATCTAAACTGAATAATTCCTCTGTACAGCAAAACGGATAGCAATATTAAGACAAACAGTCAACGCGGATTACTAAACGTCTCTGAGAGGAGAGTCAATACCCGCACAGCCTACAGAGGCAGGAGACCGCGAGCGAGGAGAAGCCGTTTAACCCGTCCCCAGCTAAGGAGAGCTGCAGGCTAGACGGGGATTAGCTGGCATGTGGCGCATATCGGTACGCCGTGCACGTACCACTATACGGACTGTATCATGTTTGCGTAATATCCATCTAATACGCTGACAGGTACACGCGCTCCCCGCTTCCTGCTCACAGACGAACGGTGGTAATACATACCTGTACATGAGCATCAGGACACGCATCGTCTTTACAAGCAGACATCCAGAGAACTGCTTTTATATCATGAAGCGACCTCGGACTCTAATCTTACTGTACCTCAGTCGTCAGAGGCACATGACATATCAGTGGAAGGGCCACCATACTGTCTTTCACCCCTATAGCTGCCCGTTACATTGTATGTTGATGGCAGCATTGAGGGTCTTGGACGTACACCAAATCATTTAAATAAGAGTGATATTTTCTAAATATTTTTTTCCCAGCATCCTTTTGTTGCCCTTCCTACATGGGAATTTGGCCTCACTACTACCCTGTCCCAAATCCCGAGTATTTTCATGCATCATAACTGCTAGAGATGTACTGATACCATTTTTTAGAGACAGAGTACAGATACTTTTTTTTCCAGGTACTCACCAATCCCAAGTACCAATACTTTTTTTATTTAATGTCATGTGACCACTTTCCAATAAATAATTTAAGATTTGGCTGAAAGCCGGTTCAATTTGTTAATATTAAAATGTATGTCCAGACACCCCATTTACCGACTGCACACCCTGCCATACATCCTAACCACACACATTGACGCCACACCTCACCTCAGATATATAAATATACCCACACCAGACCTCACATACATGTATACCCACAGACCTCAGATAAGTAGGACCTCAGACACTGGGGCTGCTGGCAGAATGCATTAATAGCATTCCACTGCAGCTGTCCGTATTCCACCGAGCGGCTGCCGGCCTATAAAGACTGTGTTCGCAGGACGGCAGCTGCTCAGTGAAATGCTGGCAGAATGCTGTTAATGCATGCTGCCAGCAGCCCCAGCCACTCGGATACCAGCAAGCCGGCCCAACATTGGCTTCTGGGCATAGGTAGAGCTATCGGGGTGTTTGCACGAGTACCACGTGTTGGTGCATCCCTGATAACTGCCATACTACTCTGTTAACTGTATTGGGAGTTGCAGTCCAGTTGGAAGGAGAATTCTATAGGACAGGGGAGAATAATGGCAACAATCTTAACTCCCTTATGGTTTTGCTACTGCACATACTGAACACTTTTTAGACCGATTGCTCGCTTGTTCAATATTAATACACATAAAATTGTATGTATATTACATAGTTACATAGGCTGAAAATAGACATGCGTTCTGCCTTTCACACATCACCTTCTGCTGTTGATCCAAAAGAAGGCAAAAACCCAGTCTGAAGCGCTCACCAATATGCAACACACTGGGAAAAAATTCCTTCTTGACCCCAGAATGGCGTCAGATTTCTCCTTGGATCAAGAAGCTTTTACCCACATATTAAATATTATAACCCTTTAATTTTTTTTTTTCCCGCAAGAACTCATCCGGTCGTCATTTATAAGTCCGTACATACTGTGATATGTTTATCTTTTTTCTGTTTCTTGCCTCCCCTTTGCAAAACAGAGATTTTAATTGTGTGTATCCATCATGTAGCCGTGAACACAGATAGGATCTTCTTATTTGGTAACGTATAGATATTAATGCCATGTACCGTTATCCTTCCCATATATTTATCCCCTGGGCAGGGTCCTCTGCTCCTTAGTACTGGTATGTCTCATGTTTTGTAATTTCCAATTGTAAAGCGCTGCAGAAACTGTTGACACTATATAAATACCGAATAACTAACCATGTAACCCACAAGTTCACGTGTTCCTTGCAATGCAGGCGGCGTGTTACCTTGTCCGAATACTCGGATGTCAGGGACACGTACTTGTGTTTCTGGCAATAAAGGGCTTAATTAGAGAGAGAGGGGATGGGAGGTGACTGTCACAGAGTTTTAAATCCCCTTGTCAGAGCCAGGTCTAGCAATATGTCACTGACACTCCTGAATGAAGAATGACCACCGCCACGCTCTGACATCCCATGATGCCTTTGTCTGGGCTCCAAGTTGCATCCCTCTCAGACATAAATCATTTTTCAACAAGAAATTTCTAATGAAACAACACTTCTGAACTACGTACGTCTCCTTCCCAATCTGCCCCGAAGAGAGGACTGCAACTCTCATCACAGGAAGGCCTTTGGAGCAGCCCAACCGGTGCTAGGGTTATATAATCCCTCTATGCCATCAATGACCTTCATTCTGGCATGATTTACGGTTTCTTTATTGCATACAGAAAGAAGTCACAGTATCGCCTGCTGTGATACCTTTTCCAGCATTCCTGATAGTATCCAATCACATTCTTCTTATAGAGAAACACTGGGGAGATATAGAGGCCATAAATACAAAAAAAAGACAATTACAATCAGAAATCATAACGCCATCACACTGGCACGTTACACCATTTTCCTGGGTACAGTATCTACCTTAGTTACCTGGACGCAAGTTACTCCTTCCTGCAGAGGGGCAATACAGGAAAGGACCTGCCCTGTAACTTGTAAACAGTGCAGAGGGGCAATACAGCGAAGGACCTGCCCTGTAACTTGTAAACAATGCAGAGGGGCAATACAGGGAAGGACCTGCCCTGTAACTTGTAAACAGTGCAGAGTGGCAATACAGGGAAGGACCTGCCCTGTAACTTGTAAACAGTGCAGAGTGGCAATACAGGGAAGGACCTGCCCTGTAACTTGTAAACAGTGCAGAGTGGCAATACAGGGAAGGACCTGCCCTGTAACTTGTAAACAGTGCAGAGGGGCAATACAGGGAAGGACCTGCCCTGTAACTTGTAAACAGTGCAGAGTGGCAATACAGGGAAGGACCTGCCCTGTAACTTGTAAACAGTGCAGAGTGGCAATACAGGGAAGGACCTGCCCTGTAACTTGTAAACAGTGCAGAGTGGCAATACAGGGAAGGACCTGCCCTGTAACTTGTAAACAGTGCAGAGTGGCAATCGAGAAATGAATTAATCTCCTACTTGCCGTGAAACGATTCTACACATTCTAGGGCAGCACTTTTCACAAAGTGCCTGTCAGCATGTGTAGATTATATTAGATAGCTTTCAAAATGTATTTTTATAGATATGAGCAAGGTCATATTGATATTATCATTATACAAAGGTTAAGTTGTTACGATGCTTAGAAAGACAGTTTAAACCAATCACAATGTCAAAGTCCACCACCACTACTATATGTGCTTTACTCTCGGACATTCTATGCACTATGACCACACATTGTTATTTGCACGGTCGAGCCTTTGCTCCTCTCATCCCTAATCTCACCCCATCCTGAGGGCTCAGATTAAAGGGATTATTCAGAGAGCACCGAAATGTCTCCGACATTTCAGTGCTCTCTCTTTCGCCGCACTTCAGCGAGTTAAATTCGTTGACCTTGCAGTGACTTCAGAATTCACCGCAGGATACCCAAAGTGCAGCAAATCGACCTGCTGAAAACATCCAAAAAATTGCTGCTTAACTGCCGAAAGAATCGGAAAACCGTTGAATCGATACGAAAAACCGCCGAATGCATACCCCGAACAGACCGCCGAATCGATACGAAAAAAAGCCGCCGACCCGCCGCCAGAAAAAGCTGCCAAGCTGCCGAACAGGGGTAAAAATATTAAAAAAAACACAACTTTTAGGCTATGGTCAGATGAACGCATTTTTCGCATCGTCCGTAAAAAAGTGCGTCCGAACGCATGGATGTACTTTTTCACGGAATACGCGATAGCGGTCATACGATGCGCAATTTCAGCCGTGATTTTTTACGGATCCAAACCAGGAAACTTTGGGTGTCTGGACGTTGTGTTGGCCGGACATGAGCAGCGTCTGACGTCTCCTAATCACACACGCCGCTATGCTGACGCAGTGCACTCTGTACGTCAGTACTAGCGGTTTGACATTCTTGCGAAAATGCGTTTGTTTGCCGCTTGTGTTGCGCGGCCGAACTTTCGTGCGTCTGTACTTCGTGTGTGGGCCTGCGTTGGACGTCATTTGCTGCTACCACAGCCGTCTCAGACGAACGCAGTGCGAACGCGCGTGCAGCCGCACTTTATTACGGCCGCAGTAGCCGCAAATGACGGCCAATATACGAAGTACGGCCGCACAAAAGTTCGGCCACGCAGCGCAAGCGGCAAAGGAACGCATTTTTTCGAGAACGTAGAACCGCTAGTACTGACGTACAGAGTGCGCTGCGTCGGCATAGCGGCGTGTGTGCGTGATTAGGAGACGTCAGACGCTGCACATTTCCGCCCAACATCACGTCCATTTGTTTTTTATAGCTCCGCCAAAAATCACGGCCGAAATTGCGCACCGTATGCCCGCTATAGCGTCTTCCGTGAAAAAGTGCGTCGACGCAGTCTTTGACGGTAGACGAGAAAAATGCGTTCGTCTGACCCTAGCCATAAAGTGCGGGTAAACGCACGTTCGCACTGCGTTCGTCTGACCCCAGCCTTAAAACGCTTTTAAGAAAGAAAAAAAAGAAAAAACAGTGCATGAAAATGCCTGGAAATAATGAGATCCTATGAATAGCAATAAAGAGGTCTGTTACGGAAAAATAAATACGCCATATAAAATAAATTGGAATTAAAAATGTAGCCAAAAAAATCCCTTAAAATGCCTAAAAAAATTCTAAAAATAAAGGGACTTTTTGCTGCAAATGAAATGAATAAACCGTTGAATAGATATATAGGAAAAACAGGGAGTTTTTTTTCTTCGCATTGAAACCTATGGGATTCGCCTGATTAAACCTGCCGAATGAAACCACAGAAAATTAGAGCATTTCACCGACCGTTCAGTGCTATTCGGTGTTCTCTGAATAGATTAACCATTACCGGTACTTCTCTGGGGATTTCACTGCTGCCGAATGTCACCATATTTCGCTGGCAAATTGCTAATATTTGGCAAATTGCCAGATTTTTGAATAGCTGAATGGCCACTAAATTGCACCGTGCGGGGAAATACACGGTGTGGTGCAATTTCCTAGCCAATTCGGCGCTCTCTGAAGAACTCCTTAAGAATTGACCGAGTAAAACGTGTAAAGAGGATGGCGCCATCTTTACCTGTCAGGCAAGTAAGTGCCTCATTTATTCATGTTATTCTCCTCGTAGAGTCGACGAAACAGTGTTGGGGTACTTTGATGTAGTGGGGGCTTAAAACCATATGGAAACATGGTGTGACCAAATCAATGTATTTTGCTCTGCGATCATTTTTTTTTTATCCTTGATGTTGGCTTGTTTCTAGAGCCATTTTTATATATAGGTTTGTGGGTATATATATATATATATATATATATTATACACAACACACACACAGTGTATGTACATCTTCCATTATACAAAAAAATGATAAGCCTGCTGTTTCTACGAGATGAAGGGATATTTCTTCAATTACTCTATCACTGGTTGCCCAGCAACAGCACTTCCCATTCCCAATCAGAATACGATGTGGTGATCACATGGCCTGCCTCCACTATTAATTGCCAGCTTAAAAAATGAATAAGATTGTTCTGTACATTTTTTTTTTATAATTATTTCTTTGTATTTTTGTGTATTTTCTATCGTTTCTATCAAAAAGCGACAGGAAACCAGACATTAACTGGAAGTGAATAGGGGGCCGAGCACGGAGGGCAGTAGGCACGGTTATACCAATCTGGAATTTATTTATTTTTTCTTCCGTATGAAGAGGAAGGAGGGTGCAACGTATGAGTGACCCCATAGCAGCCCTACATCTTTTCAACAACATCTACAGTCTTTACATTTTCAGCGTAGGAACCCAGATTGAGAAAGGGGCTTGTGCGTTGGTTTCTGCCACCTTTAACCCTTTCACTGCTGAGGACGTGTGGGGAACGTCCTTATTGACTCCTAAGAAAGATAGGGGTTACTTTGAACCCCGATATCTCCCGACTGTTTTCAGCTAGCAGGGTCATGTTTGGTATCAGAGCATGGCCTTTCCAATGATACCAAGCATGACCATGTTTAAAGTAAAGAAAAAAAATAATAATAAAAAAAGGAAAAATTAGGTTTTTTTAAGACGTCAAATGGCTCAGCAGTGAAGGGGTTAAGCGTTATCCTCGTTCCATGGCAAATAAGCAAATGGGTTTGTGGTCAGCAGCTAGGGCCGCCACAGGGGTGGTGAATGCCCATAATATGTTTAGGAACCAAGTGGCTCCAGAGGGCCCTGGCCCTTGCCAAACCCTGTGCAATGTGTCTACAGGCCACAACTGGTAAATTCCACTCAAGACTAGACCACCAAGATATCAATAAATTTCCTGGTGGGGTACGACACCGGGGCTGGAGATAGCACTTTGACTCACCACTGAGGGAGAGTCTGGTAGAGTCTGCACCAAACACGGCTGCAGACAGAATGCTCTCCCACTGGGGAACACTTTTTAAACCTCTTCTTGGACCACCACGAATTTAGCCCACGACAGTAGAGGAGGCAAACGGTTTTATTTCTAATTGGTTTACTAAACCGGGCAACTGAGGAAAGGGGGGCCCCAACTAGTGGTTCAGGAAGGATCTCCAAAATATCTGATGGCAGCCCTGTCCATAATAACGAGAGATGGCATCTGAGCATTGCTATTTTGTCTATAGACAGTACCTGGCAATGTGATTGTAAATTGAAAGCCCGTGCAGGGACAATGTAATATAGGGACTATTTGAGGTGCAGCCCCAAGACTATTCCTTCAATTTAAGCCCAGAAAAATGTCACCTATTATGGTAGGAAGTGCCTACAGCCCAGAGAGGGATAGAACAAAGGCACAATCCATGGTGGTGACTGAATTTAGGCAAAGATGGCAAAGGGGGGATTAGCCACCATGGAAGATGTGTGTGATAGAGCAGACGCCCTACAAAATCGTGAACTTCCGGCTCATAATCCATCACTGAGTCCAGTGTTTCTGAGTTAGATGACTTGGAGGTGCAAGCAACATCCTGGCATCCCTACCGTCCTTTTTATACTGGATCTGTATAGGTATTTAATGGAATTTCCTAATAGCAGTGGCGTCACTAGGGTTGGTGTCACCCGGTGCGGTAATTTATGGTGTCATGAGAGGAGCAAAGGCTCGACCAGTCAACTACTTTTACTCATAAATCAGTACTGAGTCCCATATAACACTGAACGCTCATAATACACGGCGCACATTACTGTGAGGTTTATTGCTATGGAGCTCTCTCATATAATCACACACAAATTTTGGCAAACTGCCAGCAAGTACGGTGCCTGTTCGAAGGCAGTGAAAGTCCCCATAGAGAAGTAATGGTTAATCTGTTCAGAGACACCGAACCGCAAAGAAATGTCCTGATGTCCGGTGTTTTCATTTGGCAGGTTTATTCAGGCAAACACCATAGGTTTCAATGTTAAAAATATTCGAGTTTTTATCCAATCTCTAATAAGCCGTTTATTCCTTTAATCTCTAGTAAAAAGTCTCTTTATTTATTTTAAAAAAAATTGTAACTTTTAGGATTTTTTTTTTTTAATTCCTTTTTTTTCTAATAGCGGTTTTTCTTTTTTCTGTAACAGACCTATTTATTATCATTCATAGGACCTTATTAGTTAATTCAAGACATTTTCGTTCAGTAGTTTTTTTTTTAAAACAGCCAGCGACGGGTTTGCGGCGGCATTCGGTGACTGATTCCCTGCACTTCAGGGACCCTGCAGTGAATTCACCGGGGAAATTTGATTCCCCAATGTGCGGGGAACAACAGAACACTGAAATGTCTGCGTTATTTCGGTGCTCTGTGAATATCCCCTTTTAGTGGTGTTTTTTTTTCCGCCCCCTGGAAAGTGCCAGCCTAGGCCTTGCCTACCCAGGACATATTTGAAAATAAGAGAAATCACAATGTATCCTTCCTGGTAAAATATTTTTATGTAAAAAATATTGTGTGTTACCCGGTGCGAGCCGCACCCCTAGCCCCCCCCTTGTGACGCCACTGCCTAATAGGTATCAGAAAAAATACATATTTTTCATTGTGTACGTATATGTAGGCAGTTTGGGAGTAGTGCAATACGGAGTTGCTATATAGGCGGCTTTACAAGGTCGCTACTAAAATAAAGCATAGTATTGGTAATAGCTTAGAATGATAAAGCCCCTGTTTTGTTTGTGGGCTGGATACGCAGGGTTCAGGGGGGTCTCATCAGTGTGAACATTGGAAAGAACTAACATAATATCCCCTGGTACAGTGCTGTGGAATCTGCTGGCACTATGTAAAGCATAATAAAAAAAATAATGATGATAATAATAATAAAGTGCATTCAATAGCCTTGATGTTGATTGCTGCAGAGCAGGGCCGATGAGAATCCCCCTCTGTATATGAATGAGGATGCTCCATGCAGTATTGAATGCTGCTAAGTGAGGGGTTATTCTCTAGCGGTTGGCTGCTCTCCATGCTTTTCAGGAGTCTCCGTCCTTGTCTGTGTCAGCGACCTCGATAAAAACCCAATTCCCAGTTCCTCTCTGGCAGGAAAAAGGGCTCCGGAATTCATGCAAATCACATTAACTCCGGCATCTCCCCAGTGAGCTCGCTGTAAACTGCAGCCTAATTAAATATTTTTTAACGATGTGAGTAATTTTTGCCACGGGGCGGATTCAGGGGGAAATTTAATATGAGATCACAAAAGCTGTTCCCAGCGTTGATTCTGTAAATTAATAACTACGAGCCGAATAGAGAGAGAGAGAGAGAGACACACCGGGGGAATGAGCGGAAAGCAGGCTGTAGAAAGACGGAGAGGTGTCAAAACATCTTCCTTAAATCCCATCACTCATATACATCTTACCGTGTCAAGCTATCACAGACTGGATCGGATCCAGCTGTACCCGCACATAGTGCGCCAGATCGATTATGGATGGGGGGGTGCAGAATGCATAAAGGTAAAGCGTGGCATGCTTGAGGTGTGAGCAATCAGTTTGTGACAATTTGAGAAGACGTTTCTAATCCGTCTGTACCCAAAACGCAAGCTGTGTGTTACCACTACATATAATCGAGATGTTATAGGTGAAATCTATCTGGCGGTGATAGAAATAAAGCATTGCTATATATCCCTTACAGTTCTGAATTTCTGTACCATCAGGATTTTTGGGGCCCCCTTACTGAACCACTGGTCAGGGACCCTTTCCCCAGCTGACCTTTTCTGTAAACTAAGTAAAAATTAAACATTTTGGGCCTATTCCCTTCCGAATGCTAAAAAGGGGACTCCGACGCATGCAGGTCCCCATTTTAGTGTGAGAATCCAGGGCCGGTGCTACTTCAGCACGTTGCCCCGGAACGATGCGCCAACCTCGGTGATACTCGCGTTAGCGCTTCTGCAAGTATCACCTCCTGGAGTCCGTAGGACTCCATGGAGGGTTGTGCTGCCGGACTACGAAATCGCACACCACCACAGAGCAGCTAAACTATTTGTCCCCAGTCTCACTCTGCTCCTCAGCGGATCGGGACGCCATTCTTGCCTTGGGATTAGAGGCGAGTATCGGATTGGGAGGTTTTTAGGGGGTGCTAAATGATTCTGAAAAAGAGGTATCCGTCATCACTGGCTTCTAGATGTCGCTAACTTTTTGGTTAACATGTCCCCGCGGTAATTAGCGCCAGGACTTTGTAATACCTCCTAGATTGTGAGTTCCTACGGGAATAGGGCCCTCATCTCCTCCTGTACTGTTTGTCAAATGTTGTTCAATGTATTGTAACCCTGTCTATACTGTGCTTATTGTACAGCGCTGCGGAATATGCTGGCGCTTTATAAATAAAGAATAATAATAATAATAATACCTTACTTATTGAAACGCTAATTACTGATTGCGCTTCCCATGTTAAGTATATGCGCAAAGTACAGTAAGCTCACGCAATCACCGATGCGCTAACTGCCAAAGCCTGTGCAGCTTGTAAAAGTCCATCTCTACATGACCATCCAGGCTTCATACAAACCAAAAAGGTTTCTGAAAGCCGTTTAGGGTTTTCAGTTCGTAGAAGACTAGAATTGCCCCAATCCGTCCTGTTTTAATTGACATTTGGCCAACTCCATCTTCTCATCCCAGCCATATAAGCTGTAAGGAGGTCCAGTAGGGGAATGGTACTTGGAAAACTGCATCGCGGGCGTTACATACCTCTCTCCTGTAACCTGGACGTTGCTTTCTTAAATCTTGTTAGACTCTTGGATATGTGCCTTCCAAGATCCAATAATCTTTCTGTAGAAGATAAAGTGGACAGCGATGTCCGCCATCAAGCCGGCAATTTGTTTACAGTCAGAGCATGCGCTTTACAAGGAGATGGGGCTTGTAAGCAATTATTGTTGGTAATTATGTTGGATTGAAAAGGCCAACATAAAGGGGGAATGAAGGGGGAAGTTATTATCATGGGGGACTTTAATCTTCCTGTTGTGAACTGGAAAACCAAAACAGCTGGGTGCACCAGGAGTACAAATATTCTAAACTCCCTACTGGGATTATCTCTAACACAAGTAGTTGAGGAGCCGACCCGTAAAGAGGCCATATTGGATTTAATACTCACAAATGAAGGTTTGGTATCAGACGTTGTTGTAGGTGAAAATTTGGGATCTAGTGATCACCAGTCAGTATGGTTTAATATAAGAACAGGGATGGAGCCGCACCACACAAAAACAAAAGTTTCAATGTGATAGAGCAGCAGGAAATGCTGGCAGAATGCTTGGTTGTGTAGGGAGAGGTATTAGCAGTAGGAAAAGGGAAGTGCTCATGCCACTATACAGAGCACTGGTGAGACCTCACTTGGAGTACTGTGTGCAGTACTGGAGACCGTATCTCCAGAAGGATATAGACATCTTAGAGAGAGTTCAGAGAAGGGCTACTAAAATGGTGTACGGCTTGAAGGAGAAAAGTTACCAGGAAAGGCTTAATGATCTTAACATGTACAGCTTGGAAAAAAGACGAGACAGAGGAGATATGATTAAATACGTAAAGGGAATCCACAAGGTAGAGGAAGGGAGTATATTCAAAACAAGAGGACATAGTCTTAGATTAGAGGGGCAAAGGTTTAAAAGTAACATCAGAAAGCATTATTTTACTGAGAGGGTGGTGGATACATGGAACAGTCTTCCAGTTGAAGTGGTAGAGGCCAAAACAGTAATTGAATTTAAGCAAGCATGGGATAGGCATAAGGCTATCCTAAACAAAAGATAAATCCAGGTAAAGTATCCATGTAATTGGGCAGACTAGATGGGCCGAAAGGTTCTTATCTGCCGACATTTTTCCATGTTTCTATGTTTCTATAAGGTTATCCTTTCTGAGCTTACTATTATGAGACACAATTTATGCCACTTACCGTAACTTAGTTTAGAGCTTTCAAGCTACAACCTCCAACTTTTGTCAGGGATCCTTAGAATGTTCAGACTCGGACCATTCTGTCTTTCTAAGCAATCCGACTGATGGATTTTCCGTAGCAATTGCGCGCTCAGACAAGCGTGCGCTTGCTCAGATTAGCGCACATGCGCTCTGACTAACATGTGTTCGCTCCGATTTGCCAGTCTCCACTAGAAAAAAAGTTACTATTTAGATTACAAACTCAAAGGCCATCTCGCCCAGCGCTTTGGGCAGTGATACCAAGGGATATTAAAAGCACGTCGTAGTGGTTTGTAGACTCTTTTTAAACCAAATCAGCATGTAAAAACAAGCATTTTCCAGATTTCATAGGTTACTTATTTCTTAGTGATTTATTCTTGCTTGAAAGAAGACGTCTCGCTTCTAATCTAACATATACAAATCAGGTCCAGGCAGGACAAGAGTTAAATAAATATATATGGGGCCATTATAAACCATTGTCTGGAAACCTATTCATTAACAGGACTATACACAGGACACGAGGTCACCCATTTACACTGGACGAAAGGAAATTCAGCCTAAAGCATAGGAAGGGTTTTTTTACAGAGAGAACAATAAAGCTGTGGAATTCTCTGCCTGTTGAGGTGGTTGGGTCAGAGACTGTACAGACTTTTAAACAATGGCTGGATGACTTCCTGCAGACACAGAATATTAAGGGTTATAATATTTAATATGTGGATAAAAGCTTCTTGAACCAAGGAGGAATCTGACGCCATTCTGGGGCCAAGAAGGAATTTTTTCCCAGTATGTTGCATATTGGCGAGCGCTTCAGACTGGGTTTTTTGCTTTCTTTTGGATCAACAGCAGTAGGTGATGTGTGAAAGGCTGAACCCGATGGTCGCACGTCTTTTTTTCAGCCTGTGTAACTATGAGTTTAAGGCTAGGGTCAGACGAAAGCAGTTTTAACGTGCGTTTAGCCGCACGAAATCACGGCCGTGCTAGCAGCAAATGACGTCCAATGCCGGGGAACACACGAAGTACGGCCGCACGAACGTTCGTCCACTAGTACGGTCGTACAGAGTGCGCTGCGTCCGCTAGCGGCGTGTGTGCGTGATTTGGAGATGTCAGACACTGCTAATGTCCGGCCAACATAACGTCCAGATGCAAAAGTGTTTTATTGATGATCCGTACAAAAACACGAACGCAAATGCGCATCGTATGACCGCTATCGCGTACTCCGTGAAAAAATGCGTCCATTCGTTCGAACGCACTTTTTCACAGACAACGCGAAAATGCGTTCGTCTGACCCTAGCTGAAGTTGAAAAATTGTAATAAAATTGAATGAAGGGCCACCACAGAAAAAACTGGATCTTCCCAGAACTTCTTGGTGTTCCTTAGAGGTCTTTGCTAGTCTGGAAACCTTTTGTAGGTCAGCTCACACTCACAAATAAAAAGATCCCTCCAAATTAAACCGCAAAAACTATTTACATTCAGCTATGTATGGCTCTGAGAAACTACTATTCATGTATTATACTTTTTTGGTCTTAAATTACAGGGGGCTTGTATAATGTTCAAAATAGGGTTTTCTAGTTCTCTGGCGATGAGGAGGACGATGTGGATGTGGTGGAGACAAAAATCATGTCCATAAGGAAGCTGCTTCTTTACCAAATGAGCAAAAGCAGATGATTTGATAAGAGAATTAATGGCAGGAAAATAATAAAGTGGATTATTATTTTATGCCGGTTTGTGCAGCAGAGGCCCTGTAATAATTAGGCATAATAGGCGGTCGCCTAAGGCGTCACTAAAACAGGGCCTAATATTTGAGCTTAATGAATTGGCTCAACACTTCGCTTCTGGTTTGTTTTTTTGTGGGATTGTCACTAATATCTGTTTTTCCATCTGCAGGTGGAGCTGACAGGAAGCAGCGTATTTGACTATGTGCATCCAGGAGACCACGTGGAGATGGCAGAGCAGCTGGGCATGAAGCTTCCTCCAGGCCGCGGCCTCCTCTCTCAGAGTGCCAATGATGACGGGGCGAGCTCGGCATCTTCATCCTCCCAGTCTGAGACTCCAGAGCCTGGTGAGTGACTGGGTAGAAAGACAGGCGGCGGCGACGGGCAGGTAGACGGCTCTTTAGCCTCCTCTTGCCAGATAGACGTCCTTGGGTCCGCCTTAAAAATGGCTGTAAATTTAAGATAGTTTATGTAGTGCAAAACATGTACATTGTGACCGTTTCGTAATAATAAAAGTATTTCCTTCAACCAAAAGCTGCCAGAGCATCATGGGAGTTCTAACGATGCAACATATCAATATATATCATTTTACTAAACGACGTGTACCTCTCTGTCTGGTGTAACATGGGGATAAGGCTTGACTTAATATAAAGAGATTGCAGAAAGTGACAGACAGACGGTAACCGTCACTTTTTCTCCCCTACTTTGTATCAATGTAAAATCGCTCCCGTCTACATCTGTGTGATATCCTGAACCTCCCGAACAGCCTTTGTGCATCTTTTCGCTTTTCACGAGGGGTGTGCATCCACCACTCAGTGCTCCCCCTCTACTCCATTGTGCTCCGACGATAATTCAAGCATTAGGGGAAAATCCATTTATAAATTAAACAAAATGACTTGATATCCATCGTTCCCCAGTTCATCACGCTGTTCAAACAGCCACGAGATTGGCGTCTTGTCCCCGGCCTTCCGAGAGCCTTAGTAATTAGATCTGTGACGGATTTATCCTTTACTGATTGAAGCTTTAAATTAATTGAAGTTCCACGTTTGTGGTTTTCTGCCTTTTTTTTTTTTTCTTCCCTTCGTTGTGAGGTTTTCAGCTCCTGCAGATTCTCGCATGCTCATTCTCCCGGGATATGCTAGAAACCGTTTTTTTTTTCTTCCTTTTTGTTGTTCTGAACGCATTACACAAAAGGGACATGGTTTTTGGCATTAAGAAGGCAACACGGAGCCTTGTATCAGTCAGCTTCTTTGCAAATGCATGCCTCTTTATTCCAACCTCCTCCTCCGTTAGCGAACACATTTTATGGAATTTATGATAAAGAATTGTCGCCATCGAATCAAATACTAAGGGCCGGAGGGCCCTATCACCTCCTTAACGCTAGCGCTCACATAAATGAGCATTAGCGCTAGGCTAATTGAGGTGATAGCATGCCGCAAAGATCACCTCCAGATCACTAACGGGTTAAAGAAAACGCCACTTTTGGCCGCTGGGAGCAGAGTGAGACTGGGGAAAAAGTGCCCAGTCTCCCTCTGCGATCACTCCACTAGAAGCGAGATCCTGTCAGTCGTGTGACCCGACAGCAGAAGACACCATGGAGTCCTATGGACTCCATGGAAGGGATGCTTGCAACAGCCTCGAGCATCCTGGAGCCTAGCGGCTGCTATGGAACAGGCTGTTGGACTCAGTGCCTGTCCCGTAATCTACTTGTAAAACGGGGATGCTAAGGGGAGATTCGCAACCACAAATTTTTCCCCTTAGCGTCCCCGGTTTAGCTTTAGTGCCCTAAATATTTTAGAAGCTTATGTCTTTGTGGGGGGGGGGGTTCCTCCCTACTTGTAGCGTCTCCCTCATTTCTTACTATTACCTACATTAAAAGGGTCTATTCACTAAACTTCGAACTTGCCACCGTATTGCACCAATGAACAGTGAATTTCACCGTTCGTCTATTCACTAACCTGTCAATTGGCCAAATACAGGCAAAATATGGTGCAGATCGGCGATCTTCGGTGGCAGCGTAATTGTCCCATGGAGAAGTAATTGTTAATCTATTCACAGAACACCGAACTGCAACGAAATTTTGACGAAATGCCCTGATTTTCGGTGTTTCCGTTCGACGGGTTTAAACAGGCGAATCCCATAGGATTCAATGTAAAAACAAAATATCTTTAAATTTTTTTTTAAAAGACAGATTATTTTTTCATTTTCAGCAAAAAAGCCTTTTTATTTATTTTTTAGAACACCTTTTTGTAGTTTCAGACAAAATTTGTTTCCAATCCTTTAAAAAGCGTTATTTTTATTTTCTAACATACTTTTTTTTTTTTTTATAAAGGACCTTTTTTATTATTTATATACATTTTAATAAATTTTTATTGTTTTTAATCACCTATTAGGAGAGTAGTTCCATTTTTTTTGTTGGTTTTTCTTGCAGTTCGGTTGGTTTCGCCAAGGCCACTTTGGCGCTTTTCGGTGCTCTTCGGCGACGTTCTCGAACTTTTTAGTGGAGCTTCGGCAACTCCAACTTCGCTGCACTGCGTTAACCATTCACTAATTAGTGAATTCACCAAAATTTCGGCGAAGTGGAATCGCCGAAAAGCACCAAAATTTTCAGAGCTTTGTGAATAGACCCTAAAGTTTATTCTCAAAATTATTTTTATAGATTTCTCATGTTGATCAAGTTTCACTATAACTGTTTCCTTGCAATGGGGGGTCAAAAGGGTTGTCCTCTGTCCTATTATTATTGTGCTTTTTACAGTTTCAAGAATTTGAATCTGTTTTGTTTTAAATATAACTATCACAGGGCCATGTTGCTTCAAACACCAGATAGGATTTTTGACAAGCACCCTGGCAAGCGATGAATTGGGATGTTTTTGGCTTATAAAAGAGCACAACTATAGGGGTTATACAGAGAGCACCGAAATGTCACCGACATTTCGGTGCTCTCTTGTTCCTCGCACTTTGGGGAATCAAATTCCCCGACCCTGCGGTGAATTCAACATTCACCGCAGGGTCCCCGAAGTGTGGAGAAAAGCCGCCGATCGGATTTGAAAAATCGCCGAAAATCCCGCCGATACGAGCCGAAAAATCAGATCAATCTGAAACACCGCAGAAAACCTGCCGAACATACCCGACAATCCACCGCAAACCCGTCTGAAAAAGGCCAATCCGCCGAACACAGCACCGACCAGCCACCAGAAAAAGCCGACAAGCCAACGAACGGAGTAAAAAAACCAAAAACAAAAAAAAAAAGGATTGAAACTCAAAAAAAATTCAAACGCTGTTTGCAAAAACCTACTGGATGAAAATGTCTGGAATTTTTCCCCTTATCGTCCTCGTTTTAGCTACAGGCACATGATAGTGCCCTTTATGTAATAAACAGCAATTAAAGCTGCCGCTAATTAGCTGGTGTGCCCATACAGTACAGTATTCCAGTCGGCAGCTTGTGTTGTATGTGCGTACCTCATTTTTCTGCTCTGGCAAACCTAGCTGCCCATTGTGGTGTAAATATATATAATGCACATTGTATTATTCAACTGGAAAGTTAAATCAGGTGTAAAAATCCAGATGTTATTTCAGGTAAACAACATGTAGCCATGGATGAATAACATAAGGATGTCACACATTCACTTCTTATTCCAAGACTTCTGCACGACTTGGTACAGAATTCTGCGCTTGCTGTGGATGGAATCTGTAAATGCTGTAGATGGGCGGCCATTTTGAACTGATCTCTCTTCACAAACTCTGAGGTTCTTGCTGTACTATCAGTCCACAGGAATGTGGTAGAGGCGGTCTGGCCGATCAAGGAACCAGGCATGCCCGGGGGAACAAACTGAGGTTTGGTCGTTTGCCAAAATGTGCCCCCTCGGGCGTGAATCTTACTGATCCGCCGCCGAGAATTGCAGGTCCACGACTGAGTGTTCTCTGCAGTCAGACTCCTCAGTCTTTATGCACCCCTGCTCAGCTCTCAATCTCTGCTGCACTCTGGTCTGCGTGAGATGATGCGAGAGTGGAGCCGAGACAGAGCCCACCCCAGAAGGGCAGAACAGAGAGTAGCCGGTCATGCACAGTGCAAGTCAGAGTTTGACTCAGATTGCCCAGGCCCAAAAACCTCTTGAGGACAGTAAATATTCAAAAAAATAAAAATAATTAATTGAAAAATGCACAGATAATATGGACTGAACTGTAATACACTCCTACACACCGCACATTACTGTGAGCTTTACTGCCCTGAATTTTGTAATGCACCCATACGCACCACGCATTATGAGCTTTACTGCTCTGGATTTTGTAATACACTCATATACACAGCGCATTACTGTGAGCTTTACTGCTCTGGATTTTGTAATACACTCATATACACTGCGCATTACTGTGAGCTTTACTGCTCTGGATTTTGTAATACACTCATACACACCGTGCATTACTGTGCGCTTTACTGCTCTGAATTTTGTAATACACTCATACACACCGCGCATTACTGTGAGCTTTACTGCTGTGGATTTTGTAATACACTCATACAAACCGCACATTACTGTTAGCTTTACTGCTCTGGATTTTATAATACACTTATACACATCACGCATTACTGTGAGCTTTAGGCTAGGGTCAGACGAGCGTGATTTCTACGAACTGTGCGTCCTTGCACACGGACGTACGTCAGTACGGAAGACGCAGTAGTGGCCAGACAGTCCGTTTATTCACTGACGTTTATTTTGACGGATGTAGGAGGGAAAATAAATTAAAAAGCAAAACCATTTTGTCCGTGAAAAATGCTGGACGTATAAATGCAGTCCGTCTGACCACGTTCCATCACTCACACACAAAGCTATGCGGACGTTGCGGACGCAGCGCACTTTGTGCGGCTGTTCTAGGGGTTGTACATTCTTGCCTGCCTTGCGTCCATTTGCCGCGGCCGTTGTGCGTCCGCAGTTCAGTGCGGACATACTTCATGTGTCAGGCTCCAATGGGCTTTCTGTCATGCTATCACGGATGTACTTTTAGGCTAAGGTCAGACGAAAGCATTTTTAACGTGCGTTTAGCCGCACGAAATCACGGCCGTGCTAGCAGCAAATGACGTCCAATGCCGGGGAACATACGACGAACGGCCGCACGAAAGTTCGTCCGTGCAACGCAAGTGGCAAACGAACGCATTTTTTCGAGAATGTCAAACCGCTACTACTGACGTACAGAGTGCGCTGCGGCCGCATAGCGGCGTGTTTGCGTGATTGGGAGACGTCAGACGCTGCTAATGTCCGGTCTACATAACGTCCAGACGCAAAAGGGTTTTATTGATGATCCGTACAAAATCACGGACGAAAATGCGCATCGTATGACCGCTATCGCGTATTCCGTGAAAAAATACGTCCATTCGTTCGATCGCACTTTTTCACGGACAACGTGAAAAATGCGTTCGTCTGACCCTAGCCTTAGGCGCAATCACAGACGTGAACACTACGCTCGTCTGACCCCAGTCTTACTGCTCTGGATTTTGTTTTACACTCATACACACTGCACATTGCTGAGTTTTATTGTTGTGATTTCTGTGATACACTCACACACAATACACATTGCTGTCTGTTTTATTGCTGTGGTGTTCTCTGATCTGTTCATACACACCGCACATTGCTGTGCATTTTATTGCTGTGGTGGGTGTGGAACAAGGGGCCCTATGATTTCCTATTGCCCAGGGGCCCATGAATTGTCCGTCCTCCCCTGTTCTCCATCACCTTTTTTTTTTTTTTCCTTTTCACCGTTATCTCTCCCTCCCCACATTTTGCCTTCTCCCACATTCCTCTGTCTTCACATGCCCATTCTTTTCTCTCTTCATTATCTCTACCATCCACTTATTTCCCCTTCGCACTCTTTTCTCGCTTTCCGATGCTTGGCGCTCTCTCCCTCCTCTCGGCGCGTTGCGGGCTGTTTTCTCTTGTGGCTTGCTAGCAATTCAATTACAGAGGTGAGAGATAGAGAGTCTCTAGCAGAGAGAGCGTCCCAACTGACAAGAAATATGACAGCCTTCTTACAGGGTGTTTATGCAATTAAACTTACCCTCGCCACACCTGCCGAATGCTAAATGTCAGAGACTGCAGGTTCACATTGCGCGCTCCTGCGTGCGCAGGTATTTGCACCTGTACAATGTCTGGAAGCGCATTTCTCTGGGCACCGGTACCCTTAGCCCTGCCTGATGGCATCTGCATCTATTTCTCATACACAAAGCTGTGACAAATACCAGAGGGGTTTTTGTGCTTTTGTATAAAACACGCAGAAAAAGACCCTATAAGGAGGCTGCACGTACCCTAAACATACATACAGTACTGCATGAGGTTACGTTGAAACTGTTAAATGCAACTTACCAGATGCAACACACTCCACTTTATAGCGTTAAGGCCAAGAACTCTTAACTTGGTTGCAACAATGGGGTTTTTAGTTACAAAATGTGATTATACTTCGCTGACATGTCAGTGTACCCATACATTAGGTTGGTATAGACATACAGGCTTATTCAAAGAACACCAAATTGGCCCTGAAATTGCACCGAACAGTGAATTTCCCCGTACGGTGCAATTTCGTGGCCATTCGGCTATTCAAAAGCCTGGCAATTCGCCCAAAAAATACAATGACCTTTGGCAGCAATGAAATCCCCATCGAGAAGCAATGGTTAATCTATTCAGAGGATGGCGACGTGTCAGTGAAGTGCCCTGATGTTCGGTGCTTTCATTCGGCAGGTTTAATCAGGAGAATCCCCTAGGCTTCAATGTTAAAAAAATTCCCCCTTTTTATTAAATATTTATTCAACCATTTATTCTTTTCATTTGCAGCAAAAAGTATCTTTATCTGTTTGGTTTTTTTTAGGCATTTTTCTGGATTTTTTTCGGGGAAATGTTTTTTTTTCAGATTTTTAGTGGCTTTTTTTTCTCATATAAAAGACCTTTTTATTATTATTCAAAGGACCTTATATATTATTTCCAGGCATTTTCATGCAGTAGTTTTCTTTCGGCGGCATGTCTTTCATTCGGCGGCATGTCTGCTTTTTTCCGGCAGCTGGTCGGCGGTCTGTTCGGCAGGTCGTCGTTTTTTTTCAGATCGATGCGGTGGATCGTCAGATGCATTTGGCTGTTTTTTGGCAGTTTTTTGGATCAATTCAGTGGGTTGATTCAATTCAGGGACCCTGCTGTGAATGCTGAATTCACTGCAGGGTCAGGAATCGAACTCGCCGAAGTGTGGCGAATGACAGCAACATAATATCATGATGGTGATATGTCATACCATGTTGCTATAATTTGTTAATAAATGAATACAATAATATATTCCCTTATTTATATATATATATGTATATATTCATATATATACACAGGGTTACGAGAGCATAAATGTTCGGATTCCTAAAATTTCCAGATATTTTGAAATCATGGGGAAACGAGGTTTAAGCCCCCCCCCCCCAGAAAGACAGAAATGTTCAGAAAAAGGCAGAGCAGAGTACTCTTTAAAGATTGAAATGATTGAAAGTCACTTTATTACACTGGGAACATGAAATGCTTTGTGTATGAAAGTGTTATGCTTGATTTAAAAGAACCGCTTATACTGTAAATAATGCATTTGCTTTTCGAAAATTTTATTTTTGTTACAAATGGAACTACAAGCGGTGGATATGTTAAGAACATGTGGACTGTAAGGTACTTATTTTTCTAATATGTGATGATACCCACCCATCCACCTCCTCACCCACCCACCTTCTCAAAAAAAGCTAAACATTGAAAAACCAATGAAAAAATTACATAAAAATCTAAGAACACTATTTTGTTTCCCCACTCCTCGTCCTGATTCATTGAACCATTAAGGCTGGGGTCAGACGAACGCAGTGCGAATGTGCGTTTAGGCGCATTTTATTACGGCCGTGGTAGCAGCAAATGACGTCCAACGCAGGCCCACACACACGAAGTACGGCCGCGCAAGGCAAGCGGCAAACGATCGCACTTTCGCAAGAACGTCGAACCGCTTGTACTGACGTACAGAGTGCGCTGCGTCCGCATAGCGGCGTGAGTGCGTGATTAGGAGATGTCAGACGCTGCTCATGTCCGGCCAACATAACGTCCATACACCCAAGGTTTCCTGGTTTGGATCCGTAAAAATCACGGCCGAAATTGCGCATCGTATGACGCGTCTTCCGTGAAAAAATGCGTTCGGACGCAATGACGCACTTTTTGATGGTAGACGTGTTAGATTTTAATTTCCTGTATAAAATATAATAAATATTTTGTCTTCAAAAGCCTGTTCTGATAAAATGGGCTGTGAAATCCCCCCCCTCCATTTTGTTAGTGTCAATTCTGCATAGACAGTTGTTCCTTCTATAGGATATGAGCTGTGGCCGATTTCCAGTTATGTTCAGTGCAGGAAATGTGCGCAGAAGCGGGAAGATAGGAAAAAGATTTCTTGTGAACCATATATGGTAATAAGTTAACTGAGTGGCTAAACTTTGATGTTGTAATGTATCTGTACACTGATTGGCTAGAAATTCTTTGAATTTTAATAAATAGATCTGGCTTAACAAAGGAAGACCAGACTTCTCTGAAAGACCAACACAGTCTTGTGATTGATTCTTTTTGGGGGTCTCCGCCATGGCGTAGCGCAGCTCTTGAATCATTCTGATATATGAGAAAGAAATTACAGATTATTTGGGATTCCAATTATGGTAATTATAATAGGATTATAATTTCACAAGACGTGAAAAATGCGTTCGTCTGACCCTAGCCTTAAGGGCTATTAAAGAATCATTCCAACCCTCAGACCACTTTAACTACAATTACTTCTAAGGTGGCTGCATAATCCGCACCGTTGACCAATGGGTCAGTGAAAACAGACATAAAATAAACAAATAAGTTCAACACTTGAAAACCAGTAAGAAAAGAGGTACCTGCTCTAGTGAGCTTACAATCTAAGAGGAGTGAGGTGGCACACAGAGTATGAGAAGTAATGGGACGCATGGGGGCTGCGTGGACAATAGATCAGAAAAGGGTGCAATGGGGGGTTTTGTAGTGAGTCTTCAGAGTTTTGGGGGCCCCCATAAGTAAATTTTATTAAAGTGCCTAATTCCTGAAAAATACTTTACCCAAAAAAAAAACCAGGTATGGGAAAACACATCCTAGCTGTCAAGCTGAACAGCGTGTGGACTTTTCTTAGGGCTTGATTCCAAGTCTGGTGCAAACTTAGCCAGAGCCATTAAAATCTGGAGTTTTTAAGTTTACACCCGATTTGAAATCTAGCCAATAGTATTTGAATTGTATTTGAGGATTTGCTCTTCATGTTATACCGTTTTTATAAATAATATTCAGTTTTTAAATGTACAATCACCATTTCATGAACATATTCCATAGTCTATGGTTTATTCAATGTTTCTAGAAGAAAATGGCAAATGGAGGCACTATTCTCTTCCTAACACTAAAATGTGACATTAACAGGGAAAATTTGGGCCTGCAGGTTTCCCTGTAGCATCCCCATTTTAGTGGTACATTCCGGGGCAGGCGCCACTTCAGCACCTTGCCCCAGAATGAAGCGTTACCCTCGGTGATACTCGTGGTAGCACTTTCGCGCTGATGAGAGTATCACCTCCTGGAGTCCATAGGACCATGACATGACTTGTTCAGGGGCCCAGTTGATCTAGGGGGCCCTTGAGAAACCGCAAGGGCCCTTCCATGTCGCCCTCTGGTCAACCGAGATACCAGTAATTTTCCCAGTGGGCATCTGGGGGATGGTCAGAGCACTCTGGCTCATAACAGAGGGATCGATTAGTATGATCTGCACCAGGAAACAATTTTATCCCCCTGCTGGACCACCAGGGATTTAGCCCATTGCCAGTAAAATAAGGTTTTAATAAGGCAGAAGAAAAGACAAAAATGTAGGACCCTGCGAATCACAAATTTTCCCTCGAATCGAATACACTGTTAAGGTTCGAATTTGAATCAAATCTCGAATCGAATCGGTGCTTGTCTTATTTATTACCTCCCACACAGATTATAAATAAATATCAACAGCCTCCTCGCCCCCACCCGAGTCTGGAGAGCTGAACAAAGAGTGCAAGCTCTGCGGGCTAATGGCACAGCTCACAGATATATATTGGCCCCAGCTCACAGATATATTGGCTCCCAGCTCACATATATATTGGCCCCCAGCTCACATATATATTGGCCCCCAGTTCACACATATATATTGGCCCCCAGCTCGCACATATATATTGGCCCCAGTTCGCACATATATATTGGCCCCAGTTCGCACATATATATTGGCCCCCAGCTCACACATATATATTGGCCCCAGTTCACACATATATATTGGCCCCCAGCTCACACATATATATTGGCCCGCAGCTCACACATATATATTGGCCCCAGTTCACACATATATATTGGCCCCCTGCTCACACATATATATTGGCCCCCTGCTCACACATATATATTGGCCCCCAGCTCACACATATATATTGGCCCCCAGCTCACACATATTTATTGGCCCCAGTTCACACATATATATTGGCCCCCTGCTCACACATATATATTGGCCCCCTGCTCACACATATATATTGGCCCCCAGCTCACACAAATATATTGCCCCCAGCTCACACATATATATTGGCCCCCAGCTCACACATATATATTGGCCCCCAGCTCACACATATATATTGGCCCCAGTTCACACATATATATTGGCCCCCAGTTCACACATATATATTGGCCCCCTGCTCACACATATATATTGGCCCCCTGCTCACACATATATATTGGCCCTCTGCTCACACATATATATTGGCCCCCAGCTCACACAAATATATTGGCCCCCAGCTCACCATTATTGCCCCTGCGTTCTCTCCCCTCTTCCAGGCTCTCCTTCGGGTACTGTTCAGTGTCATCCTTCGAGCGGCCACCGGAAAAGGGCTGTAGCACGGCCGCTCGTTGGGAACCACGCAGCGCACAAGCTGTGGTCTCGTGAGATCCCAGAGTTCACGAGATCTCATGAACACCGCGATCGGCTGGTGGATCCCGACGATCGGCCGGGCTGCAGCCCTTTTCCGGTGGCCGCACAAAGGATGACACTGAAGTGAGCAGTACCCGAAGGAAAGCCTGGCAGATGGGAGAGAACGCACTGCCAAATGGAAACCAGCCGGCAAGCCAGCCCAGCACTGGCTTCTGGTATCGGTGGCATCTGAGGCATGCAGCGATTTTAAAAAATTTCGAATCGACCTGCAAAGTCGAATTCGAATCGAATACGACCAGCGATTCGTTTTCAAATCGAATTTTGTTATATTTTTAATTAGCTTATTGAAATGGGCAGCTGACAGAAGGGGGCCCTGACCTGTGGTTTAGGAAGGAGCCCCAAGATTTCTGATGGCAGCCGTGATTGTGCTCCCCATGTTAAGTATAGGATGCGCAAAGTATAGTAAGCTCGCAAAACTAACGGATTTTTAAGGGGTTCAGTTTTAGGAATGTAATAGGGGGGCATGTGTTAGGCTAGGGTCAGACGAACGCAGTGCGAATGCGTGTGCAGCGTGCACTTTATCACGGCCGTAGTAGCAGCAAATGACGGGCAATGTACTAAGTACAAGCAGCAAACAAACGCATTTTTTTCGAGAACGTGATACCGCTAGTACTAACGTACAGAGTGCGCTGCGGCCGCTAGCGGCGTGTTTGCGTGATTAGGAGACGTCAGACGCTGCTAATGTCCAGCCAACATAACGTCCAGACGCAAAAAGTGTTTTATTGATGATCCGTACAAAATCACGGATGCAAATGCGCATCGTATGACCGCTATCGCGTATTCCGTGAAAAAATACGTCCATTCGTTCGAACGCACTTTTTCACGGACAACGCGTTCGTCAGACCCTAGCCTAAAAGTCACTTATGCTGGCCTTAACTCTTACTCACCCGAACGCTACACTCAGCGTTCACTAGGGAATAGGGCCCGGTGTTGGGAGAAAAGGGGAAAAAATAGTTCATCCCCCCCCCCAATATAATTGGTAAGTTTCTTTTCCAGGCCCCATCTGTACCCAAGTCTCCCCCTCACAGACTACCAAACATGCATGGAGGCCCTGCTCCACGCTGTAAACTGCATTAATTCTGTATGTATAGTGAGTAGTAATGACCTTGTACTTAGCTGAGCCATTTATTCAGCCCACACGCTTGCTTTCTTCTTCTTCATCATAATTATTTCCAAGTCAGATCTCCTCCCTGATTTCCTAACGGGCCTCTCTCTCTTCGAACAACATCCAGGATCCAGGGGCCATGATAATTCAAACCCCAAATCTCATGGGTCCTGTACCTTTTTCTTCCTCTCTCTCTCTCTCTCTTTTTTTTTTATTCTGTTTTTTCTTTCTTTTTTTTTTTTTTTTTTCCTTTTTCCAAGGACATTTTTTATTGCAAAGCTGATGAAATTTGCATATTAATTTGTTCCCTTCAATTTTCCTTTTTTTAAGATTAGACGTGACAGGCGGATATCAGAGCTAGCGTTAGTCGGAGCGGATAAAACACGCCGAAACACATCGGGATTGCTATTAGGAGGAGAAGGCGTCTGGGGGTTAATCTCGGCAACGTGTAACAATTACTTAACCCTTTAGCACCATCAGGCCGTTAAAGGACTGTGTGATGTATTGTGCCGCACAGCATGTCCTCTGCCTTTATTATGACATGGATACAACTATTTATTCTGTATTTTATTTTTTAATTGCAGAAAACACTTGCATTAACTCGCACCCGTATTCTTCGCTGCCTATGGAACTGATAGAATAAGTGTTTGTATTCTGAATTTTTATGGGAAATGAGCCTTGGATTAAATGTAGTGTTGGATCGTGTGTGTTTCGGGCCTTTTTAGTATCTTATTTCTCATACAAGTACATCAAATATTTTTTTTTAATTTATTTTATAATTTTTCTTTAAATCTCAATAGCTAATGTCTAGCAGGGTTATTCAAAGAGATCCGAATTGCTTGAGAAAGGTAACCGAATGCTGAAAATCATTCGGCTATCCAGAGAGCAGGCAATTCGCCAAATCCTGGCGAATTGCCTGAACATACGTTGCCTGTTCGGTGCCTGTTCGAAGGCAGTGAAATCCCCATAGAGAAGCAATGCTTCGGCTATTCAGAGAAAACAAAAAAAGCAGGGAAAGGTTCCCGAAATGCCCTGCCATTCGGTGGTTTAATTCGGCAGGTTTATTCAGGAGAATCCCATAGGCTTCAATGTTAAAAATATTCCCATTTTAATCCAATATCTAATAAACCGTTCATTATAAAATTCTGCAGTAAAGAGTCTCTTTATTTATAGATTTTTTAGGATATTTTAAGCATTTTTCTTATTTTTTTAAATTTCTTTTTAAAAGTCAGATTTTTTTTTTTAAGTTTACTTATTTTTTTCTGTAACAGCCCTCCTTATTATCATTCCCTGGACCTCATATGCAAATTTCAGACATTTTCGCTCAGTAGTTTCTTTGCAAACAGTGTTTCACTTTTCAAACATTCATGCAAACTGTTTTCCTAATTTATTCACTTCACTATTCGGCAGGGCTTCACTGCGGGTGATCCGCTCCTGCTCGGGTTTTTTCGTGATTTCGGCAGGTTAATCCAGATGTTTTTGGGGGTTTTCGGTGTGCATTCGGTGGGTTTTGCGGTTAGTTTTCGTCAGGTTTGCGGCAGCTTTTCCCTGCAATTCGGGGGCCCTGTGCTGTTTGCTGAATACACCGCAGGGTCACCGAAATGGGAATCGTCAAAAGGAACCGAATTGAAGAGAACGAAAAGTCACCAAACGTGCGGTGACTTTTCGAATCTCTTTGAATAACCCAGTATATATTTATTTATTTATTTATAAAGGATTTTACCAGGAAGGATACATTGAGATTTCTCTCGTTTTCAAGTATGTCCTGGGTTCAAGAACATTGAAATTGCAATTAAAGCAATAGCCTTCATACTTTTGAGTTTCTCAACGTTTTTGACAATATCCTATACTATAATTGAGTAAGGCTTGGCGTGTCCGTCGCCAAGCCTTACTCTGCGCATGCGCGCTACCAGCGGCGGTTGGTTGCGCGCGCATGCAACCGCCGTGGCACGAGCTGGCTGTGCGCTCGCCGCGGCGGATACAAGATGCACACAGCAGCCGGGTAGAGGCTGCGCTCGCAGCCTCTACCCGGCTGCCGCGCGCATCCAACCCCCGAGCGGCGAAGGGAAAGTTCCCTCGCTACGTGCTGGGGGCAGTATCCACGAGCTGGGGGCAGTATCCACGTGCTGGGGGCAGTATCCACGAGCTGGGGGCAGTATCCACGTGCTGGGGGCAGTATCCACGAGCTGAGGGCAGTATCCACGAGCTGGGGGCAGTATCCACGAGCTGGGGGCAGTATCCACGTGCTGGGGGCAGTATCCACGTGCTAGGGCAGTGTCCACGAGCTGGGGGGCAGTATCCACGAGCTGGGGGCAGTATCCACGAGCTGGGGGCAGTATCCACGAGCTGGGGGCAGTATCCACGAGCTGAGGGCAGTATCCACGAGCTGAGGGCAGTATCCACGAGCTGAGGGCAGTATCAACGAGCTGAGGGCAGTATATCCACAATAGACTGCCCTCTGGGCAGGCTTTCCACCTTGTAGATCTGGATAACAGGATTGCGTCCCGACTAGTCGGATATGTGGAATAGACATGTGCAATTTGTTTCGTTCCGAATCAAAATTTGGACAAAAATCACCATTTTTGTATTTCAGGAACATTTCCGAAAATGAAAAAATTGGCCATCCGAAATTCTGAATTGATATGAAATGTCGAATCGCGGTTAACACACAAACAAAATTGATTCTAAATTGATCTGAAACTAAAGGAAAATGGAACGAAAATTATACGAAATGCTGTAAAAACAAACCGAAATCATCAAAAGCGAAAAAGTAAATTGGAACGAAATTATCTTAAACGAAAAAAAAACAGAACGAAATTATCTTAATTGGAACCAAATGATCTAAAAATAATTTTAATGCAGCATATGAATCAACACACTGCTGGGAAGAGCCTCTGCTGTATAATTAATTAATGCAGCATATGAATCCACACACTGCGGGGAAGCGCCTCTCTGCAGTATAATTAATGCAGCATATGAATCCACACACTGCTGGGAAGCACCTCTCTGCAGTATAATTAATGCAGCATATGAATCCACACACTGCTGGGAAGCACCTCTCTGCAGTATAATTAATGCAGCATATGAATCAGCACACTGCTGGGAAGCGCCTCTCTGCAGTATAATTAATGCAGCATATGAATCCACACACTGCTGGGAAGCACCTCTCTGCAGTATAATTAATGCAGCATAATGAATCCACACACTGCTGGAAGCGCCTCTCTGCAGTATAATTAATGCAGCATTGGAATCCACACACTGCTGGGAAGCGCCTCTCTGCAGTATAATTAATGCAGCATATGAATCCACACACTGCTGGGAAGCGCTCTCTGCGGTATAATTAATGCAGCATATGAATCCACACACTGCTGGGAAGGCCTCTCTGCAGTATAATTAATGCAGCATATGAATCAGCACACTGCTGGGAAGCGCCTCTCTGCGGTATAATTAATGCAGCATATGAATCCACACACTGCTGGGAAGCGCCTCTCTGCGGTATAATTAATGCAGCATATGAATCCACACACTGCTGGGAAGCGCCTCTCTGCGGTATAATTAATGCAGCATATGTATCCACACACTGCTGGGAAGCGCCTCTCTGCAGTATAATTAATGCAGCATATGAATCCGCACACTGCTGGTAAGCGCCTCTCTGCGGTATAATTAATGCAGCATATGAATCAGCACACTGCTGGGAAGCGCCTCTCTGCAGTATAATTAATGCAGCATATGAATCAGCACACTGCTGGGAAGCGCCTCTCTGCGGTATAATTAATGCAGCATATGAATCCACACACTGTGGGGAAGCGCCTCTCTGCAGTATAATTAATGCAGCATATGAATCAGCACACTACTGGGAAGCGCCTCTCTGCAGTATAATTAATGCAGCATATGAATCCACACACTGCTGGGAAGCGCCTCTCTGCAGTATAATTAATGCAGCATATGATCAGCACACTGCTGGGAAGCGCCTCTCTGCGGTATATAATGCAGCATATGAATCCACACACTGCGGGGAAGCGCCTCTCTGCAGTATAATTAATGCAGCATATGAATCCGCACACTGCTGGGAAGCGCCTCTCTGCAGTATAATTAATGCAGCATATGAATCCGCACACTGCTGGGAAGCGCCTCTCTGCGGTATAATTAATATGAATCTGCACACTGAGGGGAAGCACCTCTCTGCGGTATAATTTATGCAGCATATGAATCCACACACTGCGAGGAAGCGCCTCTCTGCATTATAATTAATGCAGCATATGAATCACACACTGCGGAAGCGCCTCTCTGCAGTATAATTAAGGCAGCATATGAATCCACACACTGCTGGGAACGCCTCTCTCTGCAGTATAATTAATGCAGCATATGAATCCACACACTGCTGGGAAGCGCCTCTCTGCAGTATAATTAATGCAGCATATGAATCCACACACTGCTGGGAAGTGCCTCTCTGCAGTATAATTAATGCAGCATATGAATCATCACACACTGCTGGAAGCGCCTCTCTGGTATAATTAATGCAGCTATGAATCCACACACTGCGGGGAAGCGCCTCTCTGCAGTATAATTAATGCAGCATATGAATCCACACACAGCGGGGAAGCGCCTCTCTGCATTATAATTAATGCAGCATATGAATACACACACTGCGGGGAAGCGCCTCTCTGCAGTATAATTAAGGCAGCATATGAATCCACACACTGCTGGGAAGCGCCTCTCTGCGGTATAATTAATGCAGCATATGAATCCACACACTGCGGGGAAGCGCCTCTCTGCAGTATAATTAATGCAGCATATGAATCCACACACTGCGTGGAAGCGCCTCTCTGCAGTATAACTAATGCAGCATATGAATCCACACACTGCTGGGAAGCGCCTCTCTGCAGTATAATTAATGCATCATATGAATCCACACACTGCGGGGAAGCGCCTCTCTGCAGTATAATTAATGCAGCATATGAATCCACACACTGCTGGGAAGCGCCTCTCTGCAGTATAATTAATGCAGCATATGAATCAACACACTGCTGGGAAGCATCTCTCTGCAGTATAATTAATGCAGCATTGAATCCACACACTGCTGGGAAGCGCCTCTCTGCAGTATAATTAATGCAGCATATGAATCCACACACTGCGGGGAAGCGCCTCTCTGCAGTATAATTAATGCAGCATATGAATCCACACACTGCTGGGAAGCGCCTCTCTGCAGTATAATTAATGCTGCAGCATATGTGATCCACACACTGCTGGGAAGCGCCTCTCTGCGGTATAATTAATGCAGCATATGAATCCACACACTGCGGGGAAGCGCCTCTCTGCGGTATAATTAATGCAGCATATGAATCCACACACTGCGGGGAAGCGCCTCTCTGCGGTATAATTAATGCAGCATATGAATCTGCACACTGAGGGGAAGCACCTCTCTGCGGTATAATTAATGCAGCATATGAATCCGCACACTGCGGGGAAGCACCTCTCTGCAGTATAATTAAGGCATCATATGAATCCACACACTGCTGGGAAGCGCCTCTCTGCAGTATAATTAATGCAGCATATGAATCCACACACTGCTGGGAAGCACCTCTCTGCAGTATAATTAATGCAGCATATGAATCAGCACACTGCTGGGAAGCGCCTCTCTGCATTATAATTAATGCAGCATATGAATCCACACACTTCTGGGAAGCACCTCTCTGTGGTATAATTAATGCAGCATATGAATCCGCACACTGCGTGGAAGCGCCTCTCTGCAGTATAATTAATGCAGCATATGAATCCACACACTGCGGGGAAGCGCCTCTCTGCAGTATAATTAAGGCAGCATATGAATCCACACACTGCGGGGAACCGCCTCTCTGCGGTATAATTAATGCAGCATATGAATCCACACACTGCGGGGAAGCGCCTCTCTGCTGTATAATTAATGCAGCATATGAATCCACACACTGCAGGAAGCGCCTCTCTGCATTATAATTAATGCAGCATATGAATCCACACACTGCTGGGAAGCGCCTCTCTGCATTATAATTAATGCAGCATATGAATCCACACACTGCTGGGAAGCGCCTCTCTGCAGTATAATTAATGCAGCATATGAATCCACACACTGCGGGGAAGCGCCTCTCTGCGGTATAATTAATGCAGCATAGGAATCCACACACTGCGGGGAAGCGCCTCTCTGCGGTATAATTAATGCAGCATATGAATCCACACACTGCGGGGTAGCGCCTCTCCATTATAATTAATGCAGCATATGAATCCACACACTGCAGGGAAGCGCCTCTCTGCATTATAATTAATGCAGCATATGAATCCACACACTGCTGGAAGCGCCTCTCTGCAGTATATTAATGCAGCATATGAATCCTCACACTGCTGGGAAGCCACCTCTCTGCAGTATAATTAATGCAGCATATGAATCCACACACTGCAGGGAAGCGCCTCTCTGCATTATAATTAATGCAGCATATGAATCCACACACTGCTGGGAAGCACCTCTCTGCAGTATAATTAATGCAGCATATGAATCCACACACTGCTGGGAAGCGCCTCTCTGCGCTATAATTAATGCAGCATATGAATCCACACACTGCGGGGAAGCGCCTCTCTGCAGTATAATTAAGGCTAGGGTCAGACTGAGGCAGTGCGAACGCGCGTGCAGCCGCACTTAATCACGGCCGCACTAGCAGCAGATGCCGGGCAATGACGGCCAATATACGAAGTACGGTCGCACAAAAGTCCGGCTGCGCAACGCAAGTGGAAAATGAACGCATTTTTTCGAGAACGTGAAACCGCAGGTACTGACGTACAGAGTGCGCTGTGTCCGCTAGCGGCGTGTGTGTGTGATTAGGAGACGTCAGACGCTGCTAATGTCCGGCCAACATAACGTCCAGACACAAAAAGAGTTTTATTGATGATCCGTACAAAATCACGGACGAATATGCGCATAGTATGACCACTATCACGTATTCTGTGAAAAAATGCGTCCATTCGTTCGAACGCACTTTTTCACAGACAACATAAAAATGCGTTCGTCTGACCCTAGCCTTAGGCAGCATATGAATCCACACACTGCTGGGAAGCGCCTCTCTGCAGTATAATTAAGGCAGCATATGAATCAGCACACTGCTGAGAAGCGCCTCTCTGCATTATAATTAATGCAGCATATGAATCTACACACTGCTGGGAAGCGCCTCTCTGCATTATAATTAATGCAGCATATGAATCCACACACTGCTGGGAAGCGCCTCTCTGCAGTATAATTAATGCAGCATATGAATCCACACACTGCTGGGAAGCACCTCTCTGCAGTATAATTAAGGCAGTATATGAATCCACACACTGCTGGGAAGTGCCTCTCTGCGCTATAATTAATGCAGCATATGAATCCACACACTGCGGGGAAGCGCCTCTCTGCAGTATAATTAATGCAGCATATGAATCAACACACTGCTGGGAAGCGCCTCTCTGCGGTATAATTAATGCAGCATAGGAATCCACACACTGCGGGGAAGCGCCTCTCTGCGGTATAATTAATGCAGCATATGAATCCACACACTGCGGGGTAGCGCCTCTCTGCATTATAATTAATGCAGCATATGAATCCACACACTGCTGGGAAGCACCTCTCTGCAGTATAATTAATGCAGCATATGAATCCACACACTGCAGGGAGCGCCTCTCTGCATTATAATTAATGCAGCATATGAATCCACACACTGCTGGGAAGCGCCTCTCTGCAGTATAATTAATGCAGCATATGAATCCTCACACTGCTGGGAAGCACCTCTCTGCAGTATAATTAATGCAGCATATGAATCCACACACTGCAGGGAAGCGCCTCTCTGCATTATAATTAATGCAGCATATGAATCCACACACTGCTGGGAAGCACCTCTCTGCAGTATAATTAATGCAGCATATGAATCCACACACTGCTGGGAAGCGCCTCTCTGCGCTATAATTAATGCAGCATATGAATCCACACACTGCTGGGAAGCACCTCTCTGCAGTATAATTAAGGCAGCATATGAATCCACACACTGCTGGGAAGTGCCTCTCTGCGCTATAATTAATGCAGCATATGAATCCACACACTGCTGGGAAGCACCTCTCTGCAGTATAATTAAGGCAGCATATGAATCCACACACTGCTGGGAAGCGCCTCTCTGTGCAGTATAATTAATGCAGCATATGAATCCACACACTGCGGGGAAGCGCCTCTCTGCAGTATAATTAATGCAGCATATGAATCCAATCCACACACACAATGGCTTATTGCTGCAAGTGAAAAAAATAAACGGTTTAAGAAATATTTAATAAAAACACGAATATTTTTTTGCATTGACACCTATGGGGGAAAAAGCCTTGTTTCTTTAAAATAAGTTAGTTAGGAAACCTAGGGCTCTATTACATAGTTGGTGCTAACTTAACCAGAGCTGTTGTAAACTTAGAAGAGCCATTATAGCCTATGGAGCTGTTAAGTTAACAACTGCTCTGGTTAAGTTAGCACCAACATTGTAATACTGCCCCTAAGCTTTCACCCAAAAATCCCTAAAAAAATCCTAAATAATAAATAAGTAAAGAGACTTCCATTTTATTGGTAGTAATCTGTTTCCCATTCTGAAATAACCACTAAAAAATGAATTAACTCATAAAAACGAAATACAAATCAATACAAAATAACTTCTAAAAACAAAAAACTATCGGGGTTATTCAAAGAGATTCGAATGGCTGCCGAATGGTAACTGAACGCTGAAAATCAGCATTCGGTTACCTTTCTTGGCCATTCGGCTATCCAGAGAGCAGGCAGTTCGCCAAATGTTGGCGAATTGCCTGCACATATGGTGCCTGTTCGGTGCCTGTCCGAGGGCAGTGAAACAGCCATAGCTTTGTCTATTCAGAGAACAATGTT
Source organism: Leptobrachium leishanense (assembly GCA_009667805.1). Classification (NCBI taxonomy): domain Eukaryota; kingdom Metazoa; phylum Chordata; class Amphibia; order Anura; family Megophryidae; genus Leptobrachium; species Leptobrachium leishanense. Next base: position 42,041,491 of record CM019075.1, on the reverse strand, counting down.
AAAAATATTCATGTTTTAATTCAATATCTAATAAACCGTTGATTATAATATTCTGCAGTAAAAAGTCTCTTTATTTATAGATTTTTTTTAGGATCTTTTTAAGCATTTTTTGGGATATTTTTGCAAAAATATTCCGAATTTCTTTTTTGTTTTTTTTTTAAAATAATTTTTTTATTTTTTCTGTAATAGCCCTTTTTATTATCATTCATTGGATCTTAAATGTAAATTTCAGACATTTTTGCTCAGTAGTTTGTTTGCAAACAGCGTTTCACTTTTCAAACATTCAAGCGTACTTTTTTTTTCTTCACTCCATTCGTCTGCGGTGTCGGGTTTTTCCGCCGATTGCTTTGTGCGCTTGAAAAGTCACCGAACGTGCAATGACTTTTTGATTCTCTTTGAATAACCCTGTAAGTGATCCGAAAAACAAAATAACCCATAAAAATGGAAAATGAATCGATCCAAAATTCTTAATCAATCCAAAACAAAACGGAACGAAACGACACGAACACAGTCCGAAATGACCCGAAACGAAAAAAACAAAAACAGTCCGCAAAAAAATCCCCCAAAAAATAGTCATGTGGCGTGCCCCTACACCCCCCCCCCCCAACAAAACCAAAGAAACCTGCCAAAACGGCTTTATATTTTCTGTTTTGGGGCAAATTAAAATTATTTAACATTTTAAAAAAACTGAAAACCAGTTACTCTCGGAGCTCAAATCAAAAGAAGGGGCAGAATCTGTTTCCTTAGGCTAGGGTCAGACGAACGCATTTTTCGCGTCGTCCGTGAAAAAGTGCGTTAGAATGAATGGACGTATTTTTTCATGGAATACGCGATAGCGGTCATACGATGCGCATTTTCGTCCGTGATTTTGTACGGATCATCAATAAAACACTTTTTGCGTCTGGACGTTATGTTGGCCGGACATTAGCAGCGTCTGACGTCTCCTAATCACGCACACACGCCGCTAGCGGACGCAGCGCACTCTGTACGTCAGTACTAGCGGTTTCACGTTCTTGAAAAAATGCGTTCGTTTGCCGCTTGCGTTGCCCGGCTGAACTTTTGTGCGGCCGTACTTCGTATATTGGCCGTCATTTGCTGCTACTACAGCCGTGATAAAGTGCGGCCAGTGGCGTAGCGTGGGTTGTCAGCGCCCGGGGCCAGCCAAGAATTGTGCGCCCCCCCCCCCAACCTGTGGACACGTTATCGATATTGACCCAGCTCACACATGGATATTGCCCCAGCTCTCACATGGATATTGCCCCAGCTCTCACATGGATATTGCCCCAGCTCACACATGGATATTGCCCCAGCTCTCACATGGATATTGCCCCAGCTCTCACATGGATATTGCCCCAGCTCACACATGAATATTGCCCCAGCTCTCACATGGATATTGCCCCAGCTCTCACATGAATATTGCCCCAGCTCACACATGGATATTCCCAGCTCTCACATGGATACTGCCCCAGCTCACACATGGATATTGCCCCAGCTCTCACATGGATATTGCCCCAGCTCCACACATGAATATTGCCTCAGCTCATGGATTTGCCCCAGCTCATGGGATTCCCCAGCTCACCACACATGGATTTGCCCCAGCTCATGGATTTGCCCCCAGCTCTCACATGGATTTGCCCCAGCTCTCACATGGATTTGCCCCCAGCTCATGGATTTACCCCAGCTCACACATGGATTTGCCCCAGCTCTCACATGGATTTGCCCCCAGCTCATGGATTTACCCCAGCTCACACATGGATTTGCCCCAGCTCTCACATGGATTTGCCCCCAGCTCATGGATTTGCCCCCAGCTCATGGATTTTGCCCCCAACTCATGGATTTGCCCCCAGCTCATGGATACGCCCCCAGCTCGATGGATTTTGCCCCAGCTCATGGATTTGCCCCAGCTCATGGATTTGCCCCAGCTCACACATGGATTTGCCCCAGCTCACAAATGGATTTGCCCCAGCTCTTACATGGATTTGCCCCCAGCTCATGGATTTACCCCAGCTCACACATGGATTTGCCCCAGCTCATGGATTTGCCCCCAGCTCATGGATTTGCCCCCAACTCTTGGATTTGCCCCAGCTCATGGATTTGCCCCCAACTCATGGATTTGCCCCCAGCTCATGGATTTGCCCCAGCTCTCACATGGATTTGCCCCCAGCACATGATTTGCCCCAGCTTACACATGGATTTGCCCCAGCTTACACATGGATTGCCCCAGCGCTCACATGGATATGCCCCCAGCTCATGGTATTGCCCCAGCTCTCACATGAATATTGCCCCAGCTCACACATGGATATTGCCCCAGCTCTCACATGGATACTGCCCCAGCTCACACATGGATATGCCCCCAGCTCTCACATGGATATTGCCCCAGCTCACACATGAATATTGCCTCAGCTCATGGGATTTTCCCCAGCTCATGGGATTTGCCCCAGCTCACACATGGATTTGCCCCAGCTCATGGATTTGCCCCAGCTCTCACATGGATTTGCCCCAGCTCTCACATGGATTTGCCCCAGCTCATGGATTTACCCCAGTCACACATGGATTTGCCCCAGCTCTCACATGGATTTTCCCCAGCTCATGGATTTACCCCAGCTCACACATGGATTGCCCCCAGCTCTCACATGGATTTGCCCCCAGCTCATGGATTTACCCCAGCTCACACAATGGATTTGCCCCAGCTCTCACATGGATTTGCCCCCAGCTCATGGATTTGCCCCCAGCTCATGGATTTGCCCCCAACTCATGGATTGCCCCCAGCTCAGGATACGCCCCCAGCTCATGGATTTGCCCCAGCTCATGGATTTGCCCCAGCTCATGGGATTTGCCCCAGCTCACACATGGATTTGCCCCAGCTCACAAATGGATTTGCCCCAGCTCTTACATGGATTTGCCCCCAGCTCATGGATTTACCCCAGCTCACACATGGATTTGCCCCAGCTCATGGATTTTGCCCCCCAGCTCATGGATTTGCCCCCAACTCATGGATTTGCCCCAGCTCATGGATTTGCCCCCAACTCATGGATTTGCCCCCAGCTCATGGATTTGCCCCAGCTCTCACATGGATTTGCCCCCAGCACATGGATTTGCCCCAGCTTACACATGGATTTGCCCCAGCTTACACATGGATTTGCCCCAGCTTACACATGGATTTGCCCCAGCGCTCACATGGATATGCTCCCAGCTCATGGTATTGCCCCAGCTCTCACATGAATATTGCCCCAGCTCACACATGGATATTGCCCCAGCTCTCACATGGATACTGCCCCAGCTCACACATGGATATTGCCCCAGCTCTCACATGGATATTGCCCCAGCTCACACATGAATATTGCCTCAGCTCATGGGATTTGCCCCAGCTCATGGGATTTGCCCCAGCTCACACATGGATTTGCCCCAGCTCATGGATTTGCCCCAGCTCTCACATGGATTTGCCCCAGCTCTCACATGGATTTGCCCCCAGCTCATGGATTTACCCCAGCTCACACATGGATTTGCCCCAGCTCTCACATGGATTTGCCCCCAGCTCATGGATTTACCCCAGCTCACACAGGATTTGCCCCAGCTCATGGATTTGCCCCCAACTCATGGATTTTCCCCAGCTCATGGATACGCCCCCAGCTCATGGATTTGCCCCAGCTCATGGATTTGCCCCAGCTCATGGATTTGCCCCAGCTCACACATGGATTTGCCCCAGCTCACAAATGGATTTGCCCCAGCTCTTACATGGATTTGCCCCCAGCTCATGGATTTACCCCAGCCAACATGGATTTGCCCCAGCTCATGGATTTGCCCCAGCTCATGGATTTGCCCCAGCTCATGGATTTGCCCCCAACTCATGGATTTGCCCCAGCTCATGGATTTGCCCCCAACTCATGGATTTGCCCCAGCTCATGGATTTGCCCCAGCTCTCACATGGATTTGCCCCCAGCACATGGATTTGCCCCAGCTTACACATGGATTTTCCCCAGCTTACACATGGATTTGCCCCAGCGCTCACATGGATATGCCCCCAGCTCATGGATTTGCCCCAGCTCTCACATGGATTTGCCCCAGTTTACACATGGATTTGCCCCAGCTTACACATGGATTTGCCCCAGCTCTCACATGGATTTGCCCCCAGCACATGGATTTGCCCCAGCTCTCACCTGGATACTCGGGCCAGCTCCGGCAGGGGTTGAGGAGACCCAGATGCCGGGCAGCGGGAGTGCCTGCCCGGTCCTGTACAGTCCGTCCTGTTGAAGTGGAGTCGGCTGCGTGCGTGCGTGCGCAGGTCACGTGGTCCGGCCAGTCAGGTGGTACAGAGACTCAGTACCACCTGATTAGCCGGACCACGTGACCGGCTGCGCCTGCACGCAGCCGCCTCCCCTTTAACCGGACGGACTGTTTAGGACCGGGCAGGCACTCTCACGCTGCCCGGCATCTGGGTCCCCTCAACCCCCGGGCCAGTTTTAGGGGCGCAAATGCGCCCCTGACAAAACTGCGCCCGGGGCCACGGCCCCCCCAGCCCCCCCCCACGCTACGCCACTGAGTGCGGCTGCACACGCGTTCTCACTGTGTTCGTCTGACCCCAGCCTTAGTTGAGTTAGTGCAGTGGCATGGTTTGTTTTATATGTAAAAGCATATATTGCCGTACAACAGAGAAAAAAAATTTTTGAATTTACTTTTATTTCAGTTTTTATTTTTACACATGGTCATGTTTGGTATCATTGTAAAGACCAGACACTGACATTTCCAGTGACACCTCACTTAACCTTGTGTGGTGTGCAATTCAGAGATGCAGGTTCCAAAGTCCCCCTGTCTCTCCTCACTGCAGTGCCACGGTCTAGGTTGTCAATGAAACAATGCGTTGCATCAACAGCTCCACACTTTCTGGCAGTGTGGGAAAAGAGAAGGTGAGTTAGCGCAGCATCACTGTGTACTTTATAATTGTAAACTAAATAATTGTGCTGCGTTAGGAAAACAAATATTTATTTAGTCATTTGATTTTGACAAAATCTAACCTGGTTATGTTTGGTATCACTGGAAAGGTCATAATCGGGCCAACGCAATGATATCTCAAATGGCCCTCTAGCCCTTAGGGCGCCAGAGATACAGTGGTCTAAAGGACTGTAAATCGCAAAAAAAAAATTAACAGAGCAAGCCGCCCCCTTGTGGCAGGTGCCTGTAGGCACATGCCTACTTTGTCTAGTTGTAAATCCGGCCTCGAATATGGTGTGTCTGACATTTGTTTCAGATTATCTGGTTTTATGGAAGGACACAGAGAAATAAGCACAAGTCCCCTGTTTCTAGGTTAGTATATAGATACATATTATTGGGCACGATTGGGTTTTCTCGAAGTGAAACAAGTGTCTGCTTTATTGAAAAGAAGAAAAAATATCAGTGTCTCCAAAGTAGTCAACGTTTCAATGCTGTCCTGGGACTTTTATCATGTTAATTATTGTTTCTTGTGTTATTTTATCAACATAAGATAGAAAGAAAAAAAGGGGGGAGTATTAGATGAAATCTCACCCACAGTCCAAGAAAGTGACATCACATATTTTTTAAAATGCAAGTTGAGTTTCCCGAAATTCAGAAATGTTCCAAAATCTGAATTTTTTTATTTGAGGGTCACCATGACAATAAAAGTAGAAAAATTCCACAGCTGACCTTATGCGACAGCGCACAAAGTTATTTATGTATGTTTCCTTTGCACATAACCTTTTAAGGTCATTTTATACAATCCTTTTCATTTCTTTTCCCCAAGATCTTTCATTACTATCAGCATTTATACAGCACCAACAGCTTCCGCAGCGTTGTGACTAAAGAGTGTGTAATTAAACGAACAAACTTAGGTACCAGAGACGGAAGGTGTAGATCAGTGTTTCCCAAACCTGTCCTCGGGAGCCGCTAACAGACCAGGTTTGCAGGATATGTGAAGCACAGCACAGGTGATCTGATTTGCTGCTCAGTGATTGCAGGATTCAGTCTCCATTTCCGCAAGGTGATCTGCAAAACCTGGCCTGGTTGAGGGTCCCGAGAACAGGTTTGGGAAACACTGCTGTAGATAGACCTGCTCAGTTGATCAAACAGGGTTATCCAAAGAGATTCGAAAAGTCACCGCACGTTCGGTGACTTTTCGTTCTCTTCAATTCGGTTCCTTTTGCCGATCCCATTTCGGTGACCCTGCGGTGTATTCAGCATCAGCAAACAGCACAGGGTCCCCGAATTGCAGGGAAAAGCTGCCGAAAACCTGACGAAAACAAAACCGAATGCACGCTGAAAACAAGCAAAAACATCTGGATTAACCTGCGAAGAGGAGCCGAACAGGAGCCGAAAAGGAGCCGAATCACACAGAGCCGAAGCAGCTGTGACGTAGAGGAGGCAGTGAATAAATTAGAAAAACCATTTGTATGAATCTGGGAAAATGAAACGCTGTTTGCAAAGAAACTACTGAGCGAAAATGTCTGAAATTTTCACAGGAGATCCAGGGAATGATAATAAAGAGGGCTGTTACAAAAAAAATAAGTAAACTGAAAAAAAAAAAAAAAAAAAAATCGGACTTTTAATTTTTTTTTTAAAAATTCAGAAAAATGCTTAAAGTATCCTAAAAAATCTATAAATAAAGAGACTTTTTGCTGCAGAATTTTATAATGAACGGTTTATTAGATATTGAATTAAAACGGGAATATTTTTAACATTGAAGCCTATGGGATTCTCCTGAATAAATTTGCCGAATTAAACCACCGAATGGCAGGGCATTAGGGGAACCTTTCACTGCTGGTTTGTGTTCTCTGAATAGCCGAAGCAGTGCTTTTCATGGGGATTTCACTGCCCTCGAACAGGCACCGAACAGGCACCGTATGTTCAGGCAATTCGCCAGGATTTGGCGAATTGCCTGCTCTCTGGATAGCCGAATGGCCAGGAAAGGTAACCGAACGCTGATTTTCAGCGTTCGGTTACCTTTCTCAAGCAATTCGAATCTCTTTGGATAACCCTGTTAGTCTACTGGAGTTTTGCAGACTTCGTGTTGGCTTCTGTGCATTGACTTTATGTGGGCGATGGAGCATCGACACCCCGTCCTTTTTTTTTCGGTGCGGGATACTGAGTTGTCCTGGGTGAGTCCTCTGGGTGGCAAACATGACTCTGGCCGTTCCTCTTGGCCCCAGGTCACCCGGCCTTGTGACCTTTTCCATGTTCCTCCCAATTCTCCATTGGGATGCCGGGGTGAGCCGGGAATGTCTCTATTATTGGGCAATCCCCACCCCCCTCCTAATTTTTTCACTGTCTTTCCTGAAGACCCCCTATGTCCTTCACTACTCCTCTGTACATCTTGCCCTATTGAGTAGTGTGATAGCAACGTTATTTGTTTGTTTTTTTTCCTTTTTTTCCTTTTTGTTGTTTGTCTTCTTGGCTTCTTGGTTTGGCTTCTTGACTCAGACGACGATCTTCTGTATATCAGTTTATTTCAATGACTTCTGCTGGCCCTGCGTGGCCCCTCTTTATCACTTGTATTTTGTATATATATTTTGAAAATAAAGAAGTAAAAAAAAATTATCTGATGATAAATTAAAAATTTTAAAAAAAAACTACTGGAATATATTCCGTAATTATTTGCAAATATCCCAAAATGTGAAAAATTCGGAAATTCCAAAAAAAAAAAATGAGCTTCTGGTCTGGAGCATTTTGGATAAGGGATACTCAGGGCCCTATTACAATCTTCGCGCAAACGTTTGCGCACGCACGTAAACGCATTAACGCAAGTAGCAAAACCCTTTGCTCTGAACGTCGTATTACAATGTCAGCGCAACAAACGCACGTAATCGTCTACCGCAGGTGAACCTGCGCGAGCTTACTGTACTGTGCGCGTGCTACACTTAACATTGTGAGCACAAATGCGTTTGTGCGCTGGTACGCGGATGGTATTGCAATCTACACGCAGTTTGTAACGCACAGCCTTTGCGCGCATAATTTTAGCAACTCCTAAAAGCTGGTGTTAATGGCAAATTCTATCAACCTGGCCGAACCCAAATACACCAGCCCAAAAAAAATACGCAGCAAAGTATAGTTACACATTCTACACATACCCAAACAATAAATTTGAGAAGTTGTGCGTGCTTTTTTTTTTTTTTGATACAGCATATATGCGCAGATTGACTTTGACAGGCGCAAAAACTTAACGTGAGACAATTATGGTTCTTAATTCTGATTGGCTGAATCGCGTGAACAAAAACAGTCCGCCCACTGATTTCTGCGTGCAGCGTTACTGCGCGCGCATTTTTGCGTGTCCGTTTTACGCGAATTATTCTTTGACGGATGAAAAAATGTGGGAGGATTGTAACCCTGGCATTGATTTACGCGCGTTAACGTTCGACGCTCGGCGCACAAATCCATGCCTTTACCTGCGTTTTTGCGTTAAGAATGTAATCGGGCCCTCAGACTTTCCGATGTTACATTGTGTCATAAGGAGGGCTGCGAGCGCCGGCGCAAGCTGAATATGGTTTACAGATGGCATTCATCCTATGGAGCGAGTGAAAGGTGAGCTTTCATATATAAGATTGGCTGATCGAATGTTTTTAAAACGAACGTGACCAAGAAAAAGTTTCGCGGGAAGAGCGAGAGAGATGTTCGATTTGTCTCATTGAGCTAGATCTGCTGTCTGGGTCGCCCACTCCAAACAGAGCCACAGTCGCAGTCCTCCCGCGGCATCCCCTGCCACTCCAACCTGTTCATTAGATATATGCCTCATCCATTATTAGCAGTCCTCACTGTGACACAGGGACAATTCTTGTTTTGAAATATTGAACGCATTTCCAAGCTCATGCTGTGCTTGTGGAGGGTATGAGAGGGGGGCCGTTGCAGCCCTCCTCCCTTCTCTCTGCCTTCCTTCACAATCCATCTCTCTTCTCTCATAGCTGCAAGGCCTCATTGGGGATACATACATTAAGCCCTTTAAATCGTTTATAATAAATCTTTGTCTAAGGCTCATTTTGACAGTCTCGCTCGCTCTCGCTCTCTTTCCCCCTCGCGCTCTCTCTTTATCTGACCCTTTTAAAAGAGCTTCTTTTAAAAGAGAATCCTCAATAGTCTGTTAATCCACTGGGTGTACTGACAGAGACAGCAGACACAGAGAGCGAGAGACAAGAAAGGCAAAAAAGATACAGCCCCGGGAAATATACACACACACACACAACGCTGCGCATTTACACACAGACGCTGCTTACAGACAGCGCATTAACCCTGCCTCTGCCAATCGGCATTTCAAATGACTCTGTTTAACCAACAGATTCCTTTGTTGCACTCGCCAGAGGTTAACGTACTTGTTGCCCTGTACGCGGCGTGTGGTGGCGGCGTTCTGCCATTTTTACTGGCCAGACACGAGCCTTTCACGGGTTTCTACCGTGTAACTTTTTTTATGAAAAAAAATCATTCGGGATTGAGCGATTGGAAAAAGAAAAAAAAAAAATTAATTTCATTTCATAGGATGAGAAATCAAAAAACGGAGAAACCGGTTAAGTCGGGTAGATTGTAAGTTTTTTTTCCCTCCGGTTACTTTCTTTATTATTATTTAATCAATCATGTGCAGGAAAGATATCGGTGTGTATAGACAGCTATAGTATATACTATATATTCACATATATAGCTATACTGTATATACAGTCAGGTCCAGAAATATTGGGACATCGACACAATTCTAACATCTTTGGCTCTATACACCACCACAATGGAGTTGGAATGAAACAAGCACAATGTGCTTTAACTGCAGACTGTCAGCTTTAATTTGAGGGTATGTACATCCAACTCAGCTGAACGGTGTAGGATTTACAGCAGTTTGCAGATGTGCCTCCCACTTGTTAAGGGACCAAAGGTAATGGGACAATTGGCTTCTCAGCTGTTCCATGGCCAGGTGTGTGATATTCCCTCATTACCCCAATTACAATGTGCAGATAAAAGGCCCAGAGTTAATTTCAAGTGTGTTATTTGCATTTGGAATCTGTTGCTGTCAACTCTCAAGATGAGATCCAAAGAGCTGTCACTATCAGTGAAGCAAGCCATCATTAGGCTGAAGAAACAAAACAAACCCATCAGAGAGATAGCAAGAACATTAGGCGTGGCCAAAACAACTGTTTGGAACATTCTCAAAAAGAAGGAACGCACCGGTGAGCTCAGCAACACCAAAAGACCCGGGAGACCACGGAAAACAACTGTGGTGGATGACCAAAGAATTCTTTCCCTGGTGAAGAAAACTCCCTTCACAACAGTTGGCCAGATCAAGAACACTCTCCAGGAGGTAGGTGTATGTGTGTCAAAGTCAACAATTAAGAGAAGACTTCACCAGAGTGAATACGGAGGGTTCACCACAAGTTGTAAACCATTGGTGAGCCTCAAAAACAGGAAGGCCAGATTAGAGTTTACCAAACAACACCTAACAAAGCCTTCACAGTTCTGGAACAAGATCCTATGGACAGATGAGACCAAGATCAACTTGTACCAGAGTGATGGGAAGAGAAGAGTATGGAGAAGGAAAGGGACTGCTCATGATCCTAAGCATACCACCTCATAAGTGAAGCACGGTGGTGGTAGGGTCATTGCGTGGGCATGTATGGCTGCCAATGGAACTGGTTCTCTTGTATTTATTGATGATGTGACTGCTGACAAAAGCAGCAGGATGAATTCTGAAGTGTTTCGGGCAATATTATCTGCTCACATTCAACCAAATGCTGCAGAACTCATTGGACGGCGCTTCACAGTGCAGATGGACAATGACCCAAAGCATACTGCAAAAGCAACCAAAGAGTTTTTGAAGGGACAGAAGTGGAATGTTATGCAATGGCCAAGTCAATCACCTGACCTGAATCCCATTGAGCATGCATTTCACTTGCTGAAGACAAAACTGAAGGGAAAATGCCCCAAGAACAAGCAGGAACTGAAGACAGTTGCAGTAGAGGCCCGACAGAGCATCACCAGGGATGAAACCCAGCGTCTGGTGAGGTCTATGCGTTCCAGACTTCAGGCTGTGATTGACTGCAAAGGATTTGCAACCAAGTATTAAGAAGGGAAAGTTTGATTTATGATTATTATTCTGTCCCATTACTTTTGGTCCCTTAACAAGTGGGAGGCACATCTGCAAACTGCTGTAAGTCCTACACCGTTCACCTGAGTTGGATGTACATACCCTCAAATTAAAGCTGACAGTCTGCAGTTAAAGCACATTGTGTTTGTTTCATTCCAACTCTATTGTGGTGGTGTATAGAGCCAAAGATGTTAGAATTGTGTCGATGTCCCAATATTTCTGGACCTGACTGTATATATATATAGGGCCAAATTACATTCTCTGAGCAAATGCAATTTTTTTTCCGCGCATCGTCCAGCGTTATCGCGCGAAAATTAACGTGACACTCAGATCCGAACGCATTTTCTCATCCGTTAAAAAATAACGTTAGTAAAAAACGCGCAAAATGAAGTGTAATACGGCGCAGTAACGTTGCGCATGTAAATCAGTGCGCGGACTGTTTTTTTCGCGGGATTCAGCCAATCAGAATTAAGAACCTTAATTGACATCAATTTACCTTAATTGACTCCCTAACGTTTTTGCGCCTGTCAAAATAAATCTGAGTATATATGCTGCAGCAATAAAAAATACACGCACAAATTCACAAATATTGTGTTTGGGTATGTGTAGAATGTGTAACTATACTGTGCTGTATTTTTTTTTTTTGTGCTGATGTATTTTGTTTTGGCCAGAACGTTCCGATTTGCAGTTAACACCAAGTTTTCAAAGACGTTAAAATTATGCGCGCAAACGTCGTTCGTAGGAAGTTGTGGATCTATTGAAATACCATCCGCTTAACGCATTTGCGCTCACAATGTTAAGTATAGGACGCGCACAGTTCATCACGCTCGCGCAAGTCCATCCGCGTCAAACGATAACGCGCATCGTTTGCACGAACGTTGAAATACGATGTTCTGCGCAAATGGTTTTGTCCTCGCGCAAATGTGCACTTGCGTGCGTGCAAAACCGATGCGCGAGGAATGAAATAGGGCCCATACTATATATATATATACAATGTATCACTGTTGATAAAAATGATATATAGTAGTGTAGATTTGGTAAGCCGTGTTAGTCGGGATGCCAAAATCACCAGAGTATTGCAGTGCCTAGTGATACCTTTTTTATTGGACTAGCGTAACATTTTTATTTATTTTTTGAGAACGTATTTCACCAGGAAGGATACATTGAGATTTCTCTCGTTTTCAAGTATGTCCATTTAAAAGACAAGCTTTTGAGAGTGTTCCTCTCTTTCTCCGGTCTTGAAGCTATACTGACCATAATCATAGAATTGATCAATAAAGAGCAAAGTAGAAGGGGCAGGGGTGTCGTAAATACTAAGGTCCCTATTACAATCTTCACGCAGAAGTTTGCACGCGCGCAAAAACACATTAACGCGAGGGGCAAAACCCTTGCGCTGAACGTTGTATTACAATGTCAGGGCAACAAACGCACGGAATCATCTACCGCGGGTGAACCTGCGCGAGCGTACTTTACTGCGCACATCCTATACTTAACATTGTGAGCGCAAATGCGTTCGTGCGCTGGTACACGGATGGTATTACAATCTCTGCGCAAAATTTAATGCACAACGTTTGCGCGCATAATTTTAACGACTTCTAAAAGCTGGTGGTAACGGCAAATCTGAACGTCCTGGCCGAACCCAAATACACCAGCCCAAAAAAAAATACAGCACAGTATAGTTACACAATCTACACATACCCAAACAATAAAATTGAGAATTTGTGCGTGTTTTTATTATTGCTGCAGCATGTATATTCTCAGATTGACTTTTGACAGGCGCAAAAACTTAACGTGAGATAATTGTGGTTCTTAATTCTAATTGGCTGAATCGCGTGAAAAAATCAGTCCACACACTGATTTCTGCGCGCAACGTTAATGCGCTCGCGTTTTTGCGCGTCTTTTTTACACGTGTTTTTTTTGACAGATGAAATAATGCGTGAGGATTGTAATACCACCGTCAATTTACGCACGTTAACGCTTTGCACGAAAATTCACGCGTTTACCGTGCATTTTTGCGTGAAGAATGTAATAGGGCCCTAATATTGGAATTGTATGGTCAAGTAAGGTAAACAGAGAGGACAGATCATAGACCCATAAAACCACACAGGCACCATCATCAGATGCTCACCATGATGCTTATCTGTGTCCTGGTCCGGTCCGCCGCTTCTTGTCCCCTGGAGCAGAGCGAGACTGGGGACAATTAGTTCCCAGCCTCGCTCCATGATCACTCCGCAGCACTGCTCGTGGCCTGGTAGCACAACTCTCCATGGAATCCAGCAGGTGATACACGTGGCAGAAGCGCTACCTCGAGTATCCTAGAAGTTCGTGTTGCGTTCCGGGGTGAGGTGCTCAGCTAGTGCCTGCCCCGGAATATCGCGGTAACATACGGACGCTGCGGGGAAATCTGCAAGCGCAAATTCTCCCCATTAGCGTCCCCATAATAGCACCAACTAGGGAATAGTATTTTATTTACTGCAAATGTATGAGGAAAACTGAGGGGAGAGCGTGATCTGTCTGTCATCATGTCCCCCAGTTCCTAAGCCCTTATCTTCTCACACATCACTTTGCAAACAATTTAAGAATTTTCCACTTTGGAAACACGTTTATTATTAAAATCTAGTGCTGCACCAATATATATGTAACAGCTAAACGGTGTCATAATGTAATGTTGGGTTTTTTATACTTAAATACAGTTGTTGATGGTATATTGGGAACGTAAGTGTTAAATTGTTAGCCTTTCGGATGTATTTTTGACAGAATGTGCCCTGCTCTTCCCATTCATGGTTACTCACAGCCCTCATCATGCAGCTCCTGTGATCCCTTCATCTGGTGAAGCCCATGCCTTGGATCTGCAATGCTGGCTGGATCTGAAGCCAACACTCCAGTTTTTTGATCTTCCAGCTTTTGATTAAAGCTAATGAGCTTGTTTAATTCCAAATGGGGAGTTGTGTGATAGAAGAAATAGGTTTGATTCCTCTGGCTTAGAGAAGATACGGCAAGGAGTCCTAGGGCTTCACCTTCTCTCGCAGACCTTTTCTTGGGCAGCATAAAGCTCTGCGTTTCGAAACGGAATCGTGTTGGTTGTGTCATGTTACAATAGATTAACCTCTAATTGAGTTTTGTCAATACTAAAAGCTTTTATTGTCGATGACACAGTGTAACTCATGTCATGTCATTTCATTCCAGTGGAGTCTGCCAGCCCCGGGATACTCCCTCCGGATGACTCTCTGGATCGGTCCTTCTTCGTGAGAATGAAATCAACCCTTACCAAGAGAGGCGTGCACATCAAATCCTCAGGGTACAAGGTAAGTCCGACAGGGGATCCCATCAAGACTTACAATAATCATGAACGGGGTATAGTGATCTCGTGAGACAAAGTGCACGTCCTGCCATGGTACCAAACCAACACACAGCGTCAGGGAATATTATCAGGCTTTGATTTTGGCTTTCTTTTAAACATTGATTTTCTTCTCTTCATTCATTAGTCTTTTAGGGAGAATAATCACCTCAAACCCTAATCACAACTTCAAAATAGGTTGGGTGGAGAATGGGGTAACCCTTTCACTGACAAACAGCACCCCGTCTTCCCGCAAGGGAAAATGGAACCACAAAATGTTTCCTCAGCCTAGAGCCCATGCCCTGCACCCCTTCCTCTGTCCTCCCTCTTTTATTTTCCCTTTCAACTTCAAGGCCTTCATGTTGCTTCCAAATTGTGTCTGGGAAAGAATTCCCCCCCAGGCAGCCTGCAATCTAAAGGTGTCTTTGAAGAGCATTCTCCTATAAAGAATCAGGACGGTTCTTCTCTCCTGAGGCGCAGGAAGAGCGAGCGCATTCAGTGTTATGCCTGGACTGGGTATGCGTTAAAGGCTGGTATAACAACCTGGCAATCACACGGTGCCTTATTGCTTCCTGCTATTTGTATAGGTTTATGTCTGAAAATGCTGAACGGTATCATCCAGGTCTGTCGAACTTCAGCCCCCCAAATGTTACTAAACTACAATGCTCATGATTCCCTGGCCATAATTCTGTGATTTGTAGGCATCAGCATCTTGGGATCCGTGAGTTTGACAGCCCTGTGCCTTACAACAGATTTCAGAACCAAACTATAAGCAACATCGGAAAGTTCTAGATATTAGGTGACAGGGTGTCTGATTGACTGTCATCTCTATAATAACAGGAAAATTAATAAATTTCAAACCACGAAAATGGTTACCAGCGTAACAGCTCACACCAAAGTAAGAAATAATAAGATCAAAAAGTGATACAATAATGCACAATATTACTGCTGAAAAATATATATATATATATATATATATATATATAATGTTATATATTAACATAAGAAGACACAATCAAATTATTGAACTTCAGACATCAATAATTTTTTACTTGAAATGTATACTTAATCCTCCTGCTAAGGCTAAATCCGCAATCTCCTGGGCATTCAAGTCATACTCAAGTTGGAACGCGGCCATTGATTGTGCAAGTCGTTTGTAAGCCACTAACTGAAAGACTCATCAACTAGTGATTGTGCCACAAAGAACAAACCTAACTTTATCTTCTTACCCTAGCGAACGGTCATCAAAGACCCTTTGTGTCACGTTTTGCGTCTCCAGCCCTGTCCCCCTGTCCTCTGTATATGTATATCCTGTGCAGACTTTGATTTATGCTGCCATTCCTGGATTGCAGCTCAGGGGTTAATATGGTTTCCGTTCTCTCAGCTCACCTGTTTGTCCTTGTCCAGATCCACTCCCCATAATAGAGCAGTGCGCCCATGGTGCATTGCTCCATCATTTTCACTTCGTGGTCTCCTTTGTGTTTTGTATCAGTGAGCTACCTGCTGTTTTGTTAAAGTCCTAGTTTGTATATTTTGTTCAGTATACTTTTGTCCTGTTTCCCCGTCTGTCTATCTGTTACCCTTTTTATAGTGTTCTTGGTTTATTTCTGTTTGTCCTGTGTTATTCAGTTTATGGTTGTTCTCTTGTTGTGTTTTGGTTTTCTGTTTATTATTTATACTGATTACCTGGTTACCGATATTTGGCTTGTCTGACTTTCCTCCTGGTTCTGTACCCCGGCATCTGTATGATCTCGCTCTATTTTTCTGATCTCTGGCTTTTTCCTCTTGACTACGTTCTTGCTTAATCCCTGTCTGTACTGTTAATAGTGATTCCTGTCATCTGTATATGTTAAAAGACTCTGCATGGCTTTGAGGTAAATATTTCTATAGCGTAGATCCGGCTATCAGATCAGGGCTTCTGTGGTATTGCCGTGCACAGGTTTCTAGTTAACTGGCAAGAGCAACACAGGGTTATTACTGTCTACAGTAGAATCCTGCATATAGGGGCTTTTCACATGAACCAGGTCTTCACCTTCGGGCAAGCCTGGTGCAAGCGTGACACTCTTGTTTACAAATGGGCAATGGAAATGGAGAAACGAAAAGCTATTGCCACAAATTTCAAACCATGGTGGTTACATGCCACAATAGATTGACATTTGAGTCTACCAGCATTTTTACCCTCGTTGACACCACATATATATATAATTGCACATTTATCTCACGCTGTCATGCCTACAAAAACTCAAAAGACGCAAAAGATTGCAGGCTCTGTGAACGCTAAAAAATGTTTTTGCCAGCGCAAAACACAATTCAGTTGAGAGATAATGGTCCTTATGGGTCAACAAGACATACACATGTTTCACGTGTAAAATCTTCTTGCAAGTATTGGCACTTCATACTTCTTAGGGGGTTCTTCACGAAGCAACGTTCTTGTAGCGTAGTTGCGCACAAGTGTATCAAATCACAGTTCTTGCAACTACAGTGAACTTTAACGATCTAGAGAAGCAAAATTCAAAAACGTCAGGTGAAATGATGCAAAGAATGGCCTAACAACACAGAATAATGTTACCATTATTATTCTTGGTACAATTACTAAACTACGGCTATTCTCCATTCAGCATCGTTCCATCATTGTTAGCAACACCAGCGAATGTACTTTGGTCATTTTAAAGTGCTGATTTCCATTGAATACAACAGCAAACAGTGGTAAAAACAAGAGATAACCTGGACTGAGCCACCAGTGGAATCTATGGTGAGATCCACACTAAATACTAACTGCAGGAAATACACAGGGTTATTCAAAGAGCTCCGAATTGCTTGAGAAAGGTAACTGAACGCTGAAAATCAGCGTTCGGTTACCTTTCCTGGCCATTCGGCTATCCAGAGAGCAGGCAATTCGCCAAATCCTGGCGAATTGCCTTAACATACGGTGCCTGTTCGGTGCCTGTTAGAGTGTGAAATCCCCATGAAAATGCACCGGCTATTCAGAGAACACAAACCAGCAGTGAAAGGTTCCCCTAATGCCCTGCCATTCAGTGGTTTAATGCGACAGGTTTATTCAGGAGAATCCCATAGGCTTCAATGTTAAAAATATTCCCGTTTTAATTCAATATCTAATAAACTGTTCATTATAAAATTCTGCAGTTAAGAGTCTCTTTATTTATAGATTTTTTAGGATATTTTAAGCATTTTTCTTAATTTATTTTTTTTTAAGTTTACTAATTTTTTCTGTAACAGCCCTTTTTATTATCATTCATTGGATCATATGTAAATTTCAGACATTTTCGCTCAGTAGTTTCTTTGCAAACAGCGTTTCATTTTCACAGATTCATACAAACTATTTTGCTAATTTATTCACCTCCCTCGTCTGTGGTCTCAGCTGCTTCGGCTGTGTTCGGCTCCTGCTCGGGCTTGGTTTTCGGCAGGTTAATCCAGATGTTTTTGTGGCTTTTCGGCGTTCATTCGGTGGGTTTTGCGGTTAGTTTTCGTCGGGTTTGCGGCGACCTTTCCCTGCAATTCGGGGACCCTGTGGTGTTTGCTGAATACACCGCAGGGTCACCAAAATGAGATCGGCAAAGGGAACCAAATTGAAGAGAACGAAAAGACACCGAACGTGCGGTGACTTTTCGAATCTCTTTGAATAACCCTGACAGTGTAATCACCTTTGGAAACCCCATAGAAACCTACACTGAGACCAGTGGTTCCCAACCGCGGTCCTCAGGTCCCCCTAATAGGTCAGGTTTTCCAGATATCTGAAGCACAGCACAGGTGATATGATTTGCTGCTCAGTGATTGCAGGATTCAGTCTGCATTTCCCCAAGGTGATCCTTAAAATCTGGCCTTTTAGGTTTATTTGAGGACTGCGGTTGGGAACTACTGCACTAGACCAACTTCAACAGAAACTATGGTGGAAAGTATGGTGAACTATGGTGACTGGTGCCTACATGGGCAATTCACTTTACATGATCCCCAATCCATAGAATAACTGTGTTTACTGAATAAGCCCTTTAATGCGGTTTTAACTTTAAGAGCCAATAAAATTGCCTTAAAAAACATAAAAACTGGACTTTTAATGCAATAAAATGAAATCAAGGATTTTTATTTCCTAAACATGTATCCATGGGACAAAAAACCCAATAACACAATTTTTTTAAATTTTTTTTTGGAAAATTATACATTTTTATTACATTTTGGACAAGGTTAAAGAAAAAAATAAGGGAGGGGAAGAGAAAGGAACATAAAAAGACGCATCAAACAGATAAACAGCACATTGCACTCGGGAAAACATTGCTTGAGGCCGGGGTCAGACGAGCGTTTTGTAGAGCGGATGGAACCTCCGTGAGAGTGGACGTTCCTTCCACTCTGACGCCCGTCTGGCCGCCTCGCTGAGCGCAGTTAGTGCGCTCAGCGCTGCAAAGCTCGATCTTCCTATGGAGGATCGCGTTTTGCAGCCCCGTCGAACGTCCGTCGTAGCACTTCGCCGGGTAAGCTTTCAGAATGTCCGCTGTAGCGCCTGCAATTTGTGCGTGCGCTACAGCATGTGGCCAACCCCGTCGAAGCGTCACAATTCTGCAACGGACGCTGGGAGGCATGTCAGTACGGGCGCCCATAGGCCGGGGTCAGATGAGCGCACTGAAGGTCCAGGAGGGTTTTTTTTAATTCCATATACCCGTGCTCTATTCATGTACCATTGCAAAGTAAGGTTCCCTGCACTGCCAATTCTCCATTGATGCTCTGCACAGGACAGGCTCCGGCATTAGGAAACGCTGGATGTAGAAAAAAGAAAGACTGGCAGTGCCCTCTTGTGTGTACTAAGAAGCTGGCAGGACACTCCTGTGTGCATGCGAGAGGGAGGCTGGCTCTTCCTCTGTAGAAGACACTGGCAGCACATGATATGGCTGGGATTTTGCGTGCGGGTACCCGATAATTACGTGATGCAGACGCTGGTATTGTTGCCGCTGATCAAAAGAATAGTATTTGTCATGTACTAGTTAGAGGGACTTTATATTGTGACAGGGCGACAGGTATATTTGACAGCTGCTACAGGATTTACAGTACAACTCAATTTCACCTAGACATTTCTACATTGTCATTGCAAGCAATAGAAACAGCACATGCGTGATATCATGCACGAAATGTGGACACCAATCAAGTCAGTTGGCCTGATTTCAGGATCAAGGTCAGGCATACAAGAAGCGACATGAGTAAGCTTGGAAATGAGGAGTGAAAACGTAACTTTTGATGTGGAATAAAGGTTCTTTCTCGATGAAACCGTTCTATACCTATTACTACGGCGAAACGCGTTGAGAATGAGATAGACATTATAGCTGTATACAATCCTCTCTGTTCAGCTATTTTTTTAACCCTGTGATAGTTAAGCTTTAACCCTTGATACCCCATGACCCTTCCACTTTCCAAATTTATTTTCCTTTAACCTCTACTAGAGGTTATTCGCAAAGAGCCGATCTGGCCCCGAAATGGCACCGAACAGTGAATTTGCCCATACGGTGACATTTCGGGGCCATTCGGCTATTCAGAGAGCAGTCAGTTCACAAAATTTGGCGAACTGCCAGCAAGTACGGTGCCTGTTCGGTGCCTGTTCGACGGCAGTGAAATCCCCCATAGAGAAGCAATGGTTAATCTACTCAGAGAACACCGAACAGCAGAGAAAAGTCAGAGAAGTGCCCTGCTGTTCGGTGGTTTCATTAGGCAGGTTTATTCAGGCGAATCCCATAGGCTTCAATGTTAAAAATATTCCCGTTTTTATTCAATATCCAATAAGTCGTTGATTATAATATTCTGCAGTAAAAAGTCTATTTATTGATTTATTTATTTTTAGGATCTTTTAGGCATTTTTCGGGATTTTTTCTGGAATTTCTTTTTTCCTTTTTTTTAATAGCTTTTTTTCTTTTTTCTGTAACAGCCCTTTTTATTATCATTCATTGGATCTTATATGTAAATTCTAGACATTTTCGTTCAGTCGATTTTTGCAAACAGCGTTTCAGTTTTGACACTTTCAATAGTATTGCTTTTTTTACCAGTCTTGTCTGCTTCCTTCTGCGGCTGGCCGACGCTGTATTCGGCGGCTGCGTATGGAGGCCCTCTGGCAGGTTTGCGGCGGATGTCCGGCAGGTTGGCGGCAACGGGTTTGTGGCGGGTTTTCGGGGGCAACCATCGGGTTGGCGGTGGCATTCGGCGGCCTATTACCTACACTTCGGGGACTCTGCAGTGAATGCTGAATTCACTGCAGGGTGGGGAAATTCGATTCCCCAAAGTGTGGGGGAACGACAGAGCACCGAAATGTCGGCGACATTACAGTGCTCTCTGAATAACCCACTACTGTGTCGGAAGTAGCACCCCTCTTGCACAATATTTGTTTTGCTACTCTTTAGGTTAACTCTGTAGTATTCTGTTATTCCCTTAATACTCAGGCCATCCGCTGTTTGGTAGCATTCCATAAGGCGACAGCACAGTGCACACCCGCTACTGCCCTATCTACCCAGACCCTTGAAGGCCTGGTTCCTGAATTTGGAGGAATCTCTATTCTTTAGGTTTTGGGGTGCTCTGGCGTACGTAACACTAGTGGAATTACATAGGGTCTTGCGACAGTGTTGTGTGTCTCTTTGTTCCCTTTTGTTTTCTTGTTAAGGTATTTTTTTGTTCATCACTTGGCATTTTTACCATGTCCTGTATTCAAAGTTCCGTTTTAACGCTTTGTTCCCACACTTATTCATGTCGCTTCTAGTTTGTGTTAAGTTACTTATCAAACATACTGTTCTCCTGTCTCATCTACAGTGTTTACACCTCATTTCTATGTTTTGTTATACCCATGTCAGGCACACAGCAAATAAATGGACTCGGCAACCTTATGTATTGTCCGTCATACTGTGACTATTTCCCCATCCCAGAAATTGACCCCATGTTGTTTATACAATTTCAAACCTGGCTCGAAGCCCTGCTACATCCACTTGCTTCCATTGCCTTTGATTATCAGGCCGGGATTTTTGACCCAATGGATTTTTGATCCAATGGTACCCTGTTGAGGTATATCTATGCGGTTTCCCCTTGATACATCCTTGACCAAGTTTAAGGCTGTCTAACATACGATTGCACTGGTATGAGGCGTCTACAGTAAGGCAAGACAATAGATGCAATAAGTGGTTGAGAGCTTCATTTCCATGTTACCAGAATTCCGAGTTGTATTTAGGAATTGTTACTCCATCAGTGTTTCTTAAAGGGACATTGTACACACCCTGACCGATTTAGTTCTTTAAAGTGGTCAGGCAGTGTGGCGTGCACCTCCCACCCCTGGTACCGTTTGACAGAAATCACTGTGTGAAGCAGAGGAGTTTCCTCTGCCCACACACACGACACCAGGCAGCCTGGAGTTTGGATTCCCCCTCTGCCAGTCACCAAATTGGCCACTGATGATGTCACCACACTCTGCATGCTGACTTCATCCCGTCTCAGAACGCTCACACAGCTTCAATCAGTCGTTCTGCATAGACGCTAAGGAACTCGTGCACAAAAGTACACGTTCCAAAAGCTGCATGAAAAAGCTACAAGGACGTCCACAGTTCAGAAGCCCTGGGTCGAAGTTAGGGGGTGGGGGAGCTGTGTGCACCAAGGGAGAAATGGTGAGTGTTTTCACCGAAGATGAAAAATAATAATTGGGCAGATGCTGGCAGCAACATCTTCTTATCCGGTCTGTAGCCAATCAGAACCTGCACAAAGACTCTCCTGATCTCTCAACCCTGATGGCTTGCAGAAGCCTTCTCAGACCTCTATGCCAACAGAAGGGAGTGAAAGGTGCATAGGAGGAGCGTGTGTAAACGCTTAATGGGAAGTTAAATTCTATCTGTATAACGTGCCAATCATCCTGCCCTTGTGAAGGTTTTTATTAATCCCTAGCAAATGATGGCATATTCTGTGAGCAGGACAGCTTCAAACACACAAGTCCTTCACTGGATCAGCTGGAAGGCAAGAGATAAAAGACCTGTAGAGGTGGACCAGGAACCTAACATCCGCAACAGAGTACCACTTCCCATTTACTGAATGAGGAGGATTTCAGAGGTACACTATCCTTTGGTATCAGATGTACGTTTTGTGCTTAATATAACTTTCTGACCGTAGAAACGCACATGAATGGATTGTCTGTTTTTCTTATGTTACCCATCACGTTCATGTTGTTTACGTATTGCACCGGATGGTGAATTTCACCAGTCGGTGCAATTTCGTGCTAATTTGTCTATTCACTAGACTGTGTAGTCGCCACATACTGGCGAATTGACAACGAAATACGGTGCAGTTCGCCGTAATTTGGCGCCACCAAAATTGCCCCATAGAAGAGTATCATGTCTTATATTCACAGATCGCCAAATTGCACCGAAATTTCGGCGAAATGCCCTGATTTTCAGTGTTTCAATGCAACAGTTTTAAACAGGTGAATCCCATCGGATTCAATATAAAAATGTAATA
The DNA here is from genome assembly GCA_009667805.1 of Leptobrachium leishanense. Classification (NCBI taxonomy): domain Eukaryota; kingdom Metazoa; phylum Chordata; class Amphibia; order Anura; family Megophryidae; genus Leptobrachium; species Leptobrachium leishanense. Next base: position 42,018,614 of record CM019075.1, on the reverse strand, counting down.
TCTTTATATTTTTTGCTTTATTTTTTTTAAAGACCGTTTATTCTTGTCATTTTTTGCAAAAGCCCTTTGTTACAGATCTCCGTACCCCAACGGGGCCATATCTGTTAACGCCGCTCCCTTGCCGGACCCCCGTTCTCCCACCAGCAGTCTTTTGTGCCTTTCTCTTTCTAGTCCTTAGCCGACGCTTAAGGACGGGTACACTGTAAGCATGGTGATCATTCCCCAGAAATGAGTCAGAAAGCAGATCTTGAGGTTAGAGCAGTCAGACTATAACTAAGCCTTTAATGAATTAATATATTATTTCCAGGTGGGGCTTGGAGGCCATTGGAAAATGACACCCTGGTAACAGGAATCCCTCCCTTGGCATATTGCTGCGCCTCATCAGAAATTCCTCCCCGGCGTATTGGCGTCTGAGACATAATTAGACCAGGGGCAGATAATGGAATTAACTCTGGTCACCAAGACGCATAGCGCAACATTTCAACAAACCAGAGCAATAGCAGACTGTGGGGATAAACAGGGGATTCAGATAATACAGTATCTGATAATGTGGCAGTGTTTGCCACACAAGAACAGACAAACAAAGATAGTTACAAGTTTTATTGAAGCACTAATAAGCTCCGTAGCGCTGTAAAATGGGTGAGACAGAATAACAGATATACATACAAGATAAACACACAGATCAGTAGGAGATTTTACAATCTAAGAGGAGAGGGGTGACACACTAGGTTTGGGTAAATGGCGTACATGAAGTAGCGGGGTGTATGTGGGAAGATTGCAAAAGAAATGAACAGTGGAGTATTATCGACTGAGCCGACAGGCTTCTCTAATGTGTTTTCAGAGACTTCTTGAAACAATGGAGACACAGGGAGAGTCTAATGTTGCAGGGAAGGGAGTTCCATAGAAAGGGGGTAGCTCAAGAGAAGTCCTGAAGGTGGGAGTTGAGGGTGCGGGTACGAGGAGACTATAATATCAGGTCAATGGCAGAGCAAAGTGGTCGGGTGGGATGTACCTGCTAAAAAGGGAGAAGATGTAGGCAGGGGCGCACAGGGGCGTACCTAGAACATTTGGCACCCGGGGCGGATCCTATATTTGGCACCCCCCCAACTTTAAGATGCAAAAAAGAACACCCGCACCTTTTCCATACACACACCTCATGCATATATATACCCCATAAACAGACTATATATATATATATATATATATACACCCCCATAAACAGACTATATGTACACTGCTCAAAAAAATAAAGGGACACCTAAACAACACAATCTAACTCCAAGTCAATCACACGTCTGTGAAATCAAACTGTCCACTTAGGTAGCAACACTGATTGACAGTCAAGTCCACATGCTGTTGTGCAAATGGAATAGACAACATGTGGGAAGCACAGGCAGGTAGCAAGACTTCCCCAATAACGAGTGGTTCTGCAGGTGGTGACCACAGACCACTTCTCAGTTCCTATGCTTTCTGGCTGATGATTTGGTCACTTTTGAATGCTGGCGGTGCTGTCACTCTAGTGGTAGCATGAGCGGAGTCTACAACCCACACAAGTGGCTCAGGTAGTGCAGCTCATCCAGGATGGCACATCAATGCGAGCTGTGGCAAGAAGGTTTGCTGTGTCTGTCAGCGTAGTGTCCAGAGCATGGAGGAGCTACCAGGAGACAGGCCAGTACATCAGGAGACGTGGAGGAGGCCGTAGGAGGGCAACAACCCAGCAGCAGGACCGCTACCTCCGCCTTTGTGCAAGGAGGGACAGGAGGAGCACTGCCAGAGCCCTGCAAAATAACCTCCAGTGGGCCACAAATGTGCATGTGGCTGCTCAAACGGTCAGAAACAGACTCCATGAGGGTGGTACGAGGGCCCGACGTCTATAGGTGGGGGTTGGGCTTACAGCCCAACACCGTGCAGGACGTTTGGCATTTGCCAGAGAATACCAAGATTGGCAGCTTCGCCACTGGCACCCTGTGCTCTTCACAGATGAAAGCAGGTTCACACTGAGCACATGTGACAGACGTGACAGGGTCTGGCGAAGCCGTGGAGAACGTTCTGCTGCCTGCAACATCCTCCAGCATGACCGGTTTGGCAGTCGGTCAGTAATGGTGTGGGGTGGCATTTCTTTAGGGGGCCACACAGCCCTCCATGTGCTCACCAGAGGTAGCCTGACTGCCATTAGGTACCGAGATGAGATCCTCAGACCCCTTGTGAGACCATATGCTGGTGCGGTTGGCCCTGGGTTCTTCCTAATGCAAGACAATGCTAGACCTCATGTGGCTGGAGTGTGTCAGCAGTTCCTGCAAGACGAAGGCATTGATGCTATGGACTGGCCCGCCCGTTCCCCAGACCTGAACCCAATTGAGCACATCTGGGACATCATGTCTCGCTCCATCCACCAACCCCACGTTGCACCACAGACTGTCCAGGAGTTGGGGGATGCTTTAGTCCAGATATGGGAGGAGATCCCTCAGGAGACCATCCGCCACCTCCCCAGGAGCATGCCCAGGTGTTGTAGGGAGGTCATACAGGCACGTGGAGGCCACACACACACACACACTACTGAGCCTCATTTTGACTTGTTTGAAGGACATTACATCAAAGTTGGATCCACCTGTAGTGTCGTTTTCCACTTTAATTTTGAGTGTAACTCCAAATCCAGACCTCCTTGGGTTGCTCAATTTGATTTCCATTGATAATGTTTGTGTCATTTTGTTGTCAGCACATTCAACTATGTAATGACCACAGTATTTAATAAGAATATTTCATTCATTCAGATCTAGGATGTCTTATTTTTGTGTTCCCTTTATTTTTTTGAGCAGTGTATATATGTATATACATATACCCCATAATCAGACTATATGTATATATACCTCCATAAACACACTGTGTATATATATATACTTGCAAAGAAGGTTGCGGTGGCACTCTCCAGGTCTGTTAACTTTTTCTTTTTTATTGTGACATGAGAGTCAACGTTTCAGCTCCTCGTTTAGAGCTTTCCTCAGGACAAAATCATTACCCGAGGAAAGCTCTAAACAAGGAACTGAAACGTTGACTCTCATGTCACAATAAAAAAAAGTTAACAGTCCTGGAGTGCCGCCACAACCTTCTTTGCAAGTATTCATATTTTTCTACCGAGTGGCAGGCACTGGGCACTTTGGAATTGGGAGAGTACGAGTGCATAGCAGTGTCTATTTGTCTATATATATATATACACACATAAACAGACCTCCTGCATATTGATTTATGTGAGCAATCTAGAAAATTAAAGAAAAAAAGGCTGGTTACCAGTCTGCAGGCAGCAGCAGGTGCGAGGTTTGCTCATGACCCTCTGGACTCCTGGAGTGGATGCGAGGACTGGCTGACCTGAATTCCCGGGTGGTGGCAGTGGCACTGTGGCAGGTCCTGTTTCTGCTCTTCTGGTGGGTTGCGGGTGACTGACTGAGCGAGCCAGACGACAGACAGTGCAGGGTGAGCGGATTCATCTGCACGCCTGCGCACTTTCTGCTTTCTTCCACCCCCTCCCCCGCAATCCGGCACGTGCAGGCGGCTGAGGCGGGGCATGTGACATGAGTCACATGTTGCAAGCCAGCACTCACACACTCATTTGAAGGCCGGACCGGATCCGGCGGTTGCATTGTCCGGATCCGGCGCCTGCCTTAGCATCAGCATGTGTGGCAGTGGCAGGCCATCCAGTGGCTGCTCGCGGCTCGCGCTGGAGCACCCCCACTTCCAGAATGTGGCTTCCCTGTGGCACCCCCCCATCAGCGGCCACCACCTGGTGCCTGGGGTGGACCCCCCCTAAGTAGGCCCCTGGGGGCACGGTCATGGAGAGCTTTGTACGTGAGCACCAGTATTTTGAATTGGATTCTAAAGGAAACCGGAGTCGGTGTAGAGATTGACAAAGGGGTGAGGTGTGAGAGGTGCGGGATGTGAGGTGGATGGGCCTGGCACAGGCATTCATAACAGACTGCAGAGAGAGAATCTGGAAGCTCTTAAGTTCAGGGAGAAGGAGGTTACAATAGTCAAGGCGGGAGATAATAAGAGCTTAGGCGAGCATTTTGGCAGAGACTGGTTAAGAAAGGAGCAGATACGTGCAATGTTATTTAGGTGGAAGTAGCAGGATTTAGTTAGCGACTGAATGTTAGGAGTGAAGGAGAGATCAGAGTCTAAGAGGACACCGAGGCAACGAGCCTGAGAGGTAGAAGTAATAGTAGCACCATTCACCTGAAGAGAAATGGGCACAGGAATGTTGGTTTTAAAGGTTGGAGTGGTCTTCCCTCCCTCTAACAGATGTAAACATATTCTAGATAAGGGGAGCTGTAAAGGGCTATAGCAACCCACGCAGTAATCCTATTAGCAAGTAGTAACAGATAAACATAGACAATAACGACATCAACAATAACCGTATTCATTTGTTGCACAGATGACACAAACACCCTGCACCTAGAATTGTAGGTACAGGGTGACTTCAACATAGGCGAGGGCACTGAAATAAAATAGAACAGGTCTGCACCTCCCAAATGCGTCTCTTGGTCCATGTACCTCAAGTTCAAAGTGACTCTCGTCACATCTATTTTTATTTTTTAGAAAACCTTTTTGTACTTCTTTAGACAACATTTTTGGTTTTCTTATTTCTTAAAAGACTTCGGGCCGTATTACATTCTTTACGCACGCAAAAACACATTGACGCGAGGGGCAAAACCCTTTGCGCTGAACGTCATATTACAACGCTCGCGCACAAAATGTGCGTTAACTTCTAACGCAAGTGACCCTGCGCGAACCCTTTGCGAGTGCAATTTAGTGCGCGCATCCTATACTTAACATTGTGAGCGCAAATGCGTTTGTGCACTGGTGCGCGCATGGTATTACAATCTTAGCGCAAAATTTAACGGACAACGTTTGCGCGCATAATTTTAACGTCTTTGAAAAGCTGGTGGTAACGGCAAATTGTAACGACCTGACCGTACCAAACTGTGGATACACAACGGAGAACGTCGATGCGCACGTTTTTTTTTACTACATCCGTCAAAAATGCCGGCCACTACCTTGTCTTCCGTCAGAACGTACGTCTGTTGTGCGCAGTTCGCACACAATGACGGACTCGCATTAAAAATTACTTTGTGCTCACTGATTTTTGTGTGTCGGTTTTACGAGTGCAATTTCCCGACGGATGCAAAAATGCACGAGGAATGTATTTCCAGCGGTGATTTTCGTACGTTAACGTTTAACGCTTTGCGCAAAAAAACTGCGTTTAGCGTGCATTTTTGCGTTAAGAATGTAATAGGGCCCTTTTTACTTTGTAACCCTTTTATTATATTTTAAAGGACTTTATTATTTGGACAAATTTTTGCTACATTTTATTGATTTACATTAGAAAATAGGAGTCTTCCTATAAAAAAATGTTTTTGCAGTTCAGCTCGATTCGCTGTTTTCACCGACGTCCGGTAACTGCTTTGGTGACTCTAGTTTCGGCAAAATATAGTGACCATCCGCTAACTAGTGAACTCACTGTATTTTCAGCCAATTGGAATCGCCGAAATGCAGCTAAATTCATCGAAACCCGAAGCACCGACATTGCACGCAATTTCACTGCATTGTGAATAGACCCCTTTAATCTCTACTGTCCTTAGTAAATTTCTCTGTATATACCCCTGTAGTGCAGTATACAGAGGGTACCAAAATGATCGCCCAGAAAGGGGCTCAGAGATCCTGCTTTTCTGTCTGCTTACATTTGATCATATGTTCTTTTAAAACGCTACGGCTTCATTCCACATTACGGTCCTAAGACGGTTAATAATTTTCCATGAAAGCCCTCGTGGGTGTAAATGGGTTAACCTTGACAAGCCCCTGTTTTATAGCGAAGGTCATAGGAAGGGGGAGCTTACTCGTGATGCTGTGTATACCTCCACACCCCCCCCTATTCAGTGTCACGTCGGATTTAGCCGCTGAAATATATAAAAGTACCACAGGAGCCTCTGATGTGTTTCTTGCCACAAGCAATCCGGGAGCAAAACTCTCGGCATGTGTCAGAGAGGAGATAGCTCTCTCTATTCTACTTCTTCCTTGATTATTTGAGCTCCATCTCCTTTATACCTAGGCTTTTTATTTTATTTTCTTTCTTTTTTTTTGCAGGCTTTCATTACTCATACTTTGGCTTATTCCATCGTTCTTTGTTATTTCTTTTTTACTTTTATTTCTTTGTTTATTGTTTTATACCTTTTTTGTTTTTCTTTGTTTCACATCGTTTCATCGCTTATAGATTTTCCATTCTCTTTGGTTTTTACCTTCTGTTTCTCTTGCCGTCTCTCTGGTTCCATGTCTTGATTTCCGTCTCTCCTGCGATTTATACGTGTGTTCCGTGAAGAAGGAAGTATACTAATAAGATGTAAACAGGAGAATATTTCAATACAATGAAAAGGGGTTGATGAATTACAATGTGATAAGTTTTAGACATTATTTTAGTGAAGAATGAACTTTTTGCTGGGGTTCATAAGGGTGTGTGTGCGATTGTGTGTACAGGAGTGTATAGGAATTTAAAAAATGGAGGTATATATATATTTTACACACAGATTTGCTGATTTGCTTGAAGTTGCTGGTCTTTTGTGCTTTTCTGCCAGCGACATATATATTTATGAACACACACACATTTATTTTAAAAAATACAGACATGCTTGCAAGACTTGTGTGTGTAATACACTCTATACGTATATATATATATATATATTACAGTTAATTAAACAAAACAGACACTGTTTGTGTGTATATATATATATACACACACACCGTTAAACAAAACAGACATGCTTGCAAGACTTGTGTGTGTAATACACTCTATACGTATATATATATATATATATTACAGTTAATCAAACAAAACAGACACTGTGTATATATTATATATATATATATATATAAATAGCTATATATATATATATATATATATACAGCTATTTAAACAAAACAGACACTGTTTGTGTATATATATATACACACACACAGTTATTTAAACAAAACAGACATGCTTGCAGGACTTGTGCGTGTAATTTATTTTATGCATTTCAATGTTCTTGAACCCACCCAGGACATACTTGAAAACAAGAGAAATCTCAATGTATCCTTCCTGGTAAAATGCTTTGCAAATAAATAAATACATATACCGGTATATATATATTTATGTACACACAGAGCTTTTTATTGTATTAGGTATTCTAACCATAAATTTAAATATAACCATATTAATCTAGCTTTAATCACTTATCACCCAAAGAAGTCCTGTTGTTATTAATCTGCATGTATGATTGACGGGTTTCTCTTTGTTCTTCTCTCAAGGTGATCCACGTCACTGGTAGGCTGCGTCTCCGGATATCTCTCTCTCACGGACGCTCCGGGGCTGGACAAGTGATGGGCCTGGTAGTCGTGGCTCATGCTCTCCCTCCTCCAACAATCAATGAAGTCCGTATCGACTGCCAAATGTTTGTAACACGAGTCAATATGGACCTCAATATTATATACTGTGAAAATAGGTAATGGCGCGCTTGCTGACAGCTCAGATACAAATTCACTTACAGGTTTACCAGTCAGACAGAGCTTAGTGCCGTGTATTAGTCAATGTATTTCTAACCATTGTTCACGAGACTGCAGTGAGGACATGCTTTGTGGCTGCTCCATGAAGCCATGAATAGACAAGAGGAGAAGGCATTGGAGGCAAAGATTAATAAACGTTCCTATCTTCCAGAACCTCAGACAGAGATACATTCAGTAACGCAAGCATTTACGTTAAATTCATCTTCCCTGGGCAGAGAGACTCTTTTTCAGTCGTCCCCCGTCCCGTCCCCCCAGAACACAGATTTATAATCTTGCTCAGGTTCTATAAATTCAATGTATTGGTCTTACAATCACTATAAAATTCCAGCGTCTGATCAAACCAGGAAGTGACTCAGCCAATCAGGGGCCACTTGTTTATAAAGGTTGAACTCATCCTTAAATCATAGAAAAAGCAGCATAGCAATTATGCTAAGACGGCAATGAACAGATTTCATTGATCTGATCCAACGCATTTAGTGTTTTCATTTAAGTTGTGTGGTTGCAATCCACTTATTGACAGTATTGCTAGATCTGACCAGGGTGACAAATGCCCTTCAACACAATGTATGGACAAAGGTGAACCTTCTTTGATGATGTAGTGGAATGTACTGCCTGGACAGAATATGGCTGCTGCAATTACATAGTTACATAGGCTGAAGAAAGACGTGCGTCCATCAGGTTCAGCCTTTCACACATTACCTACTGCTGTTGATCCAAAAGAAGGCAAAAAAACCCAGTCTGAAGCGCTCGCCAATATGCAACACACTGGGAAAAAATTCCTTCTTGACCCCAGAATGGCGTCAGATTTCTCTTTGGATCAAGAAGCTTTTATCCACATATTAAATATTACAACCCATAATATTCTGTGTCTGCAGGAAGTCATCCAGCCATTGTTTAGCGTCTGCACAGACTCTGACCCAACCACCTCAACAGGCAGAGAATTCCACAGTTTTATTGTTCTCACTGTAAAATAACCCTTCCTATGCTTTAGGCTGAATTTTCTTTCGTCCAATCTAAATAGGTGACCTCGTGTCCTGTGTATAGTCCTGTTAATGAATAGGTTTCCAGACAATGGTTTATAATGGCCCCGTATATATTTATATAAGGTTATCAGATCCCCTCTAAGGCGCCGTTTCTCTAAACTAAACAGGTTTAAGCTTGTTAGTCTTTCCTCATAACTTAACCCTTCCATTCCCCTTATTAATTTAGTCGCCGTCTCTGCACTTCTTTTAGCGTCATAATATCCTTTTTTTTAAGACAGCTGCCCAAAATTGCACGGCAAATTCAAGGTGCGTCTCACCATTGATTTATAAATATGTAAACTATGTGCAGGGGTACAAGTATATCATACATTGCACCCAATGTTCCCTCTAATTTTTGGGGGCCGTGAGCGCACCAGATTTTTCATGAGCAACAATATTTTCGTCATGAGCGCTTATTGACTATGGTAACCAATAGTTGGTTTTTTTAAAAGTAGCGCAATTGATCGTACGTGTAAGGAAAACTGTTCAAAGCTAAAACGAAGCAACCAGATGATTTGATAAACTTATATCTGAATGAATGTATATTTATATTTTCTAACTCATGTGAGAAAAGAAAAGAAAAACTTCCATCAATTAAGGTACATGAGACTTCTACAAATATCAGTCCTATCATTTATAAGAGTCTGATAACCTATATTTACCTAGATTTGTTCACGTCTGTCACCACTGGGATTTTTCCTGCTTTTTTAGACAGCTAAACCAGAGATTTCCCTGCTTTTTTAGACAGTTAAACCACTGAGATTTTCCCCTGCTTTTTTAGACAGTTAAACCACTGGGATTTTTTTCCCTGCTTTTTTAGACAGCTAAACCAGATTTCCCTGCTTTTTTAGACAGCTAAACCAGAGATTTCCCTGCTTTTTTAGACAGCTAAACGAACCAGAGATTTCCCTGCTTTTTAGACAGCTAAACCAGAGATTCCCCTGCTTTTTTAGACAGTTAAACCACTGAGATTTTACCCTGCTTTTTTAGACAGTTAAACCACTGGGATTTTTCCCTGCTTTTTTAGACAGCTAAACCAGATTTCCCTGCTTTTTTAGACAGCTAAACCAGAGATTTCCCTGCTTTTTTAGACAGTTAAACCACTGGGATTTTTCCCTGCTTTTTTAGACAGTTAAACCACTGGGATTTTTCCCTGCTTTTTTTAGACAGCTAAACCAGATTTCCCTGCTTTTTTAGACAGCAAAACCAGAGATTTCCTGCTTTTTTTAGACAGTTAAACCACTGAGATTTTCCCCTGCTTTTTTAGACAGCTAAACACTGGGATTTTTCCCCTGCTTTTTTTAGACAGTTAAACCACTGGGATTTTTCCCTGCTTTTTTAGACAGCTAAACCAGATTTCCCTGCTTTTTTAGACAGCTAAACCACTGAGATTTTCCCCTGCTTTTTTAGACAGCTAAACCACTGAGATTTTTCCCTGCTTTTTTAGACAGCTAAGCCAGATTTCCCTGCTTTTTTAGACAGCTAAACCAGAGATTTCCCTGCTTTTTTAGACAGCTAAACCACTGAGATTTTCCCCTGCTTTTTTAACAGCTAAAACCACTGAGATTTCCCTGCAGCGTTAGAGAAGCACAGCCGTGGTGAGATGCTGACAGCGCGGGAGAACGGGCGCGCGCAGGTATTTATGCTCTGCCCCCTGTACGTGCGTTCGGCGTGACGTCATCATCGCGCCGGAACGCAGGTACGTGTTCAGCTGCGCGACGAAGAGCTCCCCCGGAACTTCCCGTCGCGCAGCGCCTACAGCCTGTAAGTTACAGGCGCCGGACAGAGCGCTCTGTAACTTACAGCCTGAGCAGGACGTTCCGGCGCCCCCTTTCTACGCGGGTCGGCCACCCCTGGTATAGAGCCTCGCGGGTTGGCCACCCCTGCACTAATTTGTGCGCGCATAAATACACGTTGTGCGCGCTGTCATTGCATTCCGTGCGCGCGCGCGCACGCGCGCACGTTAGAGGGAACACTGATTGCACCGTGATGAAAATTCCCCAGACCAGTTTGAATCCCATTTCATATGAGGTCCTAAGATCGCATGCAAGCGATCAGCCTAAAGCATAGGAAGGGTTATTTTACAGTGAGAACAATAAAGCTGTGGAATTCTCTGCCTGTTGAGGTGGTTGGGTCAGAGACTGTACAGGCTTTTAAACAACGACTGGATGACTTCCTGCAGACACAGAATATTAAGGGTTATAATATTTAATATGTGGGTAAAAGCTTCTTGATCCAAGGAGAAATCTGACGCCATTCTGGGGTCAAGAAGGAATTTTCCCCGGTATGTTGCATATTGGTGAGCGCTTCTTCTTTTGGATCAACAGCAGTAGGTGATGTGTGAAGGGCTGAACCTGGTTTTATTCAGCCTATCTAACTATCAGGGTTATACAGAGAAAGGTGAAAAACAGGAGAACTGGCAGGACAAGAGAACAATCTAGACCAAATAGCCGATTTGGAGATAATGGGAGAATTTTTCTGGTTTGGTTATTTTGACCTCGAATTTTCACTTCTCCAGTCATTCTCCTGGTTGTCACCTTCCATGAATAACCCTGTTTGTAAAATAGACTTTACTTTTTGGTTACCGAGTGCAGATACAAGACTACATTTTACATAAAGCATCCTTTTCATACACTTTGTGGGTCTCTATACACAGGTCTGGAATGAGAGTGTATTTGGCACTGTACTACTCTTAATGTTCTTTGTTGCTTCATTAGTTAGCTCATTATTCATGTGATATAATGATTATCATTGCTATTATCACCAGGCTTATTATTACCATTATTAGCGCTATTACAGGTTATTACACGCTTTGTCATTTATATCATTCACAGAGTAATATCCGCTGATTATAATAATTCCGATACAGACGCGCGGAAAGCGTTGTTTCACCCGCGCTCTGGGTAATTAGTGCCCTCGTTGTTTTCCGCCTTCACGATCCGAGAGAAATAATTGCTCGTTAATTACTTCCAGTTACATTCACTTTTGCTAAGTCTTTGGAAAGGACAAAAGGGGGAGATTTAACCCCCACGATTGGCGAGAACAAATGCAGAGCTCTAACTCGTACTATTTTTTTTTTCCCAAAGCAGCCAAAATGCAGCCCTGCTAATCTCTGCAGATGTTGAAAAGAAAGAGCATTTCAGCATCAACAAAGGGACAGTTTTAGTCCAGTTTTCCATTCCCAAATGTATTCAGGTTTATGAAAACCCATTCAACTCCTAATCTAATCTGGCTCCTTAAAGTTTTTGGCCGATTATCCCGTGAGCTCGGTTGCCTCGATATAACGAGAGTGTTACCAGATCATCCATATTTTGCAAGACACCTACAGCAGGGCTCAAAATTTCAAGTCCCAAGCTACTAACCAGGCCATAAGAGTTACTCGCCACCAGTTGCTCTACCTAACCCCTACCCAGCCCTTAACTCTGCCCCTAAATACACCCCTTTAAATTATCTTATGAAATTACACTGTTAAAGGTTTTATTTAGAATAAAGTTACAAAAATAACATTAATACCCAGACATCAGACCCCAGATACATGTATACCCCGATATCAGACCCCAGATACATGTATTCCCATACATCAGACCCCAGATACATGTATACCCAGACATCAGACTCCAGATACATGTATACCCAGACATCATACCCCAGATACATTTATACCCAGTCATCAGACCCCAGTGTGAGTAGAGCAAGGAGGCAGAGAAGCACCTCTCCACCCCCTTACCAGTGACCGAGACGAGCTGGGTCAGTTTAGGCAGCTTTTTCCTGCCACCGTGCAGACTGGGGAAGGGGGGGCTACACGGTGTCACTGCTGGAATACACAGCACAAAATAATTTATTGTGTTGCCTGCGTGTGCATTTCCACTCGCCCTCACTCAGTTTCTACTTGCTAAATGCGAGTAGGCGAGTGGAAATTTTGAGCCCTGACCTACAGGGTTATTCAAAGAGAGGTGAAAAGCAGGAGAGTGGCAGGAGAATGGAAAATTCTAGGTCAAAATCTCCAACCCGAAAAATTCTCACATTCATCTTACTTTCCAAATCGGCTATTTTGACCTAGAATTTTTCCATTCTCCAGTCATTCTGCTTTTCACCTCTCTTTGAATCACCCCTGCTAAATTCCACATTAATGGACAGTATGTAGAATACATAGGCTGAAGGAAGACAATCACCTTAAATAGTAATTTAAGGGGTTATTAAGAGAGAGCCAATCTGGCCCCGAAATGTCACCGAACAGGGAATTTCCCGAACGGTGACATTTCGTGGCCATTCGACTATTCTGAGAGCAGGCAGTTCGCCAAATTTTGGCGAACTGCCAGCAAGTACGGTGCCTGTTCAGGGGCAGTGAAATCCCCCATAGAGAAGCAATGGTTAATCTAGTCAGTGATACTCAAGTCAGTGAAATGGTCTGCTGTTCGGTGGTTTCCTTTGGCAGGTTTAATCAGGCGAATCCCATAGGCTTCAATGTTAAAAATATTCCAGTTTTAATTCAATATCTAATAAACCGTTTATTATTTTAATCTGTAGTAAAAAGTCGCTTTATTTATTGGGGGTTTTTTAGAATCTTTTAGGCATTTTTTGGGATTTTGTCGGCAGTTTTTTTTTTTAAAAAGCTTGTTTTTTTCTGTAACAGACCTTTTTATTATCATTTATAGGATCTTATATGTAAATTACAGGTCTTTTGACTGAGTAGTTTTTTGTAAACATCATTCTAATTTTGACACTTTCAATCGTTTTTTTCTTTTTTTTACCCCGTTCGTCAGCTAGTCGTTTTTTACCGGCGACTGGTCTGCGCTGTGATCGGCGGCCCGGCAGCTTTTTCCAACGTGTTTGGCGTGTTTTTTTGCAGCGGTTCCAGTGCACTTTTGGCAGAAGTTTTTTGGCGGGCTTGCGGCAGGTTTTCCCCTGCACTCTGGGGACCCTGTGGTGAATGCTCATTGCACCGCAGGGTGGGGAAATTTGATTCCCTGAAGTGCAGGGAACGAGAGAGCACTGAAATGTCAGCGTCATTTCGGTGCTCTTTGAATAATCCCCTCAGTCTCCCTTCTGTACTATTATTATCAGGTTTTTGTATAATAGCCCCAACATATTGTGGAGCACCCTACAAGAACAAGTGGTTGATGAGAGGCGGCTTTATAATTAGGCCAAATAGGCAGTTGCCTAAGGCCTCGCTCAAACAGGGTCCTCGCACAGGGTATTTGTGTAGCATTTCAGTATGCACATGTTCATGGGAGTACTGGTACACCACACAAACATACTCCTACATTAATTATGTTTTTTCGGGCTAATTCCTGTATTTTTACACAATAATAGGGCCTCACAGTCGAGGTTTGCCTCACTGGTTCTAGAGCGGCCTCTGTGGTTGATACATAAGCAACCTAAGAATTCTTACCAACTTACTCTTCATATATTGCAGGGTCAGCGATTACATGGACCTCAGCGCTGTGGATCTGATGGGTAAAAGATGCTATCACTTTATCCATGCTGAAGATGTGGAAGGCATCAGGCACAGCCACCTGGACTGTGAGTACAGAGCAATGCACAGACATCAAAGCCATCTACTTAAAGATCAGCACGTTGTGTCACGTAGAAATCCACAATACATGGAATGCAGACTCTTATTTTATCCCGGTGCCCCATTGACATCATAGTAATACTTAAGGGTTATTCAATAACTGGGGATTGTGAATAGTCACAAAGGAATTGTGAAATGTATGTAGGAAAACACCTGAATAAGACCAAAATGTCTCTCAAATTCCTAGTTTAGTGAATAATCCCCATCAGTGCGACCCTTACTAGACTGCCTACATCACAAGAGATAAATTAGTCTAAAGAATACAACAATACACATTTTCAGAAACCCAATTGAGAATTATTATTGCTGGCTGAACTCCACTCTTTTATATGCTTGTATACACTTTAGTGGCTCTGTATACCGTCACACACTCAGTGACTGATCTCAGTGAATGCACAGCGCTGTACAGTCACACAGTGACTGATCTCAGTGAATGCACAGCGCTGTACACAGTCACACAGTAAGTGATCTCAGTGAATGCACAGCGCTGTACAGTCACGCAGTGACTGATCTCAGTGAATGCACAGCGCTGTACACAGTCACGCAGTGACTTATCTCAGTCAATGCACAGCGCTGTACACAGTCACACAGTAAGTGATCTCAGTGAATGCACAGCGCTGTACAGTCACGCAGTGACTGATCTCAGTGAATGCACAGCGCTGTACACAGTCACGCAGTGACTGATCTCAGTGAATGCACAGCGCTGTACACAGTCACGCAGTGACTGATCTTAGTGAATGCACAGTGCTGTACACAGCCACGCAGTGACTGATATCAGTGAATGCATAGCGCTGTACACAGTCACGCAGTGACTTATCTCAGTGAATGCACAGCGCTGTACACAGTCACGCAGTGACTGATCTTAGTGAATGCACAGTGCTGTACACAGTCACGCAGTGACTTATCTCAGTGAATGCACAGTGCTGTACACAGTCACGCAGTGACTTATCTCAGTGAATGCACAGTGCTGTACACAGTCACGCAGTGACTTATCTCAGTGAATGCACAGTGCTGTACACAGTCACGCAGTGACTTATCTCAGTGAATGCACAGTGCTGTACACAGTCACGCAGTGACTTATCTCAGTGAATGCACAGTGCTGTACACAGTCACGCAGTGACTGATCTTAGTGAATACACAGCACTGTACACAGTGACAGACTCAATGTCGTAGGAAATAATAGGGTAATGGGGCACTCAGTCCATGTCATTTGAAATTTTATCAAACCAAGTAGAAAATGTCAGGGTGTTCACTGCAGCCGCCAACACAATGTATGATCCAAAAAACCCAACACAGGGACCAGGAACTCAATGCTGGGTATTTAATCAGGAGAAGAACAACATTTTGTCTGCCGTCACGGCCTTTATCACAATAAATACCCTGTCCTCTATACAGCAACACACTCTGGATGTACCACAGTGAATACACAGCTCTGTACAGTCACACACTCCATGATGCATCAAAGTGAACATGCAGTCCTATGACTTCGTGAATACACAGCGCTGTACACCGATACACTGTACTGTATATTTTATGCATGTACTGATTGCTGTTTAACTGTGATTATCAGAAGTTTGTTCATATACAGGGAGTGTGTAGCCCTCACTATGCTCACACTCTGTGCATCACAATGCAGACTGACACAAATAAGTCTGTGTATCAGAGTCGATGATCATATGATACACTACACTCCTTATACACTAAGGAGCAATTATATATCAACTTTACTGTTATATAAACAAATATACAGTCTTCTGTTGATCACATTTAGAAGCTATTTCCGTTCTGATTGTTTTGACTCGCGCGCCTTTCATTTTATATGAGGCTTTTCGCAAACCGTACCTGCTTTGAGCGCTCTCTGCCACCATTCCTGTCATGTCTCCTGTCACCCGGGGCTCTTACATTATTCCCTTACTGCTACATGTTCTTGTAGTTTGCTCAAAAGTAAATGTCTGGCAGGGAGCTATTTTACAGACGTATGTCACGATATATATGTTCATTTCAGGTATTTTATGGAGAGCGCTTTATCTCAAGCTTTATCAATAACCTTATCCACACAGTCAGGGTTGGGTAAAATCTGGTACCCTTAGTTATTGAGCAAAACCATCTCCTGTGAGACGGAGGAGCCTTTTCACGTGGAATCCATATGCTAGTCTAGTACCCTGGGAAATGTATTTCACCAACATCTGTAGGTGCCAGCGTTATTCACCCGAGTGCTATGTTTGAGTACAGAAAAAGGAAAAAAAATATAAGCTTGAGAAATTGCTTATATCTGGCTGTGGGCTACATATATAGAGATATCTATATATATATATATATACATCCATGCCGAGCTAGACTCACATTTATGCAAGAGATCTCCTAGCAGTAGCATGTTGTGAATCCCTTTGGTTCAGTCATTGCCTCTGGGGCACATTTCCAGCATCATCTGATAAATGGAATATGGCTGTTAAAGCCATTTTTATGGCCGTTTCATTCAATGTTAAAGTCCTAATTGAGCCCTAAATTACAGAAAGCAGAAGCTGCCAGGAGCGGGCGGGTGTCATTTGGCTCACAGAAAGGTCACCCTGTCTGTTTCAGGAGCATCTACAGCTGCTAATGTCTCCTGTGGCATGAAGGACTCTGTGGGGCTAACTTTCATCATTACTAGATGCAAACGGAAATGGTTAAGCCTGACCGCACAATCCTTAAGTGACACCAGGGCCACCCCCCCATCCCACCTAGATAAATAATTGAATCTTTAAGTAGCAGAATACCATGGCGCTTGTATCGCTCGTGATTTATTCCTAATAATGTGCGCAGCGCTTTACATGCACAACAAAAATACAACAAACAAACAAGTACTCCTTATGAAGCACTAGTTATATCCCTCACTACAGGTTTTTTTTTGCGATGGGCCTGGACGCTCTCTGTGCCCCTTCTGTAAAAACTAAACTGAGCTTGAGAGTCAAACGGAGCATGATAAGCATTGGTGTGCCCGGCCCATTTCATTAGGGTATACTGAAGGATCATTTACTAATTATAAATCTATGCCAAGAAAATGCAGCAGAAAATACACATTTCTTTTCAGCAATAATTATGTGTTTACAGAGGTATATCTTTTCTCAGGGCCGGCCCAAGCCACTGTGCTGCCTGGAGCAAATGATGAATTGCTGACCCCCCCCCCAAAAAATAACACGGCGTGTATGAGCGTATCACAGAGCTCCACCGCAATAAAACTCACAGTAACATGCGGCATGTATGAGCGCATCACGGAGCGCCACAGCAATAAAACTCACACTCATACACGCCGCATGTTACTGTATCACGAATTGCCACAGCAATAAAACTCTGTAACATGCAGCGTGTATGAGTGTATCACAGAGCGCCACAGCAATAAAACTCACAGTAACATGCCGCATGTATGAGCGTATCACAGAGCGCTACAGCAATAAAACTCACAGTAACATGCGGCGTGTATGAGCGTATCACAGAGCGCCACAGCAATAAAGCTCAAAGTAACGTGCGGTGTGTATGAGTGTGTCACAGAGCGCCACATACAGTCTCACACACACACGTAAACTTGCCCACACTGCCCTGGACTTTGCCCACCTCAGGGTCACTGCAAGGCCCGCGCTTAGAGGACCGGTCGTACTGGAGGGCTGTATGGATGCCAGGCCTGGCCGGGCGCCAGCCCACTAGAGAGGCAGGTGCCAGCCCGCTTAAAGGGGTGTGCGCGGCCTGCCTTTTCGACGGAAGACCGGACTGCTGGAGGGCTGTGCCATGTCCAGGCCGGGTGCTCTATGTTGTGGCCTTTGACAGGGTGGCAAAATGCCACCCCTGACAAAGGGCTGCCTGTAGTGGCTGCTCCACCCGGCTCCACGGACGCCTTGGTTTATCATGAAACAAAGAACATCTAAAAACTGTAAATGAAGCCCCAAGAACTAATTTACCCAGAATTGGGCATGCCTGGGCACACACATACCCTGCCCCCCCCTCGCCTATGATACAGTTGTGTTCAAAATTATTCAACCCCCACTGAAATTGAGTTTTTTGGCCCGTTTGACATTGATTTTGATCATTCAGTCATCTTGCTTACAATTAAATCAAAGAGGCACGTGTAGGTCAGACAAATATAACATAACATTAATAATGAAATAACCACAAATGTCTTTTCTGTGCTCACATCATTATCAGTTTTATTCAACCCCCAAGTGACATTCAATCTTAGTACTTAGTACAACATCCTTTTACAGTTATAACAGCTTTTAAACGTGAAGCATAGCTTGACACAAGTGTCTTGCAGCGATCTACGGGTATCTTCGCCCATTCGTCATGGGCAAAAGCCTCCAGTTCAGTCACATTCTTAGGCTTGCGGACTGCAACTGCTTTCTTTAAGTCCCACCAGAGGTTCTCAATCGGATTTAAGTCAGGTGACTGCGATGGCCACTCAGAAATGTTCCAGCCTTTAATCTGCAACCATGCTCTAGTGGACTTGGAGGTATGCTTGGGATCATTGTCCTGTTGAAAGGTCCAACGTCTCCCAAGCCTCAGGTTTGTGACGGACTGCATCACATTGTCATCCAATATCTCCTGGTACTGAAGAGAATTCATGGTACCTTGCACACGCTGAAGCTTCCCTGTACCTGCAGAAGCAAAACAGCCCCAAAGCATGATTGACCCCCCCGCCATGCTTCACAGTAGGCAAGGTGTTCTTTTCTTCATAGGCCTTGTTCTTCCTCCTCCAAACATAGCGTTGATCCATGGGCCCAAACAGTTCTAATTTTGTTTCATCAGTCCACAGAACACTATCCCAAAACTTCTGTGGTT
Source organism: Leptobrachium leishanense (assembly GCA_009667805.1). Taxonomy (NCBI): domain Eukaryota; kingdom Metazoa; phylum Chordata; class Amphibia; order Anura; family Megophryidae; genus Leptobrachium; species Leptobrachium leishanense. Next base: position 41,999,624 of record CM019075.1, on the reverse strand, counting down.
TGTCCACATGACTTTTGGCATACTGCAGTCGACTCTTCTTATTCTTTGGAGACAGCAAGGGGGTGCGCCTGGGAGTTCTGGCATGGAGGCCTTCATTACGCAGTGTGCGCCGTATTGTCTGAGCTGAAACTTCAGTACTCACATCGGACAAATCTTTTCTCAGTTCCTCAGCAGTCACACGGGGACTTTTCTCCACTCTACGCTTCAGGTAGCGCACAGCAGTCGAAGTCAGCATCTTCTTTCTGCCACGACCAGGTAGCGTTTCAACAGTGCCCTTTGCCTTGAATTTGCGAATGATGCTTCCTATGGTCTCTCTTGGTATGTTTAACATCTTTGCAATCTTCTTATAGCCATTGCCCTTCCTGTGAAGAGTAATCACCTCTTCTCTTGTCTTCCTGGACCATTCTCTTGACTTCACCATGTTTGTAACCACACCAGTAAATGTCTAGAAGGAGCTGAGTATCACAGTCATTTTAAAGCTGCCTAATTGGTGCTTATTATGCTTTATTGCTGCTCCGTGACATCCACAGGTGTTTTCAATACCTGATTGAAAACACTTGAATGAACCTCTGTTCTTCAGAGTGGTAGTCTTTAAGGGGTTGAATAATTGTGTCAATGAAGAATTCACAAAAGAAACATTTACTACTGTATTACAAAACCAATTGATGTCATTTTAGTTGCATATGGTTCTTTAAAAAGTCCTTGTAGGATTTCATTCTGAATACAATTACAAATGTACACTAAATTCCCTAAAACCCTTTACAGCATTGGGGGTTGAATAATTTTGAACACAACTGTAAGTATTGATAATACCAGATTATTTAATCATGGTGTCAGAACGACAAGTGTGACTTTTGAAAAGGTTATGATGCAGCAAGGACTGGGTTAAAAATTGCAGGTCACAGAGCACCTCCTTCCCATTCTGAATTTTACTATGTAGATCAATAAAGAGCTGCGATTATAATATTTTAGGTTTACATGGAGAAATGTGACTTGATTTAAACCCTGTCCAACTTACCGTGTTACAATTACAGGTGGCTGAAAATAAGGTTTCTTGTTACCCAATAAATGATGTCATGTATATAGCAAAAGTCTACATTTACAATTTTTTTTAAATTTGTTAATTTATATATATATATATTTTTCTTGAGGCAAAAATTGATTGTATTTCAAGCTCTGCTATGGATGGGAGGTGTCACATCTGATACAGTCACATATTCGATCCGTAGTGTTGATATTTATACACGGCATCTTTCCATTTCATTATGGTGAAATTTGCATTAAATGCTCTGTTTTGTGCGGTAGATCAGTCATTTGTATTGATGGGCATGAGGTTAAGCTCCTGTCATATATCTTTGGATGAGATGCCTTCACGCAGGAAACGATGCTGACACAAACACTAGTTAAAGGTTAATTGAGGAGGGTTGGGGTCTTCACGTAAAGCATCTCCCCAGTCAACCTCTTCACACTTTAATCAAGATGTAACGTGGCACATTTCATTAGGTTCCACACCCTCAGAAACATTTATTAATTACAAACTACAATGTAATTAATTAAACAGCTAAAATACAGAATAAACACACACCTAAACATAGAAGCCAAGGCATGAAATATATATTTTGCTTATAAATAGCGAAAGCATATTGAGTGATCCAGTCACTTTCCATGTTCTTTATCTTGAGCCTCCAAAAAGCGTATGTAGGGAGTTAGTTGGCCTTAGTCAGATGCAAAACCAGTTCTCTCGTATTACGTTGTGTTTGGCCACACCCCATGCACACACCTATGAATCCGAGCTTCACTTTTATTAACTCTTCCTAAAGACCAAGTTGTGCTGTCAGTCATATTTCCGTCATAGACTAAGAAGTCCAGTGCCTGGGATGTGACCCGGCGACAGGCAGTGCCGTCCTCGTTGGCCAAGCAACGAGTGATGTATACGCTAACGGCGGTCACACGGGTGGTCAGGGGGCGGGGCACGGCATGATGACGCGGCGCCGTAAGATATAAAATCAGTCTCCTGGGGCAGAATCCTTGCCCTGACGTGGTTTTGCTTCCCTCAGTGCTTTCTGCGATAATTCTATTTCACATGCATGACTCTGGCTATCTTTGACGAACCCTCTATTTGTATGACCCCGGCTATTTCTGGGAACCCTGCTTTGTTTACGGACCCGGCTATTCCTGAGAACCCTGCTTTGTGTATGACCCCTGCTATTCCTGAGCACCCTACTTTGTGTATGACCCGAGCTATTCCTGAGAACCCTGCTTTGTGTATGACCCCGGCTATTTCTGAGAACCCTGCTTTGTTTACGGATCCGGCTATTTCTGAGAACCCTGCTTTGTTTACGGATCCGGCTATTCCTGAGAACCCTGCTTTGTGTATGACCCCAGCTATTCCGGAGAACCCTACTTTGCGTATGACCCCAGCTATTCCTGAGAACCCTGCTCGGAGTGTCACCCTTGGTATAAGGTTGACCATCTCTCTTTGTGATAAGACCTCTGCTACCTGGGCTAAGAGTGTCCTCCTAATCTGTTATCTGTTAACCCTTGCTACAAGATGTGTTCCCTGAAGGTAGTTAGTGATACCGACCATCCAAGGATCGGACGGGTAGATAGTATACTCTGTACATGAACCAGTATTGTAAACCCAAGGGGCATCCGTGACACCTATCCATTTACCACCATAGTTTACTGTTACAATGATAGTTATCTTCAGCATTTCTAAAAGGGAAATGTAAACAGAGGCAGGAGGAGCTTCATCAAAAGAGTTTCCTCCTGCTGTTGTGTGAATACAGATCGCCGAAGCTTGTAGTCATTACAACCACGGTAAACTACGGTGGTCAAAGCTGGTGGTGCTTGATTCTCAGTGACCGGAGGATCATGTGCCAGAATGCAACTGGAGGCACATTGCTATGCAGGGTCTGTCAGGTGTCACCTGAGCAGCAGGAGGACAGACCCTGTGCAGCAATGTTCTGGAGAGAGTGTGATGGGCATAGCCTGTGATCTGGCGCCTGCTCTGCCGGTCATAGTTACTGCGAACTGAACACCACGTCTTAGCCAAACTGAATAGAGTTGCGACACCCCACTCCCCCCCCCAGTTCAGAAAATGACCCGTAGAGTTCAGCAGATTGTGTCCCTCATGTTTTTGGCTTCTCCCCTGTAAAAGCTATCATTAGATGCCATCACGAAATGGCAAGTTGCTGAGCATTGTAACCAAGTTACCCTAGGCACTCAAGGTCTTAAACTCTATAAATGGATCATTTAAATGACTTGCAAAAGAGATGGCCAGAGAAAATAATGTTATGTTTTAAGAAATAAATAAGCCAACAGGGAGCCGGCACCACTTTCCGATAACAGCCCTAACTCGTTATCTTGGCCAACACTCGCCTCACTTAAAAAGGACCTGATGCATGTAAACACAACTGCAGTATTTCTTCTTAGAATCTTCTACATCTGTCGGCACAGATATTACAGCTTGGGAAGTGGTCTAATAATAAACGATCAACTTAAGATCAAGCTCCATACACAGAAAGTTCAAGTTGCTGTCAACACGTGCAACTCGGTGGTGATACGAGTAATTCGGAAAAGGCTAATTCTGAGAAGTCTGATATTTCCTAACCGAGCAGGTGTCGACACATCGATCTCTAACACAGCCGAGTTGCTCGCGTTGACAGCAACTTGGACCTTCCTGAATGGAGAGCGCGTAAAATGTTGCGCTACTGGTTTAGAACGATGGTCTCTTTAAGGCACCAAGGCGTTTCAAAGCAGGCATCGAAAGTCTAAAGAAAGTCTCAGACAAGACTCATGTTCAAAATAGTGCATTGGTTTAGAAACCCGGAATATGTCGGCAGATAAGAACCTTTCGGCCCATCTAGTCTGACCATAAAGTAAAATTACCGTAGCAGAGGAATGCCAGATCCAGAAGCAGAGCGGCTCTTAGATGATTCGAAGACCAAGAGAACTTATATCTGAGCCACATTTATACCTGGTCCCCATCCTTTTGCAGTTCATGGCAGTGGGAATGGAAGCTTCACCATTCATGGACTTGTAGCCACACAATGTTAGGTCAGAAGTTCTCTTTTCAATCATTCACAAGTGATCATTTAATAATAGATTCAGGTACTGACCTTGACGTCATAGTGAAGGACGCACTGAAAGTTTTTTTTAGATTTTAACAAGTCCATATGACTTCTCGACTCTCCAGTTTGGGTTTGTTTCTCTGCCTCCCCCCCCCCTGCTCCTCTCCATGCCGTGTCCCTTTGCGTTCAGGCGTCATCTGGCGTTTGTTTTTAAAGCTGCCGCGGAGGACGGGGCTGACTGTCAGGGTGCCGTGGGCGAGAGGTGCAGATTAAAGCAGTTTTATTCCTTTTCATGTTGAAGCTGCCAGTTTGGTGACTAGAGAGAGGAAGAGAAAGGCGGGGGGTGTGGTGGGGAGGGGGTTCGGGTAGACTGAGTAAGAAAGGGTCTGCTAGTCCTATAGCCACCAAGACCTTGTATTATTCCATCATAATAAATGTCCTGGCTCATTGAGGTGCACCAGTCAGATGCTTGAACATTTGCTACATAATAGGGCTGTATCTACATTCACCGGGGCAACTTTTAGATTTTTGATCTCCTCTCACGTCAACGGCAAAAACCCTGTAGGATCAGTAAATGTTATATAGGGTTACTTACTGTAGATACTCGAGTATACCGCTAGATTTTGGTGACAAAAATTTGCCTTAAAATAAGAGGGGTCGCGTTATATTCGAGACATCTGCATCGCGTGTAAAAAAAAATAAAAAAAAATGCCAAGTATCCCGGGAGGTCCGATAGTCTCGCTGAAGTGAATGTGGGCTCCCTGATGCTTGCAAACATTTCAGGAACTCCCAGATTCGGGAGATTTGGGATCCATCACGGCCAGAGGGCACGCTCGGTTTAAGTCAATCTTTCACCTCGCTCGCCTCCGCCGGCCATCTAATCGTTAATAAAAGGTCGGTGGCTTCATACTTAGTAACAACTGCAATCATTCTAGAGCAGAACACCCTGGCCTGAGGGGGAGCCCGACTTTGTTAAGAGAACCTGGAAGGATTTTAATTGTTTACCGGTACAGTATAATTTTGCTCCTCGCGTTATATTCGAGTCTTGAGTATTCTCCCATTTCCATAATAAATCTCTATCCATCGCGTTATATTCGGGTCGCGCTATACTCGAGTATCTGCGGTATTTGAAATTATGGAGTGATCACTAAGTCCATTTCCCTTTGAGGCTGAAAGCTTAAGGCCGGGGTCAGACAAGCATCTTTGAGAGCGGAAGGAATGTCCGTGAGAGTGGACATCCTCCCACTCTGACTCCCATCTGGCCACCTCGCTGAGCAGTTAGTGCTCGCAGTGCTGCAAGGCTCGATCTCCCTATGGAGAATCGCGCTTTACGTCCCTGTCAACGCGTTTTGCCGGGGAGGCTTTCTGCACGTCCAGTTGTAGTGCGCGTAATTCGTGTGACCAGCCCCGTTGAAATGTTGCAACGCTGCGACAGACACCGGGAGGCACGTCAGTACTGGCGCACCTAGTGCGCTCGTCTGACCCCGACCTAAGGGGTTATTGAAATAGAGCCAAATTGGCCACTGAATTTCCCCGTACGGTGCAATTTCGTGCCAATTCGGCTATTTCAAAATACTGTTGAATTTCCAGTGAAATATGATGCAATTCGGCAGCAGTGAAATTCCTCATAGAGAAGTAATGGTTAATCTAGTCAGAGAATGCCGAACAGCAGAGAAAAGTTGGTGAAATACCCAGATTTTCATTGCTTTTGTTCAACAGGTTTAAACAGGCGAATACCTTAGGTTTCAATGTAAAGAAATAATATATTTTTTTTAAAAAAAAAAAAAATTATTCAACCATTTATTATTTTCATTTGCAGCAAAAAGTCTCATAAATTAATTTTTTAGGCTTTTTTCTGGATTTTTTTTGCGAATTTTTTCATTGATAAATATGATGCAGTTTGCCACAGATCGGCGATCTTCGACTGCAGCGAAATTGTACCATAGAGAACTAATCACAGAGCGCCGAACTGCACCGACGTGTAGGCGAAATGCCCTTATTTTCGGTGATTAAAGTCATGACGCTGAACACCATGTGACCCGCAGCATGGGGACGTGAAAATGCTAATTTTTCATCTGCTCAGCTGACATCAGGTCGAATAGCTAAGCGTCAGGAGATTAGAAAAAAAACCTAAACTTCAGCCAAATCCGAGAAACTGAATAAAACGGCACGTCACGGTGCAAAATACGCGCTGATCATACAAGCGAGCTGATTGGTGGATGTTCAATTAACTCCACCTCCCCTCACATGCCACCACTTTGCCTCTGCCTTGTAGCGCTCACTCAGCACCGCACGCAAACATGTGTTGTGTGTCACAACCTTTAAAGTGCTGGATTCACTGGACAGTTATCTCATCTATTCATAGAATGCCGAACAGCACCAAAATGTCAGTGATTTTCGGTGATTTCATTCGACGGGTTTAATCAGGTGAATCCCATAGGTTTAATTGTAAAAAATATTCCCCGTTTTTATTAAATATTTATTCAACCATTTATTCTTTTCACTTGCAGCAAAAGGTCTCTTAATTTATTTATCTTTTCGGGATTTTTTCAGCAAAATGTTTTTTTCCAATTTCCATGGGGCTGCTCTCCTTGGTAATGAATAGGTTACAGGACCATAGATAGCCCCCGCCAAACGCAGTGAGACTGAAGGCGAGAAAAAAAACGCTGCGTTCGGCAAAGAAAAAAAGGCCTTGTTTTAAAATAAATCAGGAATCCAAAAATTTCACCAAAAAATCAGGAGAAATGCCTAAGAAATCCAAAAAAGTAAATAAATAGACTTTTTGCTGCAAGTGAAAAGAATACGCGGTTAAATAAATAGTTAATAAAAACAGGAAATGTTTTTTACATTGAAACCTATGGGATTCGCCTGATTAAACCTGTCGAACGAACCACAGAAAATCAGGGCATTTCATTGACATTTCTCTGCTGTTCTGTGTTCTCTGAATAGATTAACCATTACTTCTCAATGGGGAATTTCACTGCCACCGAATCCCACATAACGGCACCATGGTACTGTCCATGGCCTGTGGATATGAATACAACTGATTATTCAGCACCATGGCCAATGGACAGAGACTCGGTGCCGAGTTTAAGTGATTGGTTTTCGTCCCGTTTCAGTCCAAATCGATTCATTTTTGGGCAGTTTCAGTCCGAATCGATTCTTTTTTGGGCCATTTCAGTCCGAATCGATTAGTTTTTGGGCTGTTTCAGTCCGAATCGATTAGTTTTTGGGCTGTTTCAGTCCGAATCGATTCGTTTTTGGGCCATTTCAGTCCGAATTGAATAGTTTTTGGCCCGTTTCAGTCCGAATTGATTCGTTTTTGGGCTGTTTCAGTCTGAATCGATTTTGTTTTTTGGGCCGTTTCACTCCGAATCGATTTGTTTTCGGGCAGGAACCGATTCGTATTTCAGAACCACTTCCGAAAAACGAAATGGGAAAATTTTGTCCGAATTTTGATTCGGAAACGAAATACACATCTCTACTAAATAGAGTATTATGGGACCTCTGAGAAAACTGAGAGGTGTCTGATGATGGAATCGATAAGGGAAAATTTACGAACATGCATACAGGAAATAAAGGTAAAATGTAACTCGAACAATGAAAGACCTTCTACTGCTCATTCTCCTACTCTCCATTCCCCCTGGCTTTCCCCCCCCTCAAAACATTTCTCCCTCTCCCTTCTAGACATTTACCCCCTTTATCTCATTTCACTGCCCCTCCGCGTGACACTCTGTATTGTGTAGTACTTATTAGCCACAATTAAATGGACAATATGAATTTAGTGCTTTCTCCAGAGCCTTCCTCTGCTCTGCTTTTTCAGCAAGATGATTAATGCAAATACATATTACTTGAGATAACCATTTAACCACTAATTTAGCCAAATTTATTACAGCAGTTAGAAGGTTTTCTATTCCAGACAGACAGAGACAAGGACAATGGTAGGGGACAGGGGGTTGCTTGGGACACACTGCCCCCTAGTGGTCCTATAGTTGAACTGCCCCCAGCCTTTGTAATCCTTCTTGTAAATTATAAATTAAATTTCATTGAAAAGGAATCTGCTTTTCAGAGGCTAAAGGTTACTTTATTATAAAAGGTATTTAAACATTTAATGCCTCGTTAATCCATGAGGTTTTGTATTCCCTACTTTCCGTATTGTTGCTTCCATTTTCAAACCTTTTTCCTCCATTGTTTCAAAATAGTATTCAAGTGTAACTGTTCCTCAGGGGTGAGCGGAGATAAACCAGAACATGATGGCAGGACAAATACGGAAGAGGCCACAGCCTATAGGCTCCACCGCAAATGAGGGGTTATCCACTAAGCAGTGCTTTGTAAGGCCAGTGAAAATCACGGGTAGAACAGTGCCAACAAACACCAGCTTTTCACAAACCTAAAATCCAAACACAACAGGGGAATCTTTACACTAAAGCTGTTGTTATACAGAACAGCCCCAGCCATGAACTAAACAGCTAAAGGGTTTCTATTTATTTATTTTGTCCCCCGTTCACGGACATCATTTAATAACAGAAACAATATCAAATAGAAAATATCACAAAAGAAAAGTTAAAGATGACCAATACTACAAAATAAAGAGTCTGCAGGTAATTTAAAAAATATTACGCAGGAAGGTCACCATGGACTGGAAATAAAAGGGGGTGGGGGGCCACTGGTTTGAGGGGCTCTCTTGGCGCATACCTGGAGTCCCACAGGAAGCAGCAGGCTGTGGAGATTGTCCTATGACCAGATCCTGCCCCAGGGCCAAGTCAGGCTGATAGAGCCTAGGAGCCTACCCAGCATGGCACACCTGAGGATGGTCCATTGCCCCTGAGCAGGAACAGATCACACACACGCCCCAAATCGATACATGTTCGGTGTTCACCTCTCAAAGAGTCTCATGGAAATGTTACTCCTATGGTATGTGTTGGCTGCAGTAACGTAATAGTATGAGAATAAACCATAAACTGCAGACTCTGAATACTGGCAGAGCACAACTGAAGACTAAAGAGTTACTGTATCTTAACGACCGGGTCGGAGTAGGGTCAACCAAGTCCACACACAAGTTTTCTCCAGCTGAGATATATCGTACATCCACTTTCACAGCCTGGTAATAGTGAAGAGATCCATAAGATCCTGCCATGTGCGACTTTCCTCTCTTGAAAAACTCATTCGTTCTTTTGGGATTCAGTAACATCCTTCTACTGATGACACCAATAAAATGTCTGTCCTCTCCAAACGTATCCCTCTCCCTTCTGAGTTCTTTCCAACATCTCTTCCTCAATGAATTCAAACTCAAAAAACCCCAAGTTCTGTAGATACCCCCTCGCACAATCTGCTGACAGAGTGCTCAAGTGCAGGTGATGGCTTTACCACCCAATCAGCAATCTTACCAATTCCTAATTATTTCCCACCTGGACGATTGCTATTCTCTCAGATCCTATCCAAATATTCCCCCAGCTGTCCACTCTGTTCTACTTCTGACAGTCGGCCTTGAAGATTCCTCCCAGGCTGTGCCCTCACTGTGGATGGAACTCTCGTTCCCAATCAGACTGTCACGTGTCACCTGCCTTTCACAGCTTTAAATCCTTCCTTGAAACCTAACTATTTAGACAAGCTTTTAACATCTGTTTTCACTGTGTGCCATATGCTCAAATACACTTTAGATATCACCCTCACTGGTCCATGTGCTACAATGAACTTCCTTTTATCTCCACCATCTCCTGTTCTAATGTAAACTCCTTAGATATCAGGGCCTCTACCACATGTCTCTGTCCAGCAGTGTTTTGCACCAATGTCTTTTAACCTGTTGTAACAGCAATTGGGGTTTACTGGTCTCCGTCTTGTCGACTTGACATGAACTTGTTACAGCGTCCATCCCTTCTCTCCAGCCAAGCTGATCCGCAGCAGCTTTCCTTCTCTCACAACCCACAGCCAGAACTTGATGGACTGCTGTATATTTCTATGTATCTCTCCCAAAACACCAGACACAACTTAGTGCAGGGAAGTGGTAACATGTTTTATTGGAAATGGGGACCAGTTATATGGGAAACACAGAGGGGGAGGTAACATGACACAAGCAATAGAATACATTGTCTACATGAGGGGGATCTGAATTCCTTCAGAAGACACAGAAACCTGATCAGTTACACTAGACAAGATTAGCAAATAAACTACATCAGATCAATCTAAAGACAAACAGATAGCAAGAACAATAAGTCTACATTATATCACTAACACAAACTAACTCTTAAAATACAAATCGTTTCAAGATAGAAATGCATTTAACCTGTTAAACATTAGGTGTCCACTTATGCCCATTCTCCTTGAGATTTGGCTTTGCCACATTGGTCCACGATCTCTTGGCAGGAGGCCATCATCCACGCTTCTCCAACAGGCACAGAGGCCGTCATGTATAGTGTGGGCAAGGGTGCCAAGGAGGGTCAGGGCACAAACGTAGAGGGAACTTCGGTTACAACCGTGTGCTGCGTTCTAGAATGTGTGGGTACAATACAAAAAAAAGAAAAATAATATCTTGTCCTAGAACTTCTGTGCCACACCAGAAGCCCTGAGCTGCCTGGGAGATGTTATGCTAGAGCTCTTCTTTTCACCCATGCTTTGAAAAGGAGAGTGAGATCTGATCACTAACCAGCTCTGATCTGTCAACGCTCTTGTGCGTTGTACATGGCATAAGATACCTTGGCAATGGCATTAGATGCTGAACAGATCATTTGGCAGAGCACACCTGCAATGGTACAGACACTAACTACATGGTATAGTCCGTCTTCTCATTTTCCTTTAGTGTTGTCATTTATCTGAGGCTCCCACTGCCCAGCCCTTTCCGTCTTACTACATCTACTTCATATCCACGTCTCCCCCCCCCTCCTGTCTTCTGATATTAACTCCCATGGTCTCAGCTCCCCCCCTCCACATCCCACATCTCCAACTGGGATTTTGTTCATCTGAGAGCTGTAAATTCTCTCTGACAGGATGAAAAGAAAAGTACTGTATTTTCTGACCGTCTGGAATCCCCCAAAATGAGCCCAGGGATCAAAGCTGCACAAATTCCTTCAAATAACCTCTAACAGGCAGCTCGGCTCAGGATGTTGTGTATGTGTGTGCCTGCAGTGTATGAACACAGTGCGTCACTTTCCATTCTGTAGGACTATTGTTGCTCTTTATACTTTGCTGATACAATGAATCTCCGCTTTTTTCATATCCACTAGTGATCCTCACTCAAAAGATAGTCATATATAAGATATCATAAGGTACAGCACGAGTTACCATTATATTCATTTTGTTTCATCTTAACACACCTGCATTATAAACCTTTAAATGTTCCCTCATATACCCTGTATAAGACTGCAATGAGCTTATGGTGTCAAAACAATCCCATTCCTGAGTGTTTACCCCACAGGCCAAATTCCTGTAAGCTGTTGATAGATTGGTACGACTTCTTTAACATATGGAACAATTCTTTCAATGTCTTTAATTCTTGCAGTGCTGAACAAAGGCCAATCTGTCACCAAGTATTACCGTTGGATGCAAAAGAATGGAGGATACATCTGGGTCCAGTCTTGTGCAACCATCGCCATTAATGCCAAGAATGCAAATGAGCGGAATATCATCTGGGTGAACTACATCCTCAGGTACTCTCCTTCTAGAAATGTATCCGCGCTTGGCTCACAGGCCTTTTTATGTCCATCCCACAATAACATTGGACCTCCACATTCTGCATAAATCCATATGTATGTTTTCAGATAAAGGGTAGTTAAAAGCATTTTTCAGGATATTTCTCAAGTAGTTAGAGATCCATGTACTTATACAGACTACTCTGCCTTATGTTTCTATTAATGGCAAATCGTGCCATGCTGTGTTACTCAAGCTTGTATGACAAGGATAGTCAAAGATTCATCAATATGGCAGCAGGAATGCCTGGGGGATTCTAAGTTTTATCAATACACCGGCAATGATACTTGGTTCCAGCCAAACAACACAGTCCTCTAGTGCAGTGGTTCCAACCGCGGTCCTCAAGTTCCCCTAACAGGCCAGATTTTAAGGATCACCTTGTGGAAAAGCAGACTGAATCCTGCAATCACTGAGCAGCAAATCATATCACCTGTGCTCTGCTTCAGATATCTGGAAAACCTGACCTGTTAGGGGTATTTGAGGACCGCGGTTGGGAACCACTGCTCTAGGGTATAAACAGCCGCATACTTGAAGTTGTGCAAATGAGACGTATTTTTATCCCATCATGAACATGCGCCACACTTGGCTTTGAATCACTATTGCAGATGATTAAACAAAAACTACAAATCAAATCCTAGCTCCGATTAGAGCACTTACTGTGCTTACAGCGATCCTGACTATCCAGGTAACATAATCTAATAAACAAAAGAAAACCGCAGAATTTCCTAGAAGTGTTACTGCTTCCTACCCTGCTCTCAGCAGTCTGATTAAAACACTTCTGTTCAGGAGTCAGCAGCCTGAGCATTGACCTGTTCTTAATTAGCACGCAACAAGTGTGCGAGAGGATAGAGGCCATGCAGGATTCTGGGTCCTAAATACCTTCCCTCGATTACTCTCCCAGACATTCTGTTACCCAACCCATGCCCTCTGTCACAATATATATATAATCAATAGGCCATCGGGGGTGACCAGGATTTTCCGATATTTATCAATATGGCAGCAGGGGCAAACTGTGACTCTCACTTTTATCATTACTAGAAGCATAAACATTCACCCAGTCTAAACATTCAGAACCAAAGCCATCTGATTAAGTATAATGTGTGCTCAGGGTGAGGTACTTAACCAATTTTAAGCACCTCTGTATATTTACACAGTGTATAATATCTTGACTTTCTGATGAAATAAAGGATCAGTTACTATTCCATAGAACAGCAAAAGGTAGATTTTAACATCTCATATCACTTTCCCTGATTTCCCTCCCCTCCTAGTCTACCGGAATACAAAGATGTGCCAATGGATATCGCTCAAGTCCCTCACCTGCCCGAGAAGGCTTCAGAATCATCTGAGACGTCCGACTCCGATTCCGACTCGAAGGATAATTCAGGTGGGGTTGTGGAATGCGGCGTTGCGTGGCCTGACCGTTTCCTTTACATTCTGTTACTATTGTATTTTCCAAAGTTATTGTAATAATGCATCTTCTTTCTCGTGTAGATTGTTTAGCATTACAAAGTCCTGCACAATGAAAGTAAAATCGAAACGTAAAGGTGCTCTGCATCCCACAAGAGAGATTAACGGTGAAAGATGCACAAGAGGGATTGAGGGGAATGGGGGAACAGATACAATGAGGATAGAAAGGGATGGGGAAGATGCATAATGTGAATAGAGTTATGGGGAAGAGGCACAATGGAGGCGTAAGGGAGTTGGTAAAGAAGCACAAAGGGATAGGGAGGAGCCGGAGGCAGAATTGTAGGTGAGAGGGATGGGGAGGAGGCCCATTGGGAATTGGGAGGAGGGGAAAGATGTAAAATGTGGATGAGAGGAATGGAAGAGGGACAATGGAGAATGTGGGGGATGGGAATTGAGAGGTATAGGGTAGAGGTATAGTGGGGATTGAGATAATTTGTGAAAAGACACAATGGGAGACGACAAGCGTAGCGAAGATGTGCAATGATGTTTGAGAGGTATGGGGAAGAGGGGTTTGGGTCAAAATCCCTACAACCAGGTTCCCTAATGCCAAAATCCCGACGGCCAACTTCCCTACACAGACAACTCCCTGATGGCCAACTTCCAGACATCAAAAATCCCAGCGGCTAACACTAACCCTACTCCCTAACCCCCTAAACCTAGCCCTAACCCCCTTAAACCTAGCCCTAACCCCCTAAACCTGGCCCTAACCCTAACCCCCCCCCAACCTAGCCCTAACCCCCCTTAACCACTTCGCTGCGGCGGACGCGCTCAGCGCGTCCAACCACATGTCACGTTCCATGCGGTGGACGCACTGAGCGCGTCCTGCCTTTGGGGTCAGCGTTCGGCCGGGTTCCGGCCGATCGCTGGCCCCCCCGGTGCGGGCTGACATCCTCGATGTCAGCCCAGCATCCGAACTGCCGCCGGAGTAATTAGGTGTCATCGCGCGGCGCGATGACACCTAATTCAGGCGCCCCCCCGCATTTGCGGAGGAGGCGCCTGAAAGGGAGGGGGGAGGTCCTTCGGACCTCTCTCCCTCCCGATCGGTGGCGTTGCGGGGGTTAACCCAGGCACCGTTTGGAAGGGCACAGCCTGCCCTTCCAAATGGTACCTGGCATTAACCCCTGGGGAGCCAGATCACGAATCGGCGCTGAAAAGCGCTGGTTCGTGATCCTTTCCCGGAGCTGGCCGACATCTTGGATGTCGGTCAAGCCTCCGGGAACTCCCCCTGAGGACTGGCGTCATCGTGCATAGCACGATGACGCCAGTCCTGGAGTTAACCCCTAGCTGCCACCAATGGTGGAGATAGGGGGTTCCAATGAACCCCCATCTCCCGATCCGTAGCAGCTAGGGGTTAAAGTTTGGTATTGTTGGATCGGCCAGAGCATGGCCGTTCCAACGATACCAAACACCAATGTGAAAAAAGTTTGTAAAAAAAAATAATTAAAAAAAAATATATATATATTTAAAAAAAAAATTATAAAAAAATAAACACGTTTTTTTTCTTTTTTTTGGTTTGTTAATGCAGCAATATTGTTCCCATTTCAATTATAATGTGAACAATGATGCTGCACTAACGATTTTTGTATGCAGTGCGTTTGTTAAAAAGCGTGTAATTTTCCCCAAAAAAAATGTAACGAGACCCCATCTCTAATTTTTTTAACAAGCGCACCCCATACAAAATACAACCGCAATTGCTCGCATGTTAAAATGTGAAAAAAAAACACTTTACACGTTGTAAATTATTGAAAAATAATATTTTATTGCATTTTTTGTTATAATATACAGACAGGTCGTGACGTATACATATAATAATGACATATTATGAATCTGCCGAGTCTGACGGAAAGAACGATATATAATATGTCTGGGTCATTTACTAAAATAAGCCTTAAAAACACGTTTAAACAAGATGAGCGAAACAGGTAAAAATGACCTCAGCACAGGGGCGGGAAAAGCCTCAGCAGCGAAAGGGTTAAATCTAGCCCATACCCCTTAAATCTAGCCCATACCCCCTAAACCTAGCCCTAACCCCCTAAATCTAGCCCTAACCCCCTTAAACCTAGGGTTAAGGTGTTAGTTTTAGGGTTAGACGCTGGGATTATGGATGTCTGGAAGTTGGCCGTGTAGGGAAGTTGGTATGTCCGGCACTTGTTCTGTCTGGAAGTTGGCTGTTCGGGATGTTGGCATTAGGGAACCTGGCTGTAGGGATTTTGTCCAGCACCCGGGGAAGAGGTACAATTGGGTTGAGACTTGAGACAGATGGGGAAGAGCCACAATTGGAGTTGAAAGGGAAGTGAAGGGGCGCAGTGGAGGATATTGTAATAAGGCAGAAACGAAATGGGGGGGGGGTGACAATTTACACGTCCTTAAAGGGCCACTACCACCAAAAAATGAAATGTTCTTATTGGTGTTTATTTTATGTTGCTGATATCTTACATGTGCTTTGTTTTTGTCTTGTATGTTTAGTTAAGAAAATATGTTGCTATATATGTGTCACTGGGACCATTGTATGATCTTTTGTGTTGTAAACTGCACCCCCCCAACAGTATTTTTACATCACTTGGTCCTCACTGTGTGTCTTTGGCCATAGAATGGAGTCTATGGGTCGGTCACCGACTCAAATCAATGTATTGTGTGGGATGTTTTGAAAGGACATCACCGGGGGTAGATTAGAAGTCTTTTAAGCTCCCTGTTTTATCTCCGTTAGCCTGGAGAACAATAGACCCCCTGCCAGCTTATTTTAACATTCACTCTTCTTCTGTTAAATACTGTAAAAGATAAACTGCAGCAGTAAAGTAAAACTTTTGCGCAGATTTTGGTAAATGTTGCATCATGGGAAAAATCCACAAAATGGAAACAGGAGATAAAACCCTCACTTCTATTTCCCCTTTTTACATGTAATTGCTAAAAAAAAAATAACCCAGCAGCATGTGTTTGATAAGGTGGTTGTGTTTGTAATGCACAAGTAATCTGGTTACAGCTCATATAAGTGGTAGTGTCCCTTTAAACCCTAAATCCAGCATTGCTTGTGCTATGGAACCTATGGTTATACAGTTTTTGTGCAGTACAGTCCTCCTGAAGTTCTTCCAATTCAAAGCAGCAGAAGTTCATACAAAGCATTTTATTAAACTGTTTTTTTTTTCTTCTAGAAGATAATGAAAACCCAAAATCAGATGGAAAGGGAAATCTGTCTGAACAAAGTGAGGACCCGGAGCCAGACCGTAAGCAGCCAGCACCGCACTCCGACCCAGATATGAACTGTGACGAAGAAGGCAACAGCTCAAGTGATGCCTGCAGTGAGGAGAGTGAAGAAAGCGAGGACTGCGAGGCCCGAAAGGCAGAAGAGGAGATGGAGCAGGGAGGACTTGTTGCTTTGGGAGGGATTGGTGCATTGGGAGCTTTGGGCCCTATGCACATTAAAGTGGAGCACTACACAGAAAGCGAGACAGACATGCGTGGGCCGAAATCTCTAAGCTCGAACAGTGGCAGGGAATCGCAAACTGGTGAGGAGGAAGAGGACGAGGAAGACGATAGAGGGGTCCAGGTCACTGGTGTTCTAAGTAGACATCAAAGAAGGAAAAGGAGGAGAAGAAAGGGAGTAGGTCCATATGGAGGAAGGAGGCGGCGTCTGTCTGGCGGCTCAAGTCCAGGAGGTATAGAGAGTTCACTGCGCGACCCCCCCAGACTGCTTCCATCAACCCCACCACCTACAGGAAGCTGCGCATCTTCTGTTCTAAAGATCAAGACGGAAATGTCTGAGCCTATCAACTTTGATAATGACAGCAGTATTTGGAACTTTCCTCCCAATCGCGAGATTTCTCGTAATGAATCCCCTTATAGTATGACCAAGCCTCCCACAGGGGGTGAACATTTCTCTCCCTCCCCATCCTCTTCTGCTGCTGCGCCACCAGCTCTTCACGTTTCTATACCAGACTCCGTCCTCACGCCCCCAGGTGGGGCTGAGGGACCTGGGCGCAGCAAAAGCCAATTCTCTGCATCATCTAGTGTCCTGGCTTCTGTCAACTCAGATCCCCTGTCCCCTCCACTTTCTGCCTCTCCTCGTGATAAGCCCCCTCAAACGGGTGGCCCATCCAACTCACTGCTGTACGCAGGAGAGCTAGAAGCATTACAGAGGCTCCAGGCAGGCAACGTGGTCCTGCCTTTAATGCATCGTGTTGCAGGGACATTGGCAGCAACAGGAAGCAGCGGGCAAAGGGTGTACACCACAGGCACCATACGATATGCTCCTGCTGAGGTAACACTGGCAATGCAGGGTAACCTGCTTCCAAATGCCCATCCAGTGAACTTTGTAGATGTTAATGGCCCAAGTTTTGGACTGGACCCCAAAACCCCAATGGAGATGCTGTACCACCACGTGCACCGGCTAAACATGTCTGGCCCATTTGGAGGAGCCGTAACAGGTGCTGGTCTTACCCAGGTGCCAGCTGCTAGTGTCTTCACCACAGCAGAGGGAATCTTCTCATCCCTCCCCTTCCCTGTGTACAGCAATGGCATCCACGCAGCACAGACTCTAGAACGTAAAGAGGACTGAGAAAAAAAAAAAGGATAAATGAACGAGAGATAGAGAGGAGGAAGAGGAGGGCTAAAGGACACACTACAGGGAAAGAAGAAAGACATTATAAAAGAATACGTACAAGTAGATGGCTATGTTCTGGCGGTGGGGGCAAGTGAACCTGCCCCTTCATGTCTTCTCTGCTGCCTAATCCAAAGCCGTAAAAGGGAAGAAGTTCTTATCACTGTAATGTTGGTTTTTGCCCTCCCCAAAATCTTTTGGGACCAGTAGCCCGTCTTCCGCACTGTATACTAATAGCAGGGCTTCACAGACGCTTTCCCCACCCCTTTTCCCATACCATTTCCTGCGGCTTTGGTTTAGTAGGCAGATGCCTCTCCTGGGGACCGTCCGCACTGTGCCCGCTGCTCTGTCACTTTACTGAGGGGGTAGCAGCTGCACTCTGATCCTTTTTACAACCTAAAAAATAATCCAGCACTTTGACTCACACCTAAAATATCATACTTTGCCCCTAGAATATGAGCCTCCCCACCACCAATCCCAACCATCTGCCAATGGACTCAAAAAATAACTTTTTACTTTCTTGTTCTAACCCTAATTCCATGATTTGGAACCTTTTCTTCTCTGCTGCCGAACCTTCGAGTAGTTAACACTTTTACTGCCAGGGGCACACAGTTCTTACGCTGTGGGGCAGGGGTCAGCCACCTTGACCCCGCAGATGTTTCAGAACTCCAGTTCCCATGAGGCTCATCAATAGCTAATATATGGCTGAGCATCATGGGAGATTGTAGTTCCAAAATATCCGGATGGTCAATGTTGCTGTCCCCTGCTGTAGGGGACCGTGTTAATACACAAATACATGCACTATGAGTTCACAGTGACAACCAATCACCTTCCTTTAAACCAACGCTGATAGCCACAGGTATATCGCAAAAATAGGCAAATCAGAGCAAGCGCTGGTTCTGGTTTCCTTGACAGACATAGTCGAGTGTACAGTGGCCTGTCCTTTATGAAGCACAGCTGAATTCTTTTATGAGACGTAAATGCTCTGGAGTTTTCTTTTTATGTAGATACACAAAATAATTCTACGTGGCTTTGCCACGCACCAAATTGTATCAAACACAACAAAGTTTGATTTGATACAAAGTATGGAGATTAGCACCAGGCACACTTCAGGACGTGTCCATCGTCTGCAGTTTAGAAAGTGTCACATGATTGATTTCAGGACATATACAATATATACATGTAAGATATCAGATGACTGATGGACACAATTATCCAGTGGTACAACCTTCAGAATTTCACCATTCCTTCTCCGACCATCATCATCATTCACCACCTGGGTGCTCCATATGACTGGACTGATCATCTGATCGGATTACAGACAAGTCTGGCCTAGGGTGCCCATGCTACAGGTTAAATTGTATCTTGCCAGCACAGACACTGATGGGGTGCGGGGGTTTCTTGGGTCTTCTCTCTACATTAGATGATCATCTGGCTCACTGGATGCCAATGTAGAGGAACATCTGCAAGAGATTCTCGCACGGTTAATCTCTGTTCTACATTTCTTACTCCAAGCTTTGCCCTGAAATTTTGTTGTTGTACAATACGACTGTTCAGGGAGAGAAGTCGGTTCTGCCAAGCTCAGGGAGGATCAGAATGTCCCACTTGGTGGGAATTCAATAGATACATATCAGCTTTTGGAACGTTTCCTCAACCTGAGAAAATATGAAAAGCATTCAGCAGGTGTTCAGTTAAGATGGTTTTCTTACAGTATCGAGTTAAGTTATCACTGAGGAGTCATTTATGAACCGTTGGCCATCACGAAAAGCTTAGGAGTCACTGATTTGAGGAGAGGAGCCAGCAAGAGGATATTAAAACATATTCTATTGAAGAATAAGCCTGGCAGAACCCATTTCAAAATGTCACGTTATCCTACCCGCAGCAGCCTGAGGAAGCACGGGTGCTGGACAAAATCCTTACAGCCAGGTTCCCTAATGCCAACATCCCGACGGCCAACTTCCAGACAGAACAAGTGCCGGACATACCAAGTTCCCTACACGGCCAACTTCCAGACATCCAAAATCCCAGCGGCTAACCCAAATACTAACACCCTAACCCATAGGGAGTTAGGCTTAGGGGTTATGGTTAGGTTTAGGGGAGTTTGGGCTAGGTTTAGGGGGGTTAGGGCTAGGTTTAGGGGGTAGGACTATGTTTAGGGGGTAGAACTAGGTTTAGGGGGCTTAGGGCTAGTTTTAGGGGGGTTAGGGCTAGGTTTAGGGGGTTAGGGCTAGCTTTAGGGGGGTTAGGGAGTAGGGTTAGTGTTAGCCGCTGGGATTTTGGATGTCTGGAAGTTGGCCGTCAGGGAGTTGTCTGTGTAGGGAAGTTGGCCGTTGGGATTTTGGCATTAGGGAACCTGTTTGTAGGGATTTCGACCCAAACCCAGGAAGCACATGTGGAAACCCCTGTAAGAGCGTCAACATAAACTCACACCATGGTCAGCAGACAGCCTAATGCTGGGGTTAAAATGACACAATAGCTTAGAGCAAGGGGTCATCAAACTTGGCCCTCCAGATGGTTTGGAACCACATCTCTCCCATGATGCTCAGAATCTAATTAGGTTAGCTGAGCATCAGGGGACATACAGTTCCAAAGCATCTGGATGGTCGAGTTTGATGGCCCCTGGCTTAGAGGATCAAAACAATATCTTAATGGGAGGAATTCTGAGATAGGACAGAATAGGCAGCAGTTGCATCTGATGGAAGAAGAAATGGGTTTGGAGGGACCTCCATCATTATGCAGCATTTAGAGAACACAACACATAAGGTGATTTGTAGGCATTTAACTTTGTGATTCAAATTTTTTTTTTTTTCACCTTTTCCGTTTTTGATCTGGAACACTGTACGGCGTTAATAGATCAGCCCAATGACCATGTCCATGCCATAACCATCCGTCAAGCCAAGAGCCCTGCAAAACATTCCGACTAACCTTCTGGCAGTTCAAGTGTTCCCCTCCATCAGTCCATACACAGAAAATACTATGAAAGCAGACACGAGCGCTTCGTTCAGGAATGAAACGGTTGTGGGGAGGCTTAAGGTTTTCACTTGCACAGAACACTTTACTGACCTCTCATGTCTCAGTGTTACATGTTGCGTGTTCTAACCAGCAGTGTGTTTTCTGTCCTACTTCAAAATAATTAAAACAAAAAAAAAAAAGAAGAATCTGGGCAAGCAGAGCAAATCATAACTTGTACTTTGTATCTGTGGTTTCTGTAGCTTCTCGTTTATCCACATAATGCACTTTGTCTTTAAACCCACAACTAAAACTGCTAATAAATAGGTTTTTAATCGAACAATTCTTCGAAAAAATCCCTTTAAAACAAAAATAAACATCACATCACAAGAAATATTAATAAAAAAAAACAAAAACGTGTACGGGCTGGGAAATAATAGGTTGAATTTTGAATTGAATTCAAGAATAAGGAATATTTAGATATCTATTTTTTTTCTTTTAGGTTACCAGAAATCAGAAAGGGAAGGGGTGGAGTGGGGCGGGTGAGTCCGACTGATTCGGAAACCAAAATTTTGACTTTTCTAGTAATATGGTTGTTTTATCCTTGTTCCAGTCTGTATGGCAGCTTATCTGTGATACATCTAATACCAGGTGTGAGACTTTGTAACGTGTTGCTTCGTGGAGAAAAAAAAAAAAGTATTTAAAAAAAAAAAACAACAAAAAAAAGGAAAAAATTTGGACAAAAAAAAAAAAATTAAAAAAAAAGGATTCAAATGGTTTAGGAAAAAAAGAACCATTTCCTGGGTGTCTTTCTAGCCGTCTCATTCCAGTTTCAATGTGTGTTACAATATGCAGTATATTCTAAGCTAACGTGAGTGTTTATATCTGTCGTCTTTCTCTGTGCTTTTAAAGCTGTAGTCTG
The DNA here is from genome assembly GCA_009667805.1 of Leptobrachium leishanense. Classification (NCBI taxonomy): domain Eukaryota; kingdom Metazoa; phylum Chordata; class Amphibia; order Anura; family Megophryidae; genus Leptobrachium; species Leptobrachium leishanense. The sequence continues at coordinate 41,977,936 of CM019075.1, read as the reverse complement.
AGTCTGTCACGTTGTTTACTCCCTGTGTGTCAGTGAATCAGTGGGTACATGGGGACTCGTGAATGTTTGTATAGTGGCGATGCTGCTTTCACTGTTAGTACACCCTATGGGTAAACTTTGCTCTCTCTTTGTTATGATTTTGCTGTCGCTTTACTGTTGTGAAATTTCAGTAATCTGTCCTACTTACTGTTCTGTAATTTTTACCTCTGTTCTATGTCTGTCTTTTTCAACTCCATCCGACAAAGTATAATTTTATGAAGAATAAAACATACAGAAATAGGCCACCTGCGCTCATTGCTTGAGGAACGAATGGGAAATGCTTCCCTGTTCCTTCTTTCAGGATCCATATACCTACAGCCTCATCGTGATAATGTATCAATCCTGCCAGTTTCTTTCCCCCTTCTTTCTGTTTTACCCCCTATTGATCAAGATTGAGAAATACATTTGGACAAAAATTTTGGAAGCTTGCTGCACTTGGGCATCTGGCTTCAATGAAGTGACAGTGTCAATGAGGTGGTCAGCTCAGACATCTATAGTTAACTACAATGCTGTAAGAATAATATATATATATATATATATATACACGCAAACACAGGAATAGGAAAACAAAATAATGCTACACTTCTGATCTCCACTGAGATTCTCTAAGATTCTCCTAAACGTTACCGGTGTAACAATTGCACGTGAGAGACTGTCCACGATCTGTGCCAAATATTAAAAACAAACTTTGACATTTTTTGAATTTTTCTATGTAGCTTGGAATTATGCTACAAAACCATACACAGATACACACTGAAGTGTTTCAGTATTCATACAACCAGGGCTGGATTAAGATCTCTATGGGCCTGGAGCTGAAGATTTTGCAGGGCCTATTTTTTTTAAAATTGCATGAAAATAAAAAAAAATTAAGCCCTTTAGGACAGATACGTGTATATGTAACTGGACAGATACGTGTATATGTAACTGGGCAGATACATGTATATGTAACTGGGAAGATACGTGTATATATAACTGGGCAGATACGTGTATATGTAGCTGTGCAGATACGTGTATATGTAGCTGGGCAGATACGTGTATATGTAGCATGGCAGATACGTGTATATGTAACATGGCAGATACGTGTATATGTAACTGGGAAGATACGTGTATATGTAACTGGGCAGATACGTGTATATGTAACTGGGCAGATACGTGTATATGTAACCGGGCAGATACGTGTATATGTAACCGGGCAGATACGTGTATATGTAACCGGGCAGATATGTGTATATATGTAACCGGGCAGATATGTGTATATATGTAACCGGGCAGATACGTGTATACATAACCGGGCAGATACGTGTATACATAACCGGGCAGATACGTGTATATGTAACCGGGCAGATACGTGTATATGTAACCGGGCAGATACGTGTATATGTAGCCGGGCAGATACGTTTATATGTAGCCGGGCAGATACGTTTATATGTAGCCGGGCAGATATGTGTGCATAAAACAAGGCAGATACACTTATGGTACATTCACATTAAACCCTGCCCCATTCCGTCTGCGTCCCGCGACAGCGGTTCGTATCCAAGAGCTGCATGCTGTCTGTGCCACCGCTGTGAGGGCCCCCAGGAAACCAAATACTGCGTTATGTTTTGACATACAGTATTTGGTTTGCAGGGCCTATCTAGGGCCATGGGCCTGAAGCATCCACTCCAATAGCCCCTATGTTAATCCAGCCCTGCATACAACTGGCAGAAGATTCAACATCATCTCAGAGGTCTATAGATTACCGCCTCTACAGAGCAGGTTTATGTTCAGTTAAGTCTCATACGGCAGTGAGGAATTTCCACGTCCTATAAAAAATAAAAATATTCACTGGCTGTGCTTTTAACTCCTAATTGTCCGTGGGTGCCTTAAAGCCATCCAGGAGTTAAACAGGCTTTTGATGCTCCAAAATTTTCTCTCTGCCGAATACTTTTTTCATAAGTCACCCTTACTCCATGCCAACTTCCACTCAAAACCTACCGTCACCGTGTTCTCTCGACCCCTTTGCGTCTCAGAGAGGGCAGTTAATACTTCAAGTCCTAGAAACCCCTTCTGCCGGGTACAACGTGGTCCCGCACTACTAAACTGAAGGAGGTTCTGAAAGGGCATATCATTCTTTACCAGGCAGGTGGCTAGAAAACACTGAAAATCTGAAGGTTTACGTTTTACCCTTTTGTCTTCCATTCTTGTTTTTGTATGATTAGTATTTTTTATTTTTTTTAACCAGTCTCTTTTTCAGTTTTTTTTTAATTAACAAGTGTTTGTGTTGTGTCTAAAGATTAAAAAGATAATAATAATAATAAACTATTGAAGATTTCTGATTATTTCAGTTGAAGCAAGTTTAACAGCTGCTTTTCGAAATAAATTGTCTGACCATTTGGAAAAAATGACGAAAAAAAAAATAAGAAATAAGTCATTTTTATCTGTGACGACTGTGTCTGTGTTTTTAACTATTTCTTGTAAATTAATATCAAAAAAAACGTTTATGAGGTTGGTGCCACTTTGGTTATTTTTCAAAATGAAAGTACGAAGGGTTGATAGGAAAAAGACTGAATTGTACCTGTAAATCCAGCAGTGTTACCAACTTAAAACGTTTAAAATATATATATATATATATATTAAAACGTTAAAAAATGTGAACGTTATGGGTACGTTTTATTGTGTTTTAAAGACTAACTCAGTTTTAACTCGACGTGCCTCATCTGTTGTAAAGAAAAAAAATTTAAGAAAACATTATTTTTCCATTAACCATCGAATTAATAAGGTGCAGAAAAAAAAATTTAAAAAATGAGCAAAAAAAAAATCTGTACATAATTTCATTTTTTTTAAAAGAAAGTTCTTTTTTATACTTTTCTAGGCCTGCTTACACACCATACATGCTGTCTTTTATGTAAATTAATTTTTTGATTCATCCGGCAGGTACCATTTTCATAATAAACTTTACATTTTGGATTTGTTTGCAGTTTTGGCATCTTTTATTTCACACATTAATGCCATCTTTAATGGGATGGGGGGGGGGTGATAAATGTCTGCAGGAATATTTTTATTTTCAGATTGACTGCATCATCTCTCGCTGGAGCATCTCGACGTTTGGATGGTGTGAGAGGATCCTGACCACATTCTATCAGAACATTGGGATACAAGAAGAAATTACCATTATGCAAAAAAGCCATCTTTCTTCTGCGCAGCTGCAATCTTGTTTGTATTTCCAAAATCCTGTTTCGTAGGGTTTTTGAATAAAGATTCCTGCATATTCCTGGGGTTTTAAAAATTAAGCAAAAATTCTGATACACTCTTTATAGTTATTTTTTTTTTTGTTTCTTTTTTTTAGGCTTTTAATTATTATTTGTTTTAATTTTTCTTAGATTTCTGATCTTTATTATTTTCTTTAAAAACAAAAATAAAACAATACATACATACACAGTAATCCAATTTTGTTGCAACCTATAAAATATAATATTCTAAAAATAACATCAGAGTATTACATGGCGAAACAATAAAACTGGGTTACACATCTAGAAGCACTATCAGCTGGTGGGAGCTAACCCTAGCGTCAGCCTGTTTTCGCCGTAGCCCCAGGTAAGTTTAGTCTAGCACTGGACCAACAGATTGTTTGCCTCTCGCTACAAACGGTGAAAACCACTGAGTGCGGGTAATTAAAGATTCGTAGCCAGGGCCGGATTTATAACTAGGCATGTGCAACAAGGGGCCGCCTTGCTCTGTAAAAAACAAACATTTGTTTCACAATTTACAATAGTTTAGACCCCTGTATCTTTGGAGCTCTAATGGCTACAGGGACATATGAGATATCACTGGAAAGGCCAGATTATGGCCTTTCCAGTGACACCAAATATAACCAGGTTAGATTTATGTATAATAAAATAAATACAATTTTAGTTTTTGCCTTTTTTTTTCTGACGCAGCACTATTATACAGTTTACAATTATAAAGTGCACAGTGATGCTGCACTTACCTCATTTCCCACACTGCCAGCAAGTGTGGAGCTGATGATCCAATGCATTGTTTCATCGACAATCTAGACCGTGGCACTGCAGTAAGGACAGACAGGGGGACTTTGGAACCTGCATCTTTGAATAGTACAACGCACAAGGTTAAGTGAGGTGTCATTGGAAAGGTCAGAGTCTGGTCTTTACATTGATACCAAACATGACCATATAATGTGTAAATATAAAAAACTGGAAAAAGTCAATTAAATTTATTTTTTCTGGCAATTAACAGGCGTTTGAAAGGAATGCAGCGCAGGTGTTCTCTTGGCTCGCTGGATGTAGTTTACGTGTAAAAGATGCGTTGTATAGGAAAACCTGCTGTGTGTGACGCCCATAGGATTCAATGTAAAGAATATTATCGTTTTTGTCCTTTATTTGTTCAACCGATTATTATTTTTTAATCCGCAGCAAAAAGACCTTTTATTTATGGAACTTTTAGAGTTTATTAGGTCCTTTTCTGGAGTTTTCAGGCGAAATTTGGGGTTCCGATTTCTTTTTTTAAAAACAACACAAGGCATTTTTGCACTGGAACGCTTTTTATTTTTAACCATACAATGCACTAGTGCTGGATCCCAGCCCGGGTCATAGCGTTTCCCATAGCGAATCTTGCACATGGACTACCGCGGACGAGGTGATCTGTTGGCGGGTTGTCAGGCGCTACCTCTTAGCCACTCTCGCCAGATTTTTCATGTAGCGTTGTCGTTTTAGCTCACACCAGCTGATAGAGCCCAAAGTATATGACATCTATGGGAAAAACTCAATTTTCTTAATAATATAGTCTCGGGTAACATAATTTTGAAATTTCATATCATATTTACTTATGTTATATTCCATCCTACACTGAATATAAAGCTGTTCTTTGACTGCCAGGTGGGGGTATTGTTATTTTTCCACTATCTAGCTAGGAGTAATTCAGAAGCTGCAAAGATGTGCGTGAGCGGGATTTTTTCATCCTGTAACAGAAAAAATTTAGGATTGAAAAACAAAGATTCTTTAATTATTGACATATTCATAGCATTATCAAATAATAAGAGCCATGTATGAAATATAAGCTCCACCTGCTTGCTGTCCATCTACCTACCATCCACCCACACTAATTCAGTAGGGACTCAACTTGGAAATGTATTCACGTGCATCTGTTGATCCTTAAACAACTTGGAAATGTATTCACGTGCATCTGTTGATCCTTAAATCAATGGAACCCCATACAGGACTGGATTAACATAGATATTGGCCCCAAAAGAGATCCAGTGAAAAGTTAACCAAAGGGACCTTCCCACTCGAAGGGGAACAAGGTCCCAGGAAAATAGAAAATCGGATAATCAAAAGACCATCTCGAGCTGCAGGAAGAACGGGAGAGGCAGAGACATATTGAGAGTGAGAACGACAGGGTAGGGACCATAGAGGAGTGAGAGGTCCACAATGCGGCCCCCTGAAGCCCCTAACCCAGCTCTGACCTCATACAAAATATAAGTAGCTTTTGTTAGGTTATTTTAGTGATGCACTTCTGAAATCTGGAAAAACAGCAAATTTAGGGCACGGTCACGTGCCTACAGCTAAAACAGGGATGCTAAGGGGAAAGATGTGCGTTCGCTAATCTCCCCTTAGTGTACCCGTAGATTACGAGGCAGGCCCGGAGTCCAGCAGTCTGCCCCGTAGTGACCGTTAGGCTCCAGGATGCTCGGGGCAGCACTAAAGCACCGTTGCGAGCATCCCTTCCATGGAGTCGGTAGGATTCCATGAAGGCTTCTGCTGCCGGGTCACGTGACCGTCAGGATCTTGCCTCTCGCGAGATCCTGCAGGACGGCGGAGTGATCGCGGAGGGAGACTGGGGACTTTTTTCCCACAGTCTCACTCTGCTCCCGGCGGACAGAAGCAGCATATCAGGCTGTTGTTCTCGCCGCGGGATGAGAGGTGAGTATTTGATTTTTTTCGGGGGGTTTTACAGCTGCGGCTAACTGATTCCGCAGAAGCTCTAAGCTGTAGCAAACCTTTTTAGTTAGCGACAGCTGTGAGTTATTAAGGTTACGACTTGGTGATCCTAACGCTAATTAGTGGTTGCTTACTCGTTACGTCCCCCATGTTAAGCATAGGGAGCAAAAAGTACAGTAAGCTCGCGCTAAAAGGCGCTAATACCGATGCACTAATGGATTTTTTTTATCCCATTAGCGATCGGGAGGTGGTCTGTGCGACACACTGTCACCTCAATTAACCTAGCGTTAACGCTCATTTATGCGAGTGCTAGGGTTAAGGGGGTGATCGGGCCCTTAGTGTGGGAAACCCTACATAAACATTCATTCCAGGACAAAACCTGCCGACAGCGCCTCCATCTATTAAACAATACAAATACAAGTTCTGTAATTTATTTAGGGCTTGCTACAATGTGACAAGATATACCAAGACCTGTGTCCTTCTTATCCAACCCAGATCCTTTTATTATTTGTAGCAGATATGTATTTCAGTGGTTGGATACGCGGTAGTCGGCGCGTTCATTCTGAGATGACTCTGCGCGTCCAGGGCATTTGTGCAAAATTCTACAGAAACACAAACATATTTTAGAAGAATCGCACACTGGATATACGTTAACGTGCACAAACTTTCACTTGTTAGATCTTGCATCTTAATATAAAGTACCTTAAAGCTTTATGACATTTTAAAGCACTCCAAACATGTATGACATTAAAGTGTTTGTCAGGTCGGCTTCTTTCACCCCAAACTATTTCTAGATTATTTACAGAATTACTGACATAGAGATTGTTTAAAGACGGCATTTCAGGAAGTGATTATATCTATCTGCCAAAACATGATCACACTGTCAGGGTTATTCAAAGAGAATCGAAAAGTCACCGCACGTTCAGTGACTTTTCGTTCTCTTCAATTCGGTTTGTTTTGCCGATCCCATTTCGGCGACCCTGCGGTGTATTCAGCAAGCACCACAGGGTCCCCGAATTGCAGGGAAAAGCTACCGCAAACCCGATGAAATCTAACCACAAAACCCGGCGAATGCACGCCGAAAACCTGCAAAAACATCTGGATTAACCTGCCGAAAACCACGGAAAAACCCCAGCAGGAGCCAATCACATGCAGCGCAGCCGCCGGAAAAAGCCGACACCGCAGACGAATGCAGTGAATATATTAGGAAAACAGTTTGCTTGAATGTTTGAAAAAAGAAACGCTGTTTGCAAAGAAAATACTGAGCGAAAATGTCTGAAATTTACATATGAGGTCCAGGGAATGATAATAAAAAGGGCTGTTACAGAAAAAATAAGTAAACTTGAAAAAAAATAAAAAAAATCGGATTTTTATTAAAAAAAAAAAAAAAGGCCAGAAAAATGCTTAAAATATCCTAAAAAATCTATAAATAAAGAGACTCTTTACTGCAGAATATTATAATGAACGGTTTATTAGATATTGAATTAAGACGGGAAAATTTTTAACCTTGAAGCCTATGGGATTCGCCTGAATAAACCTGCCAAATGAAACCACCGAATGGCAGGGCATTTCGGGAACCTTTCACTGCTGGTTTGTGTTCTCTGAATAGCCGAAGTAGTGCTTTTTCATGGGGATTTCACTGCCACCGAACAGGCACCGTATCTGCAGGCAATTCGCCAGGATTTGGCGAATTGCCTGCTCTCTGGATAGCCGAATGACCAAGAAAGGTAACCGAACGCTGATTTTCAGCTTTCGGTTACCTTTCTCCAGCCATTCGGATCTCTTTGAATAACCCTGTATATTATGTTGATTGCCCTATACAGAGCCATATTACAATGTTGGTGCTAACTTAACCAGAGCTGATGTAAACTGAAAACCTCTATAGCCTGTAATGGCTCCGGTAAGTTTACACCAGCTCTGGTTAACACCAGCTTTGTAATACGGCCCATGAAAATGTAAACATAGGTTCAGTAGATAATGGTGAAACCTGGCCAGTGCAATGATTTTCAGGAACACGGCTAAAGGACCATTTTGCTGTCCCTTAATCCTTCCCCGATAAACTGTAAACTGCTGGAGTGTGATGAGAGCTGTGGTTTGCGGGGACGGTTTTGATGCTACGTATGTACATGTATGGGAGTGAGAATGTAGTTGATGAAGATTTAACTGAGAAAAGTGTGATTGCCGGCAATGGTAGAGTGTATGGCACTGGCTGAGTGTGGTAGGTGTTGTAAGAGTAGCTAAGCCTGGTTTAGTGTGATAGGTGTTGTGGAATACATGAGGGCTTTCTGAGTCTGGATCAGACTCCTGGATCTATTATTATTATTATTATTATTCTTTATTTATAAAGCGCCAGCATATTCCGCAGCGCTGTACAATAAGCACAGTATAGACAGGGTTACAATACATTGAACAACATTTGACAAACAGTACAGGAGGAGATGAGGGCCCTATTCCCGTAGGAACTCACAATCTGGGAGGGTTGGGGTTGGAAACAGGAGTAGAGGACTGTAAGGTGAGAGTGATTGATGGTTGCGTCAGTGAGTTGGGTGGTAGGCTTCCCTAAATAGGAATGTTTTCAGGGAGCGTTTGAAGGAAGAGAAGTTAGGGGAGAGTCTGACAGTACGAGGGAGAGCGTTCCAGAGAGTGGGGGCTGCGCGTGAGAAATCCTGCAGTCTATCATGGGAAGAGGTGATGCGGGGAGAAGCTAGGCGCAGGTCACTGTTTGACCTTAGGGAGCGGGCTGGGGTGTATTTGGTGATTAGTGAGGACAGGTAGTGGGGAGCTGAGTTAGTGAGGGTTTTGCAATATGCAATATGATAGGTGTTCTGAGTGCATATGGCGCAAGATGTGTGTGGTACCTTGTGTAGGGATAGATGGTTCTTCTGGCTGAGTGTAGTAGGTATTGTGAGACTGCAGGTGGATGGCTCAGTGTGATAGGTGATGTGAGCGTTCATGGGTGCATGCCAAGTGTGGTAGATATTGTGAGAGTAGATGGGTCTGGCTGAGTAACATAAGAGAAATGTGAGGTTGTGTGACAGATAGGATGGAGTGTTTAGATGAAGGAGATGGGAGTGATCATGTGAAAGTCTGGATGGCTGAGTGAGGTAGGAATGTGTATGTGGCTAGTTTAGTGAGTATTATATGTGCTGTAGGAACAGTTGGAGTCTGGCTGACTGTGGTATATTTGAGAGTGCATTGGGTCTGGTTGAGTGTGGTAGGTTTGTGAAAGTGCTGAGTGTTGTGGGAGTGCATAGAGCTGAGTGATTTAGGTGTTGTGAGGTTGGAGGGGCTGACTGAATGTGGCAGGTGTTGTGAGAGTGCAAGGGGATTGCTGAATTTGGTTGCTGTTTGGAGAGTATATGGATCAGCCAGAGTGTGGCAGCTGTTGTTAAAGAGCATGATGGGAGTTGTCAGTGTTTTAGGTTTTTTGAGCATACACTTGCTGAGTGTGCTAGGTGTTGTCAAAGTGTTTCAAGGCCAATTGAGTTTGGAATGTGTTGTTTGAGTGCATGCGACTGGCTTAGTGTTGTTGTTGTGAAAGTGCATAGGAACAGCAGGGTGTGTTATTTGCTATAGGAATAGTTGGGGCCTGGCTGGCTGTGATAGATGTTGAGAGTGTTCATAGGGGTCAGTTGAGTGTTGTACGCGCTAGCCTGTAGCAGTATACTCAATAAAAAATTC